>CM040432.1:18421372-19635590 GCA_022702705.1 Papilionanthe hookeriana x Papilionanthe teres | reverse complement strand
ACAGATAATTCTGCTTTCAAAAATCAGTAGTATATCCATGTCCTTAATGGATCAAACTACCCTTCTTTCCGTTGGAATACTATGTTCATTTCTATCTTGAATAAGTATAGCCAACATTCTCTCGGATTTAGGAGCCATCTGTTTAGACACCCTTAAACAGAGAGGTTCCGAGATCCTTTTACCTCATTCCCGAGGTGGGGTGGACCCCAATAGGTGTTAGTTTAGGAGTAATCCTTCGAGTCGAGAAGTCTTGCTTAAGACTTTCTTTTCCTTTCCAACTCTGAATCGGATTCCTCACCTTCTCTACACCTTTGAACATTCCGTTCTAAATAAACAAACCCTCTAATAAGTGACTCTTTTAACAAATGATTCCTTCTTATAAATACATGAATAAGAATGAGTTCGGACTCTTTTCAATTCCTTTCTTTTCGTCCTAAAGAAAAGAAGCATAACTTGGGACCGACAAACGAGAATCTACCCCGCGAAATGGAAGCCCCGAAGCCGATTTTCTCCTTCACCAATGGACTGGACTTCGCCGTCTATAAGGATGAGCTGCCGACAATGGGATCATCCGGTTTGGACAAGGATTTGAAAACACGAATGTCAAAGTCACCGACATCTCCCTCTTTGCACCGACGAACAAGGTATCCGAAGCCGAGGAACCGCCGTCGAGTTCGACCTTAGGTCGACCCAAGAGTTTCCTCCCCGCAAAGGGTCCCGACTAGGAGGAGTACCGCCGTCCGCGGGAGGACTGTTCTCACTACCCCCACCGGTCTAGTTGTTTACGCACCTACCTCGACTTCGCCAAATTAAAGGGGAAAGAAATCCGGAACTATGGTAAACACCGTTACCGTGGAGGGTACGGATCTTCTGTAAGACCTTCGTTTTCGAAATCGGGTCCAGGTTCAAAGATTCCATCAACGACAAGGACCCAAAGAAGAAACGAAGTAGAAGGATCACTAGAGAAGCCGTAGCTGCCGAAATTGCTTTCCTAGAGGAAATTCCGGAGTCTGCTCGAATATACACCATCGCCGGAATATACACCATTGCTCGACTACATACCACTTTTGGGAGGAAGCGGGTTCCATCCCCTCTCCGTGACGAGAGGATGAGGAGAATGTTCGCAAGATTGTCGCCACATTACCTCGGCCCGCATACTACAACGATAGCCACAAGAAAAGAACTAGAACTACGCCGTTTGCTCGACTGCAAACTTTGGTAGAAAAGTTAGCAAGGAAGGAAAACTGCCCCGTATCGGAGATTCTACGAAAGATAGGGCGGGTGCCAGTTAAATCCCGTCTTGGACCCCGAGCAGAGCCCGCCATCATGACAGAAAAGCCAAGCAAGAGAATGAAGGCTAGCCCGCCTGTCGTAGTCTCAGGATTACAGATTAGGGAGGATACCACCTTCCGACATTTGGCCGACGTGACCATCCGGTCCTAGACCTTCTGCCGCTAGAAGGATGGTATGGCGTCCCATCTATCGGACGATTGAGATTGAAACGACAGCCCGAGAAAGAAAGTCTCGCCGTGAGGCTGGAATCGAAGAAAGTGCTACTCGCGATAAAGGGGACTCGTGAAAAAGGGACCCGGCAGCTATCGCATGACAACCGCAAAGACACACGAAAGCTCCGCTAGAAGATGCCATGGAAAAGTTGAGAACCGATATCCGACGGTTGGCAAAAGAAAGAGAAGAAAAGTTCGGAGATGAGATCGATTCATCGAGTTCATGGACGACGAATATGCGAGAAATCAATATGGTTGAGACACGAGCTTCATCGCGCTCGCAAGGTGCTCCTGCAGCCGCAGAAGAGAGGAGCCGGGCCGATGAGAAGACGAGCTTCGGGAAAAAGACGACACGATCGCTCAAATGGCGAAAAGGATGGAAGAGATGGCCGTAGCTCTGGCCACTCTCCAGAGTCAAGTACAACCACATAGAGAGACACCCCCAGAGGTCATTCACGTTGTAGACGGAGGAAAGGAGATTACATCCGTCAATGGGGATGATCAGCTAAAAAAGGATACAACACAAAGTATGATCCCTGAAAAGGATATCAAGAACTTGGTAGAACGACGAGTGCGAGAAGCCTTAGCACAATCGAAGAACGGGACATCCATTCGGACGGGTAGACCTTACCCGGAAGAATTCGACGCCGTCCAATACCCGAAAGGCTTCGTACCACCTCTCGTTCAAGACTTTCGACGGAACCGGGAACCCCCGACGAGCATGTTGCACACTTTCGTGCCGGTTTTGTAATGCCGGCGGGAGCGATGCATTACTCTTCCGACGGTTCGTCGGCGGTCCGTCGGGAATCGCCTTCGACCGGTATGCGGAATTACCGAATGGTTCGGTGAAGACGTTCTCGGAGCTAGAGAACCTCTTCATCGAGCGATTCGCCGGAGCTCGACACCACATCACTATAGGTGATTTAGTGGTAGAGAAACAAAAGCCGAATGAAACTTTGGTGGATTACATACTTCGATGGAGGAACTTAAGCATGAAGTGTGAACCACAGCTGCAAGAACAACATGCGATCGGCATCTTGCTTAAAAGCATTCACGGCCCGATAGCACTTCTCCTCAAAGGATTCACTTATTAAGACTTTCGAGAAGTTGTTAAGCAAGGCCGGAAGCTTGCAAGAAGAGGCGAAGCAATTAAGTTTTGCCGACAAGACGGACAAGCAGAAGCCGGTGAAGACCTTCGAAAAGAAATCTGGGATCATTGCAGCAGTTGATAAAGGCAAGCAACCGATGCAAATACCACCGGAACGGCCGCAGTAACCACAACAGAATTACCAGCAACCCCGGTCCAGCTATCAGTCGTCTCCGCAGTATGAACAACCGCCTCGTCCGCAACGTACATTAAGGGAGCTTCTGAGCAGAGAATATCCGTTCAAAAATGAAGCAGTACCGAAAATGTTCCGTAGTCTGATGAAGACTCCAGATTTCCAGCTGCCAGAGCCTAAAAGACCAGAGGAAGTCAACAAGAACGGTGATCCCAACTTTTGACCCTACCACCGGATGCTTGGGCACAAGATAGAAGATTGCATTACCTTTAAAAGTTGGCTCAACGACAACCTTCAGAAAGGAAATATAACTATCCCGAAGGAGTACATGAAGGAACCCCAGAAAGGAGGTTCCGTCAATGTTATCTCAATTGATCCCGTCATTCCGATAGATCCTTATGCAGCGACGATGGATGGACTACCGCCTGGACGAGGTCTTCGAAGAAGATTTTAGACAACATCCGAACCGTCTCGGTGCGAGCTTCAATTCGAGTTCGAGACTCGTTAGCCGGTACTATCACTTGCGATAGAAGAACCACCTCAACAGGAGGCGATTGAAGAGAAGAAGAAAATTGACGAAGAAGAGGGGACCGAGACTCCTAAGGCTAGACTAGGGGCTGCTTATCCTAGGATAGTTGTTTCCGATTCGGGGGAGAAATCCCTCGAACCTCTGATTTTGTATGATTATCCGCTCACTTCGATGGGATCATATAATGATAAGGGTGATGGCGTTGGCTACGTTTTGATCGTTTCTAACGATTACGTAACTAGCGACAATCCGGACATCGACTTCGATACCAACAACAATTCTCGAATCATACACGATCTCGACGAGCAAAATAACGAAGAAGATATCCATCAAGGAGGCTACGAGAGCTCAACAAGCAACGGATCTATCTGTGAGTTTCGAGGAGCTCCAGTCACGATAGAGTTAGAACCTTCAGATTCTGAAGATAATCCGAAAGAGCCTGTCATTCGATTCGAGGAGGAGACACCGGCGAACTCAACACTAGATTCGGAAGAAATTACGGAAGTCGACTTAAGAAGTGGAAGAGTTCTACCTCCAAGAATGGGTCCAAAGGACAAAGGAAAGCGGTGGTTGTTCAAGAAGAACCAACCCCGACGAGAAGAAATACCCATTCGAGAAGAAGCCGAGACACATGGAAATAAAGTGGACTACAACGTGCTAGCCCATCTTAGGAAACTACCGGCCAAGCCGAGCATTTACGACGCTCTCATCTTATCAAAGGAGATGAGAGAA
Organism: Papilionanthe hookeriana x Papilionanthe teres; assembly: GCA_022702705.1. Lineage (NCBI taxonomy): Eukaryota > Viridiplantae > Streptophyta > Magnoliopsida > Asparagales > Orchidaceae > Papilionanthe > Papilionanthe hookeriana x Papilionanthe teres. Next base: position 19,631,544 of record CM040432.1, on the reverse strand, counting down.
GCTCCGATCAAGGCCTTACTTGATCCGGAAATTTGCTTAGCTCAAATGGCCGGAGATTCCTTAGATGAGGTTTGCTCGTTAAAGGAACAACGAGGCGTTACCTTTACGGACGATGACCTACTACTTGGGACAGCGGATCACAACCGACCGTTGTACATTTCGATTACTAATTGGGAAGTTTACGCTCTCCGGAGTATTGGTGGATCTAGGAGCATCAATCAATATAATGAGTCTTCGAACACTAGCATACTTGGAAATTGATGCTCGCGAGCTCGAAGCGGACAAAATGTTATTAAGAGGATTCGACCGTAAAGGAGAAAGAGCCCTCGGGTCAATAACGCTATCGATGAAGACCGGTGACTTAGCAAAGACAACCGCAAAATTTCACATAATCGATTCGAAACGTCGTTCAACACTCTGCCGGGACGACCATGGATACATGAAAACGAGGATGGTACCATCATCTCTGCATCGGTGCATCAAATACTACAATGGAGGGGAACAAGTGCATCAAAGGCGACTTACAACCATTCTCCGTACATGAGATTGGAATCCATGAAGATGCGGCTTATTATGCACCGCCAAAGAAAACAATCTTCTCCGGAGATACCGTAACAAATGAAGCAAAGAAAGTTCGGGACAACGAAGAACACCGAAATTCTAGTCCAACGAGTCATTCACCACTCCCTTCCGGCGAGATGGTGAAGGTTTCTCCACAACTCGCATCCGAGGTCGAGGCCGGGGATGAGGCCATGGTAGAGACGCTAGGACAGTTGGACAGAGGAAACCGGCCATCAATGTTGATTGGGAAGATAGTTCCGAAGAAGAAAAAGAAATCAAACAAGAAGCAGCGACAATAAGTCAGAAGAAGCCGCAATTCAAGATCTCTCTCGAAGATGAGAAGAACGAAGAATACAAATCAATGTACGAGAAGATTAACTACTATGTACATACTATGACCCTGACCCCAATCCATTCTAATAAGATCGAGGGTATGGTGGTCAAAGAGGTACGTAACGACGGTGCAAAGCCAATCAAACTCTACCGTGGTGCTTCTTCCTCCAAAACTGAAAATCATGTACAATTCGAAGATGTCACTTCATCAGAATTAATGGAATTACCTTTTGAGTGGTACTCTCCCTGTGTTCAAAATTTAATTCAACGTGGTTTCTTACCTCGACAATGGACAAAAGGCCAATCACAACATTTTGAAAAATTATGGAATAATTCCGGTCGTCCACCCAATTCAAAGCATGGTCTCGGATTCAGCACAGTAGAGTCAGTTGACGATACTGAATTTTGCTTGGTTGTCACTTGCGAATCCAATGAAAACTGCATGGAAACTACAGACGAACTCGAAGATTTACAAATTGGAGACGCTCCACCGAATTCGAAGAAGAAATTAAATCCACAATAGATGAGTTAACGGAAGTTAACTTAGGTACTAGCAAAGAGCCTAGACCTACCTTTGTTAGCTCCTTACTCATCAAAGAAGACTCTGAAGAAATAATCAAATTATTAATGGAATTTAAGGACTGTTTTGCTTGGAACTACGATGAAATGCCAGGATTGGCTCCAGAGGTTGCGGTTCATAAGCTAGGAGTGGATCCTACTACGTTCCGGTTAGACGAGGTCCCGAGAAGAATGCGTCTAGAAATCGAACAACAAGTCATAGCCGAAGTTAAAAAGCTAATAGACGCTAAATTTGTCCGTGAAGAACAATACCCGACTTGGTTAGCCAATGTGGTGCCGATCGAGAAGAAGAATGGTCAGATCAGAATCTGTGTGGACTTCAGAGATTTAAACAAGGCATGTCCAAAGGATGAATTCCCTCTATCGATCCCAGAATTAATGATCGACATTGCTTCAACACATGAAATATTCTCGTTCATGGATGGATCTTCAGGATACAACCAGATAAAAATGGCTCCAGAAGATGAAAAGCTTACAGCATTCAGAACGCCGATCGGAGTATTTTGCTTACACGAGTAATGCCATTCGGACCGAAGAACGCAGGAGCAACCTACCGGAGAGCAATGACAAGATTTTTTGATGATCTCATCCACAATCAAGTCGAATGCTACATGGACGATGTGGTCATCAAAAGCAAAGTAAAGGAAAACCACTCGTATGATTTGAGAATTGTTTTCGAACGATTAAGACAATTTAACCTTAAGATGAATCCCTTAAAATGCGCCTTCGGCGTCACCTCCGGAAATTCTTAGGATTCGTTGTCCGACATCGTGGAATTGAAATCGACCCGGAGAAGATTAAAGCTATCTTAGAAATGTCGCCTCCCAAAACCTTAAAACAACTACGATCTTTTCAAGGGAAGTCGGCATATCTTCGACGCTTTATCTCAAACCCGTCGAGTAGGTGTCGGCCTTTCTCGGCACTAGTTAAAAAGGACGCCAAATTTATTTGGGAAGAGAAATGCCGGAAGGCCTTCGAGGACATTAAACAATATTTAATGACACCTCCTGTCTTAGCGACCTCGAGTCTCGGGTAGACCGTCGATACTTTACACCGCGGCTCTAGACGACTCTCTCGGAGCCCCGTTAGCCGAGTCAATGATGAGGGTAAAGAAAATGCTCTTTACTACTTAAGCCATCGTTTACTTCCGACGGAAGTAAGGTATCCCGCAATCGAAAAGCATTGTTTGGCCCCGATCTTCGCCGCTCAAAAGCTCGGGCACTACATGCTTTCTCATAAGGTCAACTCGATCTCGAAGTTTAATCCATTGCAATACTTGATGAATCGTCCAACACTTTCCGGCGGACTTGCCGGATGGTCAATGATATTATTGCAATTCGATATAACTTTTCGTGCCTCGCGTGCCAGTAAAGGGACAAGTCTTAGCGGACTTCCTCGCGAGACACCCTTTGCCGGCGAATCTCCTCTCAATGACGATTTGCCGGATGAACAAATAATGAACCTAGAAGACCTTGATGATCGACGTTGGGAATTATATTTCGACGGAGCATCTTCAAGCACACAAAGACGAAGAATCGCAAGTGATAGTGCCCGGTAAGGCGGGAATCGGGCTAATCTTTATAACACGGAGCGGGGGATGTTAAGATACTCCTACCACTTGACGAACCGTGTACAAACAACGAAGCGGAATACGAAGCCCTCATAACGGGACCGGAATTAACTATTCAAATGGGGATAACGGACATCAACATTTACGGGGATTCGCAGTTAATCATTCAACAGATCGCCGGACAATACATAATTTTAAAGCCAAGACTCGAGCAATACTTCCAGTACGCCATACAGTTGTTGGAACAGATTCCAAATGTAACGATCTACAAAATTCCCAGAAAAGAAAATGCTTTAGCAGATGCTTTAGCCCGTCTCGCAAAAGAATTTGCTCGTTTGCAAGATGAATCAGTGGAAGTGTCAGTTCACGGACGTCAGGTCCTATTACAGCTCGACATAGACACAATACACAAATCAGAAAAAGAATCAGTGGCAGCAGTGACAGAAAACACAGAAGATTGGCGACAGCCATTGATAGATTACCTGCAAACAGGAAAGCTACCAGACGATAGGTCGCTAGCCCATCAGATCAAGAAAAGAACTCTATCTTACGCATTAATAAACAACACACTGTATAGAAGGTCTTTTGACCAAATGTGGCAAAGGTGCCTAAGCGGGTCCGAGGCCCGTGAAATTGTTAAGGAGGTGCATTCAGGACTCTGTGGCGCTCACCAGTCGGGTCCGAAGATGAAAATGAAAATTAAAAGATTAGGATACTATCGGCCCTCGATGATGACCGATCGCATGAAAATCGCCAAGAGCCGTCATCAATGCCAAGTGCACGGAGTGGTTCTACACCAACCTCCAAATGTGCTACATCCGACAATTGCGTCGTGGCCATTTGAATGTTGGGGCACAGATATAGTGGGTCCGATAGAACCACCATCTTCAAAAGGACATCACTTCATTCTTGCGGCTACAGATTACTTTTCCAAGTGGGCAGGGGCAGTTCCACTTAGAGAAGTGAAAGCACACCACGAGCTACAGTTTTTCAAGAACCAAGTTGTCTACCATTTCAGAGTGCCGCGCAGAATTATCTCAGATAATGGGTCAGCATTCAGAAGCACGCAAATCAACAACTTTGTCAGGAGACACGGAATCGACTGGCGATACTCGACAATTTACTACCCAAGAGCAAACGGCCTCGCTGAGGCTTTTAATAAAACTCTCGTTCAAATCTTAAAGAAAATCTTGGATGATAATAAGAGAAATTGGCACGAGAAGTTATTAGAAGCCTTATGGGCCTACCGGACAACCTTCAGAACTCCTACTCAAGTTACACCTTACGCTCCGGTGTATGGGTCCGAGGCGAGTGTTACCTTTAGAGGTTCGGCTTCCTTCGCTCGAATTGCGAGTTGCAAACAAGATCACGACGAAGAAAACGCCAAATTACGACTCGAAGAATTAGAAAGCTTGGAAGGGAAAAGACTTGCAGCGCAACAGAATTTAGAACTATACCAAGCTAAGATGGTTCAAGCCCATGACAAACTGGTCCGCCCAAGAACCTTCAAAGTTGGTGACTTAGTTCTCGTTCTCAAGAGACCTATCCTTGCACATCGCAAGATAGGAGGAAAATTTGAGCCCACTTGGGAAGGACCGTTTGTGGTTGAAGCAGTATACTCAGGAGGTTCCTACTAGTTAGTGAATTGCCAGGGAGAACGACATATGCTTCCGATCAACGGACGATACTTGAAAAAGTATTACGCTACCTGATGTTTCGAAGGAACGAATTCTTCAGCCCTAAGAAACACGAGCAAAGTAATTACTTATGATTGGGTCCGAACCCAAAAATAATAAAATGTGCTAAAATAAATAAAATCGTGATAATAAAGTTTTCCTTGTTTTCTTTTCCAAATCAAGATCTCTTTCCTGATCTTATCCCGCTTCATTCCTGTTAAATTTTAAAATATAAGAGAAATAAAAAAATCTGTCTTTAATAAACATTTTCTTAATGTTCTTGTTCTTAGTACAGCCCCTGATCCTTTTCCTTGTCTTTTCGCAGGGAAATGTCGAACGGGCGGTTGGTCCTGAAATTTAAGAATGGCGTAAGCCTTGCACTCGATGAAAAGAGGGTGAAAGATGGAGCGATAATCAAGATCGACTCGGATTTCGCACCGGCGAGCTCTATCGTACGAGGAAAGTGACTGGGTCCCGGTTGACCGAGAAAAGCTGCCCGGCGGACGAGTGATGAAAGTGGGTGGCCCAAGCCACCAATCCAACAACAAGAAAAGAAAGGCAAATGCTGAAGAAGACAAGAAAATGAAATGCCGCAGTCGCTACAGCAGAGGGCAGGCTTGTCAGCGCCCTGCCCACGGAGATTCATGAAGTTCGAAGGGCTACTCTCACAGCCACGCAACGAAGAAATAAGAATCGCCGTATCCGTAAGATGTTAACAAAACTAGCTGCGGACCAGTGCGACGAGACAGTTGTTAATGCCAGTACATACACTTCGAGGACACCGGTTCACCGAGAACCCGAAGAAAGGAGGCCGGCTCCTAGGATAACGGAAAGAACCGGGGAAATCTTCGGAAGATCGAAGAAAGAAGGCTACCACGCCACCGGATAGAACCACCAATAATGCATGACCTTGTTACGAAGCAACCCGGGGGATGTCCCGACGAGCATCATCCACGAGGAGCCGAGGTATGCGGGAGAACGTGAAGGGATTGAACCGTATATCCCACAATATGTCACAAGGCCTCGCCATCCGCGATCATTCCGGAATACGAGCTGGAGAGAATGCAGAATGTTGAAAAGAAAACCTTTGAATACTTCGAGAGAATTAAAGGTAGAAGAATCAATATACTAGAGGGCCTCGAGCTACATACCGACGTATTCTCCGAGTATGAACAACAACAAATCGTGGATTATATCCGGGATTTGAAAAGAATGGGCCGAGCAGGCCGCCTAAGGGAAAATACCTACTCAGAACCCCGGAGATGGATGCCGGGGAAGGGAAGAATCACAATACAATGCGGATGCTGCTACAACTTTGCTGAAGACAGGAAGGGAAATTCACCGGGAATACTCCGTCATGGGCAAGTGGATCCGATGCCATTAGTCATCAAAAGAATGGTAAAGAGATTGATAACATGGAGGGTACTGCCAGCAGATTGCATACCCAATAGTTGCATTATCAACATCTACAAACGGGTGATCGCATACCCCCACATATAGATCACCACGACTTTGTCGGGCCCTTCGCACGCGTCTCTTTCCCGAACGAGTGTAACATCATGTTCGGATCCGACCTCCGGATAGCGAGGCCCGGGTGAGTTCCGAGGGCCGGTGAAGATACCTTTACTCGTAGGTTCCGTCATGATGCCGAAGGGCAACGGAGCAGATATCACTAAGCATTGCATACCAGGAGTACCAGTGAAGCGGATCTCAGTTACTTTCAGGAGAATGGATGACAGGAAGACACCTTACCATTTCCAGCCAGACCCAGAGCTAGAGAACCTCCGGCCTTATGAGCTGTGAGTTACATGAGAGATATCACACCTCCAACGTACATCCAGCCGGCATCCTTGCCAAGGATGGCTTGGAAGGTGATGTTATTAACCATGTACCCCACTATTCAGACATGGATTTTTGACAGATGCTTCTTTTGATGGATCGCCAAAGATCATACATAGTCCGTTTTGAGTCTACATGGATTGTATGAAATGCATTCCGGATCGAGTTGTATGATGTATCTTCAATATGATTGGAATGAAAGTGACCATGTCACATTTTTGGCCTTCACCTCTTTTGTGCAAATTGATTGGGAAACGCCATTAAAGTTAAATGAACTTCGAACAAAGAACAAAAAAGAAATAAAACAAAAAAAAAGATAAAACAAAACTTTCCTTAAAAATCTAAAAATGAGGAACACCAAATTCACATGAACATTAAATAAACGATAAGATAAAATTTGAATCATTAAAAGATAAAGGAAATCAACATAAATGTTAAATCAAATCTCAAATCAAATTCTCAATCAAATTCCAAATCCACTCTCGATCAAATTTCAAATTTGATCTTCCCAAATCTCAAATCAAATTCTCAATCAAATTCCAAATCCACTCTCGATCAAATTTCAAATTTGATCTTCCCAAATCTCAAATCAAATTCTCAATCAAATTCCAAATCCACTCTCGATCAAATTTCAAATTTGATCTTCCCAAATCTCAAATCAAATCTCAACCAAATTCAAACTTTTGGGTCGAGGATTTTTACATCCAAGACTGCACTGCTTTAGGATTCTTCCGTATTGCACTGAAATACATCAAATTCAAACTTTTGGGTCAAGGATTTTACATCCGAGACTGACCGCTTGCTAGGATTCTTTTCCTATTGCACTTTGAAATACATCAAATTCAAACTTTTGGGTCGAGGATTTTTTACATCCAAGACTGCACTGCTTTAGGATTTTTCCCTATTTCACAGAAATACATCAAATTCAAACTTTTGGGTCAAGGATTTTACATCCGAGACTGCACTGCTTTAGGATTCTTCCCTATTGCACTGAAATACATCAAATTAAAACTTTTGGGTCGAGGATTTTTACATCCAAGACTGCACTGCTTTAGGATTCTTCCCTATTGCACTGAAATGCATCAAATTCAAACTTTTGGGTCAAGGATTTTACATCCGAGACTGCACTGCTTTAGGATTATTTTCCTATTGCACTGAAATACATCAAATTCAAACTATTGGGTCGAGGATTTTTTACATCCAAGACTGCACTGCTTTAGAATTCTTCCCTATTGCACTGAAATACATCAAATTCAAACTTTTGGGTCAAGGATTTTACATCCGAGACTGCACTGCTTTAGGATTCTTCCCTATTGTACTGAAATACATCAAATTCAAACTTTTGGGTCGAGGATTTTTACATCCAAGACTGCACTGCTTTAGGATTCTTCCCTATTGCACTGAAATACATCAAATTCAAACTTTTGGGTGGAGGATTTTTACTTCCAAGACTGCACTGCTTTAGGATTCTTCCCTATTGCACTGAAATACATCAAATTCAAACTTTTGGGTCGAGGATTTTACATCCAAGACTGCACTGCTTTAGGATTCTTCCCTATTGCACTGAAATACATCAAATTCAAACTTTTGGGTCGAGGATTTTACATCCGAGATCATATCGCTTTAGGATTCTTTCCCTATTGCACTGAAATACATCAAATTCAAACTTTTGGGTCGAGGATTTTACATCCAAGACTGCACTACTTTAGGATTCTTCCCTATTGCACTGAAATACATCAAATTCAAATTTTTGGGTCGAGGATTTTACGTCCAAGACTGCACTGCTTTAGGATTCTTCCCTATTGCACTGAAATACATCAAATTCAAACTTTTGGGTCGAGGATTTTATATCCAAGACTGCATTGCTTTAGGATTCTTTCCCTACAACAATGAAATACATCAAAATCAAACTCTTGAGGTTAAGGATTTTACATCCAATACTGCATTGCTCTGAGATCTCTTCTCATTGCAATGATTCAATCTAATCAATTCAATTTTCTTTCGAGGTTGAAGATGTTACATCTAAAACCTCAGAATTCCAATTTTCATTTCAAATCAAATCCCTCAAATTAATTTTGACAAAAAAAAACTTCAATCTAAATCGAAACTCCAAACTAAAATCTAAACTCACACATCAAAACTTAAATTGAAACAAAATAAAATCTAAATCGAGATCCCCCCAGGTCATGTGATTTGGGATTCACCTCCTTTTCCTTTCCCCAACGAGAGTTCAGGAATCTTCAGTTTCAGAGATATATTTGCTACTCCCCAGCAAAAACTCCTCTATTTCGTCCTAATTTTGTCACTTGGATGTTTGTGTTGGTTTTGTTGATCGCTTCGGTCAACACCAATACGCGCGGTGTGCTCCGTCAGCTCACCACACCTATTGGGGGTCCATTTGTTGACCTCATTTTTGATGAGGTCTTCTCTTCTTCTCTTTAATACTTAGGATCTAGCCTTAGGCTTTTCCTTTGACTGTCTTAGAGGACTAGAATTGGGACCCACCTTTTAGAAATTCAAACCACTTCTTAACTCCCCGCAAACTCTACAAACTTGACTATAGACCCCTAATCACCTAGAGGGTTGAAATCAAATATGGAAGTTTAAATGGTGAGTTCCTATAGGACTCTTTGGCCTTAGGACCGCCCACAGGTGGCCCGAGTGCAGTGAAGGGGCTGACTTACACACACACTACACTTATACACTACACCTATTCACTACACTTTCACACACCCATACCTAACTTGACCTCCCGACTCATGTGGGAGATTCACATGGATGGTCCTTAACCCTAAGCCCTTGCGCTAAGAGGGTTAGGAACAACATAGTGAATGCCTCAAATGAGTCCCTTCATGACTCATATGGGCTTGACATGGCTTCAAGGCTCAACCAAAATGACTTCTTTCCACTTACATCCCCCCAATCTTCAATTTTCCAAATTTTCAATTTTCCAAATTTTCAATTTTTGACCCCCGGGGCCCTACACCTACTAAACCTACCAAAAAAAAACCCTTGAAACTACCCAAAATTCTCAAAAATTTCCAAATTACCCAAAATTCTCCAAAATCATTCCCAAACATTTCCACATCACTTAAATTGATCATTCATACCCAAAAATACCAAAGATTCCAAGAAAACCTCCCAATACCCTCCAAATACCCAAAATACCCCTCTTGGCCAAAAAATCCAAAAATTCAGAAAATTCCCAGAAAATTCCCGAAAATCCCAAATATTCCCAATTTCATTTTGTCCAACTACACCATGGGCCAATTTTGTCAATTTACCCTACTTTTGTCAAAACCCCCAATTTGACCCATTTTAACCCAAAGTGAACCCAATGTCAAACCAAACCCACCCAATTGACCGAAATTCTAGTCCAATTCAATTCTAAACTTCAATTCAACATTCCCAACACCAATCTAGGCCAAATCCAAGTTCAATTTGATTGATATTTGGATCCAATTTCACTTTTGGCCTTAAAGCCCAATTTGGACCCATGACCCAAACCTAACCCAAACTCACCCAATTCAACTCCAATTAACCCCAAACCTTTTCTAATTCTTCCTTAACATTCCCACAAACAAAACACTAACATGATTTGCCCAAAATTTAGACCCAAACCCCACTCAAGCTCAACCCAAAGCTAAAAGGCACTATTTTGACCTAAACCCAAACCTAACCCAAATGAGCCCAAACCCCAAAATCAAAGCCCAACCAAAGTCAAAACCTCTTTGAAACACTCCCATAAACATTTCTCAACATTGGCTTTACATCAATTTAAACTCTAGCCCAACATTAGCCCAACTTGGCCCACTTGGACCTACATAGGCCCACTTACCAAATAAACCCAAATTCAAACCAATTCAACTCCAAATCACACCAAATTGACTCCAAGCCCTTCATAGAACATCCCTAAACCAATTATGACATTTATTTGACAAAGTTCTTCACAAAATCTTTACCCAAATGCCCATCCTAAAATCAAAAAGCCCATTCCCCTTAAACTTTCCTAAAAGCCCACTTCACCACATTCAAAAGCCCAAATCCATCCAAAGCCCACATGGCACTTCTCCTCATCATCCATTTAATCAAAATCACCCCTAAGTTTCAAAAACATCAATTAAACCATTCCAAATCAAGCTTCATGCAAATTTTCACCAAAATATCCAAAATTCTTAAAACCCATTTCCATGAAATTGACTCAACTTTCCACAAGCCAAAGACAAGCCATGCAAGCCATGGACAAGCCACATGAAGCCATGGAAGGCTTGACATGTGACCATGCCATTAATGGTAAAAGGAGGGGCCCCTTTCCTAATCTTTCATTAAGCATTTTTTACTTTAAGCATGTCACACACTAAACCGTGTTTAGCCGCCTCATCATGGATAGAGACCACACCACTCTCCCTTGGGCGACCTAATGATCCTCTTAGCCCAAAATCGAGGCCATGGGGAGGTGCACCCAACCCAAACCAATGGGTTGACCAAATTAAGGCCAAAATGACCCCCTCCCCATTCCATTTTAATTCAAAGCCTTTACACATGGCAATTGCCGATTGATTGCACAAACCTCCAGCCCCGACCCACTTGGACTCGAGGGTGACCCATGCTGCCGGCCAGCCGCCTGGATCGCCGGAAAACACCATGGCCGAGACCTTGGGAGGAGCCAAAGTTTGGAATTCCCACTTGCTGTGTCTGCCCCATGCCAAATGGTCACTATGGTTGTTCTTCTCCTCACCGAGCAGGCTGATCCCATGCCTCGGCTCCCCACGGAAGGCTCTCCGAGCCTCTCCTATTTAAACCCCTCACCCTCGCGGCCATAGAGGAGAGTTGCACAAACCTTGCCGAAACTGCGCCAAAATTGTTCCAAACCCTTCTCCACCCTTAGAGCGGTTGATCCCCGGTGTCGATTTGCCCTAATCCCCACCGATAAAATCCGATTTCCCAGCCGAAATTCCACCCAAAACCGGGACGAGTTCTCCACGGTGAGCCAATCCCCAAATTGATTGGTTCTACACCTTCACCCGACCGAGGGAAGGTGTCCACCAGCAAAAGCCCCATCTCCACGCCACCCGAGTTGCTCCGACCTCCAAGCTTTGTGATCGGGCTTGGTCGAAATCACATCTAGACAATTCACCGGACCGGGAGACTTCATGCGGAGCTTGCTAGGATCCGATCGAAGGTGCAACAACTCTCGGATCGAAGCCACACTTCTGCGAGCAAAGGTATGAGCTGATTCTTCATCCCGAGCATGCGGAGATTCTCCATTTCAAATGCCTTAATTTCAATGCATGATAACCGTATAGATGTGTTCGTCTCTTCAAGACGAATCCATAGAGCATAAGAACATGAAAATCCATTTAGTATCGAGTGAGATCTTAGGGATTTAGTGTGGACGTCTCTCGGGTGAGGACGCTCGGGGACGATGAACGGATGTCGTCCATTCAATACACGCGCGGACGGACGGCTCAGATGGCGTCGGACCGGGGAGACGGTACGAGAACCGCGGGGCCCGGAGCGCTGAGTCAGATGGCGGCGTCGAATGGGAGCGCGACACGCGGCGTTTCGGAGATGCCGAGGATGAGTTGGCGCCGCGTGGATAAATAGAAAATTAGGGTTTTTTTTATTTATTTAATTCCCTAAACTTCAAAATTCATAACTCTGTGTAGAAAAATCAGAAAAATAAAATAAAAATACCCTCTTGCTCAGTGAACATAGGAGAATAATGTGGAAAAGAAATCATTTAATTTCATCAAGTATTTTATTTTTTATAATTTATTTACTCTCTGCATACTTTTAATTCTCCATGCATGTTTACAATTCACCATGGCATGAGACCATAGGGCTTTTGAAGCCTCTGAATTTGGGAACATTCCCTGAATTTTCCAAAGTCGAGAGGCCATCCTATGAAGAGTTATTGATTTTTCAAGTTCATGTTACTGTTTTGAGTATTTTAATTCCAATAAATAGCATATTGTGAAATAAATTCTAGGAAAATTTGAGGATGTTTCTTATGACTAGAGGACCCTAGGAAAAATAGGTTTTGAGTTAGTTCATTTAAAACAACCCTAATTGGCTTAAACACCCAAAATAGGTCTCTAATTAATTAGAGTTAACTATGCATCAAATTGACTTGAAATCAATTCTCCACTGACCTTTAGGATTAGAGGAATCCACCATAAAAGTTTGAGGTCAATTGGACTTGGTTAGCCCCACTAATTGGGTTGATTAAGCCGCTTAGTCATTTTAAACTTTAAAAATTCATAACTTTTAAAATACCTTTCAAAAATTCACCAAATTGGTTTTGGAGCCTCTCTGATATCAGGAGAACCTAAGAAAATTAAAATTTCAATTTTCTAAAAAGTTGATTTTTAATAATATTTTAATATTTTTAATAATTAAAAAATAATAAAAATCACAAAAATAATAAAATTCACCAAAATGTCACATTTTGAATTTTAATCACTTAGGAACAAACCCCACATTTTTCTTAGGTCTATTTAGTGAGATATTAAATTTTAAAGCTTTAAGGTAATTTTAAAATTAAAAAAATGTATTTTCTAGCATTTTCACTAAAATAATTATAATAAATCATAGAAAAATCAGAAAATTGCAAAATTTACTTCTCTGATTTCCTTGATAACAGAGACATTTTTAAAAAATATAAAATTCATTTTTCAACATTTATTTTATTTTTAAATTAATTAACACTCCAAAATTTTAAATAATTATAATAAAAATAATATAATTCAAAAAATCACCAAAATTGGTCCAAGTGGTCCTCTGGTCATTAGAAATGTCCCCTAATTTTCTGAAGGACAGAAACTTTCCCTTGGTCATGTTATTAAATTTTCCTTGAAAATCTCTATTTTCTACCAAAAATAATTATATAAATAAATTAAATACAGAAAAATCACATTTTCTCCTCTCATGTCTTTATTGACATATGAGTGAAGTTACATAAAAATTTCAAGATCATTTGAATTCAATTTAGTGAGTTATGAAATTATTAAGCTTGAAGGGTAAAAAGTGGTAATTAAATTTTTTTTTAACCCTTAATTAAAACTTTAGGTTTAATGAAAATTAGCAAGTAAAATATTTGATCCTAATCTGATTTGGATGATTGAAATTTAAATAATTAAAGGGTAGAAACCCATTAAGCAATTTTAAAATGATTAAACTTTAATTAAATAATGGATTAAATTTGGAAGAATAATAAAATTGGAATTATTAAAATAGGGATATTATTAGGAAGAGATTTATTCTTTAATTTAAAAATCCCTAAATTAATTATCTCATTAATATTCAATTCTTAATTAAAATGATAACTCAAATTCAAAATATTAAAAGACTTAATCATTAAACTAAAATTAAATTATTAAACTCTTTTAAAAATTTCAATTAAAATTAAAAAATAAAATTAAATTAAAATTAAGTTAAATTAAATAAATTAAATTAAATTAAATTAAATTAAATTAAGATTAAAAATTAAATTAAATTAAAGATTAAATTAAATTAAATTAAACAAATTAAATTAAATTAAATTAAATTAAATCAAATTAAATTAAATTAAATAATTAAATTAAATTAAATTAAATTAAATCAAATTAAATTAAATTAAATAATTAAATTAAATTAAATTAAATTAAATCAAATAAAATTAAATTAAATCAAATTAAATTAAAACTAAATCAAATCAAATTAATTAGTGTAACATCAAATCAAATTAAATTGAACTAAATTGAATTAAATTAAATTAAAACTCAATTAAATTAAATTAAATTAAATTAAATATAACATCACCTAAAACGAGAAAGAAATTAAATATAAAGCAACTTGAACAACTATTCCAAATTTAAACTCATTAATTGAAATTAAACTAAATCACAAACCATCTGAACACCAATTTACCCTCAAATGCTTTGGTCATCATAACCCCTAAATAGAACATTAAATGAAATGTTACTTCACTCATAGGATATTCAAATGTCTTAGTTCACTGAGCAAGTTAACAAAACTTGAATTCCCGGACGATTAATTCATTTATATAATTAAATTCATTTGGACTTAAAACAATCCTAGAAATATTGAAAAGATGTTTAAGATTATTCTTAAGCACTTCCTCGATATGATAGGACATTTATAAGAACAATTGGACTTAATTGTTCTTTGATGAAGAAAATCGTCTTCGAACAAAAACACAAAGAACACTAGACGTCGTAGGAGATGACTAGTTATAGGATTAGGAATTTGGTAGAAAACCATAACCCTTCCCTTAGCTTTATCTAGGAACTTGCTTAAATATTCTAATTGTGTTTTAAGTGCAGCTTGGGATGACGGGAAGACCCTCCAGGGTACGCTTTTATTTTATTGCAATTTACTTTCTTGCAATTTACATTATTGCAATTTATTTAAGCGCATTGCACTTACTTTTCTTGCATGATAAACAACTGTTGCATGAAAACCCACACCTTTAGGATAGACCCTAAAGCTGAAACCAAAACTAAGTTAAAAGTCATTGCAAGATAAAATTCACCGCCACGACATTTCAAAATATAAAACAATTCAAAATTTAATCACAAACGGAACACAAAACTACAATTACAACTAAATTAAAACGTCTGTTGGATGAGCGGGAATACCTCGGATGATGTAACCTACGTGTTGCTAACGGGATTTCCCACGATCTAAATGAAAGTACGGAACTCATTCGGTTGAGTTTAGCAAATTCATCCGGACTAAGTGAATCCGATAAAAATAATGATGCCGGAAGGATGGAGCCGTGGGATCTTAACCGGTGTCGTTATAATCAACTTTAAGATTTGTTTTAATTAAAACATAAAAAACACTTGGAAATTAAGATTTTCTCTAAACCAAAACACTTTTCTCATCCCCGATTTATGACTTCTAAAACCAAACCTCTGCAACAACAAAGGAGCTCGGAGCATGGTGGGCGGCACGGCCATCGTCATCGGCAAAACACTGAGTCTACTTCAGCAAAACTTTCCTAGAATTAAATAACCAAGCCATAGGACTTCGAGGTAGTTTGCCTAGTGCAACATAAATCCTCAACTCTTCATTAGGCGCTTGCATTGCAAATCAAGCCCTAACCGGTCTTAGGATTATGAGGTAGTCGTTTGGGTACGACATAAACCCTCACATCTTCAAGGCTATTTGTATGATCTTATCATATAAATATAAGTCCTAATTAACTAAAATTGGCAAGATCAAAACATTAGATAAATATTAGGACTTTCCTAAATTCAAGCCAAACAATAGGATAGTCGGGAAATTACCGAAGTTCGCTTCGAATGCCGTGATTTCTCCTACTTTTCTTCCTTTGGATTCCCAAAACAAAATGTTCCAAATTTGACTCATTCCCTATTGAAATTCCAAAATTCAATCCCTTGAAAACTTAAACTTTGAAATCCTTGAGAGCAGCATTGTTGATTATTATCGAGAGTTTTCTTAGGTGATTTCCCGTCACTTAAGATGTAATTAACTATAGGGGCTTGCCCTTATAGGGAATTTTAAAGAACCCAGGTAATATAAACCCTGTTTAATGTTTTCATATTAAGCAGAGGAATTTTGTCGACTTATAAAATTGGTTCGCAGACCAAACGGATGTCACAAATCTTCTAGTTTATTTAATCGAGCCCCACCGTCGAGCGAGTGTGTACTATCTTTAGGGATAGATACACGGTTTGTGGTGCGGTGCTCGTTTATATAAGCTATTTGGGATGTGAGATCGGTTTAATCTCATATCTTAAAACCTTCAAATTTAAAATTATTTTCAAAATCAAATACCACTTTTCAAAATTATTTATTTAAACTAAATTAAAATTCGCCGACAGCTTCTGTTAGGCGACCCCCCCTTTTTAAAATAAAACACACGACCTAAAAAATACGCCGACAGATGAGATCATCAAAAATTCTTGTCATTTCTCTCTGGTAGGTTGCTCCTTCGTTCTTCAGTCCGAATGGCATCACTGTGTAGCAAAATACTCCGATCGGCGTTCTGAATGTTGTAAGTTTTTCATCTTACGGAGCCATTTTTATCTGGTTATATCCTGAAGATCCATCCATGAACGAGAATATTTCATGTGTTGAAGCAATGTCGATCATTAATTCTGGGATCGGTAGAGGGAATTCATCTTTTGGACATGCCTTGTTTAAATCTACTGAAGTCCACACGGATTCGATCCGACCATTCTTCTTTACGGTCGGCACCACATTGGCTAACCAAGTCGGGTATTGTTCTTCACGGACAAATTTAGCGTCTATTAGCTTTTTAACTTCGGCTATGACTTGTTGTTAAATTTCTAGACGCATTCTTACGGGACCTTGTCGGCCAGGACGAAGTAGGATCCACTCCTAGCTTATGGACTGCAACCTCTGGAGCTAATCCTGGCATCTCGTCGTAGTTCCAAGCAAAACGAGTCTTTAAATTCCATTAACAATTTGATTATTTCTTCGGAGTCTTCTTTATTGAGTAAGGAGCTAACAAAGGTAGGTCTAGGCTCTTCGCTAGTACCTAAGTTAACTTCCGTTAACTCATCTATTGTAGATTTAATTTCTTCTTCGAATTCGGTGGAGCGTCTCCGATTTGTAAATCTTCGAGTTAGTACGTAGTTTCCATGCGAGTTTTCATTGGACTTGCAAGTGATAACCAAGCAAAACTCAGTATCGTCAACTGACCCTACTGTGCCGAATCCGAGTCCATACTTTGAATTGGGAGGACGACCGGAGTTATTCCATAATTTTTCAAAATGTTGAGACTGACCTTTTGTCCATTGTCGAGGCAAGAAACCACGTTGAATTAAATTTTGAACACAGGGAGAGTACCACTCAAAAGGTAATTCCATTAATTCTGATGAAGTGACATCTTCGAATTGTACATGATTTTCGGTTTTGGAGGAAGAAGCACCACGGTAGAATTTGATTGGTTTTGCACCGTCGTTACGTACCTCTTTGACCACCATACCCTCGATCTTGTTAGAATGAATCGGGGTTAGGGTCATAGTATGTACGTAGTGGTTAATCTTCTCGTACATTGATTTGTATTCTTCGTTCTTCTCATCTTCGAGAGAGATCTTGAATTGCGACTTCTTCTGACTTATTGTCGCTGCTTGTTGTTTGATTTCTTTTTCTTCTTCAGAACTATCTTCCCAATCAACATTGATGGTTGGTTTCCTCTGTCCAACTGTCCTAGCGTCTCTACCACGGCCTCGTCCCCGTCCTCGACCTCGGATGCGAGTTGTGGAGAAACCTTCACCATCTCGCCGTAAGGGAGTGGTGAGTGACTGTTGGACTAGAACTTCAGGTTCTTCATTGTCCCGAACTTTCTTTGCTTCATTTGTTATGGTATCTCTGAAGAAAATTGTTTTCTTCGGCGGTGCGTAATAAGCTGCGTCTTCATGGATTCCAATCTCATGTACGGAGAATGGTTGCAAGTCACCTTTGATGCACTTGTTCCCCTCCATCGTAGTATTTGATGCACCGATGCGGAGATGATGGTACCATCCTGTTTTCATGTATCCATGGTCGGCCCAGGTAGAGCATTGAACGATGTTTCGAATCAATTATGTGAAATTTTGCGGTTGTCTTTGCTAAGTCACCGGTCTTCATCGATAGCGTTATTGACCCGAGGGCTCTTTCTCCTTTACGGTTGAATCCTCTCGATAATATTTTGTACGCTTCGAGCTCGCGAGCATCAATTTCCAAGTATGCTAGCGTTCGAAGACTCATTATATTGATTGATGCTCCTGGATCCACCAATACTGCGGAGAGCGTAAACTTCCCAATTGTAGCTGAAATGTACAACGGTCGGTTATGATCTGCCATCCCAAGTAGTAGGTCATTGTCCGTGAAGGTAACACCTCGTTGTTCCTTTAACGAGCAAACCTCATCTAAGGAATCTCCGACCATTTGAGCTAAGCAAATTTACGGATCGAGTAAGGCCTTGATCAGAGCTTCTCTCATCTCCTTTGATAAGATGAGAGCATCGTAAATGCTCAGTTTGGCAGGTAGTTTCCTAAGATGGGCTAGCACGTTGTAGTCCACTTTGTTTCCATGTGTCTCGGTTTCTTCTCGAATGGGTATTTCTTCTGCTGGGGTTGGTTCTTCTTGAACAACCACCTGCTTTCCTTCGTCTTTTGGACCCATTCTTGGAGGTAGAACTCTTCCACTTCTTAAGTTGACTTCTGTAATTTCTTCTGAATCTAGTGTTGAACTTGTCGGTGTCTCCTCTTGAATCGGAATGACAGGCTCTTCCGGATTATCTTCAGAATCTGAAGGCTCTAACTCTATCGTGACTGGAGCTCCTCGAAACTCACAGATAGATCCGTTGCTTGTTGAACTCTCGTAGCCTCCTTGATGGATGTCTTCTTCGTTATTTTGATCGTCGAGATCGTGTATGATTTGAGAATTGTCGTTGGTATAGAAATCGATGTCCGGATTGTCGCTAGTTACGTAATCGTTAGAAACGATCAAAACGTAGCCAACGCCATCACCCTTATCATTATATGATCCCATCGAAGTGAGCGAGATAATCATACAAAATCGAGAGGTTCGAGGGATTTCTCCCCTAATCGGAAACAACAATCCTAGGATAAGCGGCCCCTAGTCCAGCCTTAGGAGTCTCGGTCCTCTCTTCTTCGTCAATTTTCTTCTTCTCTTCAATCGCCTCCTATTGAGGTGGTTCTTCTATCGCAAGTGATAGTACCGGCTTAACAGGTCTCGAACTTTGAATTGAAGCTCGCACCGAGGTGGTTCGGATGCTGTCTAAAATCTTCTTCGAGGACCTTGTCCAGGCGGTGGTCCATCCATCGTCAGTTGCATAGGGATCTATCGGAATGACGGGATCAGTTGAGATAACATTGACGGAACCTCCTTTCTGGGGTTCCTTCATGTACTCCTTCGGGATTGTTATATTCCCTTTCCGAAGGTTGTCGTTGAGCCAACTTTTAAAGGTAATGCAATCTTCATCTTGTGCCCAAGCATCCGGTGGTAGGGGCAAAAGTTGGGATCACCTTTCTTGTTGACTTCCTCCGGTCTTTTAGGCTCGGCAGCTGGAAATGCGGAGTCTTCATCG
This sequence comes from Papilionanthe hookeriana x Papilionanthe teres, assembly GCA_022702705.1. NCBI lineage: Eukaryota > Viridiplantae > Streptophyta > Magnoliopsida > Asparagales > Orchidaceae > Papilionanthe > Papilionanthe hookeriana x Papilionanthe teres. The sequence goes on along the minus strand of CM040432.1, from coordinate 19,611,893 downwards.
GACTACGGAACATTTTCGGTGCTTGCTTCATTCTTGAACGGATATTCTCCGCTCGGAAGCTCCTTTAATGTACGTTGCGGACGAGACGGTTGTTCATACTTGCGGAGACGACTGATAGTTGGATCGGGGTTCGTTGGTAATTCTGTTGTGGTTCTTTGCGGCCGTTACGGTGGTATTTGCATCGGTTGCTTGCCTTTGTCGACTACTGCAACGATCCGGATTTCTTTTCGAAGGTCTTCACCGGCTTCGCTTGTCCGTCTTGTCGGCGAAACTAAATTGCTTCGCCTCTTCTTGCAAGCTTCGGCCTTGCTTAACAACTTCTCGAAAGTCTTAATAGTGAATCCTTTGAGGAGAAGTGCTATCGGGCCGTGAATGCTTTTAAGTAAAATGCTCGATTGCATGTTGTTCTTGTAGTTGTGGTTCACACTTCATGCTTAAGTTCCTCCATCGAAGTATGTAATCCACCAAAGTTTCGTTCGGCCTTTGTTTCTCTACCACTAAATCACCTATAGTGATGTGGTGCCGAGCTCCGGCGAATCGCTTGATGAAGAGGTTCTCTAGTTGCGAGAACGTCTTCACGGAACCATTTGGTAATTCGCATACCGGTCGAAGGCGATTCCGACGGACTGCCGACGAGCTGTCGGAAGAGTAATGCATCGCTCCGCCGGCATTACAACAAGCGGCACGAAAGTGTGCAACATCGCTGTCGGGGGTTCCCGGTTCCGTCGAAGGTCTTGAACAGAGGTGGTACGAAGCCTTTCGGGTATTGGACAGCGTCGAATTCTTCTGGGTAAGGTCTACCCGTCCGAATGGATGTCCCGCTCTTCGATTATGCTAAGGCTTCTCGCACCTGCTGTTCCACCAAGTTCTTGATATCCTTTCAGGGATCATACTTTGTGTTGTATCCTTTTTCAGTTGATCATCCCCGTTGACGGATGTAATCTCCTTTCCTCCGTCTACAATGTGAATAACCTCTGGGGGTGTCTCTCTATGTGGTTGTACTTGACTCTGGAGAGTGGCCAGAGCTACGGCCATCTCTTCCATCCTTTTCGCCATTTGAGCTATCGTGTCGTCTTTCTCCCGAAGTCGCCTTCTCATCGGTTACGGCTCCTCTCTTTCGCGGTTGCAGGAGCACCTTGCGAAGCCGATGAAGCTCGTGTCTCAGCCATGTTGATTTCGCATATTCGTCGTCCATGAATTCCGATGAATCGATCTCATCTCCGAACTTTTCTTCTCTTTCTTTTGCCAGCCGTCGGATATCGGTTCTCAACTTTTCCATGGCATCTTCTAGCGGGGCGTTCTGTGTGTCCTCGCGGTTGTCATGCGATAGCTGCCGGGTCCCCTTTTCACGAGTCCCCTTTATCGCAGTAGCACTTTCTTCAGATTCCAGCCTCCTGGCGAGACTTTCTTTCTCGGGCTGCTGTTTCAATCTTAAGCGCCCAGGTAGTGGGACGCCATACCATCTTTCTAGCGACGGAAGGTCTAGGACCGGATGGTGCGTCGGCCAAATGTCGGAAGGTGGTATCCTCCCTAATCCGTAATCCCGAGACTACGACGGGCGGACTAGCCTTCATTCTTTTACTTGGCTTTTCCGTCATGATGGCGGGCTCTACTCGGGGCCCAAGACGGGATTTGAGCGGCACCCGCCCTATCCTTCGTAGAATCTCCGATACGGGGCGGTTTTCCTTCTTTGCTAACTTTTCTACCAAAGTTTGCGGTCGAGCGAAACGGCGTAGTTCTAGTCCTTTTCTTGCGGCTATCGTTGTAATATGCGGGCCGAGGTAATGCGGCGGCAATCTTGCGAACATTCTCCTCATCCTCTGCGGCGGAGAGGGGATGGAACCCGCTTCCTCCCAAAAGTGGTATGTAGTCGAGCGGCGGTGTATATTCGCGGCGATGTATATTCGAGCGGTTCGGGATTTCCTCCGGGAAAGCAATTTCAGCGGCTACGGCTTCTCTAGCGATCCTTCTACTTCTGTTTCTTCTTCGGGTCCTTGTCAGTGACGGAATCTTTGAACTGGACCCGATTTCGAAAACATAAGGTCTTACAGGAAGATCCGTACCCTCCACGGTAACAGGTTTACCATAGTTCTGGATTTCTTTCCCCTTTGATTTGGCAGAAGTCGGGGTAGGTGCAGAAACAACTAGACCGGTGGGGGTAGTAAGAACGAGTCCTCCTGCGGACGGCGGTACTCCTCCTAGTCGGGATCCTTTGCAGTGGAGGAAACTCTTGGGTCGACCTAAGGTTGAACTCAAGCAGCGGTTCCTCAGCTTCAGATACCTTGTTCGTCGGTGCAAAGAGGGAGACGTCGGTGACCTTGACATTCGTGTTTTCAAATCCTTGTCCGAATCGGATGATCCCATTGTCGGGCGGCTCATCCTTATAGACGGCGAAAATCCAGTCCATTGGTGAAGGAGAAAATCGGCTTTGGGGCTTCCATTTGCAGGGTAGATTCTGGTTGTCAGTCCCGAGTTATGCTTCTTTTCTTTAGGACGAAAAGAAAGGAATTGAAAAAGAGTCCGAACTCATTCTTGTTCATGTATTTATAAGAAGGAATCATTTGTTAAAAGAATCACTTATTAGAGGGTTTGTTTATTTAGAACGGAATGTTCAAAGGTGTAGAGAAGGTAAGGAATCTGATTCGGAGTTGGAAAGGAAAAGAGAGTCTTAAGCAAGACTTCTCGACTCGAAGGATCATTCCTAGACTAACACCTATTGGGGGTCCACCCCACCTCAGAAATGAGGTAAAAGGATCTCGGAACCTCTCTGTTTAGGGGTGTCTAAACAGTGGTTTTTAAATCCGAGAGAATGTTGGCTATACTTGTTCAAGGTAGAAATGAACATAGTACCCCAACGGAAAGAAGGGTAGTTCGATCCATTAGGGACATGGATACATTACCGATTTTGAAAGCAGAATTATTTGATTAATAATGGAGAGAGGAATTAATCCCCAGCGGAGTCGCCAGAAATCTGTCGACATATTTTTAGGTTGTGTGTTTTATTTTGAAAAGGGGGTCGCCTAACAGAAGTTGTCGGCGAATTCAAATTTTAAACTTAATTTAAATATATATATAATTTAGAAAGTAATATTTGATTTTGAAAATAATTTTAAATTTGAAAATTTTAAGATATGAAATCAAACCGATCTCACATCCCAAATAATTTATATAAACGAGCACCGCACCACAAACCGTGTATCTATCCCTAAGGATAGACACACTCTGCTTGATGGTGCGGCTCGATTAAATAAACTAGAAGATTTGTGACATCCGTTTGGTCCGCGAACCAATTTTATAAGCCGACAAATTCCCCGCTTAATATGAAAACATTAAACGGGGTTTATATTACTCAGGTTCTTTAAAATTCCCTATAAGGGCAAGCCACTATAGTTAATTACATCTTAAGTGACGGGAATCACCTAAGAAAACTCTCGATAATAATCAATAATTCGCTCTCAAGAATTTGAAAGTTTAAGTTTTCAAAGGATTAAATTTTTGAATTCCGATAGGGAATGGATCAAATTTGGAACATTTTGTTTTGGGAATCCAAAGGAAGAAAAGTAGGAGAAATCACGGATTCGAAGCGAACTTCGGTAATTTCCGACTATCCTATTGTTTGGCTTGAGTTTAGGAAAGTCCTAATATTTATTTAAATGTTTTGATCTTGCCAAATTTAATTAATTAGGGCTTATATTTATATGACGAAATCATACAAATAGCCTCGAAGATGTGAGGGTTTATGTCGTATCGGACGACTACCTCGGAATCCTAAAACCGGTTAGGGGCTTAATTTACATGACCTGATCATGCAAATGCCTAACAAAGATTGAGGGTTTATGTTGCACTAGGCAAACTACCTCGAAGTCCTATGGCTTGGTTATTTTAATTCTAAGAAAGTTTTGCTGAAGTAGACTCAGGTTTTGCTGATGACGATGGCCGTCGTTGCCCACCATGCTCCGAGCTCCTTGTTGTTGTGGAGGTTTAGTTTTAGAAATCATAAATCAGGGGATGAGAAAAGTGTTTTGGTTTAGAGAAAGTCTTAATTTCTAAGTGTTTTTGTGTTTTAATTAAAACAAGTCTTAAAGTTGATTATAACGACACTGGTTAAGATCCCGCGGTTCCATCCTTCCGGCATCATTATTTTTATCGGATTCACTTAGTCCGGATGAATTTGCTAAACTCAACCGAATGAGTTCCACACTTTCATTTAGACCGTAGGAAATCCCGTTAGCAACACGTAGGTTACATCATCCGAGGTATTCCCGATCATCCAACGGGACGTTTTAATTTAATTGTAATTGTAGTTTTGTGTTACGTTTGTGATTAAATTTTGAGTTGTTTTTTATTTTGAAATGTTGTGGCGGTGAATTTTATCTTGCAATGACTTTTAACTTAGTTTTGGTTTCAGTTTTAGGGTCTATCCTAAAGGTGTGGGTTTTCATGCAACAGTTTTTTATCATGCAAGAAAAAGTAAGTGCAATGCAGTTAAATAAATTGCAAGAAGGTAAATTGCAAGAAAGTATTTTGCAATAAAATAAAAGCGTACCTGGAGGGTCTTCCCGTCATCCCAAGCTACACTTAAAACACAATTAGAGTATTTAAGCAAGTTCCTAGGTAAAGCTAAGGTAAGGGTTATGGTTTTCTACCAAGTTCCTAATCCTATAGCTAGTCATTTCCTATGATGTCTAGGTTCTTTGTGTTTTTGTTTGAAGACAATTTTCTTCATCAAAGAACAATTAAATTCAATTGTTCTTATAAACATCCTATCATATTGAGAAAGTGTTTAAGAAGAATCTTAAACATCTTTTCAATATTGCTAGAATTGTTTTAAGTTCAAATGAATTTAATTATACAAATGAATTAATCATCCAAGAATCTCAAGTTTTGTTATCTTGCTCAGTGAACTAGGATATTTGAATGTCCTATAAGTGAAGTAACATTTCATTTAATATTCTGTTTAGGAGTTATAATAACCAAAGCTTTCAAGGGCAAATTGGTGTTCAAATGATTTAATTTAAGTTAATGGGTTTAAATTTGGAATAGTGTTCAAGTTGTTTCATATTTAATTTCCTTCTGTTTTAGGTGATGTTATTTAATTCAATTTAATTTTAAATTTAATTTAATTTAATTTAATTTTAATTTAGTTTGATTTGATGTTACATTAAATTAATTTGATTTGATTTAATTTTAATTTAATTTGATTTAATTTAATTTTAATTTAATTTAATTTAATTTAATTTAATTTGATTTTATCTTACTTAATTTAATTTGATTTTATTTATTTAATTTAATTTAATTTAATTTATTCATTCAATTTAATTTAATTTGTTTATTTAATTTAATTTAATTTAATCTTTAATTTAATTCAACTTTTAATTTTAATTTAATTTAATTTAATTTAATCCAATTTAATTTACTTAATTTAATTTAATTTTTAATTTAATTTAATTTTTTAATTTTAATTGAAATTTTTAAAAGTGTTTAATAATTTAATTTTAGTTTAATGATTAAGCCTTTTAATGTTTTTGAATTTGAGTTATCATTTTAATTAAGAATTGAATATTAATGAGCTAATTAATTTAGGGATTTTTAAATTAAAGAATGAATCTCCTCCTAATAATATCCCTATTTTAATAATTCCAATTTTATTATTCTTCCAAATTTAATCAATTATTTAATTAAGGTTTAATTATTTTAAAATTGTTTAATGGGTTTCTACCCTTTAATTATTTAAATTTCAATCATCCAAATCAGATTAGGATTAAATATTTTACTTATTAATTTTTTTTATTAAACCTAAAGTTTTAATTAAGGATTAAAAATTTTAATTACCACTTTACCCTTTAAGCTTAATAATTTCATAACTCACTAAATTGAACTCAAATGAACTTGAAATTTTTCTCGTGACTTCACTCATATGTCAATAAAGACATGAGAGGAGAAAATGTGATTTTTCTGTATTTAATTTATTTATATAATTATTTTTGGTAGAAAATAGAGATTTCAAAGAAAAATTTAATAACATAACCAAGGGAAAGTTTCTGTCCTTAAGAAAATTAGGGGACATTCCTAATGACCAGAGAACCACTTGGACTAATTTTGGTGATTTTTTGAATTATATTATTTTTATTATAATTATTTTAAGTTTTGGAGTGTTGATTAATTTAAAAATAAAATAAATGTTGAAAAATGACTTTTATATTTTTCAAAAATCTCTCTGATATCAAGGAAATCAGAGAAGCAAATTTTGCAATTTTTCTGATTTTTCTATGATTTATTATAATTATTTTAATGAAAAAGCTAGAAAATATATTTTTTTAATTTTAAAATTACCATAAAGCTTTAAAATTTAATATCTCACTAAATGGACTTAAGAAAAATATGGGGTTTGTTCCTAAGTGATTAAAATTCAAAATTTGACATTTTGGTGAATTTTATTATTTTTGTAATTTTTATTATTTTTTAATTATTAAAAATATTAAAATAATATTAAAAATAAACTTTTTTAGAAAATTGAAATTTTAATTTTCTTAGATTCCCTAATATCAGAGAGGCTCCAAAACCAATTTGGTGAATTTTTGAAAGGTATTTTGAAAGTTATGAATTTTTTAAGTTTAAAATGACTAAGTGGCTTAATCAACCCAATTAGTTGGGCTAACCAAGTCCAATTGACCTCAAATTTTTATGGTGGGTTCCTCTGATCCTAGAGGTCAGTGGAGAATTGATTTCAGGTCAATTTGATGTATGGTTAGCTCTAATTAATTAGAGACCTATTTTGAGTGTTTAAGCCAATTAGGGTTGTTTTAAATGAACTAACTCAAAACCTATTTTTCCTAGGGTTCTCTCGGTCATAAGGAACATCATAAAATTTTCCTAGAATTTATTTCATAACATGCTATTTATTGGAATTAAAATACTCAAAACGGTAACATGAATTTGAAAAATCAATAACTCTTCATAGGGATGGCCTTCGACTTTGGAAAATTCGGGGAATGTTCCCAAATTCAGAGGCTTCAAAAGCCCTATGGTCTCATGCCATGGTGAATTGTATACATGCATGGAGAATTAAGAATGTGCAGAGGGTAAATAAATTATAAAAAATAAAATACTTGATGAAATTAAATGATTTCTTTTCCACATTATTCTCCTCTCGTTCACCGAGCAAGAGGGTATTTTTATTTTATTTTTCCGATTTTTCTACACAAAGTTATGAATTTTTGAAGTTTAGTGGAATTAAATAAATAAGAAAATACCCTAATTTTCTATTTATCCACGCGGCGCCGCGTCATCCTCGGCATCTCCGAACGCACACGCGTCGCGCTCCCATTCGACGCCGACATCTGACTCAGCGCTCCCTGGGCCCGCTGTATCGTTCCGTCTTCTGATCTGACGCGATCCTGGCCGTCCGTCCGCGCGTGTATTAAATGAACGGCATCCGTTCATCGTCCCCAAGTGTTCTCACCCGAGAGCCGTCCACACTAAATCCCTAATATCTCACTCGATACTCAATGGATTTTCATGTTCTTATGCTCTATGGATTCGTCTTGAAGAGACGAACACATCTATACGGCTATCATGCATTGAAATTAAAGCATTCAAAATGGAGAATCTCTAGAAGCTCGGGATGAAAAATTAGCTCATACCTTTGCTCAGAGAAGTGTGGCTTCAATCTGAGAGTTGTTGCACCTTCGATTGGATCCCAGCAAGCTCCGGATGAAGTCTCCTGGTGCAGTGAATTGTCCAGGTGTGATTTCAACCAAGCCCGATCACAAAGCTTGGAGGTTGGAGCAACCGGGTGGCTCTGGAGATGGAGCTTTGTCTGGTGGACACCTTCCCTCGGTCTGGTGAAGGTGTAGAACCAATCAATTTGGGGATTGGCTCACTGTGGAGAAGTGTCCTGGTTTTGGGTGGAATTTTAGCTGAGAAATTGGATTTTGACAGTGGGGATTAGGGCAAATTGACACTGGGGATCAACTGCTCTAAGGGTGGAGAAGGTTTGGAGTAATTTTGGCAGAGTTTTGGCAAGGTTTGCGCAACTCTCCTCTCATGGCCGTGAGGGGTGGAGTTTAAATAGGAGAGGGTGGAGGGCCTCCCAGGGAGAGTTAGGGCTTGGGATCAGCTGCTCTTGGCAAGAGAAGAACAGCTCCGATGGCCACCTGGGGTTGGGGCGGCTCGGCAGGTGAGAATTCCAAGTTGGGCTCACATGTGAGCTCTCGGCCATGGTGTTTTCCGGCGGCTCGGTGGTGGCCGGCCGGGCATTGGTCACCATCTTGTTCGGGTGGGTCGGGTCGGGGTTTGGTGCATTCGATTGAGGTTTGACATGTGTAAAGGGTTGATTTAGATGGAATGGGGGAAGAGCTAATTTTGAGTCTAAATGGGTCAACCCACCCATTTGGGCTTGGTGCACCCCTCAAGGTGGCTTTGGGTGCTTGTGGGGAATCAAAGGGATCGACTGGTTTGGCATGGAGAAGTCTCCATCCAAATATATTTGGATTAAATTTAAGTTTAGGTGAAACATGGTTAAGGTTAATGAGCTTTAGGGATTAAGGAAAGCCCTCCCTCTTCTTACCCAATATGGCATGGTGGAGTGTCCAAAGCTCTCATGGCTCACATGTGGCTCATGCATGGCTTCATGGCTCACCTTTGGCTTGGCAAAAAGTTTGGTCAATTTCATGAAAATGCATTTTAGGAATTTTTGGTAATTTGATGGAAATTTGTATGAAACTTGATTTGGAATTATTTGATGATGAACTTAGGACTTAGGTAATGTATTTAATTAAGTGGATGGCAAATGGAGATGTCATGTGGGCTTTAGGGTAGATTTTGGGCTTTTGAATTTGAAGGAAGTGGGCTCTTAGGAAAGTTTAAGGGAAATGGGCTTTTTGATTTTAGGATGGGCATTTGGGTAAAGATTTTGTGAAGAACATTATCAAATAAATGTCATAATTGGTTTAGGGATGTTCTATGAAGGGCTTGGAGTCAATTTGGTATGATTTGGAGTTGAATTGGTTTGAATTTGGGTTAGGTTTGGGTCATGGGTCCAAATTGGGCTTTAAGGCCAAAAGTGAAATTGGATCCAAATGTCAATCAAATTGAACTTAGATTTGGTCTAGATTAGTGTTGAGAATGTTGAATTGAAGTTTAGAATTGAATTGGACCAAAATTTGGGTCAATTGGGTAGGTTTGGTTTGACATTGGGTTCACTCTGGGTTAAAATGGGTCAAATTGGGGGTTTTGACAAAAGTAGGGTAAATTGACAAAATTGGCCCATGGTGTAGTTGGACAAAATGAAAATGGGAATATTTGGGATTTTCTGGAATTTTCTGGGAATTTTCTGAATTTTTGGATTTTTTGGCCAAGAGGGGTATTTTGGGTATTTGGAGGGTATTGGGAGGTATTTTTGGAATTTTTGGTATTTTTGGGTATGGATGATCAATTTGAGTAATGTGGAAATGTTTGGGATTGATTTTTGGGAATTTTGGGTGATTTAGGAAATTTTGAAAAATTTGGGTAGTTTCAAGGGTTTTGGGTAGGCTAGGCGGGTGTAGGGTCCCGGGGGTCAAAAAATTGAGAATTTGGAAAATTGAAGATTGGGTGAATTTGAGTGGAGTGAAATCATTTTGGTTGAGCCATGAAGCCACATCAAGCCCACATGAGCCATGAAGGGACCCATTTGAGGCATTCACCTATGTTGTTCGTAACCCTCTTAGCGCGAGGGCTTAGGGGTTAAGGACCATTCTTGTGAATCACCTACATGAGTCGGGAGGTCGAGTTAGGTATGGGTGTGTGAAAGTGTAGTGTATAAGTGTAGTGTATAAGGGTAGTGTGTGTGTAAGTCAGCCCCTTCACCGGACCGAGCCACCTGAGGGCGATCCTAAGGCCAAAGAGTCCTATAGGAACTCATCCTTAAACTTCCACATTTGATTTCAACCCTCTAGGTGATTAGGGGTCTATAGTCAAGTTTGTGGAGTTTGCAGGGAGTTTAGAAGTGGTTTGAATTTCTAAAAGGTGGGTCCCAATTCTAGTCCTCTAAGATAGTCAAAGGAAAAGCCTAAGGCTAGATCCTAAGCACTAAAAGAAGAAGAGAAGACCTCATCAAAAATGAGGTCAACACATACAATTTGAAGGACTGATTCCTTTAATATCATCAATTGTACATCCAAAGGCTTTCTTGTGCTTCTTCAAAATTTCAAGCAAACTCTCTTCTTCTTTTTCAGTTAATTAAGAGGAAATTATAACAAGCAAGGTTAAGGATTCACCTAGAAAACATACTTCAAATGAATAGGAAGCATTTTTAGTTCAAGTTTAGGAGGATTTTCAATTGATGGACCATTAGATTTATCTTTTTTAGTCATATCCAATAATTCAAAACTTTCACGAACAAGCTTTAAATCTTCCTCTTGAAAATCATCAGAATCAACAAACTCCTCTTCTTGCTTATATTCAAATTCTTCTCTTTCAGTTTTCTCTTCATAAGTTGATTTGAAATGGCATTCACTTAAATATTCAATAATATCCATCCTATAACACTCATCTTCTTTACCTCTACCTGGACATTTCATTGATTTTGAAATATTAAATGTAACAGTCTGATCATTAACCCTGATCGTTAATTCCCCTTTTTGCACATTTATCATGACTCTGCCTATAGCTAGAAAAGGTTTCCCCAAAATTATGGGTATCTTTTTATCTTCCTCCATATCTAACACAATGAAATCCACAGGAAAATTAATTTGATCCACTTTTACTAAAACATCTTCTATAACTCCTTTAGGATATGTGATCAAACGATCTACTAATTGGAGAGTTACAGTAGTTGGGGTTATTTCTCCTAGTCCCAGTCTTTTGAATATTAATAGAGGCATAAGGTTAATGCTTGCACCCAATTCACATAAAGCTTTTCCATAGAATCTTTCTTCTATTGCACATGGAATTGTGAAACTACCAGGAACTTTAAGTTTTTCAGGAAGCTTTTTTTGAATTATCACACTACACTCCTCACTAAGTGCAACAGTCTCATTTTCTTCAAACTTCCTCTTTTTATTAAGAATATCCTTCATAAATTTAGCATAGCTTGGCATTTGTTCTAGGGCTTCAGCAAATGGAATATTAATGGTAAGCTTCTTTAATATCTCCAAAAATTTTGAAAATTTCTTATCCAACTTTTGTTGACGAAGTCTCTGAGAAAGTTGAGGTGGTTGTTTTTCTAAATCAACCTTAAGTGGAGAAATAAGTATTTCAAAACCTTTTGGAGCGTCCTCTTTAAGTTTTTCAATCTCTTCTTTCTCTACTTCGGTTTCTTTTTGAACTCTACCTTCCAATTCTTTTTCACTTCTCAGTTGAATTGCCTTCACTTGTTCTTTATTCTTTTCTCTTGGATTCACTTCAGTATTATTTGGAAGCATTCCTTGAGATCTATTACTTAAGGCATTTGCAATTTGTCCCAATTGATTTTCAATATTTATGATAGTTGCTCCTTGAATTTGTAATTGATTTCCCATATGTGATACTACTTCTTCCATAGACAACTTCTTCTCCTTATTTTGTAAAGCATTGTTATAACCTAAAGGATAAGTTAATCTATTATTATTATTACCTTGGTTGTTCTAATTCCCCAATAGGTTTACTTGGGTTTTCACCCATTGTTGATTAACACCACCCTGATTATTGTTATTTGAGTTAAAATTTTGATGATTCTTCCAACCTGGGTTATAATAATTGGAATATGGGTTGTTAGGTTTGATTATAACATTCACAATTTCTGGTGAAGAATAAGAATCAACTATTTGGCCTACTGAATTTTCTTCAATCATGAGATTTAGCTAAGAAAAATTTATCCCAAATTGGTCTATCTTCCTTGATACAACAGCAACTTGATTTGCTAACATTGTAAAAGCATCATTTTCATAAACACTGACTATCTTTTTAGGATTTAACCTTTCAAAAGGCCATTGAAAATTATTAGAAGTCATTTCTTCAATTAAAGCATAAGCATCAGAAAATGGTTTAGACATTAATGATCCATCAGCAGCAGCATCGATGATTGATCTAAGAGATACAACTAATCCATTATAAAAAGTTTGAATTATTAACCAATCTAGTATTGCATGATGTGGACATTTCCTGAGGAGATCTTTAAATCTTTCCCATGCTTCATATATTGATTCCCCTTCAAACTGACCAAAAGATGTTATATCATTTCTCAACTTATCAGTCTTAGATGGTGGAAAATATTTAGCAAGGAACTTTTATGACAGTTCACCCAAAGTTCTAATTGATCCAGGTGCTAACAAATGTAACCACATTTTAGCTTTATCCCTTAGTGAGAAAGGAAAAAGTCTATGTCTAATATCATCATCTGAAACACCATCATATTTAAAAGTAGCACACAATTCTAGAAAATTAGCAAGATGCAAATTAGGATCTTCAGTTGTTGCTCCCCCAAACTGATTATTATACATCATTTGGATAATAGCAGGTTTAATCTCAAAAGAATTAGCAGCTACAGCAGGGTTTTGAATACTACCACGAAGTTCATCTACTGTAAGGATTAACTTAATCTCTTAAAGGTCTTAATTCTTGATGGATGCCAACATTTTGATCTTGATGATTTACCATTTCTTGAATATTTTTATCTTTTTCTGTATTTTTAATTTTTTTTTAATTTTTCTGATAGTTATTTCAAATTCAGAATCGTAAGGCACAAGTCCTTCAGAACCTGAACTACGCATTCAACAATAAAACAAAACAAAACACAACACACTAACAAAAAAAAGAAAAGTAAAAAATTTAAAATTTCTTAATTCTCTTTAAAATGTAATATAAATTAATTTTCCCAAGCAACAGCGCCCAAAACTTGATCCCCTGATATTTATACTTACAAATATGATATAAAAATTGGCAATAACACCAAAAACTTGAGCTGCTAGGAGTATATGTGCGCCAAAAACATGGTACCATCCGGTAAATGCAACGGCGCCAAAAACTTGACTCTGCTAGATAAATGCGCTGATGATTTAGATATGAAACTTATGATTTTATAATATGGGATACTATGCAAGTATACCTATCGTTTATCAAGTAATATAAGACTTTCTGATTAAGTCCCGAGATATCGAACCCACAGGGAAAATTTGAAAATCTTTTAAGGAATAAGAAAATTATCTTTATACTTTTTTATGGCTTTTGAAAGTATGTCTTGATTTTGAAAAGTTTTGAAAGTTGATTTATCTTTTAAAATTTTCTTAATAAAATGTTAAGAAATGAAATTAAAATTATAATAACTAATAACAGTGGATGTAAAATACTGTTAACTAGAATATCTTTTTCTTTCCTTTTATGAAGTAGTAATAATTCTTAAAGTATTGTTGTGGAAGTATTTAAATTTGTTGTGACAGATAGAAGAAAATGTGTTCTTTACCCTTACTTGGTTCTATAAAGAACATATGTTAATTTGAAATTCTTATTATTTTGAACATGGTTAAGCAGGGAAGATGCCAGTCTCTCACTCATGAGTTCCCTCGATTCCCACCACCTGGGGGCTAACTTCTCATAACAAAACTCAAAATTTCAAACCAAATTAGGGGGTTTTAACTTTGTCACTCTAAAATCCTCTAATTTTACTCACTTTCATAAAAATATCTTCTAATATTACATTTAATTATATGGACTACAATTCTCACCCATATAATTGCATGTGATTCTTACTAACTTTTATGAGGCAATACCGCATTGGATCTTACATAATCTCAAGAAATTCTACAAATTAACAGGCCAATTAAGAAGCAAACAAAGTTTTCAGAATCAATCTTCACAACTTCTTCCAACTTTTAAACACTTATACATTCCACAACAATTCTTTATAAATTAATTACTTCTCCATTTAAGAAAGAAAAAGATAAAGTAAACTACTTAGAATGCATTAGGAAAATACAAAAACTCATTGATTTGCAATTAAAAATAATAAGAAAAATAACAAACGAAAGAAAAAAATTAATAAAAAGATTAAAAGTAAACACTTATCTGAAAATCCTCTCCACAAGACTAAGTTCCTCTGAAACTTTGACTCGTCACTAAACTACTCCTCAAAGCAAGTCTCCCAACTCTGATGACTCAGAATACAGACTTCAGACTTCAATAAAAAATAAACTAAAAGAAAGAAAAGAAGTAGAAAGAGAAAGACTTCACTCTGACCCTTTTCTCCTTTCTACTCTCTACTCCTACTCTTAAACACTTATTTTGTGGTATTGTTTTCTTCATTATTTTATGATTTTTTAAACACTTATTTTGTGGATTTACTTTGAAATGAAGTTTTCCGTTGTGTTTTCTTCGTGTTTTGTGATGTGTTTCTCTTACTCTTTCTTTTTATTTGGAAATAGTGGCATAAGAAGTTTATGCCATTGTTTTCACTCTACTTATCTTTTGCAATGAGTAGGATTCATGTTTAGGATATTGGAATGCATGCAAGAAGATGTTTTAATTATAAATGTGATGGTTTTTACTTGCACTTCAATTACATTACAAAAAGGGCTCGTTGTATTGTTAAAATTTGTTGTAATTGCGTTGTCCCAGAAGGATGATCTAATTCTCTACAAAGTGGAACCACATTCAATGTCCATGAATGAGTTATGTTGTTCATGGGGATTGAGTGCAAATAAATAAGAAAATATGGTTTCATGGGCGTTGAATTAGAGGTTTCAGGGTGACAGGCTGAGATCCCCAATTTGGTCATAAAGTTTGGTAACTAAAGCTAGGGTTAGCCTTCAGGTGAAGGGAGTGGGAGCTCTGAAGTGAGAGCCAGTATCCTCCCAGCCTAACCATAAATTCAGGGACTAAGCCTAGGATTTGCCAATGTTCATTTTAGCACTCTGAAGAGGGGGTACTTGGAATAGGGTAAAGAATAGGATTGCTCCTATTTGGGACATACAATATTTAATGCATATCATTCCTAAACTTTATCTGATTCATTACATAAGAATAGTAGATTTTATTATCTCAAAATTCACCAAACCAATTTATCTAAAGAGGGTTATCTTTAGTACTAATATTTGCATTAGGGGTAGTTATTCTTCTTACATATAATCATCTGCATTTAGAAGTAGTTGTTAGAAAAACCACTTATATCGACCATTCCAAACTAAGGCTGTTAGTAGTAGACTAAAATTTGACTAAGAACCTCTTACCTTGCTTCCCTGTGGGATCAATAAACGGGACTCCATTAGAGCCCTGTATTTTGATACGATACGTATACTTGCGTTTGAAATTGTTACTTTACAAAATCATTATAAATATATAAATCTGAGGTCATAAATTCTTACATATAAAAAAGTTGCATCAAGTTTTTTGCGCCGTTGCCGGGAAAGCTTCGGTAAGAATTTTAGGAGAATTTTAGTTGAAGTAATTAGGCTTAGAATTTAAAAACTTTAGTGTCGTAAAATTGTGCTTGTGTGAAAAGTGTTTGTTTTTATGAAAAAATGTTATATAAAAAACTGTTTGTGTGAAAAATAAGGTGTTTGTGAAAATATTTTGTTGTGTTGAATATATTTTTCATTTTATTTGTTTTATTGTTATTGTATTGTTTGTTGTGTTATGTATGCAAAACAAAGGATCTGTAGGACTTGTGCCTTATGATCCCGATTTAGAAAAATAGAAAAAAATAAAAAACATAAAGAACTTAAAAAACTAGAAATGGAAATGGAAAACATTCAAAATAATAACTTGAAAAATCATCATAAATCATTGAGAGATTATGTAAATCCTATGATAGATAAAATTCACTAAAGTATACAATATCCTATCGTAGAAGCTGACTTGTTTGAACAAAATCTAGTGATTATCCAACTTGTGCAGAACAGCCAGTTTGAGAGAACTCCTCTGGAGGATCCCTATTTACACTTATCTAGTTTTCTAGAACTTTGTGCTACATTTCGTTATAATGGCATGTCAGACGATGCTGTTAGGCTAAAATTTTTCCTTTCTCACTAAGGGATAAGGATAAAAATTGGTTATACTCATTAGCACCTGGTTCTATTAAAAATTGGGAGGAGTTAACTAAGAAATACCTAACTAAGTATTTTCCACCTTCAAGAACTACTCAACTTAGAAATGATATTATCTCATTTTGTCAGTATGAAGGGGAATTAATATATGAAGCCTGGGAAAGATTCAAGGAACTCCAAAGAAAGTGTCCACATCATGCTCTGCCAGATTGGTTAATCATTCAAACTTTTTATAATGAGTTAGTATGATCCCTTAGGTCCATTAATGATGCTGCTGCTGGTGGTTCATTAATGTAAAAAAAAATTGATGAAGTGTATGCATTAATTGAAGAAATGGCTACAAATGAATTTCAATGGCACTCTACAAGGGTAAATCATAAAACTGTAGCTAGTGTTCATGATACAGATGCGATTGCAATTCTTGCATCTCATGCTGCTGCAATATTAAGGAAGTTGGACCAATTTGGAATGAATCAACCTCAATTTACTCCTGTAAGTGAGGAAAGTTCATTAGGGCGTATGATTGATTCCAACTTATTAGAGACTTTAAATATCATAAACAACCCATATTCGAACTTTTACAACCCAAGTTGGAAGAATAATCCTAATTTTAACTGGAATCATACTACTGAGGGAGGAAACCAACAATGGGAAAACAATCATGCAAATCCTAATGGAAGTTGGAATAGGCAAGGTAACATAAGATATAAGCCTTCACATATCCACTGGACTCTAATATTCATCAACAATTTAAGCATAAGAAGATGTCTATAGAAAAAGTGGTATTGCAAATGGGAAACAAGTTGCAAAGTCAAAATGCTACGATTAGAAATATAGAGAATTAACTGGAAGAAATTGCTAACTCACTGATGCGATGCGACTTTATATATGCTTTAAAATACAAGAATTTGATACCACTTTTTAGAAGATTTAACCTCTAGCAAATAGCGCCTAAAACTTGTTGCGATGTTTACTTTTATAATTTTATATTTAGATTTAATTATTGTAAAAGTCACAATTTTAAACACAAGTATACGTATCGTTCAAGTAATACAAGGCTCTAGTAGAGTCCTGGTTATCGATCCCACAGGGATAGTGAAATAAAAAGTAAGAGATATAAGTAATATTTTGAAATTTTCTTATGCAAATTATATAAACTCCTTTTTTATATATTCAAATAATAATTTTTACTAAAATAAAGGAAGCGATAGCATGATAAATTAAAATAAGCAGTAATTAAAATTCTATGCAAGTATAAAAAAGACTTTCTCCTTTTTCAGCTAATCCAAGAATTATAGATTAATTATCTTTTGTAGGAAATTAAGATTATAATATTGTGCCAACTAGAATCATTCCTATTCTTTACCCCTTGGTCCAGGTGCAAACAACATTGACAAATCTATAGTTAGGCTCAGGATGTTTTTTTAGTAGAATGGGTTAATCTAGGATCACACTACTAGATGATCAAGGGTGGCTATGGTCGGCCCTACCAGTGACCCGTTACCTTTCTAAAAACCAAATTATTAGAATTTAGTCTGTCACTCTAAAAACTAATTAATTCTACGCCCAATAAATATTATCTTCCAATTTATTTGCACTTCACCTTAAATAATCCGCTTATAGCCTGTGATTACCTATGGATTCATGTGATATCTACTAGTTAAGCATTTATCTCTGGATAGGTCTCAAAATTCTTCAACAGGTTTTAACAAATTAAATGGTCAATTTAAAAAGTAAACTAAGATAAGGTATTAATATCATCACAATATTTTAAAATATTTTATATTTAATTCTTCTACAAAATTTAATTAATTTATAATCTTTTCATAGTTGAAAGGAGAAAGATAACTAACTACTCAGAACTCATTAAAATAACACCACAAATCATATTTATAAAACTTTGAATCAAAGTACAAATACTTATCTGAAGTGTTCCTTCAAAAGCTCCGCTGACTTCAACTGACTCCAAAGCAATGATGAAACACTCCAACAACAATTACACACAATAAACTATCAAAATAAAATCACTAAATACAAAATAAAGTGGCACCCTAAGTATGGAAGATTCTAAATTAAACCAGAGATGAGAGGGAATATGCTAAAATTGGTATGTGTACTAAGAGAGGGGGGGGGGTTTGGTGCGATTTTCTCTGTAGAATGAGCTACTATTTATAGAGCTCTGAATTTAGCCAGGGGTTGCTTAAGGCACCTCTTCAAAATTTGTCCAAATTCAATGTATCTTTTAGAAGGTAACCGTCGCGCCTAGGCGCCGGGATCTGGCGCTTATGCGCCAGACTTCGTGACCAAGTCTTTCGCACCTCTTCACTTTGGGTCGCACCTCTTCGCGGTCCAGACTGTTTCCTTGTGTTGAAATACATTGTATCACATGTCTTATATATTAGGAGTAAATTCCAGTCTTCTAGAAGCTCCAAAAACCGCTTAACACCATCAAAATAACTGCCCAAAGTCATCAAAAAAAATTAACAGCGTCTGTATCGAACTGGTGCCTCCGGCGCCTAAGCGCCAGGCCAATAATTCCAAAATTTGCTCCATAAGCTCCATTTTTGCTCATTTTTGCTCATTCTTCCTTCTTTTTCTTTCTTGGACTCTTTTTAATCATCTACATCCAAAAATATGAAAATACCTTTCATTAAAGCATAATATTCTTAAGAATTGAATCATAAATAAGGCATAAAAATGGGTATTTTTTAGGTAGATCAAATTCCCCCAAACTTAAACGTTAATTGTCCTCAAGTAACCCTTTTAATTACATAAATAGATAACATTTGGAATGAAGTTAAAATAATTATGATTCCTTATAATTTTTGGTTTTATAAATGTTTTAGCAAATCATTAACCAAATTTCACTAATTAAGTTTAATTTTAAGAATTAAAGAACATTTAACTATCAAATCATAAGACTTCTAATTTTTCATTTATTTCAAGAATAATTATAGTTTATCATATTAAGGTCACATAGAATATTTACAAGAAGAAGATTTTCACGAAATATTGTTCTAGTAAAAATACATGTACATAGAAATTAAGTTAAAAATCCAATCAGTTTTCTTACTATATGATAATTCTAGTGAAGCCAATTTTTGATTGGGCATTTCCTCAAGTTTCTCCTCACTTTTTTTTTCTGGATTGTTTTTCAATCCCTTTTTTCTTTCTTTTTTTCTAATTTTTTTAAGTGAGGATTACTATTTTTGGATAGCCTGTTAATGATTTTGAACTTTACTATCCTTAACTTATTTTCAAAAACTTATACATTCTTACTTAATAAATATGATATTAATAAATTATTATTTTTCAAAATTTACTTCATTTTTTTCTTTTTCAAGCAATAATCTTAATTCCTTAGTATTTCAAGCAATAGAAAAATTTTCATCTTATTATTCCTTAAGCAAAATAATTATATTCTTAAAATCAACCAAAATTTTTGAAATTTAAGTTAAGTTTACTAAATTATTTATAAATTCAAAAATTTAGTTAATCTTAAACAAAATTTTCATTCCTTATGTTATGTTAATATATTTTTAAAGAAAATACTAGCTATTTAAGGACAAATAATATTTAAATTTGTTAGATATTTTTCCTTCCCCCAAACTTCAGTTTTAGTATAAATATGAATTATGAAATTTTCTAAAGCATGAGAGAAATATATAAACATGAATTAATCTAGGTATAACAATGATGTAGTAAGGAAAAACTAACTTCTACTTCTACACATGCTTCAATATAAATATAAAAGAAATGATTAAACATATATAGAAAATTTTTGTAGAGCAGGAGTTAATTTCTAAAGATAAATCTTTTTTTAATTATTTTATATTTTTTTAGAACATGCAAATTATTAACTATTCATGAACATTAAACAATAGGTTGAAACAGAAATAAACTTTTATAAAAATTCATTCACATCTCAGTTTTAAACACACATCAGATAAGCTAAGAACTGTTTTAACATAAAAAAAGTTCACAACAACTCTAACAAATAACATCATAATAAATAGCACAAGAAATCAGAAAACACTCTAAAAATAGAATCAATAATCTCTAGAGATAAGTCAAGCTACTAATCACTGTCTGTAGCTTCATCATCATCATCACCAAAAGAGAACTCCATATCCTTAGGATCAAAATATGGTGAAAATCTGGGACAAGTAGGGAACTGAACATCATGCTCTCCCTTCAGAAATCTTACTAAAGACTCTGAATACTCAGCATCATAATCACTCTTTCTTTGTGTATACTCAGAAAGGTGATCAATCTTCTTGTCTATGGTATGTACTGTGTAGTGAGTTAAGAATAATTCATGTTCGTTGCTCTATGAACCGATCATGCATGGTTTCCTAAGAAGTAGATGATGGCTCGAGCAAAAGTAGATGAGTGCAGAAGTAGAAGCTCTACCTAAAGTAGGTAATGAACCGGCGAGTGCGGTAGAACTCTTACCTCGCGGTCGATCATAAATGCGACGCTTTCTCTTCCTATAGGCTTCGTCGACTTGAGCTTTTCCTCAGAAAGCTTAGCAACTACTCCAGCACTTTGACATAGAGAATAATCAGTGATGGAAAACCAAGTCCAATATATGTTCTAGAACGAGCAGTAGCCTCTACAGAATCATAAATGATGCTTCCTACATCGATAGACTTCTTCTCTTGAATGCAGTAGTTTAGAATAGCTTTATCTCTGGTAACTTCACTCAGATGATTGAATGGAAGGAGACGAGCATAAATAAAGTACTGCCATGCCTTGGATACACCATTAAGCTTAGAAGATGAAAAATTTACCCTTTTTCCATTCCGAGTCTTCCAGGCTCCAGTACTATCAGTCAGGTAGGTAATGATCATGTCCAAATCTTCCTCAGATGGAGATAAACCTGAGCAATAACACTCAATGTTTGGCGGCAGGCCATAGAAAATGTTGATGCCTACTCGAACTCCTCGAACGAAATCTTGTATTTCTCCGCAACCATGAAATTAGCATAAAATTCTTTAACCACTGGGATAACGAAAACATTTGTAAAATAGCAAAATCATTGCCAGTTGAGCACAACGATTGTTTCTCAATTCTTCCTTCAGGATTATAAAAACTTCTCTCTGAGATAAACTTCTGAGTCGTAGACCAATCATTATATTGGAAATGTGCAACAGCAGTGACGAACTTGCTACGATCAAAGTTTTCTCGTTCCTTTCATCGTTTAGATTTGGGTGCCATCTAAACGTGAAAGAAAAATGCGAAATAAATTCAAAGGATCTAGGAAAATAAACTAATTTAAGCTTTTCAAAATTGAAATAGCTTAAACACCCATGGATTTAACCATAAAAGAAAAATCAAAATTTTTCTCAAAATTTCAGTTTTTCTAGATGAGAGGACAATCCATGGTGAAAATAAAAAATAATGAGTTTAGAATGTAGATCCCACCTTGAGATGAAGAAATCGGGTGATTTCAAGCCCAAAAACTTGAAAATCCGGCTCTAATGGGATCTCTAGGTGGTATTTTCGCGAAATACTGTGGAGAAGGAAGCTTAGGCGTCAAAAATGGTGTAGGGGGGTTTAAGAAGATGAGTTTTTGGGTTCAGGCCGAACCGGCGCTTAGGCGCCGAATTCTGGCGCCTACGTGCCAGATTTGCCTTTCCAAAAATTCAATTTAAATTAAATATATTCCACCAAATCTTATCAAATTTGACTCCTAATTACTCTTATGAGAGTATTTATCCATTTTATAACCTCCAAATATTTTCACAATCAATTTAAAATGATAGTATCAACCCACATAAATGTATCTAAATTCTTCAATTCAAAATCCTAATCTCCACTCTAAATTCAACAATCTTCAATACAAGACTTGTATCAAGGTTCATTGTTTTATAAATAACACAAACAACAACAAAGCAAACATTCAAATCCAACAACACACATTGAACAATTTAAGCAAATACACACTTAAGATATTCAAGACACTAAAATAAGACTCGATCACACCTAAAACACATATAGAATATATTTAACACCGATCTTTAATTTACATCTCTTTTGCAATGAAGTTCGCTAGGACCGAAGGGATAAAACACCAATGCCCTTGGAAATTCCAAAGCCGTCTTTTCATTAATCCACTTGCTCTTCGCATACATTTCTACTTGAGCTTCATGATAGGCAGCCATATGATCAGATTGAAGTTTGGTTTGCCATTCTAAGTGTTCCTATTGGTGTTATATCTCATGGAGACGATTAAAAATACTTTGAAGTTCTGCTTCAATCTTATCCATACGACTAAACATCTTCTCCAAACTAATAGCAATAAAACCATTAAAATAAGGCTGAGGATCTTTAGGAGATTTGTCTCTTACCTCATTTCCATGATCTTCTCTATCCATGGCCTTCAAATCCTTCCTAACTCCTCCACAATGAATTACTCTGGTCGAAATTAGTGTGTATATGGGATTGGGGATAAAAAATAGGATATAAATAAAGAGATTTCGTGTGAAAATTGAAGAAATTAAGTTTTTCCAAGATCTGTAACCACGACGCTTAGTCGCCGGATCATCGATACGCCCGTTATTCTGGCACTTAGGCACCAAATTTTGGCGCCTAGGCACTAAAACCTCGATCGACTCTGATTCGCATATCATCAAATTTTGCAAAGTTTCGGTCGTAAAAATAGTTCTAATAAACAAGTATGATCACAAACAATCACAAACAAAGGTTAACTTGATATTCTTTTTTACTCACATTTGACATGGAGTGGTCCAAGTCCAATTTCTATATACTTCAAGAAAATGTTTAGCTTAAGACATTACAGACTTGTTACCCTTCTATTTCTAGAAGTTTTATACAAATTCAGTGAAGACCAAGGCATAATCTTATAGCGATAAAACTCAAACTAATAAATATGGGTTGCCTCCTACAAAGTGCTTGGTTTAACATTGTCAGCCCGACCTAATTAATTAAATTAATCAGATAGACTTAGCTCATATGCCTCTTTGTAATTTAATTTCATTTCTCCCATATAAGGCTTGAATCTTAATCCGTTAACTTTAAATACTTTTTCAGTTTTGGGATCTTTAATACCCACAGCTCCATAAGGGTATACTTTCTCAGTTATAAATGGTCTCATCCATTTAGATTTTAATTTTCCAGGGAAAAGCTTTAAACGAGCATTAAATAATAATACTTCTTATCTAGACTCGAATAATTTCCTTGAAATCATTTTGTCATACAATTTCTTCATTCTTTCCTCATAAATTCTTGCATTTTCATAAGACTCATTTCTAATCTCTTCCATTTCATTCAATTGTAATAATTGTTTTTCTCCTGCAGTATTCAAATTATAATTGAACTCCTTTATCGCCCAATAAGCTTTATGCTCCAGTTCAATTGGTAAGTGATGATGTTTATCATAAATTAACTGATAAGGTGACATTCTGATAAGCGTCTTATAAGTTGTTTTATAAGCCCATAATGCAGAATCAAGTCTATCAACCCTATCAGTTCTTTTAGGATTAACAGTCTTTCCCAATATTCTTTTAATTTCTCAGTTTTATAATTCAGTCATTCCACTTGTTTGAGGATGATAAGCAGTTGCAATTCTATGCTTAATTTCAAAATTTTCCAGTAATGATTGAATTCTTATATTTCTGAAATGACTTCCCCCATCTGTGATAATTATCTCAGGCATTCCAAATCTCGTAAAAATAATTTTCTTTAAAATTTTCGAAACACTTTCAGTATCACAGTTCGGTAAAGCTACAGCTTTGATCCACTTTGAAACATAATCAACTGCTAATAAAATATAAATCTTTCCAGATGATGGTATGAAAGGTCCCATAAAGTCTAAACCCCATACATCGAAAATTTTGATTTCTAATATAACGTTTAGAGGCATTTCACCTTTTCTGTATATATTTTCCATTCTTTGACATCGATCACAAGTTTTCACATAATGTCCAACATCTTTAAATAATGTAGGTGTCGGCATATTTTTAGATTGTGTGTTTTATTTTGAAAAGGGGTCGCCTAACGAAGTTGTCGGCGAATTTTTAATTTAATTTAAATAAATAATTTTGAAAAGTAGTATTTGATTTTGAAAATAATTTTAAATTTGAAGGTTTTAAGATATGAGATTAAACCGATCTCACATCCCAAATAGTTTATATAAACGAGCACCACACCACAAACCGTGTATCTATCCCTAAGGATAGACACACTGCTTGACGGTGGGGCTCAATTAAATAAACTAGAAGATTTGTGACATCCGTTTGATCTACGAACCAATTTTATAAGCCGACAAATTCCCCTGCTTAATATGAAAGCATTAAACAGGGTTTATATTACCTGGGTTCTTTTAAAATTCCCTATAAGGGCAAGCCCCTATAGTTAATTACATCTTAAGTGATGGGAATCACTTAAGAAAACTCTCGATAATAATCAATAATTCTGCTCTCAAGGATTTCAAAGTTTAAGTTTTCAAGGGATTGAATTTTGGAATTTCAATAGGGAATGGATCAAATTTGGAACATTTTGTTTTGGGAATCCAAAGGAAGAAAAGTAGGAGAAATCACAGATTCGAAGCGAACTTCGGTAATTTCCCGACTATTCTATTGTTTGGCTTGAGTTTAGGAAAGTCCTAATATTTATTTAAATGTTTTGATCTTGCCAATTTTAATTAATTAGGGCTTATATTTGTATGATAAAATCAAACAAATAGCCTCGAAGATGTGAGGGTTTATTGTCGTACGGACGACTACCTCGGAATCCTAAGACCGGTTAGGGCTTAATTTGCAATGCAAGTGCCTAACGAAGAGTTGAGGATTTATGTTGCACTAGGCAAACTACCTCGAAGTCCTATGGCTTTGTTATTTAATTCTTGGAAAGTTTTGCTGAAGTAGACTCAGGTTTTGCTGATGACGATGGCCGTGCTGCCCACCGTGCTCCGAGCTCCTTGTTGTTGCAGAGGTTCAATTTTAGAAGTCATAAATCAGGGGATGAGAAAAGTGTTTTGGTTTAGAGAAAATCTTAATTTCCAAGTGTTTTCAATACTTTAATTAAAACAAATCTTAAAGTTGATTATAAGACACCGGTTAAGATCCCACGGTTCCATCCTTCCGGCTTCATTATTTTTATCGGATTCACTTAGTCCAAATGAATTTGCTAAACTCAACTGAATGAGTTCCACACTTTCATTTAGACCGTGGGAAATTCCGTTAGCAACACGTAGGTTACATCATCCGAGGTATTCCCGATCATCCAACAGGACGTTTTAATTTAATTGTAATTGTAGTTTTGTGTTATGTTTGTGATTAAATTTTGAGTTGTTTTATATTTTGAAATGTTGTGGCGGTGAATTTTATCTTGCAATGACTTTTAACTTAGTTTTGGGTTCAATTTTAGGGATCTATCCTAAAGGTGTGGGTTTTCATGCAACGAGTTGTTTATCATGCAAGAAAAGTAAGTGCGATGCGATTAATGAAATTGCAATAATGTAAATTGAAATAAAGTAAATTGTAATAAAATAAAAGCGTACCTGGAGGGTCTTCCCGTCATCCCAAGCTGCACTTAAAACACAATTAGAATATTTAAGCAAGTTCCTAGGTAAAGCTAAGGGAAGGGTTATGGTTTTCTACCAAATTCCTAATCCTATAGCTAGTCATTTCCTATGACGTCTAGGTTCCTTGTGTTTTGGTTTGAAGATAATTTTCTTCATCAAAGAACAATTAAATTCACTTGTTCTTATAAACATCCTATCATATTGAGAAAGTGTTTAAGAAGAATCTTAAACATCTTTTCAATATTGCTAGAATTGTTTTAAGTCCAAATGAATTTAACTATACAAATGAATTAATCGTCCAAGAATCTCAAGTTTTGTTATCTTGCTCAGTGAACTAGGATATTTGAATGTCCTATAAGTGAAGTAACATTTCATTTAATATTACGTGTTTAGGAGTTATGATAACTAAAGCTTTTGAGGGTAAATTGGTGTTCAAATGGTTTGTGATTTAGTTTAATTTCCATTAATGGGTTTAAATTTGGAATAGTGTTCAAGTTATTTTAGATTTATTTTGAATTCTTTATGTCTTTGGTGATGTTATATTTAATTCAACTTAACTTAATTTAATTTAATTTAATTGAGTTTTAATTCTATTTAATTCTATTTAATTCAATTTAGTTTGATTTGATGTTACATTAAATTAATTTGATTTGATTTAATTTTAATTTAATTTGATTTAATTTAATTTAATTTAATTTAATTTAATTTAATTTAATTTAATTTAATTTTAATTCATTTAATTTAATTTAATTTTTAATTTGGTTTAACTTAATTTAATTTGATTTTATTAATTTAATTTAATTTAATTTAATTAATTTAATTTAATTTAATTTGTTTATTTAATTTAATTTATTTTAATCTTTAATTTAATTCAACTTTTAATTTTAATTTAATTTAATTTAATTTAATCCAATTTAATTTACTTAATTTAATTTAATTTTTAATTTAATTTTATTTTTAATTTTAATTGAAATTTTTTGAAAGAGTTTAATAATTTAATTTTAGTTTAATGATTAAGTCTTTTAATATTTTGAATTTGAGTTATCATTTTAATTAAGAATTGAATATTAATGAGATGATTAATTTAGGGGATTTTAAATTAAAGAATAAATCTCTTCCTAATAATATCCGTATTTTAATAATTCCAATTTTATTATTCTTCCAAATTTAATCAATTATTTAATTAAGGTTTAATTATTTTAAATTGCTTAATGGGTTTCTACCCTTTAATTATTTAAATTTCAATCATCCAAATCAGATTAGGATCAAATATTTTACTTGTTAATTTTTTTATTAAACCTAAAGTTTTAATTAAGGATTAAAAATTTTAATTACCATTTACCCTTTAAGCTTAATAATTTCATAACTCACTAAATTGAACTCAAATGAACTTGAAATTTTTATGTGACTTCACTCATATGTCAATAAAGACATGAGAGGAGAAAATGTGATTTTTCTGTATTTAATTTATTTATATAATTATTTTTGGTAGAAAATAGAGATTTCCAAGGAAAATTTAATAACATGACCAAGGGAAAGTTTCTATCCTTAAGAAAATTAGGGAACATTCCTAATGACTAGAGGACCACTTGGACTAATTTTGGTGATTTTTTGAATTATATTATTTTTATTATAATTATTTTAAGTTTTGGAGTGTTAATTAATTTAAAAATGAAATAAATGTTGAAAAATGAATTTTATATTTTTCAAAAATCTCTCTGATATCAAGGAAATCAGAGAATCAAATTTTACAATTTTCTGATTTTTCTATGATTTATTATAATTATTTTAGTGAAAATGCTAGAAAATACATTTTTTTAATTTTAAAATTACCCTAGAGCTTTAAAATTTAATATCTCACTAAATAGACCTAATAAAAATATGGGGTTTGTTCCTAAGTAATTAAAATTCAAAATGTGACATTTTGGTGAATTTTATTATTTTTGTGATTTTTATTATTTTTTAATTATTAAAATATTAAAATAATATTAAAAAATCAACTTTTTTAGAAAATTAAAATTTTAATTTTCTTAAATTCCCTAATATCAGAGAGGCTCCAAAACCAATTTTGTGAATTTTTAAAAGTATTTTGAAAGTTATGAATTTTTAAAGTTTAAATTGACTAAATGGCTTAATCAACGCATTTAGTAGGGCTAACCAAGTCCAATTGGCCTCAAACTTTTATGGTGGGTTCCTCTGATCATAAAGGTCAGTGGAGAATTTATTTCAAGTCAGTTTGATGTATGGTTAGCTCTAATTAATTAGGGATCTATTTTGGGTGTTTAAGCCAATTAGGGTCATTCCAAGTGAGTAAACTCAAAATATATTTTTCATAGGGTCCTCTGGTCCTAAGGAACATTACCAAATTTTCTTAGAATTTATTTCACAACATGATAATTATTGGAATTAAAATACCACAAACGAGTGACATAAACTTGGAAAATACATAACTCTTTATAGAGATGGCCTATGATCTTGAAAAATTCAGGGAATGTTCCCAAGATCAAAGGCTTCAAAAGCTCCTATGGTCTCATGCTATGATGAGTTGTATACATGCATGGAGAATTGAATGATTGAAAATACTATTTAATTAATTAAAAATAAAATATGCATCAAATAAATATAAAATCACTTCCACATTATTCTCCTCGTTTCAGTGAGCAGGAGGGTATTTTTATTTTATTTTTTTGAGTTTTCTATGAAAAGTTATGAGTTTTTGAAGTTTAGATTCAAAAATAAATAAAAAAAAATGCATTTCCCGCTCAAATGACATGTCTCGCGCTGCTACTGGTTGGCGTGGTTGCCTGTTCACGGATAAAGCTGCCGTCCAACTCCATCAGCGCCGTTCATGGGATACATGCCTGATCGGACGACTGTTGCTCCTCTTTCTTTGTTCTATTCACTCAAAACCGTCCAACTTCAAACCTTGATATCTCCCTCGATTCTCAACGAAATTTAATGAATTTTTTTTTTAAAATGATCGTCTAATTGAGTAGCACACATCTATACGGTGATGATATACTTAAAACTTGTGAATAAGTACAGAAAATTAAAACATGCTCGGTTGGAGGAGAAAAAAAATTGATACCTTTGTCCAAGAGGTGAGGCCTCAATTGGAAATGATTTGATTGAACTTAGAAATGCTTGGAGAAGCTTTGGGAACAATTTGGCATAGTCTCCCCAAGGTAAATCTTGCATCTCCTCCCCTTGGTCATGGAGGTGGGGTTTAAATAAGGAAGGTTATGGTGGAGCTTGGGTGGCCATGAGGGTTGGCTTGGTTCATTCACCGAGGTTTTTGCTGAGAAAAACTCACATGATTGAGCTTGATCTTGGTGCAATCAATTGGGTTATGCCTTGTGTAAAGTCGAGGATTTAAATGGCATGGGTGTAAGGAGCATTTTTGGTCCAATTTGGGTCACTTCATGGTTTTGGCTTGGTTCACTCACCAGAGCTTGATTTCGGCGATGTGAGATCATTTGGGTCAGCCTCATATGTGTGGTGAAGTCACCATCCAAGGTGAGGTGGCCAATTTTGGTTAAAGTGTATCATGAATGGGGTTAAAAAGGTTTAGTGAAGGCTTAGGAAAGGCTCCCCTCTTCTTGCCATAAGTTGCATGGTGAGGTGGAAAGGGCTCCCCATAGCTTGCATATGGCTTATTCATGGCTCCATGACTTCATTTGGCTTGCTCATGGCTTGGGAAAAGGTTGGCTCACTTGCATGGAAAAGGGTTATTTGGAATTTTGAAAACTTCGGATTCCATTGATGGGATTTGTCATGATGCTATAAATGGGTTGATTTCATGATGGTTTAAGACTTTGGTCAAATAGGATTATCAAAGGAATGATGAAGAAAAGGTTTCATGTGGGCTTGGTAATGGACTTTGGGCTTTTAAAATTTGGTAAATGTGGGCTTTTAAAATGGTTTAAGGGAATGGGCTTTTGAATTTTAAAATGGATTTTGGGATGAAATTTTGGTAAAGGCTTGGGCTAAATAATGTTTGGGTTTAGCTCATGGATGTGTCATGAGTGACTTGAAGCAAATTGGGGGTGATTTGGGTTTGAATTGGGTTGAATTTGGGCTCTTTTGGTGAATGGGCCAATATAGGTCCAAGTGGGCCAAGTTGGGCAATGTTGGGCTAGGGTTGAAATTGATGTAAAATCAATGTTGAGAAATGTTTATGGGAGTGTTTCAAAGAGGTTTTGACTTTGGTTGGGCTTTGATTTTGGGGTTTGGGCTCATTTGGGTTAGGTTTGGGTTTAGGTCGAAATTGGGCCTTTTAGCTTTGGGTTGAATTTGAGTGGGATTTAGGTCCAAATTTTGGGCAAATCATGTTACTTGTTTTGCTTGTGGGGATGCTAAGGAGGATTTAGAAAAGATTTGGGGTTAATTGGAGTTGAATTGGGTGAGTTTGGGTTAGGTTTGGGTCATGGGTCAAAATTGGTCTTTAAGGTCAAAAGTGAAATTGGATTCAAATGTCAATAAAATTGGGCTTGAATTTGGTCCAGATTCACATTTGGGATGTTGAATTGAAGTTTAGAATTGAATTGGACCAAAATTGGGGTCAATTGGGTAGGTTTGGTTTGACATTGGGTTCACTTGGGTTTAAAATGGGTTAAATTGGGGGTTTTGGTAAAAGTGGGGTAAATTGACAAAGTCAGCCCATGGTGTAGTTGGACAAAATGAAATTGGGAATATTTTGGATTTTCTGGAATTTCCTGGGAATTTTCTGAATTTTTGGATTTTTGGGTCAAGGGGGGTATTTTGGGTATTTGGAGGGTATTGGGAGGTATTTTTGGAATTCTTGGTATTTTTGGGTATGGATGATTAATTTGAGTGATGTGGAAATGTTTGGGATTGATTTTGAGGAATTTTGGGTAATTTAGGTGATTTTGAAAAATTTGGGTAATTTCAAGGGCTTTGGGTAGGTTAGGCGGGTGTAGGGTCCGGGGGTCGAAAATTGAAAATTTGGAAAATTGAAGATTGGGTGAATTTGAGTGGAATGAAATCATTTTGGTTGAGCCATGAAGCCATATCAAGCCCACATGAGCAATGAAGGGACTCATTTGAGGCATTCATTATGTTGTTCCTCAACCCTGCTTAGCGAAGGCTTAGGGGTTAAGGACCATCCATGTGAATCACCTACATGAGTCGGGAGGTCAAGTTAGGTATGGGTGTGGTTTTAGGAGGTGTGTGAAAGTGTAGTGTATAAGTGTAGTGTGTGTGTAAGTCGGCCCCTTCACCGGACCGAGGCCGCCGGGGCGGTCCTAAGGCCGAAGAGTCCTATAGGAACTCATCCTTTAAACTTCCACATTTGATTTCAACCCTCTAGGTGATTAGGGGTCTACGGTCGAGTTTGTGGAGTTTGTAGGGAGTTAAGAAGTGGTTGAGTTTCTAAAGGGGTAGGTTCCATCTCTAGTCCTCTAAGATAGTCGAAAGGAAAAGCCTGAGGCCGGATCCTAAGTACTAAAGAGAGAAGAGAAGACCTCATCGAAAATGAGGTCAACAAATGGACCCCAATAGGTGTGGTGTGCTGACGGAGCACACCGCACGTATTAGTGTTGACCGAAGAGATCAACACAACCAACACGAAGTCCGAGTGACAAACTTGGGACATAGCAAAAGAATTTCCGGTCGGGGAGTATCGGGTATGTTCCCAAAGCTGGAGATACCGAACTCTCGTTGGGGAAAAGAAAAGGAGGTGAGCTCCAAATCACAAGATTTTAAGAGATTGGATTTTAGATTCATTTCATTTTTTTATTTCAAGTTTTAATTTTGAGTTTGAATTTCGATTTGAGTTTCAATTTTAGTTTTATGCGGAGAAAAGAGTAGAGGCTAAGGCCCACCCGAATGCATTTGTATCTTTGAGAAGGAAGCGGAGTCGAACCTATTCCATATGTGTATGCTTGAGATGGATTAAGAGTCGAGCTTATCCCAAATGCCGAGGAAGAATAGGACAAAGCTTATCCGAAGTGCGAGTGCTTTAATTTCAATTTCTTGCTTGAGAGGATCAAATTTTGAGATTCTTTGAGAAAGGAGTAGATTTGTGCCTATCCCTAGTACTGAGAATTGCTGAGAAGGGAGTCAGGCGGAAGCCTATCCCGAGTGCTGAGAATATGCTGAGAATTGCTGAGATTGCTGAGGATATGCTGAGAATGCTGAGAATTGCTGAGAACTGCTGAGATTGCTGAGAATTGCTGAGAACTGCTGAGATTGTTGAGAATTGCAGAGATTGTGTGAATGCAGAGACATTGAAGAATTTTGCTGACTTATGCTGAGACTGAAGAATTTTGTTGAAATTTATTTATGCGGAGATTGAGGGAAATTTTGCTGAGGTCCATGGGGAATTTTTGCTGAGATTCAGTTTATGCAGTGGTTGTGAAAAATTTTGTTGATATTTGATTTATGCTATGACTATGAAGAATTTTGCTGAGATTTGGCTTATGCTGAGATTTGAGAAAGATTTTGCTTGAATTTGGGAATGCGGAGTTTTATGAATGCGAGAGCTGAACATATTGCTTGAGATTTATGAATGCGAGAGATTGTGAAAAAATATTGTAAAATGCGAGAGAATGTTTGTAGAAGTTCATGCGGTGCTTGAATTTTATCGAAATGTTATGCGAGAGATTTTTGAAAATTCACGAGGTGCAGAGTTCTTTTGTTTTGTTCAAATGTTGACTTTTATTTTGTTTGATGCAGAGTTTTATTTAGTTTCATTTGTTTTAAGAAGCTGGACCCGAGTTTTAGACAAGTGCGACATCGGTGCTTCGTAGGACAAGAATTTGTCTACGATGCATCACGATGCGCGGTACTTACGAGGTACCATCAGGCGATTGAAATCAGCGTAGATAATAACTCACTCTTTAAGTTGCTATCGGAATTTATATTCTTTCAAGCACTTATAAAGATGTGTTATCTACGAGGACGTCACGGTTTAGGAGGCTGCAACTCCGTAGCTTTGTTCGTAGCGAGTTGTCATTTGATTTTGTCACCGATTTCGTAAAGGGTGTTACACTTGTCTTCGAGAAATTACTATGACGTTCTTTGAGCTGACGTGGAAGTTGTATTTGCTTGGGCGCTGAAGGATACGGCTGCGGGGTTGAATTTACATTAACTGCTAATATCGTTGTCATTTGTTTAATTCTTTCTTCCTGGGCTTAAGTAGATTTCAAAATTTATGTTCATGTGATTAAAATATTTTTCACCGTCCAAAGATATTTCTGAGCGAGTTAATGACCATCCAAAAGACATAAAATCACTTGACTCTTTTCAAAGCATAATATCAGAGGAAACTTCTTAAGGTTGTATTTCAAGTTTTATTAATCAGGGGAGGATTAAGACACCAATTTTTGATTATATGCTTGCCTCAAGCTTCTTCTCAGGGAGCATTCTTTTTCTTTTTCTTTCTCATTTTTTTTATTAAGCTTTTCGCTCTCCTTTTTTATTGAGGATTACTATATACGGTGGAGCACATGTTAAAGATTTTGAATGTCTTGATTGAGACACCAATTTTTGATTGTGTGCTCACCTCGAAGCTTCTCCTCGGGAACTTTTTTTTTTTTTTGCTCCTTTGTTTTCGAGAATTACTGTATACGGCGAGTGCATATTTTTGTTAAAGATTTTGAATGTCGAAACTCCCCTAATTAATAATTCCAAAATGTTTCTTAACATGAATCACGGGATATTATAACTTATTCGAAAGTCGGACCCGGCCACATGGCGGGAAATTAAAAGGCTCGTGATATCCCGAATCGATTACTCGTATTTCAACCACACTACTTCATTTTGAAATCAATTTAGGACCCGGTCCAAATTCCTTAAAGTAAACGACTCGGTTATTAGAGCATTAATTTCATTCTTCCACGAAACCATAGTCTTAGCAAAATATCCAAAATTAAGCTTTCCAAACATTGAGCGATTACTGGACAAAAACAAACTCCTTGTCATTCATTCAATGCGGTAAGAAGGAAGGTACATACCAATGCGATCGTGCTAATATATTCTTTCGGCGTCGAAAGTAATAGCAACCAAAAAGTGTCACGTCCGTTGTCGGTATGTGTAGGAACCAATTGAAGCAAACAAATCGCATCGAAATCATATTGATATAACTTATTTCAAGTTCCTCTCAAATATTCATCGGGGATTGTTACGCTTCCATTCTTGAAGTTTTTCTCCGGCCATTCTTTGAAGCGATACGGCCTTCGATAGTGTGCCCGAAGCATTACGTGATATGGGCGATAGTTGGGATGATTCTTCTTGTTAACTTCCGTTGGTTTCTTTGCCTCGGGCAATCGAACTTGGGCTTCTTAATCAAATTCGAAACATCTTTTCCATTGCCTCATCTTTGAAAGAATATACTCGCTTAGTTTCTTGGCCGTAGACGGACCACATCTTCCATCCATCAGAAGCGACCACTTGTTGAGACAGTTGTTGATAGTACTTGTTGTCGAGTACATTGGTCAATCTGGATCTGCATTGGCTGCTTGTCTTTATCCACCACTGCCATTGTCTCAGACTCCTCAAATGTCTTGACCGACTCTAGCTTTTCTGAATTTTCTGGAAAACCCAACTGTTTGGCTTCCTCTTGCAAACTTCCAGCTTTGCAAAGTAGTTTCTCGAACGTTTTGATTGTGAATCCTTTGAGGAGAAATGCAACTGGTCCATGGATGCTCTTTAAGAGAATTTCAACTGCATGTTGCTCCTGGAGCTGTGGCTCACACTTCAGGCTTAAATTTCCCCATCGCAAAATGTAGTCTACCAATGTTTCGATTGACTTCTGTCGCTCCACCACAAGATCATCGATGGTGATATGGTGTCACAGCTCCGACGAACCGCTTAACAAAGAGGTCTTCCAATTCTACGAACGTTCTCACCGAACCATTTAGCGGCTACGCGTACCGGTCGAATGCGACCCCCGAAAGGCTATTCACAAATTGACGACACAACAATGCATCGCTACCCCCGCGTTGCGACAACTTGCTCGAAAGTGTGCAACATGCTTGTCGGGGGTTTTGGTACCATCAAAAATCTTGAAGCGAGGTGATACGAAACCTGCGGGATATTGGACGAGCATCAAACTCTTCGGGGTATGGTCTACCCTTCGGAATCGATGTTCGTTCTTTGGGCGAGCCACGGCTTCTCTCACTCTTTGTTCCACCATTTGCTTAATGTCTTGTTACGAGTCTTGGACCACCGAGCTGAATCCCTCTTCGTTGTACATCGACGGTGAACTCCCTTCTTTCATCCGTAACATTAATGGTCACTAGTTGGTTTGTTTAGGAGGTGTTATTCGCGGTGATTGTGACTTTCCTTGAATTGTGGCCATAGCGGTCATCACTTCTTCTAGTTGCTTCTTCGAATGGTTGATATGTTCATCTCGTTGTTGAATGGCCCTTTGCCGATCCTGCTGCGGCGTTCTCTTCACCAAAGGCGGAGTGTCGCTCGCGGATAATGTTGATTGGGTCTCGACGACGTCGATTTCTGCGAATTCACCTTCCATGAAATCTGCTAGTTCGTAATCTTCCTCTTGAAAGTTGTTTTTCCGATCTTTGAACGGTTGTGCAATGTTAGCTCGA
This sequence comes from Papilionanthe hookeriana x Papilionanthe teres, assembly GCA_022702705.1. NCBI lineage: Eukaryota > Viridiplantae > Streptophyta > Magnoliopsida > Asparagales > Orchidaceae > Papilionanthe > Papilionanthe hookeriana x Papilionanthe teres. Next base: position 19,576,773 of record CM040432.1, on the reverse strand, counting down.
AGCTTTTCCACGGCCTCCTCAATTGACTTTCCTTTGATGACTTTAAGGTCAATCGGAGATTTTCGAGAAACATCACTTATTTCCCCGAGCACTGGTTTCGTTGCGTAGAAGTCAATTGAATCATCTGAAATCATATTTATAGAACCTTTTTCAGGTTCTTTTAATTATTCTTCTAGTATTACCACCTTTCCACTTCTGAAATTCTCCTCAAGCCAATCCTTGAAGCTGAAGCAGTCCTTAATGGTGTGTCCAACAAACCTGTGGTATGGGCGGTACCTTGGATGTCCTTTCTTGTTGATCTCGTCGGGTTTCTTCGGCTACGGTAGTCTGAATTCGGCCTCTTGATTAGATTTTTGAAAATCTTTGCCACGGCATCATCCTTGAAGGAATAGTTTACGTGTAACCGATCCGACGTTGTTGGAACCTTTCTTTCGCCTATCCGAGTACGAGTCTCATCCGGAAAAAGCTGTTCTTCGAGACCGTTGCAGAAGTCTTCGTTGCGAGCTGCTTGACTTTCAGAATCCCTTGATCACGTTTCCATTCTTGTGCCTTTGTCATTTGTACGGACTTCAAATCAGACCCAATCTTGAACTTATAAGACGACAAAACACAAGCATCAACTGACTCTTCCTCATGTAGAATATCTTTTCCTTTAATCGGCGGGCGAGCGAGTACGGCGGTAATGAATCCGACAATAGGAGCAGAAATAGCTTTAGGAGACGTCCCAACGCTTGTAATGACAACAGAGTTCTTTTCAATCCATTCCTTCTTTGGCATGGGAAGTTCCTCAACAGACTTCAGGTTGAACATTACAATAGGCTTAACGGACTTGCTCATTTCGGGCTTCACTATTTCAATAGCCACATCCCCAAACTTAACTTCAACATCGTTGAACCCTTGTCCAAACTTGATGACTGACAGATCAGGCAGCTCATCCCTACTGACGGTGAACTCTACTCCGGAGGCGAAAGAAAAGATCAACTTCGGTGAAGACATTGTCCCTGTCATTTGAAGAAATCCCAGAAGTCAGTGACGTCCCGTGTCTTGTAATTTCAGCGGTAATACTTAAGTTAACGCACTTGTCCTGTAAACTGGGCATCCTTTAAAATTTATTCATGTGAAATTTTTTTTTATCTCAAAATTTTGCATTTTGTTTTATTATTGTGTATTCGATGGGTTTTCAGAATTTTATTTTGAATTGAAATTTTAACAAAATTTTATTTTGTTTAGAGTTTATTGGAAGTTTGTTAGAGCGGAATTTCGGTTTGACATGTTTACAACGAGTCGAAACTAAAGAGGAATGAACTATCGGACCCGATCCGAGATTTAGAGGAGGTTGAATTGGCATCGAACTCACTTCGATAGAGCACCCTAGTCTAACACACCTATTGGGGGTCTACCTCGCCTCTTTAGGGAGGTGGGAGGATTCCGGAACCTCTCGCGTTTAGGGGTGTCTAAACAGTGGCTCCAGAATCCAAAGAGGAGTTGACTATACTCACTCAAGACAGAAATGAGAGGGGTATGCCAACGGAAAGAATAGTAGTTTGGTCAACTAGGGGCATGGACTCACTACCGATTTATGAAAGCAAAACCATCGATCGAAATGGAGAGAGGAACTAGTCCCCGGCGGAGTCGCCGAAGTTGTCGGCATATTTTTAGGTTGTGTGTTTTATTTTGAAAAGGGGTCGCCTAACGAAGTTGTCCGCGAATTTTTAATTTAATTTAAATAAATAATTTTGAAAAGTAGTATTTGATTTTGAAAATAATTTTAAATTTGAAGGTTTTAAGATATGAGATTAAACCGATCTCACATCCCAAATAGTTTATATAAACGAGCACCGCACCACAAACCGTGTATTTATCCCTAAGGATAGACACTACCGCTTGACGGTGGGGCTCGATTAAATAAACTAGAAGATTTGTGACATCCGTTTGGTCCGCGAACCAATTTTATAAGCCGACAAATTCCCCTGCTTAATATGAAAGCATTAAACGAGGGTTTATATTACACAGGTTCTTTTAAAATTCCCTATAAGGGCAAGCCCCTATAGTTAATTACATCTTAAGTGATGGGAATCACCTAAGAAAACTCTCGATAATAATCAATAATTCTGCTCTCGAGGATTTCAAAGTTTAAGTTTTCGAGGATTGAATTTTGGAATTTCAATAGGGAATGGATCATATTTGGAACATTTTGTTTTGGGAATCCAAAGGAAGAAAAGTAGGAGAAATCACAGATTCGAAGCGAACTTCAGTAATTTCCCGACTATCCTATTGTTTGGCTTGAGTTTAGGAATGTCCTAATATTTATTTAAATGTTTTTATCTTGCCAATTTTAATTAATTAGGGCTTATATTTGTATGATAAAATCAAACAAATAGCCTTGAAGATGTGAGGGTTTATTGTCGTACCGGACGACTACCTCGGAATCCTAAGACCGGTTAGGGCTTAATTTGCAATGCAAGTGCCTAACGAAGAGTTGAGGATTTATGTTGCACTAGGCAAACTACCTCGAAGTCCTATGGCTTTGTTATTTAATTCTAGGAAAGTTTTGCTGAAGTAGACTCAGGTTTTGCTGATGACGATGGCCGTGCTGCCCACCATGCTCCGAGCTCCTTGTTGTTGCAGAGGTTCAATTTTAGAAGTCATAAATCAGGGGATGAGATTAAATTTTGTGTTATGTTTATGATTAAATTTTAAGTTGTTTTATATTTTGAAATATTGTGGCGGTGAATTTTATCTTGCAATGACTTTTAACTTAGTTTTGGTTTCAGTTTTAGGGACTATCCTAAAGGTGTGGGTTTTCATGCAATAGTTGTTTATCATGCAAGAAAAGTAAGTGCAATGCGATTAATGAAATTGCAATAATGTAAATTGCAATAAAGTAAATTGCAATAAAATAAAAGCGTACCTGGAGGGTCTTCCCGTCATCCCAAGCTGCACTTAAAACACAATTAGAATATTTAAGTAAGTTCCTAGGTAAAGCTAAGGGAAGGGTTATGGTTTTCTACCAAATTCCTAATCCTATAGCTAGTCATTTCCTATGACGTCTAGGTTCCTTTTGTTTTGGTTTGAAGACAATTTTCTTCATCAAAGAACAATTAAATTCAATTGTTCTTATAAACTTTCTATCATATTGAGAAAGTGTTTAAGAAGAATCTTAAACATCTTTTCAATATTGCTAGAATTGTTTTAAGTCCAAATGAATTTAATTATACAAATGAATTAATCGTCAAGAATCTCAAGTTTTGTTATCTTGCTCGGTGAACTAGGATATTTGAATGTCCTATAAGTGAAGTAACATTTCATTTAATATTACGTTTAGGAGTTATGATAACTAAAGCTTTTGAGGGAAAATTGGTGTTCGAATGGTTTGTGATTTAGTTTAATTTCCATTAATGGGTTTAAATTTGGAATAGTGTTCAAGTTATTTTAGATTTATTTTGAATTCTTTATGTCTTTGGTGATGTTATATTTAATTCAACTTAATTTAATTTAATTTAATTTAATTGAGTTTTAATTCTATTTAATTCAATTTAATTCAATTTAGTTTGATTTGATGTTACATTAAATTAATTCGATTTGATTTAATTTTAATTTAATTTGATTTAATTTAATTTGATTTAATTTAATTTAATTTAATTTAATTTAATTTAATTTAATTTTAATTCATTTAATTTAATTTAATTTTTAATTTGGTTTAACTTAATTTAATTTGATTTTATTTATTTAATTTAATTTAATTTAATTAATTTAATTTAATTTAATTTGTTTATTTAATTTAATTTAATTTAATCTTTAATTTAATTCAACTTTTAATTTTAATTTAATTTAATTTAATTTAATCCAATTTAATTTACTTAATTTAATTTAATTTTTAATTTAATTTTATTTTTAATTTTAATTGAAATTTTTCGAAAGAGTTTAATAATTTAATTTTAGTTTAATGATTAAGTCTTTTAATATTTTGAATTTGAGTTATCATTTTAATTAAGAATTGAATATTAATGAGATGATTAATTTAGGGAATTTTAAATTACAGAATAAATCTCTTCCTAATAATATCCCTATTTTAATAATTCCAATTTTATTATTCATCCAAATTTAATCAATTATTTAATTAAGGTTTAATTATTTTAAATTGCTTAATGGGTTTCTACCCTTTAATTATTTAAATTTTAATCATCCAAATCAGATTAGGATCAAATATTTTACTTGTTAATTTTTTTATTAAACCTAAAGTTTTAATTAACGATTAAAAATTTTAATTACCACTTTACCCTTTAAGCTTAATAATTTCATAACTCACTAAATTGAACTCAAATGAATTTGAAATTTTTATGTGACTTCACTCATATGTCAATAAAGACATGAGAGGAGAAAATGTGATTTTTCTGTATTTAATTTATTTATATAATTATTTTTGGTAGAAAATAGAGATTTCCAAGGAAAATTTAATAACATGACTAAGGGAAAGTTTCTGTCCTTAAAAAAATTAGGGGACATTCCTAATGACCAGAGGACCACTTGGACTAATTTTGGTGATTTTTTGAATTATATTATTTTTATTATAATTATTTTAGGTTTTGGAGTGTTAATTAATTTAAAAATAAAATAAATGTTAAAAAATGAATTTTATATTTTCAAAAATCTCTCTGATATCAAGGAAATCAGAGAATCAAATTTTACAATTTTCTGATTTTTCTATGATTTATTATAATTATTTTAGTGAAAATGCTAGAAAATACATTTTTTTAATTTTAAAATTACCCTAGAGCTTTAAAATTTAATATCTCACTAAATAGACCTAAGAAAAATATGGGGTTTGTTCCTAAGTGATTAAAATTCAAAATGTGACATTTTGGTGAATTTTATTATTTTTGTGATTTTTATTATTTTTTAATTATTAAAATATTAAAATAATATTAAAAAATCAACTTTTTTAGAAAATTGAAATTTTAATTTTCTTAAATTTCCCTAATATCAGAGAGGCTCCAAAACCAATTTGGTAAATTTTTAAAAAGTATTTTGAAAGTTATGAATTTTTAAAGTTTAAATTGACTAAATGGCTTAATCAACCCATTTAGTAGGGCTAACCAAGTCCAATTGGCTTCAATTTTTTATGGTGGGTTCCTCTAATCCTAAAGGTCAGTGGAGAATTGATTTCAAGTCAATTTGATGTATGGTTAGCTCTAATTAATTAGGGATCTATTTTGGGTGTTTAAGCCAATTAGGGTCATTCCAAGTGAGTTAACTCAAAATATATTTTTCATAGGGTCCTCTGGTCCTAAGGAACATTACTAAATTTTCTTAGAATTTATTTCACAACATGATAATTATTGGAATTAAAATACCACAAACAGTGACATAAACTTGGAAAATACATAACTCTTTATAGAGATGGCCTATGATCTTGAAAAATTCAGGGAATGTTCCCAAGATCAAAGGCTTCAAAAGTCCCATGGTCTCATGCTATGATGAGTTGTATACATGCATGGAGTATTGAATGATTGAAAACACTATTTAATTAATTAAAAATAAAATATGCATCAAATAAATATAAAATCACTTCCACATTATTCTCCTCGTTTCAGTGAGCAAGAGAGTATTTTTATTTTATTTTTTTGAGTTTTCTATGAAAAGTTATGAGTTTTTGAAGTTTAGGTTCAAAAATAAAAAAAAAATGCATTTCCTGCTCAAATGACACGTGTCGCGCTGCTACTGGCTGGCGTGGATGCCTATTCACGGATAAAGCTGCCGTCCAACTCCATCAGCGCCGTCCGTGGGATACATGCACGATCGGACGCGTCGCTTGCTCCTCTTTCTTTGTTCTATTCACTCAAAACCGTCCAACTTCAAACCTTGATATCTCCCTCGATTCTCAACGAAATTTAATGAATTTTTTTTTAAAATGATCGTCTAATTGAGTAGCACACATCTATACGGTGATGATATACTTAAAACTTGTGAATAAGTACAGAAAATTAAAACATGCTCGGTTGGAGGAGAAAAAAATTGATACCTTTGTCCAAGAGGTGAGGCCTCGATCGGAAATGATTTGATTGAACTTAGAAATGCTTGGAGAAGCATTGGGAACAATTTGGCATAGTCTCCCCAAGGTAAATCTTGCATCTCCTCCCCTTGGTCATGGAGGTGGGGTTTAAATAAGGAAGGTTATGGTGGAGCTTGGGTGGCCATGAGGGTTGGCTTGGTTCATTCACCAAGGTTTTTTTGCTGAGAAAACTCACATGATTGAGCTTGATCTTGGTGCAATCAATTGGGTTATGCCATGTGTAAAGTCAAGGATTTAAATGGCATGGGTGTAAGGAGCATTTTTTGGTCCAATTTGGGCCAATTCATGGTTTTGGCTTGGTTCACTCACCAAGGCTTGATTTGGGCTGATGTGAGATCATTTGGGTCAGCCTCATATGTGTGGTGAAGTCCCCATCCAAGGTGAGGTGGCCAATTTTGGTTAAAGTGTATCATGAATGGGGTTAAAAGGTTTAGTGAAGGCTTAGGAAAGGCTCCCCTCTTCTTGCCATAAGTTGCATGGTGAGGTGGAAAGGGCTCCCCATAGCTTGCATATGGCTTATTCATGGCTCCATGACTTCATTTGGCTTGCTCATGGCTTGGGAAAAGGTTGGCTCACTTGCATGGAAAAGGGTTATTTGGAATTTTGAAAACTTTGGATTCCATTGATGGGATTTGTCATGATGCTACAAATGGGTTGATTTCATGATGGTTTAAGACTTTGGTCAAATAGGATTATCAAAGGAATGATGAAGAAAAGGTTTCATGTGGGCTTGGTAATGGACTTTGGGCTTTTAAAATTTGGTAAATGTGGGCTTTTAAAATGGTTTAAGGGAATGGGCTTTTGAATTTTAAAATGGATTTTGGGATGAAATTTTGGTAAAGTCTTGGGCTAAATAATTGTTGGGTTTAGCTCATAGATGTGTCATGAGTGACTTGAAGCAAATTGGGGGTGATTTGGGTTTGAATTGGGTTGAATTTGGGCTCTTTTGGTGAATGGGCCAATATAGGTCCGAGTGGGCCAAGTTGGGCCAATGTTGGGCTAGGGTTGAAATTGATGTAAAATCAATGTTGAGAAATGTTTATGGGAGTGTTTCAAAGAGGTTTTGACTTTGGTTGGGCTTTGATTTTGGGGTTTGGGCTCATTTGGGTTAGGTTTGGGTTTAGCTTAAAATTGGGCCTTTTAGCTTTGGGTTGAATTTGAGTGGGATTTGGGTCCAAATTTTGGGCAAATCATGTTAGTGTTTTGCTTGTGGGGATGCTAAGGAGGATTTAGAAAAGATTTGGGGTTAATTGGAGTTGAATTGGGTGAGTTTGGGTTAGGTTTGGGTCATGGGTCAAAATTGGTCTTTAAGGTCAAAAGTGAAACTGGATTCAAATGTCAATAAAATTGGGCTTGAATTTGGTCCAGATTCACATTTGGGATGTTGAATTGAAGTTTAGAATTGAATTGGACCAAAATTGGGGTCAATTGGGTAGGTTTGGTTTGACATTGGGTTCACTTGGGTTTAAAATGGGTTAAATTGGGGGTTTTGGTAAAAGTGGGGTAAATTAACAAAGTCAGTCCATGGTGTAGTTGGACAAAATGAAATTGGGAATATTTGGGATTTTCTGGAATTGCCTGGGAATTTTCTGAATTTTTGGATTTTTGGGTCAAGGGGGGTATTTTGGGTATTTGGAGGGTATTGGGAGGTATTTTTGGAATTCTTGGTATTTTTGGGTATGGATGATCAATTTGAGTGATGTGGAAATGTTTGGGATTGATTTTGAGGAATTTTGGGCAATTTAGGTGATTTTGAAAAATTTGGGTAATTTCAAGGGCTTCGGGTAGGTTAGGTGGGTGTAGGATCCCGGGGGTCAAAAATTGAAAATTTGGAAAATTGAAAATTTGGAAAATTGAAAATTTGGAAAATTGAAAATTTGGAAAATTGAAAATTTGGAAAATTGAAGATTGGGTGAATTTGAGTGGAATGAAATCATTTTGGTTGAGCCATGAAGCCATATCAAGCCCACATGAGCCATGAAGGGACTCATTTGAGGCATTCACTATGTTGTTCCTAACCCTCTTAGCCAAAGGCTTAGGGGTTAAGGACCATCCATGTGAATCACCTACATGAGTCAGGAGGTCGAAGTTAGGTATGGGTGTGGTTTTAGGAGGTGTGTGAAAGTGTAGTGTATAAGTGTAGTGTGTGTGTAAGTCGGCCCCTTCACCGGACCAAGCCACCTGTGGGTAGTCCTAAGGCCAAAGAGTCCTATAGGAACTCATCCTTTAAACTTCCACATTTGATTTCAACCCTCTAGGTGATTAGGGGTCTACAGATCGAGTTTGTGGAGTTTGTAGGGAGTTAAGAAGTGGTTGAGTTTCTAAAGGGGTAGGTTCCATCTCTAGTCCTCTAAGATAGTCAAAGGAAAAGCCTAAGGCTAGATCCTAAGTACTAAAGAGAGAAGAGAAGACCTCATCAAAAATGAGGTCAACAGATGGCCAATAAAATCCTTAATTTAAAATTTTAAATGCAGTTTTATCCACTCCAAAGTGTCTTCCAAATTCAGAATCGTGATATTTTTAAATAATTGCAAAAGTTTCTTCATAAGGTACACATCTTCGAATCACAGAATCTCTTCCTAATTTTAATAAATGAGGATCTTCCCAAATATATGATTTACAATTATTCTTGAATTTCTTAATATATTTACTATTCATCCCATATGGTAAAATATTACTAACCAAGTAATTAACATATCTGCATACGACAGTATTTGTAATCGTTGAATGACATATAATTAGTCATCCGGGAATTTCTCATTTTGTATTTTCTTCATAAATCTTCTCATTATTGTTTTTAGTTCTTGATAAATGATCAGCAATTTGGTTGTCAGTCCCTCTTCTATTCACAATTTCAAAATCAAATTCTTGCAAAAGTAAAACCCATCTGATCAATATAGGTTTAGCATCATTTTTAGCTATTAAATACTTAATAGCAGAATGATCAATATGCATGATACATTTTTTTCCAAGAAGATATGGTCTAAATTTATCAATGACATATACTATTGCTAACAGCTCTTTATCAGTAGTAGTGTAATTTACTTGAGTTTCATTAAAAGGTTTGCTAGCATAATATATAACTTTGAAAATCTTCTCATATTTTTTTCCTAATACAACTCTGATTGCATAATCAATTGCATCACATATTAATTCAAAAGGTTTATTCCAATCAGATGCAACAATGACAGGTGCAGTGATTAACTATTCTTTCAGAATATTGAACGCATTCAGAAAATCTTCATTAATTTCAAATTTAATTTTTTTTTCCAATAAATGACAAAGAGGTTTAGCAATATTAGAAAAATTCTTTATATTTCTCCTATAAAATCCAGCATGACCCAGAAAACTTCTTACATCAGTAACAGTAGTAGGTGGTTGCAGTTCAGTAATAATTTTAACTTTTGCTTGATCAACTTCCATCCCTATTCACGAAACTTTATGTCCAAGTACAATGCCTTCTGTGACCATAAATTTACATTTTTCCCTGTTTAGAACTAAATTTGTTTCTTCACATCTCTTCAAAATTTTTGTTATATTTTCCAAGCAAGATTCAAAGGAAGTTCCAAAAACTGAAAAATCGTCAATGAATACTTCAATTCCTTTATCAATCAAATCACAGAATATTGACATCATACATCTTTGAAAAGTTGTAGGTGCATTGCATAAACCAAAAGACATTCTTCCAAAGGCTAATGTTTCATAAGGACTAGTAAATGTTTTATTTTCTTGATCCTCAGGAGAAACATGTAATTGATGATAACCAGAATATCCATCCAAAAAACAGAAACATGAGTATCCATTGAGTTTATCCAACATTTAATCTAAGAAACATAAAGGAAAATGATCCTTTCTAGCGGCGTTGTTTAATTTTCGATAGTCAATGCAAATTCACCATCCAGTAACTTGTCTTGTTGGGATTAATTCATTCTTTTCATTAACAATGACAGTTACTCCTCCTTTATTTGGAACATAATGAATAGGACTTACCCATTGGCTATCCGAAATAGGATAAATAATTCCATCATCTAACGATTTCAAAATCTCTTCCTTTACAACCTCTTTCATAATTGGATTTAATCTTCTTTGAGGTTTAATAGTGGGCTTACAATTTTCTTCCATTAAAATCCTATGCATACAGATTGAAGGGCTTATTCCTTTTATATCTACAATAGTCCAATCAAAAGCTTTCTTATAATTCTTCAGAACTCTAATTAATTTTTCTTCTTGATCTTTGCTTAATTTTGAAGATATAATTATAGGTAAAGTTAATGAATCTCTAATAAATGCGTACTTTAAATGTGCAGGTAACATCTTTAACTCCATTTTAGGGGCTTTTCCAATTGAGGGTAATAATATATTATTTGTAGTTGTGTCTAAAATTTCCCAATTTTCATGAATATAATGAGCTTCTTCAGATGAATCTTCTTCATTTAATGACTCATCATATAACATAGATTCTTTATCTTTATTATCAAAAATGACCATACATTTTTCTTGGTAATGCTTTTCAATCATATAATCAAAAATATCCATCTGATAGCTTTTTTCTTTTTCAAGATACCTCATTGATTTGAGAACATTGAATGTTATCTCTTGATCAGTAACTCTCATCGTTAATTCTCCTTTTTGCACATTAATCATAGCTCGACCGGTAGCTAGAAAAGGTCTTCTTAAAATGATAGGTATTTATTTATCTTCTTCCATATCCAGAACAATGAAATCTACAGGGAAGATAAATTTATCTACCTTAACAATAACATCCTCTATAACTCCTTTAGGATAAGTGATTGATCGATCAGCAAACTGAAGAGTTACAGTGGTAGGAGAAATCTCTCCTAAAGAATGGCTAGTATTCATGATAATGACGCCTTTTCTATTTTAGCTTCACAAGTGGCTGCGATATTTTAAATTAGATAATTTTTTTATTAATATATCGCATGTAAGTAATGCTAATCCTGCAAATTCTTATGATTCTCAAACAATGGAAACTTTGCAAGCTATTGCTAGTAAAACTAATAATCCTTATTCTAAGTATTATAGTCCTGGTTAGAATAATCATCCCAATTTTAATTAGAGTAATGGACATCAAACCAATCCAAATTGGAACAATCAAGGAAATTCAAACTATAGACCAACTTATCCTCCTGGTTATAATAATCAGTAGAAAAAGTTGTGTCTATAAGAGTTGATCTTGCAACTAAGCAATCAGCTACAAAATCAAAGCACTGCTACTCGTAATATTGAGAATCAGATGGGTCAAATTGCTAATTTCATTAATTACAGACCTCAAGGAACACTGCCTAGCAATGTTGAAATTAATCCTAAGGGATCTGGAAAAGAACATCAACAAGCAAAAGCTGTACAACTTTTAAGTGGAAAGGAATTGAAAGAGAAAACACGAAATGAGATTGAAAAACAGAAAGAATTTGAAGAGATTGAAAAACCTAAAGATACCATTTCTCCAAGTAAAGATCATACTGTTGTACCAATTGAAGTGGGATTTGAAAGACCACCACCACATTTTCCTCAAAGACTCAAACAACAGAAGCTTGACCATCAATTTTCTAAATTCTATGAAATTTTTAAGAAACTTACCATCAACATTCCTTTTGCTGAAGCTTTGGAGCAAATGCCAAGCTATGCAAAATTTATGAAGGATATTTTAAGCAAGAAGAGAAAATTTGAAGCTTATGAAACTGTTGTATTAAGTGAAGAATGTAGTGCAATAATTCAGAAGAAATTACCTAAAAAACTTAAAGATCCTGGAAGTTTCACTATACCATGTGCTATTGGAGAAAAATTCTGTTGAAAAGCCTTATGTGATTTAGGAGCTAGTATTAATCTCATGCCATTCTCAATCTTTCGAAGGTTAGATATAGGATTGACCCTTTCAGAAGGCCATTGAAAATTGTTGTTAGCCATTTCTTCAATTAAGGTGTAGGCTTCTTCAAATGTCTTAGCCATTAAAGAACCACCAGCAGCAGCATCAATAATTGATCTATGTGATCCAATAAGTCCATTATAAAATGTTTGAATATATAACCAATCTAGTAAGACATGAGGAGATTTTCTTAATATTCTTTTAAATCTTTCCCAAGCTTCATAAATTCTTTCTCCATCAAATTGAGTAAATGAAGTAATATCATTTCTCAATCTAGCAGTTTTAGAAGGAGGAAAATAATTAGCAAGGAATTTTTGTGCCATATCTGCCCATGTTTTAATAGAATAAATCACTAATGAATAAAACCACATCTTTGCTTTATCTTTTAAGGAAAAAGGCAAGAGTCTAAACCTAATAGCATCATCAGAAACATTATTATATTTAAAAGTAGCACAAAGTTATAAAAAACTAGCAAGGTGTATATTTGGATCCTCATTAGGTGTTCCTCAAAATTGATTGTTTTGAACCATTTGAATAATAGAAGGTTTAAGCTCAAAAGAATTAGCATCTATAGCTGAAATTTGAATATTAACATGAAGTTCATCAGCTGTAGGGTTTGCATATTCCCTTAATGGTTTATAAATATTTTGTTCATTAATTTTGATTGGATTTTGATTATTATTACGTAATTTAGCCATTTTTTGATGTTTTGAAATTTGTTTTCCTTTTTTAATTCTTTTAATTGTTCTTTCTAATTCAAAATCAAAAGGTAGTAATCCGTCAGATCCAGAACTACGCATTAAAATTTAAACAAACTAATTTTGTTTTTATGTTTTTATTTTATGTTTTGCTTTATCTTATCTCTCTACTTTTTATTTTATTCTATCCCCGATAACGGCGCCAAAAACTTGATGCGATGTAACTTTATATATGCTTTAAAATACAAGAATTTGATACCACTTTTTTGAAGATTTAATCTCCAACAAATAATGCCAAAAACTTGTTGCGATGTTTAATTTTATAATTTTATAATTAGATTTAATTATTGTAAAAGTCACAATATTAAACGCAAGTATACGTATCGTTCAAGTAATACAGGGCTCTAGTGGAGTGCTGGTTATCGATCCCACAGGGATAGTGAAATACAAAGTAAGAGACATAAGTAATATTTTGAAATTTTCTTATGCAAATTATATAAACTCCTTTTTTTATATTCAAATAATAATTTTTACTAATATAGAGGAAGCAGTAAGCAGTAAATTAAAATAAGCAGTAATTAAAATTCTATGCAAGTATAAAAATGACTTTCTCCTTTTTTAGCTAATCCAAAAATTATAGATTAATTATCTTTTGTAGGGAATTAAGATTATAATATTGTGCCAATTAGAAGCATTCCTATTCTTTACCCTTTGGTCCAGGTGCAAAGAACATTAACTAATCTATAGTTAGGCTCAGGATGTTTTTTTAGTAGAATGGGTTAATCTAGGCTCACACTACTAGATGTCCATGAGTGGCTATGGTCAGCCCTACTAGCGACCCGTTACCTTTCTATAAACTAAATTATTAGAATTTAGTCTGTCACTCTAAAAACTAATTAATTATATGCCCAATAAATATTATCTTCCTATTTATTTGCACTTCACCTTAAAGAATCCGCTTATAGCTTGTGATTACCTAAAAATTCATGTGATATCTACTAGTTAAGAATTTATCTCCGGATAGGTCTCAAAATTCTTCAACACGTTTTAACAAATTAAATAGCCAATTTAAAAAGTAAACTAAGATCAGGTATTAATTTCATCAAAATATTTTAAAATATTTTATATTTAATTCTCCTATGAAATTTAATTAATTTATAATCATTTCATAGTTGAAAGGAGAAAGATAACTAACTACTAAGAGCTCATTAAAATAACACAACAAAACACATTTATAAAACTTTGAATCAAAGTACAAATACTTATCTGAAGTGTTCCTTTAAGAGCTCCGCTGACTTCTAGTGACTCAAAAGCAATGATGAAAGATTCCAACATTAATTACACACAATAAACACTCAAAATAAACTCACAAGATACAAAATAAAGTGGCACCCTAAGTATGGAAGAGTCTAAATTAAACTAGAGATGAGAGATAATATGCTAAAATGGGTATGTGTACTAATAGGGGGGGTTTCAGTGCGATTTTCTCTGTAGAATGGGCTCTTACTTATAGAGCTCTGAATTTAGCCAATGGTTGCTTAAGTCATCTCATCAAAATTTGTCCAAATTCAATGTATCTTCTAGAAGGTAACTGTCGCGCCTAGGCGCCTAGGCTCTGGGATTTGGTGCCTAGGCGCCGAACTCTGTGACCAAGTCTTTCGCACCTCTTCACTTTGGGTCGCACCTCTTCACAATCCAGACCATTTTCTTGTGTCCAAATACATTGTATCACATGTCCTATATACTAGGAGTAACTTCCAGTCTTCTAGAAGCTCCAATAACCGCTTAACACCGTCAAAATAACTGCCCAAATTCAACAAAAAACTTAACAGTGTCTGTATCGAACTGGCTCTTAGGCGCCGGACTCTGGCGCCTAGGCGCTAGGCCAATAATTCCAAAATTTGCTCCATAAGCTCCATTTTTTCTCCTTTTTGCTCCTTTTTCCTTCTTTTTTTTCTTGGACTCTTTTTAATCATCTACATCCAAAAACATGAAAATACATTTCATTAAAGCATAATATCCTTAAGAATTGAATCATAAATAAGGCATAAAAATGGGTATTTTTTTAGGTAGATCACTCACTTAGCATTAGACCCAAAGGAACACTTCCTAAGAACACTGAGATCAAACCTAAAGAGAATGATAATGAACAACTATTCCTTGTTACTGGACAAACTATGATAGATGTGCAAAAAAGAAAGTTGATTATGAATATTAATGACCAGGAAGTCACTTTTAATGTGTTGAAGACTATGAAATTCCCAGCTGAGAGAAAAGATGATGAATGTTTTTAGATGGATGAAATTGATTATCTAAGTAAAGACCATTTCCAAGAAAGTTTTGATAATAAGATAATAGATGAGGCCAGAATTGATTTTCTTAAAGAGTTGAAAATGTTATCTAAAGAAGACTGTATGTATGTTCAAGATATGTGTGAAAACATGGAAGGTGCCAAGAATAGTGAACTTGTAATTCCATTTGTTGAAAAATCTCATGAAATTAAGATGGATGTACCCCGTACAATTTTAAAGCATGCCTATTTAGGGAATTCATCTACACCCCAATCTTTTTATCTTCATATTCAACTCAATTACAAGAAAAACCTGAATTGAATGATGAACAAGATAAAGTTATTGCACTAGAACTTGGAAGAGAATTTGAGGATAAATTTCAAAAGAACTTTGAGTTGAGAAAAGAGGATAAGGATATTGGAAGACCATTGGAAGAAATTTCTAAGGAATTAGAAAAACCTATTTCCTCAACTAAGATAGATCCTCCATCATTTAATAATTATAAAGGGGAAGAATTGGAAGATAACTTGAAATAGAAGAGTGACATAGAAGATTTTAATCCTGAATCTGAATTATCTAGAGAGTATCCGATCCAAATTTTGGGAGATCTTGAATTATCATATACAGATCCATTTCTTATGAATTTCAAGGATGATATTAATATGCATATTGATAAAATCAATAGAAGAATATTGGATTTAGAAAGAAATATGAGGAACAATGATATAAATCCATTTGATAAGGAAGAGCTGAATGAAAAATTAAATTTGAGAATTTTATAAGAATTCCTGAATCTGAAAAAGATTGGGCGATTGATCGAGGATTACTTAATTAGAATTTTGATTCAGGTGGAATGATTCATCGGGCTGACGACATTAAAGCCAAGTGCTTTATGGGAGGCAACCCATATTTATCAGTGTGCTTTGATCTAGTGTGCTTGAGAGTCATGATTATTAGTGTTGTATGGTGTTTGCTTTCGAGTGGATTGATTTGATCTTTATGTGTCATTATGGATTGATAAGTTTGATTGCTGATTGGTAGATGTTTGGATTGTTAGTAGTTTGATTTGATCTTTGTGTGTCATGAGGGAGGTGACTCCTTAACTTCTTATTATGGTTAGACTTGTATGTTCTCTTGTAGTTGTTGGATTGATGAGTTCACTATAACTCGGGTCTTACTCGGACATGAATTTTACAAGAGATATCATGAATTTGAACAATGACAACTTCATCTCAATTTTGTTACTCCCTTTCACTAACTTTGTTTTCATTTGATAGGAGTAATGAACCTATTTGATGAATAACTTGTGGATGATCTTACACTACAATTTATAACAATTTGAGGTGCTTAATTATAGGGATTAGATGATGCCTGAGATTGGTGTCCGGAAACTGATTTATTAGAGATAATCTTATCTTTGGGATTATAATCTATAAAATCATTTTAAAATGTACCTAATTTATTAGTGTAGTGATTCCGTTAGAAATTGGAAGTAAATCAGTGTGATGTGATGAGTTAATGGAAGAATTGACCTCATTTATCTTATGTGTGTTTATATTTGTGTTACAATTTTATATAATAATTGAAGAACATTTTTATATTTCCTTGCTGATATTTTCTATGCTAGTTAAAATTTTATTTAGTGAATTTTATTCTGGCATGATTAAGTTAGATTTACTTTCTGCTGCATATTGTTCTGTCCTAATGATTACTTGTAAATATTTTTGATAGACATGTGTGGTAGAGTGAATTTCTGAACTGTTTTCTTCCTGCTTATATTTTCTGTACTGAATGCTATATATGTTAAAAATTAAGTTTGGGGGTAGAAAGAAAAATAAATTTTTAATGTTAAAATACTTCCTTTTAGTGTAATTTTATTACAAGCATGTTTTAGGTTAGATTTACTTTCTCCTACAGTCATTCTATCCTGATTATGCATGTATATGAATTTGATAGGATGTTGTAGTAGTAAGTAGATTCAACATTTACTTTTTCTTCCTGCAATATTTTATGAAATTTATTACAAAATATTTTAAAATTAAAGTTTGTGGGGGAAGAAAATTTTTTAAAATGTAATTTTATTTGTCCTCAGTTGCCTGTATTTAATTTGATATCACTTTTAAAATGACTTGTGGTATGTGGTGTTACCTTTAGGTTACTATAATTTCAATTTTAGGAATGTTAGAAAAATAATTTAGTTGAAATCCATACTGAAGAAACTATTCTAGAGTTAAGATATTTTGTAGGAAACTTTGGTAAAAAATGATTTTTCTATTTATGGTAGAAAGGAGCTGAATATTTGAATAGCTAAAATTCTTAGATTTATACTTAATGAGAATTGAGCCTCTATTGAAAACCTTTTTTGAACTAATACTTACACTTATAAAAAGTGAGGGAATGTTTGAGTTTTGGATTTTAGAGAGAGGATAGTGAAATCCAAAATTATTAAAAGCTATCCAAATATAGTAATCCTCACATAAAAAAATTAAAAAAACTGGACTAAAAGTGATCCTGAAAGAAAGAAAAAAAAGTGAAAAAAATGGGATTGAAAATGATCCTAAATGAAAAGAAAAAAAATAAGAAGAAAAGAAAATAACTGAGGAGATGCTTGAGGAGAAGCCTAATCAAAA
Organism: Papilionanthe hookeriana x Papilionanthe teres; assembly: GCA_022702705.1. Taxonomy (NCBI): domain Eukaryota; kingdom Viridiplantae; phylum Streptophyta; class Magnoliopsida; order Asparagales; family Orchidaceae; genus Papilionanthe; species Papilionanthe hookeriana x Papilionanthe teres. Next base: position 19,559,197 of record CM040432.1, on the reverse strand, counting down.
ATTGATTTCACTTGAATCTTTTTAAATGAAAAGACTTAAAAAAATCCTGAACTTATTCTTATTTCAAAAGGTATTGGTCAAATTAGTATATATAAGGTGCTTAAATTCCATTTTTATACTATCTATGAATCTTTAGTTTGACAATTTTCAATAACTTTTGAAGTAAATAGAAATACAAGATTTCTAAGTTGAATATGAGATATTCTTACACTCCAGTCCTAGGTTGATTTGATAAAATTTCTCCTATGTTATACTATAACATTTCTGAGATGAAATTATAGGAAACTCTATTGAAACCCTCAACCACAAGTTAATATATTTGGTTTTTAATGTTACAGTGATACTTGAGCACAAGTAACAGTTAAGTTTGGGGGTATTGACACACCTAAAATATATACACTTTTTGCTATATGATTTTACTCATTTTTGGTGATATTACACTTTAAAAGGAAGGTATTTTGTATATTTTTTGCTTTTAGGTATATGAAATGTGATTGGAGCAAAAAGAAGCAAAAACGTTGCAATTTGGAGCAATAACTAGCAAGAAAATAAATTTTGGCTTGACAGCTTTCGATAAGTCTTTCCATGTTTAATCTCTTTTATACTTCTTGCATATTTTTGAATGAGATTACATTTTAAGAAAATTTTATTTTTATACTTATTTTGTAGGGCTATCTATTAGGAACGCAATGCAACTAAAACGGGGCGAATCAGAACTGATATGGAGCCAAACTGAGCAAAATAGTGGAGTTGCGCAGGATGGGCGCCGGTGGCGCCCAAAAAGCCCTGGTGGTGCCAAAAACACGAGGGCACAAAAAATAGGGCACCGGCAGTGCCCTGTTTAGCGGCAGCGGCGCCCGAGATGGCCTGGATGCGATATTGGGCGGCTTTTGGCCAAATACATCGTATTTGGACGCTTTTTGGAGGTTTTTTTCATGCACCTCATGGTAATTTCGTCCCTACACTATTTTAAACCAAATTTAAATCCAAATAAATGGAGGAGAAGAGAGGAAGGTTAGGAAAAGCTTGGAGAACGATTAAAGATCTTAGAATAGGAGTAGAAATGTGGATTTCAACCCTTTTGGAGAGATTGGAGAGGAGCTTTTGAGAGAATTTGTAAGGAGATGTTCTAGCATTGCATGGATCTGCGGGAGACTTTGTGGGAGAGATTTTCATCTTTCTTTCAAGGGGAAAAAGCTAAGTATTGTGTTCTTCATTATCTTATGATATTGTAAACACTTATTTTGTGGATTTACTTTGAAATGAAGTTTTCCGTTGTGTTTTCTTCGTGCTTTGTGATGTCTTTCTCTTACTCCTTATTTGGAAATAGTGGCATAAGAAGTTTATGCCATTGTTTTCACTCTAGTTTTCTTTTACAATGAGTAGGATTCATGTTTAGGATATTGGGATGCATGCAAGAAGATGTTTTAATTATAAATGTGATGATTTTTACTTGTACTTCATTTACATTACAATAAGGGCCCGTTGTATTGTTAAAATTAGTTGTAATTGCATTGTCCCAAAAGGGCGGTGTAATTCTCAACAAAGTGGAACCACATTCATAGTCCATGAATGAGTTACATAGTTTATGAGGATTAAGTACAAATAAATAGGGAAATATGATTTTATGCGCGTCAAATTGGAGGTTTCGGGGTGACAGGCTGAGATCCCCAATTTGGTCCTAAAATTTGGTAACTAAAGCTAGGGTTAGCCTTCAGGTGAAGGGAAGTGGGAGCTCTGAAGTGAGAGCCAGTATCCTCCCAGCCTAACCATGGATTTAGGGACTAAGCCTAGGATTTGCAAATATTCTTTATAACACTCTGAAAAGGGAGTACTCGGAAGAGGGTAAAGAATAAGATTGCTCTTATTTGGCACATACAATATTTAATGCATCTCATTCGTAAACTTTATCGAATTCATTACATAAGAATAGTAGATTTTATTATCCCAAAATTCACCAAACCAATTTATCCAAAAAGGATTATCTTTAGTATTAATATTTGCATTAGGGAGTAGTTATTCTTCTTAGATATAATCATCTGCATTTAGGAGTAGTTGTTAGAAAAACCACTTATATTGACCATTCCAAACTAAGGCTGTTAGTAGTAGACTAGAATTTGACTAAGAACCTCTTACCTCGCTTCCATGTGGGATCGATAAACGGGACTCCATTAGAGACCTGTATTACTTGATATGATACGTATACTTGCATTTTAAATTATGACTTTACAAAATCATTATAAATATATAAATCTGATTTCATAAATTCTTACATATAAAAAAATTGCATCAATGACCAATATGAAAAATTTAAACCTTTAAATGAAAAAATTTATAAACTTCATCATGGTAGGATTGAGGAAGTCATATTGTACATTTTTAGACTAGGATTGGTCAACCTGGGTCAACATTGGTCAACTCTAGTAAATATTCATCAAATTTGGTCAAAATTCCTAATTTTGAACAAAAAATGATAAAAATTAATCAAAAATTAATTCTAAAATTATTTTAATTTATTTATTAACTAAAATTATAATTTCCAATATTTTTGATTAGTTAATAAATAATTACAATTTTGGAAATATAATTAAAGGGCATAAAAAAAAGACCACATGAAATTTTGAACTAAAAACAATATAAATTAATCAAATAATTTTTAAATTATTTTGATTAGCTTATTAATCAATAAAATAATCTTCAATATTTTTAATTATTTAATGACATAATTAATTAAAAATGAATTCATATTTAAAAAGGCCATAAAAAATTTTTGACCCATGACACCATTTGTGACAATAAATTTATTTATTTTTTAAGTTCCTAAACCCTTTATTGACATCATAGTTGACTTCACATAGGTTAGACACAACCCATATGACCCATCAAAAATGAATTGACCCATTAATAATTTATAATATAATATTTTTAACCATGGTTAAACTCATGATGATATTTTAATCATGAGAAGAAATGAAGTGTCAGTCCTTCCCAAACCCTAGTTATGACTCATCCACTTGAATGGGGTGAGTTAGCTGACCATGAACAAAAGGATATGGTTAATTTCAAGGATTCTCTAATGATAAAATACATCATTTAAAATCATCCTTCACCTTGGTTAAAAATCATCATAACCATGATGAGGTGGCCAACTTAAATGTCATAATTTTCTTCATACACATAAAGGAATGAATGATTGAGTCACCAAGCACCTCCCCTTTCATCCAATAATGAAAAAGGGTTAACCAAACCGTCCCTAAAAACCATGGTAATGTTTATCAGAACATAACATAAAAGATAGAATGTAGATTTAACCATGGGTAAACCTTCCAAATTTTTAATTTTAAATTGCCTTAACAGCCACCATTCTATCCTAAAACATTAATGACATAGTTGGAAACTCCCCCAAATAATTCCTACCTTTGCCATGACCTTGCCATGGCTATAAAAAGGGGTGAACCCAAGTACAAAAAAAAAAGGAAGAGACATTGGAAGATCATATACTCCACTCAAATCTAAATATCCTTAACATGAAAAATCATCATTATGACCTTAGAACCTTCCTAAAACCATTTCTAGCCATCCTAAACTCAATGTAGCTTAGTCATAGCCATGATTAGGACTCAAACTAGAGCATAAGAAAAAGAGAAAAAAATTTAGAAGACCTTACACACTGCTCAAATCTTTTAACTCCTAAGAGCAAACTTGCTCTTTAGGGCCTAAGCAATTGATCCCCAATGAAATTAAGCCCTCAAAACCAGGACAAAATCCAATTGTTAATTCAAAGTCCTTCAAATCCAAAATTTTCCTTTACAAATCCATTTAGGGGATATAAGAGGAAGAACCTAACTGATATTGAGCCTTCCTACAGTCTCTAGCCTTCTATTCACCATTTCTCTTCAAACCGTGCCAACCAAATTTAAAATCATATATAGATCTTATTTGGAGTTAAATTGAAGTTCCTGGAAGCTTTCTTGGACCTAGAAGACCAATCCAAAGCCATCAATTTGAAGCTTGAACCACTGTGTCCAAGGTATGGTTTTCCCCCATTAATGGAGTTCAGGTTTCAGCCTTTGTGAAGAAAAGTTTTTCAAAATTATGGCAAATCCATATGGATTTGATCTCCTGCCTAAGAAGATCCTATAGGAAGAAATTTCACTCAAATCCATTGAGATTTGAGTGAGATCTTAACCCTAGAAAATGGAGGGCGGTCGGGCCTAGCTGAAGGAAGGAGATGAACCACAGTCGTTCGATCCTGTGTTTTTGAGATCAACCACAGAGATTATAACGTGACCACTCTGTTGTTCTGTCCCACACAGCAGATCAACCGCGTTTTGACTGATCTGAGGATACTTGCCCTCAGCTGGTGGTTTAAAAACTAAACTTAATTTATTAAATTCAGTTTAACCTTAAAAACTTCAAAATTCCATATCTTTTTAAATATAAACCACAAAAATAAAATAAAAAATATCCCTAGAAAGAGGAGAAAGAGGAGAATTATGTGGAATTAATAATTTTAATTTTTTATTTATATTTTATTTTTAATTAATTAATTACTATCTTGAGTAATTTAATTATTAAAAATTAATTATAATTTAAAAAATTATGAAATTTTAACAAAATCATCCTCTCATCATAACACATATTCCTTGATTTTTCTAAGAACAAATACATTCTCTAAGGTGACATTTAATAATTTCTAAGCCACTTTATAATTATTTCTAAAAATAATTATAAAAATTTGAAATTAAGAAAAATAAAATTTGGAAAATAGCTATAAATTTTAGGGTGACAGACAATAACCCTAAGATAATGATTTTTAAGTCATTAAACAATTTTAAATGATATTTCAAAATTTAGGATTTAAAATTCATTATTAATTAATAAATTTAAATCCTAAAAATCTCCTTTTTATTACTTAGCCTATTTTTCATAATAGACTAAGTTCAAAATGAATGTAACTCACAATAGACTCATAACAAAATCTAGTTAAGTCTAAGATTAACAAATTAGGCTTAATCATCATCTTAATCAAACTTAATCAAGATTAAAGAAAAATTAAGCTTAATTATATCAAACTTGAAAACAAAACGAACAAATCTTAAATAATACCAATTTAATTAAGTTTAAAAACATATTAAACTTTATTAACCCATTAATTTTTTGATAATAGGTTTAATGACAAAAAACAAACTTCAATTAAGTTTAAAGGATATAACAAACTTAATTAGTTATTTTTAAACCCTATAACAACAGGTTTACTCTCAAAATTAAATTTTAATTAAGTTTAAAGACAAATTAAACTTAATTAATTAAACTTTAACCTTAAAAAACATTTAGGGTTAACTAAATCCAAAAACCTCAAGGTTAGTTGAACTTAAGATACAATTAAACTCTAATGGACATAGGGTTAATTTATTTCGTCAAAGACTTAAGGGTTTAACCCATATAAACCCAAAGTAAAGACCCAAGGATTAAGTTAAAATTTACTTCAAAACCTAAAGTTTAACATAAATAGACTTAAGTCAAAATTTAGAATCCAATTCCAATAGGATCCAAACCAATATGAAATTAAACCCTTATTAGGTCTAAGAAACCATTTAGACCTAATTAAACAAAGTTAGACCTTAATCACATTAGGTTTAACTTAATAAACCTTAATTTAGTCTAACCCATTTGACCTAATTAAACTACTAAACCTTAGTTATATTAGGCTTAATCAAACCCTAAACCTTAATTAGGTTTAACCCATTAGATCTAATTAATTATTAAACTTCATCAATATTAGGCTTAATCAATCAAATCAAACGTTAAACCAATTGGATTTAACCCTAATTAAGTCTAATTAACCAATTAAACCTTACCCAAATTAGGTTTAATTAACCTTTAATCAACTGAACTTAACCCTAATTAAGTTAATTTAACTAATTAAACCTTAATCAAATTAGATTTAGTTAACCATTAATCAACTAAACTTAACCCTAATTATGTTCAGTTAACTAATTAAACCTTAATCAAATTAGGTTTAATTAACCCTTAATCAACTAGACATAACCCTAATTAAGTTCAGTTAACCAATTTAACCTTAATTAAACTAGGTTTAATTAACCTTTAACCAATTGGAATTAAATTTAATTAAATTCAGTTAATTTATTTAAAACTTACTTACATTAGGTTTAATTAATCCCAAACCTTAATTAAGTCTAACCTATATTAGACAAAATTAAAACATTAAGCCTTAACTACATTATTTTAATCAACTTTAAGTTAATCTTAAATTAAACTTAAGTTAATTTTTAAATCAAACTTAAGTTAAACTTAAATCAAACTTAAGTTAAATCAAACCTAACATAAATTTAAATCAAACTTAAACTAAATTTAAATTTAAATTTAAGTTAAACTTAAACTAAACTTAAGTTAAACCTAAATTAAACTTAAACTAAACATAAGTTAAACTTGAATCAAATATAAATCAAACTTAAGTTAAACATAAATCGAACTTAAATCAAATTTAAGTTAAACTTAAATCAAATTTAAATCAAATTTAAGTTAAAATTAAATCAAATTTAAATCATACTTAAGTTAAACTTAAATAAAACTTAAATCAATTCTAAGCTAAACTTAAATCAAACTTAAGTTAAAATCAAACTTAAACTAAATTAAATTTAAGTTAAACTTAAACCAAACTTAAGATAAACTTAAATCATACAAAAATCAAACCTAAGTCAAACTCAAGTAAAACCTAAAGTCAAACTAAATAAGACATGAATTTAAGATAAACCCAAACATAACTTAAATTCAATTCACATTGAATTTATGTCAAACCAATCTTAACTTAAAAGCAAAACTATATTTAAATCAACTTGACATGAATATAAATCAATAATAGTTTAAGTCAAAAAACTTTAGGTTCAACATATATTGAACCTAAATAAACCCAAATCTTAAGTTTAGTTCAATTTGAACTCAAGTCAAACTTAATTCAATCTATATCTAAGTGTTGACCTCACTTTTGTGAATGATCCCAATGATAGTTATTGAAACCTAATGACCAGGGTGAAAACTTAATAAGGCCTTTTAATTTAAATTTTAATGACATTCTTAAATGATCTAATCAGCAATGACAAACCCTGATTTGATCAACTATTGACCCAATAGGTCAACTTTTGACCCAAAAATTCAACTTTTTTCAAACTGGTCAATTCCTGACCCATTGACCAATCCTATTGATTCAACAGGTCAACTTTTGACTTAAAAAGTCAACTTTAGTCAAACTGGTCAATTCCAGACCCAATGAACAACCCTACTGACCCAGCATGTCAAATTTTGACTTAAAAAGTCAACTTTGGTAAAATTAGTTAATTCATGACCCAATGACCAACCCTACTAACCCAACAGGTCAACTTTCGACCCAAAAGTCAACTTTGGTCAAAATGGTCCATTCCTAACCCACTGACCAACCCTATTGACCCAATAGGTCAACCTTTGACCAAAGTAGGTCAAATTCAGTTAAAAATAGTCAACCCAGGACCTGAAGACCATCACACTGAGATCATAGGCCAAACCTTGACCTAAAGAGGCCAAATTAGTTGAATTGGCCAACCCAAGACTACCACTTTGATATCATAGGTCTAACATTGACCCAATCAACTTGACATTGGTCAAGGAGACCAAAGCAAAACTCAAAAGTCAACACATTGACTTTTGGATTGAAATAAACCCTAAAAATGATCATTATGACCAAACCTACCAAAAAATTCAAAATAATTAGATTTTATGACTAAGTTAAACCATGAAAAAGTTAGAAAAGTCACATTGGTCATCTTTGGACTAGAAATGGTCAACTTGGGTCAACATGGGTCAACCATGGTCAACCATAGTCAATCTTAATCAAATTTGGTCAAATTACCTCATTTTGAACCAAAATTGATAAAATTAATTAAATAATTAATTCCAAAAAATTATTTTAATCAATTTAGTAGTTAATATTATAATTTCTAATATTTTTAATTAATTACATAATTAATTAAAAATAGAATTATAATTAAATAACCCTAAATTTAATTTAAATCTATGGCACACCATGACATCAAAAATACATAATTAATTTTCAAAATTAAATTCAATTTATGAAGGATCATCCATGGATCACCCATGACCTATGAAACTCATCATAACATGGTTAACACATTAACCAACTTATCACACATGAATCTTAACCAAAGTCAAATGCCATCATGACACCATTATAAAGAGGAGGTATATGTGTCATGCTCTTCTAAAATTAAAGTGTAACATAAATGCTTAGGTGGAGAACACCTCAAACCCTAACCAATGGAGAGAAAACCTTACCTAAGTTACTCTTCTCACAATGGTTAACCACATCATGGCTACTCATGGAAATGAGATATGTATAAGCTTATGTGTCATCCTCTTCTAAGTCCAATGAATGACTCATGAGGCTCATATGAGGGAAGCTAATTCAGATCATATGGAGAAACCTTATCCACCTCATAGATGACCCAATGGAGGGAAGCAAAATTATGAATCAATCATATTAAGCTTATAATGAAAAACTCAGGGAGAATTAACCATGGCTATCCCTAAGCCAAAATTTTATCCCCAGCAATGATGGCATTGCTTAACACCTTCCCCAAATAGATCCAAACCAGCCCAAGCTTAGCCATGAGCCATCCATGGCTATAAAAGGGACAAAACCCAAGCCCATGGAGGAGAGAGAACCAAAATAGGAATCCCCCAACCACTGACCAAATCCTCAAACCCTCAACACCAAAATTGTTGCTTAAGACCTAAGCAATTGATCCCAAGAGAAATTAGGCCTAGAAATCCACCATAGCTCCCTAAAATAGCCAACCTAAGAAGCACACAAACAAGCCTAACACAGGACATTTTGGGAGTCTGAAACCAACCTCTCCAAATCCTTAAATTGACCATTCCAAAACCTTCTAGGGACCAAATGAAGAATATCCAAATCAAAATTGGCTATCCCTATAGCCTCTGAACCATTTTCCAAACTCAACTTCTCAAGTCGAGACACCTTGAGAACGAATTCATATTCAGACATAAATCAACTCCAAATTTAAGTCAGATCAAGCTTGCTGAGGTAGCCACAAAGGTGTAGAGCCAATCAAATCAAAATTTGATCCACTGAGGCCAAGGTATTGTTCACTTGACCTAGAAAAAGCTCGGGTTCGACACTTGGTGAGAATGATTTCTAAACCGATACAAATCCATATGGATTTTTTTTTCTCCTTCAGATGAAGCTCTAGAAACAAAAATCGTTCAATTCCATCAAGAATCGAGCTAGACATTATGTCTAGAACTTGAACGGTGTTCGGTTTTAGACCAGATGAAAGAGACGGATGGATGCTGTCCGTTTTTGTGTTTTGGAAATGGATGGCTATGATTAAATCCTATCATCTCTGCTGTTCGGGGATCCACAATGGATCAAGTGAGTATTGATATATAAGAGGACATGCGACGCCATATGGACTTTTCTGTTTAGTTAATCAATTAATTAAAACAGCATAACCTTAAAAAATCAAAAATCCATATCTTTACACATAAAAATCATAAAAATAAAACAAAAATAACCTTTAACTCAGGGTAGTGAGTAGAATAATGTAGAAATGAAATCTTGAGTTAAGGACTTATATCTGATTTTTAAATAATTAAATACTCTCTAGAGTATTTTAATTATTAAAAATTATTTATAAATCAGAAAAATATTAAAATTTCAAGGATTAATCCTTAGGCACTGATGCGAATTTTTTAAATGTAAGAATTTATATCCTCTGATTTATATATTTATAATGATTTTGTAAAGTCCTAATTTAAAATGCAACTAAACGTATCATATCAAGTAATACAGGGCTCTAATGGAGTCCCGTTTATTGATCCTACAAGGATGTGAGTTAAGAGGTTCTTAGTCAAATTCTAGTCTACTACTAACAACCTTAGTTTGAAAAGTTGATATAAGTGGTTTTCTTTAGCAACTACTACTAAAGGTAAATCTTAATTTAAAATAACTAATAACTACTCATAAAGAAAAATATTAATACTAAAGATAACCCTTTCTGGAAAATTGGTTTGGTGAATTTTGAGATAATACAAACTACTATTCACATGTAACGAATTGGATAATGTAAAGGAATGAGATGCATTAAATATTGTATGTACCAAATAGGAGCAATCCTATTCTTTATCCTCTTCCGAGTACCACCTCTTCAGAGTGTTATAAAGAACATTGGCAAATCCTAGACTTAGTCCCTAAATCCAATGTTAGGCTGGGAGGATACTGGTTACCACTTCAAAGCTCCCACTTCCCTTCACCTGAAGGCTAACCCTAGCTTTAGTTACCAAACTTTAGGACTAAATTGGGAATCTCAGTCTGTCACCCTGAAATCTCCAATTCGACGCCCATGAAACCATATTTCCCTATTTATTTGCACTAAATCCCCATGAACTACACAATTCATTCACAGACATTGAATGTGGTTCCACTTTGTTGAGAATTACACTGCCCTTTTGGGACAATGCAATTGCAATGAATTTTAACAATGCAACGGGCCCTTATTGTAACGTAAATGAAGTGCAAGTAAAAACCATCACATTTATAATTAAATCTTCTTTTAGCAAGCATCCCAATATCCTAAACATGAGTCCTACTCATTGCAAAAGAAAGTAGAATGGAAACAAAGAAATAATCTTCTCATGCCACTATTTTCATAGAAGAAGAAAGAGTAAGAGAGAGACACCACATAACACGAAGAAACACAACAGAAAACTTCATTTCAAAGCAAATCCACAAAATAAGTGTTTACAAAATCATAAGATAATGAAGAACACAATACTTAGCTTTTTCCCCTTGAAAGAAAGATGAAAATCTCTCCCACAAAGTCTCCCACGGATCCATGCAATGCTAGAACATTCCCTTACAGATTCTCTTAAAATCCTCTCACCAATCTCTCCAAAAAGGTAGAAATCTAAATTTCTACTCCTAGTCTAAAATCTTTAAGAATTCTCCAAGTTTTCCTTCTCTTCTGCTCTTTTTTTTGGCTTCAAATTCGGTTTAAAATAGTGTAGGGACTAATTTTCCAAGAGGTGTATGAAGAAACCCTCCAAAAAGCGTCCCGATTCGATGTATATGGCCAATAACTGCTCAATTTCACATCCAGACCGTCTTGGGTGCCGCCAACGCTGAATATGGCACTGTCGGTGCCCAATTTTTTGTTCCCTCGGGTTTCGGACGCCATCTGCATAGGTATGGGCGTCCCCGGCGCCCATCCTACACAGCTCCACCATTTTGCTCGCTCCGTTACAGCTCTGATTCGCCTCGTTTCAGTTGCATTGTGTTCCTAACAAATAGCCCTAAAAAATAAGCATAAAAACAACATTTCTTTATAGTGTACTCTCATTCAAAAATATTCAAGAAGTGTAAAAGAGTTTAAGCATAGAAAGACTTATCGAAAGGTGTCAAGCCAAAATTTGTTTTCTTGCTCATTTTTGCTCCAAATTGCACCGTTTTTGCTTTCTTTTGCTCCAATCACCATTTCTTGTACCTAAAACCAAAAAAACATACAAAATACCTTCATTTAAAGTGTAATATCACAAAAATGTGTAAAATCATATAGCCAAAACCGTATATATTTTTGGTGCATCAAAATCCTCCAAACTTAACTGTTACTTGTCCTCTAGTAACGCTATAACTTTAAAAACTAAATACGTTGACTTGTGGTTGTGGGTTTCAATAGAGTTTTCTATAATTTCATCTCAGAAATATTATAGTATAACATAGGAGAAATTCTAGCAAATCAACCTAGTACTAGAGTGTAAGAATATCTCATATTCAACTTAGGAATCCTGATTTTTTTATTTACTTCAAAAGTTATTGAATATTATCAAACTAATGATTCATAGAAAGTATGAAAATAGAATTTAAGCACCTTATCTATACCAATTTAAGCAATACCTTTTGAAATAAGAATAAGCTTAGTATTATTTTTAAGTCTTTTCATTTAAAAAGGTTCAAGTGAAACCAATTTTTGATTAGACTTCTCCTCAAGCTTCTCCTCGCTTATTTTCTTTTTTTTTTCTTTTCTTTTGGGTTCATTTTTAATCCCCTTTTTTTACTTTTTTTCTTTATTTCAGGATCATTTTTAATCCCTTTTTTTTACTTTTTTTATGTGAGGATTACTATATCTGGATAAGCCTTTAAAAAGTTTGAATTTCACTATCCTCTCACTAAAATCCAAAACTCAAAACTTTCCCTCAGTTTTTATAAGTGTAAGTATTAGTTTGAAAAAGGTTTTCAATAAAGGCTAAATTCTTATTAAGTATAAATCTAAGAATTTTAGCTTTTCAAATATTCAACTCCTAATGTTTCCTACAAAATATCTTAACTCTAGAATAGTTTCTTCACATAAGATTTCATCTAAGTTATTTTTCTAACATTCCTAAAATCAAAATTATAGTAACCTAAAGGTAAAACCAAATGCCACAAGTCATTTTAAAAGTGATATCAAATTAAATATAGGCTACTAAGGACAAATAAAGTTACATTTTAAAATTTTTTCTTCCACCCAAACTTAAATTTTAAAATATTTTGAAATTAGTTCCATAAAATATAACAGGAAAAAAATTAAAGGTTGAATCTACTTACTAATACAACATCCTATCAAATTCATATACATACATAATTAGAATAGAATGACTATAGGAGAAAGTAAATCTACCCTAAAACATGCTTGCAATAATATTAAACTTAAAGGAAGTATTTTCACTTTAAAATTTTTTTTTTCTTCCTACCCCCAAACTTGATTTTTAACATGTATAACATTTAGTAAAAAAAATATAAGCAGGAAGAAAACAGTTCAGAAGTTCTCTCTACCACAAATGTCTATCCAAACCATTTGCAACTATTCATTAGTACAGAACAATATGCAGCAAAAAGTAAATCTAAACTAATCATGCGAGAATGAAATTCACTAAATAAAAGTTTAACTAGCATAGCAGGTATCAACAAGGGAATATAAAAGTGTTCTTCAATTATTATATAAAATTGTAACACAAATATAAACACACAAAAAATAAATGAGATCAATTCTTCCATTAACTCATCACATCTCAATAACATACCTCCAATTTCTAACAGAATCACTCCACTAATAAATTAGGTACTTTTAAATGATTTTAAAGATTATAATCCCAAAGATAAGATTATCCCTAATAAATTGGTTTCCAGACACCAATCTTAGGCATCATCTAATTCCTCTAATTAAGCACCTTTAACAGTTACATACTTTAGGGTAAGATCATCCTAATTTTATTCATCAAATAGGTTCGCAACTCCTACCAAATGAAAAAAAGTTAGAGAAAGGATGTAACAAAATTGAGATGACGCTGTCATTGTTCAAATTCATGATATCTCTTGTAAAACTCAAATCTGAGTAAGACCTGAATTATAGTGGACTCATCAATCCAACTACTACAAGAGAACATATAAGTCTAACCATAATAAGAAGTTAAGGAATCACCTCCCTCATGACACATAAAGATCAAATCAAACTACTAACAATCCAAACATCTACCAATCAATAATCAAACTTATCAATCGATAATGACACAAAAAGATTAAGTCAATCCACTAATCCAAACATGAATTAAGCTGATCAATCCACACTAAAGAAAACATAATACAACACTAACAATCATTACTCTCAAACATATTAAATTAAAGCACACTAACAACTATGGGTTGCCTCCCATAAAACACTTGGTTTTAACATCTCGGGCCTGACAAATGATTCCTTCCGAATCAAAATATCAATTAAGTAATCCTTGATCAATCGCCCAATCCTTTTTAGATCCATGAATTCCTACAAAATCCTTAAATTTTAATTTTTTTTCAGCTCTTCTTTTTTCAGATTGATTTGTATCATTGTTCCTTATATTTCTTTCAAGATCTAATATTCTTCTATTGATTTTCTAAATTTGCATATTAATATCGTCCTTGAATTTTATAAGAAATGGATCTCTATAAGATAATTCAAGATCTCCCAAATTTTGGATCGGATTCTCTCTAAATAATTCAGATTCAGGATCAAATTCTTCTATGTTTCAAGTTATCTTCCAATTCTTCCTCTTTATAATTATTAAATGATGGAGGATCTATCATAGTTGAGGAAATAGGTTTTTCTAATTTCTTAGGAATTTCTTCCAATGGTCTTCCAATATCCTTTTCCTCTTTTCTCAACTTAAAGTTCTTTTGAAATTTATCCTCAAATTCTCTTCCAAGTCCTAGTTCAATAACTTTATCTTGTTTATCATTCAATTCAGGTTTTTCTTGTAATTGAGTTGAATATGAAGATATAGACTAGTGGTGTAGATCAATTCCCTAAATAGGTAGGCTTTAAAATTGTATGGGGTACATCCATCTTAAGTTCATGAGATTTTTCAACAAATGGAATTACAAGTTCACTATTTTTGGCAGCTTCTATCATTTCATACCTGTCTTGAACATACATATAGTCTTTTTTAGATAACATTTTCAACTCATCATAAAAATCCATTCCGACCTCATATGTTATCTTACTCTCAAAACTTTCTTGAAAATGGTCTTTACTTAGATAATCATTTTCATCCATCCAAAAACATTCATCATCTTTTCTCTCAGCTGGAAATTTCATAGTCTTCAACACATCAAAAATGACTTCCTGGTCATTAATATTCATAATCAACTCTCCTTTTTGTATATCTTTCATAGTTTGTACAGTAACAAGGAATAGTTGTTCATTATCATTCTCTTTAGGTTTGATCTCAGTGTTTCTAGAAAGTATTCCTTTGGGTATATTGCTAAGTGAATGTGCGGCTTATATTTTTTTTATTATTTTTTATGGTCGTGTTTTATTTTGAAGAGGGGTCGCCTAACAGAAATCTGTCGGCGAATTTTAATTTAATTTAAATAAATAATTTGAAAAGTAGTATTTGATTTTAAAAATAATTTTTAAATTTGAAGATTTTAAGATATGAAATCAAACCGATCTCACATCCCAAATAGTTTATATAAACGAGCACCGCACCACAAACCGTATACCTATCCCTAAGGATAGACACATCGCTTGATGGTGGGGCTTGATTAAATAAACTAGAAGATTAGTGACATCCGTTTGGTCCGTGAACCAATTTTATAAGCCGACAAGTTTCCCTCGCTTAATATGAAAACATTAAACAGGGTTTATATTACTCAGGTTCTTTAAAATTCCCTATAAGGGCAAGCCCCTATAGTTAATTACATCTTAAGTGACGGAATCACCTAAGAAAACTCTCGATAATAATCAATGATTCTCGCTCTCAAGAATTTCAAAGTTTAAGGTTTTCAAAGATTGAATTTTGGAATTTCAATAGGGAATGGATCAAATTTTGGAACATTTTTGTCTTGTGAATCCAAAGGAAGAAAGGTAGGAGAAATCACTGATTCGAAGTGAACTTCGATAATTTCCCGACTATCCTATCGTTTGGCTTGAATTTAGGAAAGTCCTAATGTTTATTTAGTATTTCAATCTTGCTAATTTTAATTAATTAGGGCTTATATCCGTATGATAAAATCAAACAAATAAATTTTAAGATGCGAGGGTTTATTGTCGTATCTGACGACTACCTCTAACTTCTAAGACCTAGGCTTAATTTCGCAATGCAAATGCCTAACGAAGAGTTGAGGATTTATGTTGCACTAGGCAAGCCACCTCGAACTTATGGCTCGGTTGTTTTAATTCTCAGAAAGTTTTGGTCGTTATAATTTCAGTTAAATACGCACGAGGGTCGTGTCGCCCACCATGCCCGAGCTCCTTGTCATTACAGAGGTTTAGTTTTAGAAATCATAAATCGTGGATGAGAGAAGTGTTTTGGTTTAGAGAAAATCTTAATTTCCTAAGTGTTTTTTGTGTTTTAATTAAAACAAATCTTAAAGTTGATTATAACGACACCTAAGCAGATCCCACGGTTCCATCCTTCCGGCATCGTTATTTTTATCGCATTCACTTAGTCCAAGATGAATTTGCTTAAACCCAACCGAATGAGTTCCACACTTTCATTTAGACCGCGGGAAATCCCCGTTAGCAACACGTAGGTTACATCATCCGAGGAATTCCCGATCATCCAACAGACGGCTTTTTAATTTAGTTGCAATTGTAGTTTTGTGTTCTGCTTCTGATTAAATTTTGAGTTGTTTTATCTTTTGAAATGTTGTGGCGGTGAATTTTATCTTGCAATGACTTTTAACTTAATTTTGGTTTCGGCTTAGGCTATCCTAAAGGTGTGGGTTTTCATGCAATCGTTGTTTTATCATGCAAGTAAAACGTACGTAATGCTAAATCAAGTAAGAAAGTAACCGCAAGAAAGTAAATTGCAAGAAAGTAAATTGCAATAAAATAAAAGCGTACCCGGAGGGTCTTCCCGTCGTCCCAAGCTGCACTTAAAACACAATTAGCATATTTAAACAAGTTCCTTGTGCAAAGCTGGGGTGGGAAAGGTTATGGTTTTCTTACCAAATCTCTAATCCTATACCTAGTCATCTCCTATGACGCTTTCCAGTTCTTTTCGTGTTTTGGTTTAAGGACGATTATCAAAGAATCAAATTAATTGTTCTTTAAAATATCCTATCATATCGAGGAAGTGCTTAAGAAGGATCTTAAACATCTTTTCAATATTTCTAGAATTATTTAAGTCCAAATGAATTTAATTATATAAATGAATCGATCGTCCGAGGTTTTCAAGTCTTGTTAACTTGCTCGTTGAACTAGGACATTTGAATATCCTATGAGTAAAGTAACACTCCATTTAATGTTTCATTTAGGAGTTACAATAATCAAAGCTAAGGGCAAGTTAAGATTCAAATGATTCGCTTTGCTAAAGAGTTTAAATTTTGAATAGTGTTCAAGTTGTTTTATATTTAATTTCTTTGTCTTAGGTGATGTTATATTTAATTTAACTTAATTTAATTGAGTTTTAATTTAGTTTAACATAATTCAATTTAATTTGATCTGTTTAATTAATTTGACATTTGATTTAATTAATTTAATTATTTAATTTAATTTAATTTAATTTAATTGTTTAATTTAATTTAATTTAATTTAATTATTTAATTTAATTTAATTTAATTGTTTAATTTAATTTAATTTAATTTTAATTTAATTTAATTTAATTTAATTTAATTGTTTAATTTAATTTAATTTAATTTTAATTTAATTTAATTTAATTTAATTTAATTGTTTAATTTAATTTAATTTAATTTAATTTAATTTAATTTAATTTAATTTGTCTTAATTTAATTTAATTATTAAATTTAATTTAATCTAATTTAATTTATCTTTAATTTACTTTATTTTTAATTTTAATCAAATTTCAAAAGAGTTTAATACCTCAATTTTTTACTTTTTAATCGACAAGCCTTTTAATATTTTGAATTTGAATTATCATTTTAATTAAGAGTTGAATATTAATGAGATAATTAATTTAGGGATTTTTTAAATTAAAGAATAAATCTCTTCCTAATAAAGATCCCTTATTTTAATAATTCCAATTTTATTATTCTTCAAATTTAATCTATTATTTAATTAAAGTTTAATCATTTTAAAATTATTTTAATGGGTTTCTACCCTTTAATTATTTAAATTTCAATCATCCAAATCAGATTAAGATCAAATATTTTATTTGTTGATTTTTTATTAAACCTAAAGTTTTAATTAAGGATTAAAGATTTTAATTACCATTTTACCTTTGCTTAATAATTTCATAACTCACTAAATTGAACTCAAATGAACTTGAAATTTTTATGTGACTTTACTCATATGTCAATAAAGACATGAGAGGAGAAAATGTGATTTTTCTGTATTTAATTTATTTATATAATTATTTTTGTGAAAATAGAGATTTTCAAGGAAAATTTGATAACATGACCAAGGGAAAAGTTTCTGTCCTTAAGAAAATTAGGGGACATTCCTAATGACCAGAGAAGCACTCGACCAATTTTGGTGATTTTTTGAATTATATTATTTTTATTATAATTATTTTGAGTTTTGGAGTGTTAATTAATTTAAAAATAAGATAAATGTTGAAAAATGGATTTTATATTTTTCAAAAATCTCTCTGATATTAAGGCAACCAGAGAAACAAATTTTGCAATTTTCTGATTTTTCTATGATTTATAATAATTATTTTAGTGAAAATGCTAGAAAATACATTTTTTTAATTTTAAAATTACCCCTATGTGGCTTTAAAATTTAATATCTCACTAAATGGACTTAGGAAAATGTGGATTTGTTCCTAAGTGATTAAAATTCAAAATGTGACATTTTGGTGAATTTTATTATTTTTGTGATTTTTATTATTTTTTAATTATTAAAAAATATTAAAATATTATTAAAAATCAACTTTTTTTTAAAATTGAAATTTTAATTTTCTAGTTTCCCTGATATCGTAGAGGCTCCAAACCAATTTGGTGAATTTTTGAAAAGTATTTAAAAGTTATGAATTTTTAAAGTTTGTAATGGCTAAGTGACTTAATCAACCCAATTAGTGGGGTTAACCAAGTCCAATTGACTTCAAATTTTTATGGTGGATTCCCTCTGATCCTAAAGGTCAGTGGAGAATTGATTTCAAGTCAATTTGATGCCTCGGTTAACTCTAATTAATTAAAGACCTATTTTGGGCGTTTAAGCCAATTAAAGTTAACTTGTTAACTCAAGTCCTATTTTTCCTAGAGTTCTCTGGTCATAAGGAACATCACTAAATATTTCTAGAATTTATTTCACAACATGCTAATTTTTGGAATTAAAATACTCAAATAAAGAACATGCATTTAAAATAAATAACTTCACAGACGCCTCCCCACTCGAAAATCTCGTGAATGTTCCCAAGTTCGAGGCTTCAAAGCTCCCATGGTCTCATGCCATGGTGAATTGTGGAGTACATGCATGGAGAATTAAATGTATGCAGAGAGTAAATAAATCATAAAAATAAAATACTTAATTAAATTCAAATGATTTCTTTTCCACATTATTCTCCTCTATTCACCGAGCAAGAGGGTATTTTTATTTATTTTTGTGGATTTTTCTACACAAAGATATGGATTTTTGAAGTTTAGGGAATTAAATAAATAAGAAAATACCCTAATTCCTATTTATCCACGCGGCGCCGCGTCAACCTCGGGCAAACCCTCCGAAACGCTCGCGCGTCGCGCTCCCATTCGACGCCGCCATCCGAGCCGCCACTCGGCCCCGCGGTTCTCGTAGGACACCGTCTCCCGGTCCGACGCCATCCGAGCCGTTCGTCCGCGCGTGTATTGAATGGACCCGCATCCGTTCATCGTCCCTGCGGTCCTCACCCGATAGTCGTCCACACTAAATCCCTAATATCTCACTCCGGAGCAATTGGGCCTACTATGCTCTTATGCTCTATGGATTCGTCTCAAGAGACGGAATGTCATCTATACGGCTAACATGTATCAAACTAAGGCATTTGAAATAGAGAATCTCTTCAAAAGCTCCTGGGATGAAGAAAGCAATGATACCCCGCCGTAGAAGTGTGGCTTCAACTTCGAGAGTCGTTGCACCTTCGATTTGGTTCCAAAGAAGTCTGCATGAAGTCTCCCGTCCGGGTGAATTGCCTAGCTATAAAGTGACCAGCAAACATCACAAAGCTCGGAGGCTGGAGCAACCGGGTGGCTCCGGAGATGGGGCTTTCAGCTGGGAAACTTCTCCTCTTGGTCCAAGAAGGTGTAGGACCCGGGCTTCACCCAGGATTGGCTCACCGTGGCAAAGTGTCCTGGTTTTGGGTGGAATTTCACGGGAGAAATTCGGGCTCGTTGGTGGGGATTAGGGCAAATTGACACGGGGGATCAACTCGCTCTAAGGATGGTGGCTCAATCAATTTTGCGTGTCGTGTGGCTTGTGCTTCGTCCCTTGGCCGAGAGGGTGAGGGCTGGGGTTGGGGGAGGGTGGAAGGCCTCGTGGGGAGTTAGGGCTTGGGATCGCCTGCTCGGTGAGGAGAAGATCAGCCATGGTAGCCACCGGGACGTGCGCCTCGCCAAAGTGAGAATTTCAATGTCGTCTGCTACGTGAACTTTCGGCCATGGTGCTCGGCGCCCGGGTGGCCGCGCTCGGCCAGCATGGGTCACCCTCAAGGTCGTGGTCAGGGCTGGAGGTTTGTGCAATCAATTGGCCATGGACATGTGTAAAGGCTTTGATCCAAAGTGGAATGGGCATGGCTAGATTTGAACCTAAATGGGTCAACCCACCCATTCGGGCTAGGTGCACCACCCAAGGCCTGGTTTTGGCTGAGGGAAAAGGATTTGGCTCAGTACAATCAGAGTAGGGTCAAGTCACCATCCAAGCACAATTAGGCTTAAGCATGGTTTAGTGGAAACATGGAAGTGGTTAATCACCTTTAGGAATTAAGAAAGAGCTCTCCTCCTTTTGCCCAAAATGGCATGGTGACATGTGCGTGCCTCATGGCTTGCATATGGCTTATGCATGGCTCCATGGCTCCATTTGGCTTGGGAAAAGTAAAGTCAATTTCATGGAAATGGATTTAAGGAAAAATTTTAGTATTTAGGTGATTTGGCATGAGGCTTCATTTGGAATAATTCAATGATGATTTTAGACTTAGGTAATGGATTTAATTAAATGGATGACAAATGGAGATGTCATGTGGGCTTTAGGGTAGATTTGGGCTTTTGAATTTTGAAGGAAATGGGCTTTTAAGAAGGTTTAAGGGGAAGCGGGCTTTTAAGTTTAAGGATGTGTTCATGGATGGGAATTTTTGTAGAAGTTTGGGCCAAATAGTTGTTGGTTTTGGTTTAGGGATGTTTCATGAATAATTTGAAATAGATTTAAGGTATTTGGGCTCAATTGGCCGAATTTCAGTTTACCTGCAAATGGGCCAATGTAGGTCAAATTAAAGCAACTTCTGGGCCAATGTTGGGCTAGGGTTGAAATTGATGTAAAATAAATGTTAAGAAATGTTTATGGGAGTGTTTCAAAGAGGTTTTGGCTCTGGTTGGGTTTTAATTTTGGGGGTTTGGGCCTATTTGGGTTAGATCATTAGGGTCAAAAATTGGGCTTTTGATTTTGGGTTGAATTTGAGGGGTTTGGGTCAAAATCTTGGGCAAATCATGTTAGTGTTTTGTTTATGAGGATGTTAAGGAAGGTTTAGAAAAGATTTGGGGTTAATTGGAGTTGAATTGGGTGAGTTTGGGTTAGTTTGGGTCAGTGGTCCAAATTGGGCTTTAAGGCCCAAAGTGAAATTGATCCAAATGTCAATCAAATTGACTCGGATTTGGTCTAAATTGGTATTGGGAATGTTGAATTGAAGTTTAGAATTGAATTGGACCAAAATTGGGGCCAATTGGGTATGTTTGGTTTGACATCGGGTCCACTTCGTGGGTTAAAATGGGTCAATTTGGGGGTTTTGACAAAAGTAGGGTAAATTGACAAAATTGGCCCATGGTGTAGTTGGACAAAATGAAATTGGGAATATTTGGATTTTCTGGAATTCTCTGGGAATTTTCTGAATTTTTGGATTTTTAAAGGCGGGTATTTTGGGTATTTGGAGGTATTGGGGCAGTTTTCTTTGGAATTTTTTGGGCTGGGTATGGATGATCAATTGAGGATGTGGAGGTGTTTGGGATTGATTTTGAAAATTTTGTAATTTGGAAATTTTGCAAAATTTAATTTCTGCCATGTAGAAAGGAAATGTGTGTAGGGTCCCTGGGTCAAAAATTGAAAATTTGGGAAATTGAAGATTGGGTGAATTTAGGTGGAAAGAAATCATTTTGGTTGGAGCCATGAAGCCATTTCAAGCCCATATGAGCCATGAAAGGACTCATACTCTGAGGCATTCACTATGTTGTTCCTAACCCTCTTACCAAGGGCTGTGGGTTAAGGACCATCCATGTGAATCACCTACATTTAGTCGAGGCCGGGTTGGGTATGGGTGTGGTTTTAGGAAGTGTGTGGAAATGTAGTGTGTAGGTGTAGTGTATGTCGCCCCTCTCCATCGACCTCCGGTGCCACCTGTGGCGCTCCTAAAAGCCAAAGAGTCCTATGTGAACTCATCCTTAAACTTCCATATTTGATTTCAACCTCTAGGTGATTGGGGGTCTATAACAAGCTCAGGAGTTTGCGTGAAGCCAGGTTGCCGAATTTCTAAAAGGCGTGGTCCCAATCTTAGTCCTCTAAGATAGTCAAAGGAAAAGCCTGCTGCTGCATCCTAAGCACCAAAAAGAAGAAAAAAAAGGAAGACCTCATCAAAAATGAGGTCAACACCTAGAAGAAAAGTTAACTGATGCCTCCTAACCATCACTTCGATTCTCTTCCCCGCAAAGCAGAATTTCAGATAAATTTTCTAACCACGTAAACAATCAGAATAATGAGAAGCTACCGTAATTCTCCCGCTCCTTCTAGCAATCATATCTTCAATCACCCTCTCCCGGTTTACTAAACACACGCTCAGAAATCAACTTACGTGATCGTAATGCATCGACGTATCGTTCCTCAAATTTCATACTAACAAATTTGTCGTAATTTCAATATGGCCTTTACTGCACGCTTCGATTTCGGATTCATCTCAAAAATTCACTAGAAAATTCACCATAAATTCCAAAATCAAACTAAACTTTCTAAATTATCTTCCAAAAGACATTTTCACTAAATCCAAGCAATTTCTCGTTTTTATTTAAATTTTCACCATGAAAATTGATTTTAAGATTTACCAAAATGTACCAAATACATGGTGGAAATAAAAATTTTTACTTAAAGAGTAATGCTCTTACTCTCAAGGAATCCAAATCTAACAATTCTTGTTGAGATCAGCTCTTAAATGATCCACAATATGATGCCCTAGGCTCCTCTTTCGTGATAAACCGAAGGTCAAGACCACAGAGGTTTAAAAATGGCAATTTTTGGGTTTTTAATCGCCGGGAACCAATTTTTGTGGAACCGGCGCCTAAGCGCGAACTCGACGCTTAGCCGCGAAATCTGGTGCTTAAGCACCGCCACATTGGCGCTTAGCCGCCAATACCTAGATTTTCACAATTAAGGTATATGCACTAAATCACTTTGTTAATCACCCTAATTACGCAAGAATAATTATTTCTCCCCACATAAATCTTCCAATATTCCAAATCAAAATTTAATATCCATTTGATTTTACACAAATTTTCACAAAAACATAAACTTTATATTAAAACAAACATAACACTTAATACAATTCCTGTAGTTTTTATCCACACATAAAGAATGAAATTCTCTAAATACAAGAGACGTTAATCTCAAATTGATAAGTATACATCTCTCAGATGTAACCATCACATCATCGCTTAGTTAATACTTAAATATAAACACTAAACACACCAAACATAACGCACATGAACACTAAACATAACACCTAAGAACACTAAATAAATAAGAACAAAGCACTCTTTAATTCCATTCTCTATTAGGCGGATTATATCTTGAACCATTATGATTCTCATTTCCGACCCTTTCCGGAATATAAATTTGATGTAATTGTGCGATAATTGTTCATTCTTACATCTTCTTCAATCCATTGGTTCTTCAGAAACATTGCCTTATCTGCTTCTTCCACGTACCTTGAATGACCGAATTGCATCTTGAGTTGCCATCCCATGTGCTTCAACTCGTAGTTAGTTTAATTGATTCTTTCTTCCATTAAAGTCACCTAAGCCTAATATGTGCAATCATTTTTGCAATACCTTTTGAAATACTTACCACGTAGATATCCATTGAATAACTCTTTAGCACTGTCACTAACGAATTTACTCTTGTCAATCTTGCTTCTAATCTCATTCTAGGAAGACATGATGCACTCCCAAAATACTTAAGACTCGTAAATGAAAATAGAACTTGTGGCAAGTGTTTCTCTTAAATCGTGTCCTTTTTATGTAATTTAGAAGTAAAAATCTACCCTAATACGTTTTAAACTCCAAAATAACTTCAAAACTACCCCACGATCTAGGCTTCTAGATCCTCATTTTTCATGTTTTGAGGAATCAAGGGGCGCCTAAGCGCCTCAACCGCCGGCGCTTAGCCGCCGTTGCTCAATTTAGCACAGTCTACTAAGTGTCCAACTTTCATTCGACTTCTCTAAATCATCAATTAAGGTCAAATAAACTCTACTATAGTTTAAAAACTCCAAATTAGTACCACTAAAAACATAAAAACAAAACAAACCAAGAAAACAAAGCACACAAAACAAACATAAAGCAAAGCACACCACATTTAAGGGTTGCCTCCCACAAAGCGCTGCTTTAACGTCTTCAGCCTGACATACCCCGCAACTCATTCTGAGTGACCCAACATCAAATTATTATCATATTTAGATTTATTAACCGAAAAATATGGTTTAAGCCTATGTCCATTCACTTTTAATAATTTTCCAAGCCTTAGGATTCGAATATCTACACCTCCATAAGAATAAACTTTTATCACAATAAATGGACTCATCCACCTAGATCAAGTTTTCCGTAAAATATTCCCAATCTAGAATTATACAAGCAAGAAACATTTTGTTGGTACAAGATTTTTAGTTAGAATCTTCCGATCATGTCATAACTTCATCTTTTTCTTTATAAATCTTAGCATTTTCATAAAATTCATTCCTTATTTTTTCAAGCTCATTCGAATGTAAATAATCTCTCTTTTCGCCATGATCTTCCAATTGTAATTGAACTCTTTAATAGCCCAATATGCTTTGTGCTCAAGTTAAAAGGTAAATGACAAGTTTTTCAAAAATTAGCTCATATGGGGACATTCCTATAGGTGTTCTTATGTTACCCCATAGCTCAAAGCATAATCCAAATTTCTGATCGACTCAACCATTCTATTTGGATTAACAGTTCTTTCCACTATTCTTTTAATTTCACGATTGGATAATTCAACCAAACCACTGTTTACATATACAGATAATGCGATGATTAATATGATATTTCTTTGTTAACTTCCCAATAATCGTATTTCTAAAATGTCTTCCCATCGCTATGATTACCTTTGCATTCCAAATCTACAGTTATATTCTTTTCTAAAAACTTTGTAACACTTTGAGCATCACATCGATGTAAAGAAATAGCTTCAATCCTTTTGGAAACATAGTCTACCGCTATCAAAATATATACATTTCGAAAGATGGTAATGGTCCCATAAAATCTAGTCCCAAAATATCAAATATTTCAACTTCCAACATATAATTGAGGGGCATCTCATTTCTTCTAGAAATATTGCTTACACGCTGATATCTATCACAATTTTTATTATAAACATTCACATCCTTAAAAAATTTTAGGCCAATAAAATCCCGATTATACTGTACCTATAGTGCTTATCACTTCCAAATGTCCCCCATAATCGAATCATGAAATTTTTAACAATTGTATAAGTTCCTTCCAAAGGTACACATCTTCGAATTATAAGATCTTTCCCTTGTTTATATAAAAATGGGTCATCCAAAATAAGTCTTATCATCAGATAGAAATTTCTTCTATTCTTGGTATATCAAACCATAGGTATAATATTACTAACAATAATGTTCACTATGTCCGCATACCACGGAACACACAATTCTTTAACACCAAAGTTTTTCATCGTAAAATGTTCATTAATTTCTTCAATATCACAGAGAGATTTTTCAATAAGCCTGGACAAATGATCGCAATTTGATTATCGTAACCCTTCCTATCAACTATCTCAAAATGAAATTCTTGCAAAAGAAGAATCCATCTTATTAGTCTCAGCTTTGCATCATTTTTATTCTTTAACTATTTAATACAGAATGATCAAGTATGCACCAGTTCGTCACATTTAGTTCCAATTAAATATGATTGAAATTTATCAAAGGCAAATACTATAGCTAACTCTTTCTCAAAAGAGTAATATAATTAATTTCAGCTTCATTAAGAGTTTTACCTGGCAAAATAAAATTACTTTGAAAATTTTATCATAATTCGACCTAAAACAACACGAATAGCATAACTACTAGCAGCATCAGCACATTAATTCAAAAAGTTTTTCCACTCGTGAAATTATTACAATTGGAATGATTAATTTTTTTAACGTTTCAAAGGCTTTCAAAGAATCATCATTAAAATTAAAAATTGTATCCTTTTTCAAGAACGGCATAAAAGTTTTGTAATCTTTGAAAGTCTTTGATGTAATGTGACCTCGATCCACGAACAAAGCATTAATTTATACTTTCAAAAATATGTTATACTAATACTTCGAATTCAAATAATAATAGCTATTTTTGTTGTAATAAATATAATTTCATTGAGAATATTTTACACATCTTGCAGGTACTACGCAAGTATACGTATCGTTTCTTGTTATATAGGGCTTTAAAATAAAGACCCCAAGATTTGGTCCCACGAGGAGGTTTATAAATTTTTATATATTTTAACATTATTTTTATGTATTTCTTTTTAAAGTTTTTAATATTTAATATTTAATTTACTAAATGCAAAATTAAAGAAATAATAAAATAATGAGTGAAGTAAATAATAATCAAACAAACAACTTTCTTTATTTCAATTAATCCAAGACTTTTTAGATAATATAATATTCGTGGAGAATATAAATTTATGGTATTGTGCCAAATAGAAGCAAATTCATTATTTACCTTCGCTTCGATAAGATAAAACATTCGCTAATCTATAAATAACAGTCTTCATGTATTGTTAACAGAATGAGTTAATCTTGGCTCACACTACTACATGTCCAAGGGTGGCTATGGTCGGCCCTACTAGTGACCCGCTCCATCTCTATAAATCAAAATACAAGAATTTAGTCTATAACTCTAAAAACTTATCAATTCTGTTTCCTATCAATAATATTTTCCAATTTATTCGCACTTAACCTCGAATAACCAAGACAAGGCCTTAATTACCCAAGGATTCATGACATCTACTAATTAAGAATTCATCTCCTTCTAGGTCTCAAAATTCTTCAAAAAAATTTAACAATTTAAATGGCCAATTTAAATAGTAAATTAAGATCCTAGATAATATCATCACAATATTAAAACAATATTTTAGTTTCTAATTTTCCTAAGCTCTAAAATCCATCACCAAATAAATCCAAATCAAGCCTTATGACAATTCTCCTTAAATCCATAAAATAAATTCCAATACCCTTTCTCATGCAAGTGAGACAACTTTTCCCAAGCCATATGTGAGCCATGAAGCCATGCATGAGCCTCATGGGAGCCATGAGAATAATGGAATCTACTTTCCACCTCACTAAACCATTAATGGCAAGAGAGGGGATCTCTTTCTTAAACCCTTTTAAACCTTTTTTTACCTTAATCATGTCACACACTAAACCATGCTTAGCCACCTCACCATGGATGGAGACTTCACCACCCCTTCTAAGCCGACCTAAATGATTTCCTCGGCTCAAAATCAGGTCTTGGGGAGGTGCACCAAGCCTATTTCCATGGGTTGACCCAAACCAAGCCAAAATGGCCTTTTCCCCATTCCACTCCAAGCCATCCCCTTTACACATGGCAAAGCCCAATTGACTGCACAAACCTCCAATCCTGACCCACCTGGACCTGAGGGTGACCCATGCTTGCCGGCCAGCCGCCTGAATAGCCGGAAAACACCATGGCCGAGACCTTGGGAGGATCCAAATTTTGGAATTCCACCTTACTGACTTGTCCCAACCCAAATGGACAGTATAGCTCTTCTTCTCCTCACCAGAGCAGCTGATCCCAGCCTTCAAACACCCCTGGGAGGCCCTCCACCCTCTCCTATTTAAAAACCACCACATCTCAGCCAAAGGAGGTGCTGAACCAAAACTTACTGAAACCCTACCAAAATCATCCCAGACCACTCTCTACACATAGAGAACTTGATCCCCACTAAAATCCCCCTGCCATTTCCTCTCTGTGAGCTCAATTTCAGAGTTGAAATCCAAGCCCAAAAATAGGACACTTCACCACAGTGAGGCAATCCCCAAATTGATTGGTCCTACACCTTCACCAGACCAAGAGAAGAAGTTTACCAGCAAAATCCCCCTCTCCAGGCCAGCCATTGCTTCTAGTCTCCAAGCTTTGTGATCGGCTGTGGGCACTTTCATACCTAGACAATTCACCGGGCCAAGGGACTTCATCTGGAGCTTTCTTGGACCCAATCGAACATGACACAACTCTCAAATCGAAGCTTCACTTCTCTGAGCAAAGGTATGGACTCACTCTTCTTCCTGAGCTTCCAGAGATTCTCCATTTAGTTTGAATCAATTTCAATGCATGTTTACCGTATGGATGTGTTTGTCTCTTCAAGACGAATCTATAGAGCATAAGAACATGAAAATCCGTTGAAAATTGAGTGAGAAATTAGGGTTAGAAGGTTGATGGTCATGGGTTCACACCAGTCGTAGACAATGACCAGGAGCCGTCGGATCGCTTGTGTATCGAGCGGACGGTTAGGATCGCGCCGGATGGAGCAACGGGACATGAACCGCGGGCCGCGTGGCATCCCAGTCAGATGGCGGCGCCGAATCAAAAGACGATGCATGGAGCTTCGGAGACGCCGAGGTTGACGCGGCGCCGCGTGGATAAGTAGGAAATTAAGCTTTTTCTTATTTATTTAATTACCAAAACTTTGAAAATTCATAACTTTGTGTAGAAAAATGCTAAAAATAAAATAAAAATACCCTCTTGCTCAGTGAACAGAGGAAAATAATGTGGAAAAGAAATCATGTAATTTCATTAAGTATTTTATTTTTAATGATTTATTTACTCTCTGCATTGTTTTAGTTCTCCATGCGTATAGGAAATTCACCATGGCATGAAACCATAGGGCTTTTAAAGCCTCTGAACTTGGGAACATTCCCTGAATTTTCTAAGGTTAGAGGCCATCACTATGAGAAGTTATAGATTTTTCAAATTCATGTTGCTGTTTTGAGTATTTTAATTCCAATAATTAGCATGTTAAGAAATAAATTCTACAAAAATTTGGTGATATTTCTTATGACCAGAGAGGCCTAGGAAAAATAATTTTTGAGTTAATTCACTTTGAACAACCCTAATTGGCCTAAATACCCAAAAGTGAACTTTAATTAATTAGGGTTAACCATTCATCAAATTAACTTAAAAACAATTCTCCACAATCCTTTAGGGATAGGAGAACACCACATAAAAATTTGAAAACAGTTGGACTTGGTTAACCCCACCAAATGGGTTGATTAAGCCTCTTAAGTGATAATGGGTAAAATTAAACTTTAAAAATTTATAACTCACAAAATACTTTTCAAAAATTCACAAAATTGGTTTTGGAGCCTCTCTGATATCAGAGGAATTTAGAAAAATTAAAATTATAATTTTCTAAAAAAGTTGATTTTTAAGCTTATTTTAATATTTTTAATAATTAAACAAATAATAAAATCATAAAAATATTAAAAATCATAAAAATGTCACATTTTGATGCCTAATCACTTAGGAATAAACCAAATATTTTCCCAAAGTCCCTAGGGTAAGATATTAAATTTTAAAGACTTAATATAATTTTTAATATTAAAAATGTATTTTTCAACCTTTTTCACTAAAATAATTCTAATAAATCAAAGAAAAATTAGAAAATTATAAAAATTGATTCCTGGTTTCTCTGATATCAGAAAGATTTAAGAAAAATATAAAATCCATTTTTCAACTTTAATTTTATTTTAAAATTAATTAATGCTTCAAAACTCAAAATAATTCTAATAAATAAGATATATTTCAAAAAATCACCAAAATTGGTCCAAATGGTCCTCTGGTCATTAGAAACATCTCATAATTTTATTAAGGACAAAAACATTTCCTTGGTCATGTTATTGAATTTTCCTTGAAAACCCCTATTTTTCATTAAAAATAATTACATAAATAAATTAAATACAGAAAAATCACATTTTCTCCTCTAATGTCTTAATTGACATGTAAGTGAGGTCACATAAAAATGTCAAGTTCATTTGAGCTTAATTTAGTGAGTTATATAATTATTAAGCTTGAAGGGCAAAATGATAATTAAAATTTTCAGCCTTTAATTAAAATTTTAGGATTAATCAAAAGGGAAGACTAAAATATTTGATTTTAAACTGATTTTGGATGATTGAAACCTAAATGGTTAAGGGTAGAAACCCACCAATCTTTTTAAGAATAATTAAAATAAACCTTAATCAATTAATTAATTAAATTTGGAAAATTAGTAAAAATTGAAATTATTAAAATAGGGATATTATTTAGAAGACATTGGTTCTTTAATTTAAGACTCCCTAAATTAATCACCGCAATAATATTTAATTCCTAATTAAAATTATAATTCAAACTCAAGATTTAAAATACTAAAAGACTTAATCATTAAATTAAATTAAGATTAAAACATTTAAATTAAATCCTTCCAAAATTTCAATTAAATTAATACTTTGATAATTAAATTAAATCATCTTTAAAACATAAAATGAAATATTAAATTAAAATTAAAATAAAATAAAATTAAAATTAAAATTAAATTAAATTAAATTAAAACATATAAATTAAATTAAATTAAATCAAAAATTAAATTAAAATAAAAATTAAAACAAAATTAAAAAAAATTAAATTAAATTAAAATTAAATTAAACCAAATTGAATTAAAATTAAATTAAATTAAATTAAAGTAAACTAAACCAAAAAAATAAAATTAAATTGAATTAAATATAACATCACTTAAGACATAAAGAATTCAAAAACAAATTTAAAACAACTTGAACACTATTCCAAACTTAAACCCATTAATTAAAATTAAATTAAATCATAAATCACTTAAATATCAATTTGCCCTTAAAAGCTCTTATTATTATAACTCTTAAATGAAACATCAAGTGAAGTGTTACCTCACTTATAGGATATTCAAATGTCCTAAGTTCATTGAGCAAAAGAACAAAACTTAATTAAACCCCGGATGATTACTTAACCTAATCAATTAAATCCATTTGGACTTAGAACAATCCTAGCGATATTGAAAATATGTTTAAGGCTCGTCTTAAGCACTTCCTCAATATGATAGGAGGTTTATAAGAACAATTGAACTTAATTGTTCTTTGATGAAGAAAATCGTCCTTAAACCAAAATACAAGAACCTAGACATCATAGGAGGTGACTAGCTATAGGATTAGGACTTTGATAGATAACCTAAACCTTCTCCTTAGCTTTACCTAGGTACTTGTTGAAATATTTAAATGCCTTAACATGTGTTTTAAGTGCATCTTGGGATGACAGGAAGACCCTCCAGGTACGCTTTTGTTTTATTGCAATTTACTTTATTGCAAATGCACTTTACCTTTCTTGCATGATAAACAACTGTTGCATGAAAAACAAAACCTTTAGGGTAGTCCCCGAATTGAAACCAAAACTAAATTAAAAGTCGACTGCAAGATAAAAATCACCGCCACAACATTTCAAAATATAAAAACAACTCAAAATTTAATCACAAACGAACACAAAACTACAATTGCAACTAAATTAAAACGTCTCGTTGAATGATCGGGAATACCTCGGATGATGTAACCCACGTGTTGCTAACGGGATTTCCCACGGTCTAAATGAAAGTGTGGAACTCATTCTGCTGAGTTTAGTAAATTCATCCGGACTAAGTGAATTCAATGAAAATAACGGTGCCGGGATGACGGAACCGTGGGATCTTAATTTGTTCTGTTCTAATAACTTTAAGATTTGTTTTAACTAAAACACTAAAAACACTTGGACATTAAGATTCCTAAAACCAAACTCTTCTCTTCTCTTTTGATTACAATCTTCTAAAACTAAACCTCTCCAACAACAAGGAGCTTGGAGCATGGTGGGCAGCACGACCATCTTCGTCAGCAAAACAACTCTACATTAGTTAAACGTTCTTAGAATTAAATAACCAAGCCATAGGATTTTGAGGTAGTTTGCTTAGTGCAACATAAATCCTCAACCTTTTTTTTAGGCTTCTGCATGATCATATCATGTAAATTAATCCCTAACCAGTCTTAGGATTCTGAGGTAGTCGTTTGGTATGACATAAACCCTCACATCTTCAAGGCTATTCGTATGATTTTATCATACAAATATAAGTCCAAATTAATTAAAACTGGCAAGATTGAAATCTCAGATAATATTAGGATTTTCTTAAACTCGAAGCCGAACAATAGGATAGTTTGGGA
The DNA here is from genome assembly GCA_022702705.1 of Papilionanthe hookeriana x Papilionanthe teres. Taxonomy (NCBI): domain Eukaryota; kingdom Viridiplantae; phylum Streptophyta; class Magnoliopsida; order Asparagales; family Orchidaceae; genus Papilionanthe; species Papilionanthe hookeriana x Papilionanthe teres. Next base: position 19,526,951 of record CM040432.1, on the reverse strand, counting down.
AATTGCCAAGATTCCTCTTGGATCCTCAACTTCTCCTACTTCTCTTCCTTTGGACTCCTAAAATAAACTGTTCCAAATTTGATCCATTCCCAATTGAAATTTCCAAAATCCAATCCTTCAAAAACCTTAAACTTTAAAATTCTTGAGAGCAAAGTAACTGATCATTATCGAGAGTTTTCTTAAATGATTCACTTCATTTAAGATGTAATTAACTATAGGGGCTTGCCCTTTTAGGGAACTTTAAGAACCCAGGTAATATAAACCCTGCTTAATTCCTTTATATTAAGCAGGGTAACTTGTCGGCTTATAAAATTGGTTCGTAGACCAAACGGATGTCACAAATCTTCTAGTTTATTTAACCGAGCCCCATTGTTAAGCAGTGTGCCTATTCTTCGGGATAGATACACGGTTTGTGGTGCGGTGCTCGTTTATATAAACTATTTGGGATGTGAGATCAGTTTGATTTCATATCTTAAAATTTTTCAAATTTAAAATTATTTTCAAAATCAAATACTACTTTTCAAATTACATAATTAAATTAAAACTAAAAATTCGCCGACAATTTCTGTAGGCGACCTTCTTTTTAAAATAAAACACATAACCTAAAAATATGCTGACAGTGTCTCTTCAAAATGTCTCCAGATTCAATGTATCTACCAAGGAACACACCCCTTCATTCAAATTTGCTCCCAAAGGAAGTTATGGTAGTTACCACCAGGAGTTTCATCCCATCCCCTTTTAAATTGGCACCAAATTCATTTGAATTTTAATTTTTAACAGTGGCGGCTAAGCCCTGGCCTAGCAGCGCTTAGCCGCTAGTGACAAAATTTTGATTTTTCATTATTTTTGCTCCAAATTTGATCCAATTTCGCTCCTTTCATCACGACCATCCATTTTGATCATATCTATAAGAAAAACACAAAATACCTTCCCTTAAAGTGCAATATCATTAAAAATAGGTAAAAAAATGTGCATAAAAATACTATATATTTTAGGTGTATCAAAATCCCCCAAACTTAAAATGTTACTTGTCCTCAAGTGACAGTTAATCTCATAGAATATTTTAGCATGCAAATTATGTAATGAGTTTCTTAGGAAGATAATAAAATTTTGTTCTAGAAATGGAATAGTCCAATTTAGAAAAAATTTCACTAATTAAAACCAACTTAAAGTTTAGAAAGTTCTTAAGTAAAGAAAAACGACAAATATAAGTCTCCATCTATTTTAGAAATATTTGTAGATTCTTCAAAATATACGATTCAAAAATTTATTTTTCTAACATAAAAATCTTTATTTGAAAAATAATTTTACTTACTATATTATAACCTTAAGTTTTAAATTTTCTCTGAAATTATATCTTAAACTTTATGTATGAAAACAATTTTTGATTAGGCCCTTAAATCCTCAAGCTTCTCCTCCCTTTTCATATACTATTTTTCACTTTTTCTTTTCTTTTTCTCTTTTTTTTTATAAGGCAAGGATTACTATATCTGCATAGACCTTTAATGATTTTGAATTCCATCCTTCCATTTAAAATAAAGATCAGATTTACATCTTTCACTTAAAAATCATAATAATAATATTTGAAAATTACTTTTCAATAAAAGAAATTTAAGCTTTGAAGAATAAAAGTCAAATCTTTTATTTATCAAAAAATACAAAACTTCTTACTAAAGATAGTTTAACTTTATTTAACACTTCTTCATTAAGAAAATTTTAACTTTAAGTTTTACATGATTACTATAAATTTTAACTAAATTCTTTTATTCATTTCTATATTCAAAATTTTGTTCCCCTAATATAACTTTATGTACATAATTGTTCTCAATCAAAAATAAGATTTATTTTTAAGTATTCTTGAGAATCAAATAAAATTTTAGGTTTTTGAAAATCTTTGTTTTTTTTAAATCACCCCCCCAACTTTAATTTTTTAATTAAGATAAAACATTTAAGCATAAGAAATGATATATGGGTGAGAAATAAAAACTAACATATCATGCTTGCAGGAATTTTTAATATCCTAATATGCAAGTATAACAATTTAAATAACAGGAGTAAAATGAAATCAAATTTAGTTTTTCAAAACAATTTTTTTATACAAAGAAAAGTAAAAATTTCAAAAAGACTTCTACAGTAGTGGAGGTATTCAAAGCAAATACACACCAACTAATATAACACACTGATACAGATAATAAATCATAGTGGAATTTGGAAAAAACTGAAACATATAGTTTCCTAAGTAGAAGTTCCTAATAGTGGTTTATAATCTCCTAACAGTTTTTAAATTAAGTACACACGATTAAAAACTCTGACATAACATACACATAAAAACATTTACTATTACACACTAGCACAAAGCAACATATAAATCCACAATAAAACAACAACAATACCTGAATATGCATAACAGATAAATAGTACAACTACAATCTGGATACTATCAAGGTTCACATCACAACACAATCATCAAACAAAACACTAGATAAAGTACACAGTAACACAGTATAACGACACAATAACTAAAACAAACAACATACATCTACTCTTTGTCCTTATCATCATCATCTTGCTCGTTCTAATCCCTGAATGGCACATAAGGTATGTAGAATGGATGAGGTGGTATCTCAGCACTCTGATCACCTCTAATCAATCTATCCAAATATTGCTGATAACTCTCCTCATATTCATTGTGTTTTATAATATATCTCACCACATTATCTAGTTTACCATCCATATCTTTCATATGCTCTCGAGTAAGACTCACTTTTTTCAAAATCTTTCTTAATAAACCAGTCTGTGAATCAGTAGATGACGAAGCACGTGAAGTAGTAACACGAGAAGTAGATGCAGCAGAAGTAGAAGAAGTAGAAGCCCTACCAAATCCTCCTCTCCAACCAAACTCTGAATGTACAGTATAAGCACTAACTTTTACACTGGTAATTAGTCTCAATGGCTGAATTACCTCTTCCCAGGTATCAAACTTCACTCCAGATCGTTCACATAGTGAATGAATCAAGGAAGGAAATCCCATACCTGCAGTCGTGGTTGATCTAGCACAGTTCAAAACATAATAAAAAATTATACCTCCAATGTCAATAGGCTTCCATTGCTGAATACAATGGTTCAACACAGCTCCTCTCGTTACTTCACTAGTATGACTGGAAGGTAACAACTTAGATGAGATAAAATAATGGCATGCCTTAGAAATGACATTCAATTTGGAAGCAGGAAAGTTCACTCTTTTATGATTTGTTATTTTCCATAATCCTCTTCCATCAGTCAGAAATTCTATGATCTCATCTAATTCCCCTTCCGAAGGATGATAGTTAGAATAAAACAGAACATGTCAGGAGGTAGTCCATAAAAAGTATTGATTGTCCCAGAAAAAAATTGACCTCATGCCTCCTAACCATCACTTGATTCTCTTCTGCAGCAGGCAAATTTGCATAAAATTCTCTAACTACAGAAACAACAGCAATAGCGGAGAAGCAACAGTAATTCTCCCAGTTTCTTCTAGCAATCATAACTTCAATCACCTCTCCTGGCTTACTAAACACATGCTTAGGAATCAAATTACGTGACTGCAATGCATCGATGTATCGTTCCGCAGCCCTCATACTAACAAATTTGTCAGAATCAAACTTCTTCTTTTCTCGTGCACACTTTGACTTTGGAGCCATCTCTAAAAATTCATGAAAAATTCACCTTAAATTTCAAAATCAAACTAAACTTGCAAAATTATCTTCCAAAAGATATTTTCACTAAATCCAAGCAATTTCTTAAGTTTTTTCCTCAAGTTTTCACCATGAATAGTGATTTTATGATTTTCCATAATGTAGTCAAAATACATGGTGAAAATCAAAAGTTTTACTTAGGAGTAGTGCTCTTACCTCAAGGAATCCAAATCTAACAATTTTTGTTGAGATCGGCTCTTAAATGATCCACAATATGATGCCCCGGGCTCCTCTTTCGCGGTAAACCGAATGTTGAAGACGATGGGGTAGTTGAAAATGACAATTTTCGAGTTTTTATCTTTTGGGAACCAATTTTTGCGAACTGGCGCCTAAGCGCGAACTCTCGGTGCTTAGCCGCGAAATGGCGCTTAAGCACTGGCATTCTGGTGCTTAGCTGCCAATACCCAAATTTTCATAATTAAGGTATATGCACTAAATCACTTGGTTAATCACCCTTAATTACTCCAAAATAATTATTTCTCCCCACAATTTTTCCAATACTCCAAATCAAAATTTAATAACCATTGATTCCACACAAATTTCACAAAAACACAAACTTATATTAAAACAAACATAAAACTTAATACAATACTAGAATTTCTATCCAAACATAAAGGATAAAATTCTCTAAATACAAGAGACATTAATCTCAAACTGATAAGCAAACATCTCTAGGATGTAACCATCACATCATCAGGCTTAGTTAATATTTAAATAAAAACACTAAACACACAAAACATGAACTCACAAGAACACTAAACATAACACATAAGAACATTAAAAAAACAAAACACTCTTAATTCCATTCTCCATTAGGAGGAATATATCCCGGACCACTATTATTCTCATTTGACCCTTCTGGAATATAAATTTGATAGAACGAGCGATAATTGTTCATTCTTATATCATCTTCTTCAATCCATTTGTTCTTCACAAACATCGCCTTATCTATTTCTTCCACGTACCTTGAATGATTGAATTGCATCTTGAGTTGCCATCCCATGTGTTCCAAATGTAAGTTAGTATCATTGATCTTTGCTTCCATTGAAGTCACTCGGGCTTCAATTTTTGCAATCATTTCTACAATACCCTGAATACTAACAGCGAGATATCCATTAAATAACACTTTAGCTCTATCACTATTGAACTTACTTTTGTCAGAATCTTGCTTCTTCTTCATCTCATTCTCCCAGGAAGACATGATGCACTCAAAATTCTCTTCTTAAGACTTCAAAAACAAAAATAGGACTTGGGGCAAGTGTTTCTCTTAAGTCAGATCCTTTTTATAGACTTGGGAAATGTTAGAACAACCCCAAGACGTTTAGAAACTCCAAAATAACTCCCAAAACTTCTCCCACACGATCTAGGCTTCTAGATCCACATTTTTCACATTTTTTTATAACTGCGGCGCCTAAGTGCCAACTAGTTGGCGCTTAACCGCTAGTGCACAATTTAGCACAGGTCTGCTAAGTGTCTAAATTTTCATTCTGACTTCTCTAAATCATAAATTAAGGTTGAATAAACTATACCTAAGTTTAAAAACTCCAAATTACTATCACTAAAAACATAAAACAGACCAAACAAAGAAAACAAAACACACTAAACAAACATAAAGTAAAGCACACCAATAAATATGGGTTACCTTCCACAAAGCGGTTATTTTAATGTTTTCAGCCTGACATACCCAGAACTCATTCTGAGTGACCCAACATTAAATTCTCATCAGATTTAGATTTATTGACTGAAAAATATGGTTTTAGACTATGTCCGTTAACTTTAAATATTTTTCCAGTCTTAGGATCTTGAATATCTATAGCTCCATAAGGATAAAATTTTATCACAATAAATGGACCCATCAACCTAGACTTAAGTTTTCCAAAAAAATATTCTCAATCTAGCATTATACAACAAAACTTGTTGTCCTGGTATAAGATTTTTGGTAAGAATCTTCCGATCATGCAATAAGTTCTTCTTTTCCTTATAAATCTTAGCATTTTCATAAGATTCATTCCTTATTTCTTCAAGCTCATTCAATTGCAATAATCTCTTTTCAGCAACATCTTTCAAATTATAATTGAACTCTTTAATAGCCCAATATGCTTTATGCTCAAGTTCAATAGGTAAATGACAAGCTTTTCCAAAATCAGCCTATATGGGGACATTCCTATAAATGTTCTGTAAGCAGTCCTATAGGCCCACAAAGCATAATCCAGTTTAATTGACCAATCCTTTCTATTTGGATTAACATTTTTTTCCAATATTCTTTTAATTTCACGATTGTATAATTCAACCAAACCACTTGTCTGCAGATGATAAGCAGTAGCAATGCAATGATTAATATGATATTTCTTTGCTAACTTCCCAATAATCATATTTCTAAAATGACTTTCCCCATCAGTTATGATTTCTCTTGGTATTCCAAATCTGCAAAATATATTTTTTTCTAAAAACTTTGCAATACTTTGAGTATCACATCGAGGTAAAGCAATAGCTTCAATCCATTTGGAAACATAGTCTACTGCTATCAAAATATAAACATTTCCGAAAGATGGTGTAAATGGTCCCATAAAATCTAGACCCCAAACATCAAATATTTCAACTTCCAACACATAATTGAGGGGCATCTCATTTCTTCTAGAAATATTGCCTATACGCTGACATCTATCACCATTTTTAATATAAACATTCACATCCTTAAAATTTGTAGGCTAATAAAATCTTGATTGTAATATTTTATATGCAGTTTTATCAGTTCCAAAATGTCCCCCATAATCAGAATCATGACATTTTTAAATAATTTCATAAGTCTCTTCCAAAGGTACACGTCTTCGAATTATAAGATCCTTTCCTTGTTTATATAAAAAATGGGTCATCCCAAAAATAAGTCTTAGTATCAGACAGAAATTTCTTCTTTTCTTGATATGTCAAACCATAGGGTATAATATTACTAACAATAAAATTTACTATGTCTGCATACCATGGAACATGCCATTCTTTAACAGTGAACAGTTTTTCATCAGGAAAATGTTCATTAATTTCTTCAATATCACAGAGAGATTTTTCAATTTCAAGTCTGGACAAATGAACAGTAATTTGATTATCAGAACCATGCCTATCTACTATCTCAAAATCAAATTCTTGCAAAAGAAGAATCCATCTTATCAGTCTCGGTTTTGCATCATTTTTCTTCATTAAGTATTTAATAGCAGAATGATCAGTATGCACAACACATTTAGTTCCAATTAAATATGATCAAAATTTATCAAAGGCAAATACTATAGCTGATAACTCTTTCTCACTAGTGGTATAATTAATTTGAGCTTCATTAAGAGTTTTACTAGCATAATAAATTACTTTGAAAATTTTATCATATTTCTGACCTAAAACAGCACAAATAGCATAATCACTAGCATCACACATTAATTCAAGAGGTTTTTCCCAATTTGGTGAAATTATTACAGGTGCAGTGATTAATTTTTCTTTCAATGATTCAAAGGCTTTACGGCAGTCATCATCAAAATTAAAAATTGCATCCCTTTTGCAGTAAACGACATAAAGGTTTTGTAATATTTGAAAAGTCTTCAATATAATTCCTGTAGAATCCAACATGTCCTACGAAATTTCTAATTCCCCTTACATTAGTTGGACAAGGTAAATTAGATATAACTTGAATTTTTGCAGGATCTACCTCCAAACTTTTTTCTGAAATTCTATGTCCCAAAACAATTCCTCCTGCTACCATAAATTGACATTTTTCCCAATTAAGGAACAAATTAGTTTCTTCACAGAGTTTTAGAACTTTAGATAAATGTTTTAAACATGATTCAAAAAAAATTTCAAACACTAAAAAGTCATCCATAAAAACATCAATCCCTTTTTCAATTAAATCACAAAAAATAGCCATCATACATCTCTGAAATGTAGCAAGGGAATTACATAAACCAAAGGGTATTCTTCTAAAAGCAAACGTACCATAAGGACTGGTAAACGTAGTTTTCTCTTGATCCTCAGGAGCAATTTGAATTTGGTGGTAACCAGTATATCCATCTAGAAAACAAAAGTATTTATGCCCAGCCAGTCTATCCAACATTTGATCTAGAAAAGGGAGTGGAAAATGATCTTTCCTTGTGGTAAGGTTTAATTTTCTATAATCAATGCATATTCGCCACCCTGTAACTTGTCTTGTTGGTATCATTTCATTCTTTTCATTAACAGTCACAGTTACTCCTCCTTTCCTAGGAACACAGAGGATGAGACTAACACATGCACTATCTGAAATAGGGTAGATAATTCTGGTATCCAACCATTTTAAAATTTCTTTCTTAACAACGTCTTTCAAAATAGGATTTAATCTCCTTTGGGGATCAGCCTGCGGTTTGCAATTATCTTCCATAATAATTATGTGCATACTGTCGGCATATTTTTAGGTTGTGTGTTTTATTTTGAAAAGGGGGTCGCCTAACAGAAGTTGTCGGCGAATTCAAATTTTAAACTTAATTTAAATATATATATATAATTTAGAAAGTAGTATTTGATTTTGAAAATAATTTTAAATTTAAAAATTTTAAGATATGAAATCAAACCGATCTCACATCCCAAATAGTTTATATAAACGAGCACCGCACCACAAACCGTGTATCTATCCCTAAGGATAGACACATCGCTTGATGGTGCGGCTCGATTAAATAAACTAGAAGATTTGTGACATCTGTTTGGTCCGCGAACCAATTTTATAAGCCGACAAATTCCCTCGCTTAATATGAAAACATTAAACGGGGTTTATATTACCCGAGTTCTTTAAAATTCCCTATAAGGGCAAGCCCCTATAGTTAATTACATCTTAAGTGACGGGAATCACCTAAGAAAACTCTCGATAATAATCAATAATTCTCGCTCTCAAGAATTTCAAAGTTTAAGTTTTCAAAGGATTGAATTTTGGAATTCCAATAGGGAATGGATCAAATTTGGAACATTTTGTTTTGGGAATCCAAAGGAAGAAAAGTAGGAGAAATCACAGATTCGAAGCGAACTTCGGTAATTTCCCGACTATCCTATTGTTTGGCTTGAGTTTAGGAAAGTCCTAATATTTATTTAAATGTTTTGATCTTGCCCAATTTAATTAATTAGGGCTTATATTTATATGACAGAATCATACAAATAGCCTCGAACATGTGAGGGTTTATGTCGTATCGGACGACTACCTCGGAATCCTAAAACCGGTTAGGGCTTAATTTACATGACCTGATCATGCAAATGCCTAACAAAGATTGAGGGTTTATGTTGCACTAGGCAAACTACCTCGAAGTCCTATGGATTGGTTATTTTAATTCTAAGAAAGTTTTGCTGAAGTAGACTCGGGTTTTCTCGATGACGATGGCCGTGCTCGCCCACCATGCTCCGAGCTCCTTGTTGTTGCGGAGGTTTAGTTTTAGAAATCATAAATCGTGGGATGAGAAAAGTGTTTTGGTTTAGAGAAAGTCTTAATTTCCAAGTGTTTTTGTGTTTTAATTAAAACAAGTCTTAAAGTTGATTATAACGACACCGGTTAAGATCCCACGGTTCCATCCTTCCGGCATCATTATTTTTATCGGATTCACTTAGTCCAGATGAATTTGCTAAACTCAACTGAATGAGTTCCACACTTTCATTTAGACCGTGGGAAATCCAATTAGCAACACGTAGGTTACATCATCCGAGGTATTCCCGATCATCCAACAGGACGTTTTAATTTAATTGTATTTGTAGTTTTGTGTTCTGTTTGTGATTAAATTTTGAGTTGTTTTATATTTTAAAATGTTGTGGCGGTGAATTTTATCTTGCAATGACTTTTAACTTAGTTTTGGTTTCAGTTTTAGGGTCTATCCTAAAGGTGTGGGTTTTCATGCAACAGTTGTTTATTATGCAAGAAAAAGTAAGTGCAATGCAGTTAAATAAATTGCAAGAAGGTAAATTGCAAGAAAGTAGATTGCAATAAAATAAAAGCGTACCTGGAGGGTCTTCCCGTCATCCCAAGCTGCACTTAAAACACAATTAGAATATTTAAGCAAGTTCCTAGGTAAAGCTAAGGTAAGGGTTATGGTTTTCTACCAAGTTCCTAATCCTATAGCTAGTCATTTCCTATAACGTCTAGGTTCTTTGTGTTTTTGTTTGAAGATGATTTTCTTCATCAAAGAACAATTAAATTCAATTGTTCTTATAAACATCCTATCATATTGAGAAAGTGTTTAAGAAGAATCTTAAACATCTTTTCAATATTGCTAGAATTGTTTTAAGTTCAAATGAATTTAATTATACAAATGAATTAATCGTCCAAGAATCTCAAGTTTTGTTATCTTGCTCGAGTGAACTAGGATATTTGAATGTCCTATAAGTGAAGTAACATTTCATTTAATATTCTGTTTAGGAGTTATAATAACCAAAGCCTTCGAGGGCAAATTGGTGTTCAAATGATTTAATTTAAGTTAATGGGTTTAAATTTGGAATAGTGTTCAAGTTGTTTCATATTTAATTTCCTTCTGTTTTAGGTGATGTTATTTAATTCAATTTAATTTTAAATTTAATTTAATTTTAATTTAGTTTGATTTGATGTTACATTAAATTAATTTGATTTGATTTAATTTTAATTTAATTTGATTTAATTTAATTTTAATTTAATTTAATTTAATTTAATTTAATTTGATTTTATTTTACTTAATTTAATTTGATTTTATTTATTTAATTTAATTTAATTTAATTTATTCATTCAATTTAATTTAATTTGTTTATTTAATTTAATTTAATTTAATCTTTAATTTAATTTAATTTAATCTTTAATTTAATTCAACTTTTAATTTTAATTTAATTTAATTTAATTTAATCCAATTTAATTTACTTAATTTAATTTAATTTTTAATTTAATTTTATTTTTTAATTTTAATTGAAATTTTTAAAAGAGTTTAATAATTTAATTTTAGTTTAATGATTAAGTCTTTTAATGTTTTTGAATTTGAGTTATCATTTTAATTAAGAATTGAATATTAATGAGATAATTAATTTAGGGATTTTTAAATTAAAGAATGAATCTCCTCCTAATAATATCCCTATTTTAATAATTCCAATTTTATTATTCTTCCAAATTTAATCAATTATTTAATTAAGGTATAATTATTTTAAAATTGTTTAATGGGTTTCTACCCTTTAATTATTTAAATTTCTATCATCCAAATCAGATTAGGATCAAATATTTTACTTATTAATTTTTTTTATTAAACTTAAAGTTTTAATTAAGGATTAAAAATTTTAATTACCACTTTACCGTTTAAGCTTAATAATTTCATAATCACTAAATTGAACTCAAATGAACTTGAAATTTTTATGTGACTTCACTCATATGTCAATAAAGACATGAGAGGAGAAAATGTGATTTTTCTGTATTTAATTTATTTATATAATTATTTTTGGTAAAAAATAGAGATTTCAAAGGAAAATTTAATAACATGACCAAGGGAAAGTTTCTGTCCTTAAGAAAATTAGGGGACATTCCTAATGACCAGAGAACCACTTGGACTAATTTTGGTAATTTTTTGAATTATATTATTTTTATAATAATTATTTTAAGTTTTGGAGTGTTGATTAATTTAAAAATAAAATAAATGTTGAAAAATTACTTTTATATTTTTCAAAAATCTCTCTGATATCAAGAAAATCAGAGAAGCAAATTTTGCAATTTTCTGATTTTTCTATGATTTATTATAATTATTTTAATGAAAAAGCTAGAAAATATATTTTTTTAATTTTAAAATTACCTTAAAGCTTTAAAATTTAATGACTCACTAAATGGACCTAAGAAAAATATGGGGTTTGTTCCTAAGTGATTAAAATTCAAAATTTGACATTTTGGTGAATTTTATTATTATTGTAATTTTTATTATTTTTTAATTATTAAAAATATTAAAATAATATTAAAAATCAACTTTTTTAGAAAATTGAAATTTTAATTTTCTTAGATTCCCCTAATATCAGAGATGATCCAAAACCAATTTGGTGAATTTTTGAAAGATATTTTGAAAGTTATGAATTTTTTAAGTTTAAAATGACTAAGTGGCTTAATCAACCCAATTAGTGGGGCTAACCAAGTCCAATTGACCTCAAATTTTTATGGTGGGTTCCTCTGATCCTAGATGTCAGTGGAGAATTGATTTCAGGTCAATTTGATGTATGGTTAGCTCTAATTAATTAGAGACCTATTTTGAGTGTTTAAGCCAATTAGGGTTGTTTTAAATGAACTAACTCAAAACCTATTTTTCCTAGGGTTCTCTGGTCATAAGGAACATCATCAAATTTTCCTAGAATTTATTTCACAACATGCTATTTATTGGAATTAAAATACTCAAAACGAGTAACATGAATTTGAAAAATCAATAACTCTTCATAGGGATGGCCTCGACTTTGGAAAATTCGGGGAATGTTCCCAAATTCGGAGGCTTCAAAAGCCTTATGGTCTCATGCCATGGTGAATTGTATACATGCATGGAGAATTAAGAATGTGCAGAGGGTAAATAAATTATAAAAAATAAAATACTTGATGAAATTAAATGATTTCTTTTCCACATTATTCTCCTCTGTTCACTGAGCAAGAGGGTATTTTTATTTTATTTTTCTGATTTTTCTACACAAAGTTATGAATTTTTGAAGTTTAGGGAATTAAATATATAAGAAAATACCCTAATTTTCTATTTATCCACGCGGCGCCGCGTCATCCTCGGCATCTCCGAACGCTCACACGTCGCGCTCTCATTCGACGCCGCCATCTGACTCAGCGCTCCCGGGGCCCGCTGTATCGTTCCGTCTTCATGTTCTTATGCTCTATGGATTCGTCTTGAAGAGACGAACACATCTATACGGTTATCATGCATTGAAATTAAGGCATTTGAAATGGAGAATCTCCAGAAGCTCGGGATGAAGAATCAGCTCATACCTTTGCTCAGAGAAGTGTGGCTTCGATCTGAGAGTTGTTGCATCTTCGATTGGATCCCAGCAAGCTCCAGATGAAGTCTCCTGGTCTGGTGAATTGTCTAGGTGTGATTTCGACCAAGCCCGATCACAAAGCTTGGAGGTTGGAGCAACTCGGGTGGCTCTGGAGATGGGGCTTTTGCTGGTGGACACCTTCCCTTGGTCTGGTGAAGGTGTAGAACCAATCAATTTGAGGATTGGCTCACTGTGGAGAAGTGTCCTGGTTTTGGGTGGAATTTCAACTGAGAAACTGGATTTTGACAGTGGGGATTAGGGCAAATTGACACTGGGGATCAACTGCTCTAAGGGTGGAGAAGGTTTGGAATAATTTTGGCAGAGTTTCGGCAAGGTTTGCGCAACTCTCCTCTCATGGCCGTGAGGGGTGGAGTTTAAATAGGAGAGGGTGGAGGGCCTCCCAGGGAGAGTTAGGGCTTGGGATCGAGCTGCTCTTGGCAAGAGAAGAACGACTCCAATGGCCACTGGGGATGGGGCGGCTCGGCGAGTGAGAATTCCAAGTTGGGCTCACATGTGAGCTCTCGGCCATGGTGTTTTCCGGCGGCACGGTGGTCGGCCGGCCGTGCATTGGTCACCATCTTGTTCGAGTGGGTCGTGGTCGGGGTTTGGTGCATTCAATTGAGGTTTGACATGTGTAAAGGGTTTGATTTAGATGGAATGGGGGAAGAGCTAATTTTGAGTCTAAATGGGTCAACCCACCCATTTGGGCTTGGTGCACCCCTCAAGGTGGCTTTGGGTGCTATGGGGAATCAAAGGGATCAGCTGGTTTGGCATGGAGAAGTCTCCATCCAAATATATTTGGATTAAATTTAAGTTTAGGTGAAACATGGTTAAGGCTAATGAGCTTTAGGGATTAAGGAAAGCCATCCCTATTCTTACCCAATATGGCATGGTGGAGTGTCCAAAGCTCTCATGGCTCACATGTGGCTCATGCATGGCTTCATGGCTCACCTTTGGCTTGGCAAAAGTTTGGTCGATTTCATGAAAATGGATTTTAGGAATTTTTGGTAATTTGATGGAAATTTGTATGAAACTTGATTTGGAATTATTTGATGATGAACTTAGGACTTAGGTAATGGATTTAATTAAGTGGATGGCAAATGGAGATGTCATGTGGGCTTTAGGGTAGATTTTGGGATTTTGAATTTGAAGGAAGTGGGCTCTTAGGAAAGTTTAAGGGAAATGGGCTTTTTGATTTTAGGATGGGCATTTGAGTAAAGATTTTGTGAAGAACATTGTCAAATAAATGTCATAATTGGTTTAGGGATGTTCTATGAAGGGCTTGGAGTCAATTTGGTGTGATTTGGAGTTGAATTGGTTTGAATTTGGGTTAGGTTTGGGTCATGGGTCCAAATTGGGCTTTAAGGCCAAAAGTGAAATTGGATCCAAATGTCAATCAAATTGAACTTAGATTTGGTCTAGATTGGTGTTGGGAATGTTGAATTAAAGTTTAGAATTGAATTGGACCAGAATTTGGGTCAATTGGGTAGGTTTGGTTTGACATTGGGTTCACTTTGGGTTAAAATGGGTCAAATTGGGGGTTTTGACAAAAGTAGGGTAAATTGACAAAATTGGCCCATGGTATAGTTGGACAAAATTAATTTGGGAATATTTGGGATTTTCTGGAATTTTCTGGGAATTTTCTGAATTTTTGGATTTTTTGGCCAAGAGGGGTATTTTGGGTATTTGGAGGGTATTGGGAGGTATTTTTGGAATTTTTGGTATTTTTGGGTATGGATGATCAATTTGAGTAATGTGGAAATGTTTGGGATTGATTTTGGGGAATTTTGGGTGATTTAGGAAATTTTGAAAAATTTGGGTAGTTTCAAGGGTTTTGGGTAAGTTAACGGGTGTAGGGTCCGGGGGTCAAAAAATTGAGAATTTGGAAAATTGAAGATTGGGTGAATTTGAGTGGAGTGAAATCATTTTGGTTGAGCCATGAAGCCACATCAAGCCCACATGAGCCATGAAGGGACCCATTTGAGGCATTCACTATGTTGTTCCTAACCCTCTTAGCCTAAGGGCTTAGGGGTTAAGGACCATCCATGTGAATCACCTACATGAGTCGGGAGGTCAAGTTAGGTATGGGTGTGTGAAAGTGTAGTGTATAAGTGTAGTGTATAAGTGTAGTGTGTGTGTAAGTCAGCCCCTTCACCGCGACCGGGCCACCTGTGGGCGGTCCTAAGGCCAAAGAGTCCTATAGGAACTCATCCTTAAACTTCCACATTTGATTTCAACCCTCTAGGTGATTAGGGGTCTATAGTCAAGTTTGTGGAGTTTGCGGGGAGTTTAGAAGTGGTTTAAATTTCTAAAAGGTGGGTCCCAATTCTAGTCCTCTAAGATAGTCAAAGGAAAAGCCTAAGGCTAGATCCTAAGCACTAAAAAGAAGAAGAGAAGACCTCATCAAAAATGAGGTCAACAAATGGACCCCCAATAGGTGTGGTGAGCCGACGGAGCACACCGCGCGTATTGGTGTTGACCGAAGCGATCAACAAAACCAACACAAACGTCCAAGTGACAAACTTAGGACAAAGCAAAAGAATTTCCGCTGGGGAGTATCGGGTATGTTCCCAAAACTGGAGATACCAGAAATCTCGCTGGGGAAAGGAAAAGGAGGTGAATCCCAAATCACATGACCTGGGAGAATTTCGATTTAGATTTTATTTTGTTTCAATTTAAGTTTTGATGTGTGAGCTTGGATTTTAGTTTGGAGTTTCAATTTAGATTGAAGTTTTGTCAAAATTAATTTGAGGGATTTGATTTGAAATGAAAATTGGAATTCTGAGGTTTTAGATGTAACATCTTCATCCTCGAAAGAAAATTGAATTGATCAGATTGAATCATTGCAATGAGGAGAGATCTCAGAGCAATGCGGTATTGGATGTAAAATCCTTAACCTCAAGAGTTTGATTTTGATGTATTTCATTGCTGTAGGGAAAGAATCCTAAAGCAGTGCAGTCTTGGATGTAAAATCCTCGACCCAAAAGTTTGAATTTGATGTATTTCAGTGCAATAGGGAAAGAATCCTAAAGCAGTGCAGTCTTGGATGTAAAATCCTCGACCCAAAAAGTTTGAATTTGATGTATTTCAGTGCAATAGGGAAAGAATCCTAAAGCGATGCAGTCTTGGATGTAAAATCCTCCACCCAAAAAGTTTGAATTTTGATGTATTTCGGTGCGATAGGGAAAGAATCCTAAAGCGGTGCAGTCTTGGATGTAAAATCCTCGACCCAAAAGTTTGAATTTGATGTATTTCAGTGCAATAGGGAAAGACTCCTAAAGCGA
This sequence comes from Papilionanthe hookeriana x Papilionanthe teres, assembly GCA_022702705.1. Lineage (NCBI taxonomy): Eukaryota > Viridiplantae > Streptophyta > Magnoliopsida > Asparagales > Orchidaceae > Papilionanthe > Papilionanthe hookeriana x Papilionanthe teres. The sequence goes on along the minus strand of CM040432.1, from coordinate 19,510,927 downwards.
TGCGATCTTGGATGTAAAATCCTCGACCCAAAAGTTTGAATTTTGATGTATTTCGGTGCAATAGGGAAAGAATCCTAAAGCAGTGCAGTCTTGGATGTAAAATCCTCGACCCAAAAGTTTGAATTTGATGTATTTCAGTGCAATAGGGAAAGAATCCTAAAGCAGTGCAGTCTTGGATGTAAAATCCTCGACCCAAAAGTTTTAATTTTGATGTATTTCAGTGCAATAGGGAAAGAATCCTAAAGCAGTGCAGTCTTGGATGTAAAATCCTCGACCCAAAAATTTGAATTTGATGTATTTCGAGTGCAATAGGGAAAGAATCCTAAAGCAGTGCAGTCTTGGATGTAAAATCCTCGACCCAAAAATTTGAATTTGATGTATTTCGGTGTAATAGGAAAGAATCCTAAAGCAATGCGATCTTGGATGTAAAATCCTCGACCCAAAAGTTTGAATTTTGATGTATTTCAGAGTGCAATAGGGAAAGAATCCTATAGGCGGTGCGATCTTGGATGTAAAATCCTCGACCCAAAAAGTTTGAATTTTGATGTATTTCAATGCGATAGGGAAAGAATCCTAAGGCGGTGCGGTCTTGGATGTAAAATCCTCGACCCAAAAATTTGAATTTGATGTATTTCAGGTGCAATAGAGAAAGAATCCTAAAGCAAGTGCGGTCTTGGATGTAAAATCCTCGACCCAAAAAGTTTGAATTTGATGTATTTCAGTGCAATAGGGAAAGAATCCTAAAGCAGTGCAGTCTTGGATGTAAAATCCTTGACCCAAAAATTTGAATTTGATTGAGATTTGATTTGAGATCTGGAAAGATTGAGTTCGAAATTTGATTTGAAATTTGATTTGAAATTTGGAAGATCAAATTTGAAATTTGATCGAGATTTGATTTGGAATCTGGAAAGATTGAATTTGAAATTTTGAAGGATGAGTTTGAACTCGGTTGAGATTTGATTTAAGATTTGATTTGAAATTTGGAAGATCAAATTTGAGATTTGATAGAGATTTGAAATCTGGAAAGATTGAATTTGAAATTTGGAAGGATGAGTTTGAACTCGATTGAAATTTGATTTAAGATTTGATTTGAAATTTGGAAGATCAAATTTGAAATTTGATCGAGATTGGATTTGAAATTTGATTGAAATTCGATTTGAAATTTGGAAAGATCAAATTTGAGATTTGATCGAGAGTGGATTTGGAATTTGATTGAGAATTTGATTTGTGATTTGATTTAACATTTATGTTGATTTTGTTTATCCTTTAATGATTCAAATTTTGTTTTATCGTCTATTTAATGTTCATGTGAATTTGGTGTTCGTCATTTTTTAAGATTTTTAAGGAAAGTTTTCTTTTATCCTTTTTTTTTTATTTCTTTTCTGTTATTTGTTCGAAGTTCATTTAACTTTAATGGCGTTTCCCAGTCAATTTGCACAAAACAGGTGAAGGCCAAAAATGTGACATGGTCACTTTCATTCCAATCATGTTGAAGATACATCATACAACTTGATCTGGAATACATCTCATACAATCCATGTAGACTCAAAACGGACTATGTATGATCTTTGTTGATCCATCAAAAGAAGTATCTGTCAAAAATCCATGTCTGAATAGTGGGGTACATGGTTAATAACATCACCTTCCAAGCCATCCTTGGCAAGGATGCCGGCTGGATGTACGTTGGAGGTGTGATATCTCCCATGTAACTCACGGCTCGTAAGGCCGGAGGTTCTCTAGCTCCGGGTCCAGTCGGAAATGGTAAGGTGTCTTCTTGTCGTCCATCCTTCGAAAGTAACCGAGATCCGCTTCACTGGTACTCCTGGTATGCAATGCTTAGCGATATCCGCTCCGTTGCCCTTCGGTATCATGACGGAACCTACCGGTAAAGGTATCTTCACCGGCCCTCGTAATTCACCCGGACTCGCTATCCGGAGGTCGGATCCGAACATGATGTCACACTCGTTCGGGAAAGAGACCGTGCGAAAGGTCCGACAAAGTCGTGGTGATCTATGTGTGGGGGTATGCGATCACCTCGTTTGTAGATGTTGATAATGCGGTATTGGGTATGCAATCCGCTGGCGGTACCCTCCATGTTATCAATCTCTTTACCATTCTCTTGATGACTAATGGCATCGGATCTACTTGCCCATGACGAGTATTCCCGGTGGGTTTCCCTTCCTGTCTTCAGCAAAGTTGTAGCAGCATCCGCATTGTATTGTGATTCTTCCCTTCCCTGGCATCCATCTCCGGGGTTCCGAGTATGTGTTTTTCCTCAGGCGACTTGCTCGGCCCATTCTTTTCAAATCCCGTATACAATCCACGATTTGTTGTTGTTCATACTCTGAGAATACGTCTGTATGTAGCTCGAGGCCCTCTAGTATATTGATTCTTCTACCTTTAATTCTCTCGAAGTATTCAAAGGTTTTCTTTTCAACATTCTGCATTCTCTCCAGCTCGTATTCCAGAATGATCTGCAGATGGAGAGGCCTTGTGACATATTGTGGGATATACGGTTCAATCCCTTCGCGTTCTCCTGCATACCTCGGCTCCTCAGGGATGATGCCTGTCGGGACATCTCCTGGGGTTGCTTCTGCAACAAGGTCATGCATCACCTGGTGGTTCTATCCGGTGGCGTGGCAGCCTTCTTTCTTCTGATCTTCTGGAGATTTCCCTGATTCTTTCTGTTATCCTAGGAGCTGGCCTCCTTTCTTCAGGTTCCTGGTGAACCGGTGTCCTTGAAGTTTATGTACTGGCATTAGCAACTGTCTCATCGTGCTGGTCCGCGGCTAGTTTTGTTAACATCTTACGGATACGGCGATTCTTATTTCTTCGTTGCGTTGCTGTGAGAGTAGCTCTCCGCACTTCTTGAATCTCTGTGGGCGCGGCGCTGACAAGCCTGCCCTCTGTTGTAGCCACTACAGACTTCATTTTCTTATCTTCTTCAGTGTTTGCCTTTCTTTTCTTGCTGCTGGATTGGTGGCTTGGGCCACCCACTTTCATCACTGTCTGCCCGGGTAGTTCTTCTCGGTCAACCGGGACCCGGTCACTTTCCTCGTATCGTAGGCTCGCCGGTGCGAAATCCGAGTCAATCTCGATTATCGCTCCATCTTTCACCCTCTTTTCATCGAGTGCAAGGCTTACGCCATTCTTAAAGTTCAGGACCAACCGTTCGACATTTCCCTGCGAAAAGACAAGGAAAAGGATCAGGGGCTGTACTAAGAACAAGAACATTAAGAAAATGTTTATTAAAGACATTTTTTATTACTTCTTGTATTTTTAAATTTTGCAGGAATGAAGTAGGACAAGATCAAGAAAGAGATTTTGATTTGGAAAAGAAAACAAGGAAAACTTTATTATCATGATTTTATTTATTTTAGCACATTTTATTATTTTTTGGGTTCGGACCCAATTATCAGTAATTACTTCGCCTGTGTTTCTTAGGGATGAAGAATTCATTCCTTCGAATCATCAGGTAGCGAAATACTTTTTCAAGTATCGTCCGTTGATCGGAAGCATATGTCGTTCTCCCTGACAATTCTCTAGCTGGTAGGAACCTCCTGAGTATACTGCTTCAACCACAAATGGTCCTTCCCAAGTGGGTTCAAATTTTCCTCCTATCTTGCGATGTGCAAGAATAGGTCTCTTGAGAACGAGAACTAAGTCACCAACTTTGAAGGTTCTTGGGCGGACCGGCTTGTCATGGGCTTGGACCATCTTAGCTTGGTATAGTTCTAAATTCGTTGCTGCTGCAAGTCTTTTCCCTTCCGGGCTTTCTAATTCTTTGAGCCGTAATTTGGCGTTCTCTTCGTCGTGATTTTGTTTGCAACCGCAATTCGAGTGAAGGAAGCTTCTGCCTTAGGATTACACTCGGGTGGGCCTGGTCTTTGGTGAGGGTCAGCTTGCACACACTACACTCTCTCACATACATTCTAAAAAACCTAAAAACCACTCTCACCCAAATCAACTCCCCGACTCATGTAGGTAAATCATACAAGATGCTGCCTCAACCCCCGAGCCCCCCTACAAGAGGAAGCAGTAACAACATAATGGCGCCTAAAGGACCTCTCATGGCTCTTATGAGCTTAACATGGCTTTACTCAACTCTAAATGGTTTCATTTCACTCACATTTAATCAATCTTCATTTTTCTCAAATTTCAATTTTTTTAATCTCTCGGGCCCCTAAACCCACCAAACCTACCAAATACCCTTGAAATTACCCAAAATCTCCAAAAATTGCCTAAATTACCCAAATTTTTTTAAAATCAAACCTAAACATTCCCCACCACTCAAATTGATCACTCATGACCAAAAATACCAAAAATTTCCAAAAATAGCCCCCAATACCCTTCATGCACTCTCCTTGTACCCTAAATAAATTAAAATTCCAAAAATTCAAAAATTCTAAAAAAATACCAAAAATTCCAAAAATATTATCCAAATCATTTTTCTTCGACTGCAACATACCCCAATTTTGTCAATTTAACTCAGCTTGACTGCATCGCTAAAATGGGCCCTTAAGGCCCAAAGTGACCAATTAACCCAATCCATCCCAAATCAACCCAAATGTCACCCAATTTTTCCCAAATTTGTTTTGAAATCTTCCTAACATCCTCACAAACCAAACTCAACATTAATTTTCCCCAAATTTTAAATCAAACTTCACCCAAGCCTAACCCAAACCAAAATTCCCCAAATTGGCCTAAACCAATCATGAATTCAAACAAGCCCAAACCCCAAATTTAAGACCCAACCAAAATTGAAAACTCTTTGTTACACTCCCATAAACTTTTTGTAACATTTATTTCACATCAAAACCAACATTAGCCCAACCTTAGCCCAAGTTAGCCCAATTTGAACCACTTTCACCTTAATATTTAAAGACCAAAATTAAATCCAATTCAACTCCAACGACCCCAAATCTTTTCTAAAACTCTCATAACACATTCCTAAATTAAATGCAACATTTATTTGGCATAATATTTCACAAAATTTCCATCCAAAAAAATTTATTTTAAAACCTAAAAAACCCACTTCCTTAAAGCATTTTAAAAAGCCCATTTTCACTAAATTTTAAAAAAGCCCAAAATCGCCTCTAAAGCCCACATGACAATTTCTTCTCATCATTCATTTAATAAAATCATCCCCTGAGTTTTATTTCATCATTTAATCAAATAGAATATGGCCTCATGAAAAATTTCCATCAAAATACCTAAAATTCAAAAAACCCTTTTTCATGAAATGAACCAAGCCATTCCCAAGCCACATGCAGCCATGAAGCCATGGACAAGCCATATGCAAGCCATGGGAGTCACTTTACACATCACCATGTCATTTATGGCGAAAGGAGGAGTCCTTTAATGATTCTCGTTAAGAGTGATTAAGCCTTTCCATGACTCTTCTAAAACTCGATTAAACCTAAATGTACTTAGATGGTGACTTCTCCCACTAAGCTAGCCGACTTACCCGACCCCACAAAGACTCCAAGGTCCCCTTGGTGGGTGCACCAAACCCTAACCCATGACTTAGACCCAAAATTAGCTCTCCCCCCATTCTATTTAAATCAACCTTTACACATGCCTAATGCCAATTGTTTGCACAAACCTCAATCCCCGGACTCACCGAGTCAAATGGTGACTCGACTTCGGCCGACCACCACCCTGGCCGTTGGAAAACACCACACCCGAGAGCTCCATGTGTGCCAAAATTCAAACTCTCTTGCCGCAGTCAGTCTCATCCCTAGTGGACACCATGGCTCTTCTTCTCCTCCCTAGGCAACATCCCAACATCCAATCGCTCGGGAAGCCCCATAGCCATGGCTATTTAAACCTCACCTCCACGGCCAAAAGGGCGGGGATGCACAGACCTTAGTAAAACCCCTCACACCGGGGTTCCAAACTCCTCTCCTAACCGTGGTGCCAGCTTGATCCCCACCGAAATCAAGCACTAAAATCCTCTCGTGAGTTCAATCTCTCGAGCTCAATTTTAAGCCCAAAACAGACACTTCACCACAAGGAGCCACCTTCAAATTGATCGACCCTACACCATCACTCGCACCGAGAGAAGAAGTTCTCGAAAGGGAAGCCCCCTCATCAGGCCAGCCATTCCTTCTATCGACTCGCAGCTTGAAATCGGGCTTCTCGCGGAAGTCGTGTTCAGTATTTCTCACCATGCCTGTGCTTCATCCCTACCCTTCCTCGTACCCCAACGAACGTGCCAAGCCCCTCTGATCGAAGCTTCAATTCTCGTATCCAAGGTATTGAACTCCTCCTTCCCCGAGAGCTTATATTGATTCTCCATTTTGTTTCCGAGTCAATTTCAAGCATCATAGCCATATAGATGTGTTCGTCTTGTCGAGAGACGAGTTTATAGAGCCTAAAATCATGTAATTTGGTCGAGAGACGAGGGAGATCGTAGGTTAACTTGGACGACTCTGGGACACACCCGCCGTAGACAATGACCACCACCGTCGAATGGCGCGTGCAACAACGACCCGTGAAGATCAAGCCGACGAGGATATGGAACGGGACAACAGGCCGCGCGGCTGCCGAGTCGATGGCGCCGTCGAACAGAGCACGCCGCGCTGAGCTTCGACCCGAACGAGGATGACGCGGCGCCGACGTGTTTAAGAGATAAATGTGGTATTTTTGAATTATTTAAATGCCCTAAACTTTCAAAATGCATAACTGCTAGAAAATGATAAAATAAAAGAAAAATACCTCGTCAAGAGGAGAATAATGCGGAAAAGAAATAAATTAATTTGTCGAGTCTATGATTTTTAATGATTTAAATACTCTCTCGTTATGTTTTAATTCTCCATTCACATACACATTTCACCATGGCATGAGACCATGTGGCTTTTGTAGCTCGTCTGGAACATTCCCTGAATTTTCCAAAGCGTAGGCCATCTCTATGGCAAGTTATTTATTTTCCAAGCTTATGTGTCCGTTTTTGTATTTTAATTCTTATAATTAGCATGTCGATTAATAAAATCTAGGAAAATTAAGGGAGGTATCTTATGACTGCAGGACCTGTGGTACCATATTGATTTAACTCCTTAAAATAACCCTAATTAGCCTAAACATTTAAAACTGAACTCTAATTAATTAGGAGTAATTACACATCAAAAACATATTAAATTAATTCTCCACCGATCTTTAGTACGTAGGAGTCTCACAGAAAAATTTGATATCAATTTAAAATGATTTAACCCACTAAACTTAAAATCATATAAGCGGCATTACCATTCTTAAACTTTAAAAATTCATAAAACCTAAAATACATTTAAAAAATTCACCAAATTAGTTTTGGGACTCTCTCGGGACTAGAGAAGTCTAAGAAAACTAAAATTGGAATTTTTCTAAAAACTTTACTTTAACCTATTTTTAAATATTTTAATAATTAAAAATTAAAAATCACAAAAATATTAAAAAACACAAAAATGTCATATTTTGTTTCCTAATTACTTAGGAATCAACCAACATTTTTCCTAAGCTTCAAAGTAAAGATATTAAATTTTAAGAGCTTAATGTAATTTTTAATATTAAAAAATGGATTTTCCAAACCTTCCCACTAAAATAAGTCTGAAAATTTAAAGAAAAAAATTAGAAAAATATAAAATTTGTTTCTTTAAGTTTGAGGTCGAGAGATTTAAGAAAATATAAAACATAATTTTCTAACTCTTATTTTATTTTAAAATTAATTAATACCTTAAAATTTAAAAAATAATTATAATAAATAAACTATAATTCAAAAATCATCAAAATTAGTCCAAGTGGTCCTATGGTCAGTAGGAATATCCCATAATTTTCCTATGACGTAAATCTTAATTTTGGTCATGTTGTTGAATTTACCAAAACCCTTATTTTCAATAACAATTATATAAATTAAATTAAAAATAGAAAAATCACATTTTCTCCTCTAATGTTCTAATTGACATGTGAGTACAGTGACATAAAAAATTTCAAATTCATTTGACCTCAATTAGTAAGTTATGAAGTGAATTGGCTTAAGAGGGCATAAAGGTAATTAAGGATTTGGACCCTAATTAATACTTTAGGCTTAATCAAAGGGAGGGATGAACATTTGATCTCAATTTTCTGGATGATTGAAATTTAGGAATTAAGAGGTAAAAACCCATTTAATCACCTACAACATAAAAAATGGAACTTTAATTAATTAAGCCATTTAAATTTTCGAAGAATAATCAAATTTTGGATTATTAAAATTAGGATATGATTTAAGAAGATATCAATTTCTTAATTTAAAAAATCTCTAAGCAGATTAATTCAATAATATTCAACTCTTAATTAATTTTAAAAGAATGATGATTGAAATTAATAATTTAAAAGAAGTAATCATTAATTAAATTAAAAGTTTAAAACATTAAATGATTGAGTAATTGAATTAAATAAATTTAAAACCTTAAAACTAATTTAAAATCCGTTTAATTCAATCTAAAACAAATTTGGAATGTTAAAAAAAATTAATCCCAAAAAAATTCATAATTTAAAATTAAACCAATTAAGGATTATAATTAAATTAGAATAAATTTAAATCATCGAAATGTAAAATGTAATTAAATAATTTAAATACTTCCTTCAACTTAACTAATCTAAAAGAATTCAACCAAAATTTCATAACTAAATCGAATCCCGTCTTAAATCAGTAATTCAATTTTAATGAAAGATGGTTAAATTCTTTAACAAACTAATTTGCCCCTAAAGACTTTCATTATTATAACCTTTAAATGGAGCATCATGAAATGTCACTTTTACTCACCTGACAATCAAATGTCCAAGTTCGCCGAGCAAGAAACATAACTTAATTAAATCGGATGATTAATTCACTTATACAACGAAATTCATTTGGACTCGGAAATAATCTGAGAAGCTTTGAAAGGATGTTCGTGGCTCGTCCTAAGCAAAGCCTCGCATGATGAGATGTTTTAGAAGAATAATTGAACTTCATTGTTCTTTGGTGAATAAAATCATCCTCAACAAAACACAAGAACCTAGACATCATAAGAATTGACTAGCAATAGGATTAGATCTTGGCAGACAAACTTAACCTTCCCATTGCCTTACCTAGGTATTTCATGCAAATAATGTCCCGACGTGTGTGCAACAATGATGAGAAGACCCGCTGCAATGCTTTTATTTTATTGCAATTTATTTACCTCGCATCAGATTTCTTTCTTGTAAAATTCCAGATGTTCAACAAGAATGTCACCCCGCATGAAAACTGAAACCTTTAGGATAGCCACAAACCGAAACCCAAAACTAAATTAAAAATCAATACAAGATAAAATTCACCGACACAACATTCAAAAGATAAAATATCTCAAAATTTAATCACACAAAACAACAAAACTACAACTACAACTAAATTAAAACATCTTGTTGGATGATCGGGAATCCCTCGATGATGTAACCCACGTGTTGCTAACAAGATTTCCCACGGTCTAAATGAAAGTGTGGAACTCATTTAGTCGTAGCTTAGCAAATTCATTTGGACTAAGTGAATCCGATGAAAATAACGCGGATGACGGAACCGCGGAATCTTAATCGTCCTGCTTAATCAACTTTAAGATTTGTTTTAATTAAAACATTAAGACATCCGAACCTTAAGACTTTTCTAAACCAAAACACTTCTCTCATCTCCGATTTTCTCCTTCTAAAACTAAACCTCTACAAAGAACAAGGAGCTTTGAGCATGGTGGGCAAGACGTGCCATCTTCATCAAAGAAACTTGTGTCTATCAAAGAAACCTTTCTTAGAAATAAATAACCAGGCTTTAAGGTGGATTTCGAGGTGCTCGCCTAGTGCAACATAAATCCTCAACTTGTCATTAGGCATTTTGTGTAATCATGTTATGCAAATGAAGCCCTAACCGTCTTAGGACTCAGAGGTAGTCGTTTGATACGACATAAACCCCGTTACCTCCGAGGCTATTTCTCGTTGATTATGTCATACAAATATAAGTCCTAATTAACTAAAATTAAGGTGGATTGAAACATTAAATAATACTTTCAAATTGAAGCCAAACAATAGGACAGTCGGGAAGTCACCGAAGTTCACTTCGGGTCTCACTATCCCCTACTTCTCTTCCTTTAGACTTCCGAAATGAACTCGTTCCAAATTCGACCTATTCCCTACCGAAATTTCCAAAAATCAAATTTGCTGAAACCTTAAACTTTGAAATTCCCCGAGAGAAAAACCACCGATCCTTATCGAGAGTTTTCTTAAATGATTCCCGTCATTTAAGATGTAATTAACTATGTGGGCTTGCCTCATAGGAACTTTAAGAATCCGGGGACATAAACCCTCGCTCGATTCCTTTATATTAAGCAAAGAAACTGCTGGCTTATAAAATTGGTTCGCGTACTAAACAGATGTCACAAATCTTCTAGCTTTATTTAATCGAGCCCCATCATCAAACAATGTGTCTATTCCTCAGATAAATACACGGTTTGTGGTGTGGTGCTCGTTATATAAACTATTTGTGATGTAAGATCGATTTGATTTCATATCTTAAAATTTTCAAAATTATTTTCAAAAATTGAATAAGCCTTTCTAAAATTATATATATATTTAAATTAAATTTAAAATTCGAAAATTCCGCCGACAATTTCGTAGGCGACCCCTTTTCAAAACACAACCTAAAAATATGCCGACAATTTCGGCGACTACTGGGACTAGTTCCTCTCTCCATTTTGATCGTATGAGCCTATTTTCATAAATAGATAGTGAATCCATGCCCTTATGGATCAAACTAACATGCCTCTTTCCGCTCGACATACCACATTCATTTCTCGTCTTGAACGGGTCTAGTCAATCCTCGTTGATCTCCGGGAGCCACCGTTTAGACACCCCTAAACGAGAGTGTCTCCGGAATCATTTTGCCTCTTTGAGGTGGGTGGACCCCTAATAGGTGTTAGCTTAGAAATGTCCTTCTCGAGTTGAGAAGTCTTACGAGACTTTCTCTTCCCTTTACAATTCTCGATCGGGTCCCTTACCTTCTCTATAACCTCCTCCTTTAATTGTTTCGTTCTTACTTGCAAACCTTCTAATAAGCAAACCCCTTAATAAACAAACCTTTAAAATCGCAAATACACGAATAAAACAACTTGAAAATACCTCAGAATAAAACTAAAAAATGAGAAAATAAATGAAAATGTGTTTCGGGACTTCGGAGAAATTCCTTTTTTCATCCTAATTTCAGGACGGGAAGGAATCATAATTCAGATCGACGTTCGAATCTACCCCGTAAAATTTCTGGGTGCCGGGTTGAGTTTCTCCTTCACCAACGGGATAGATTTAGCTATTTGCAAGGATGAATCGCCCGATGATGCGATCATTCGCTTCGAACAAGGATTCGACAATACAGACATTGCTCGCATGTTACTCTTTTTGCACTAATGAACAAAGTACCGGAAACCGAGGAGCCCATAATCAGTTCAACCCCGAAGTCAACTCAAGAGTTTCCTCCTCTGCAAAGGCCTCCCCGTGAACACGTATTCCTCTCAAATGTTCCGAAAGTACCCCTAGGACGGTCATCTCTACCTCTATCGGTCTGGAAACTATCAGATGACTTACTTCCCGCCAAACTCGAAAGTGGAAAGAAGTCAAAGTCAATGCCGCAATACCGTCTCGTTTTGAGATAGGGTCTTGCTTTCGAAATTTGCACCCTTAACCAAGACGTGAAAGAAGGAATAAGAAATGTAAAGATCACCAAGATCGTAAAGACCCGAGCCGCCGAAGCCGCTTCCGAGGAGATTCCTGAAAAGGAAGAGCTACCGAGATCTCACCACCGTTGGAAGGAGTAGGTTTTATCCTCTCACGCATCCGACGAAGAAGATGCTCGAAGGATCGCCACTGCGCTACCCCGAATTCGCGTACTACAAAGGATTGTAAAAGGAAGAAGATGAAGGCCACGCCGCTTACCCGATCGAGCCGCAGCGGGAGAAGCTGCCTTTAAAGGAGGGCTGTCCCGTGTCATAAATTCCGAGAGGAATGAATGAGTAACAACAGATCCTCCCTGGACCACAAGTAGACCTCTGCCAATGTTATAAAAAGACCATGGAAGAAAGTGCGAGCTAATGAGAGTTCTCCTTTGTCGTATCAAGTCACCATTGGGGAACACACCACCCGCCAACGCATACGACATACCATCCGGTCCTAAGCCTTCTACTACAAGAAGGATGGTATGGCAAATACCGTTATTGCTGAATCGATACCACGTAATGCTCGGGAAGAGAAGTTTCGCTCGGTGAGAACTCCGAATCCGAGGAAAGTGCTGCTGCTCTAAAGGAAACTCCCGGAATCGAGGTTCAACCGCCGTCACCTGACAACCGTGCGGAGACCGTTTGGAAAAGACCACTTTATAGATGCGGCAGGATAGCAAGAACTCGACATCCGACGATTGGCAAGAGAAAGAAGAAAAGAATTGGGAAATGAAGTGGATTCGTCGGGAATTATGGATGAAGAATTTGCCGAGATCAATGTGGTTGAGGTTCGAGCATCGTTATCTTCGCAAGGAGCTCCGTCAACTTCGTAAGGAGATGAACTAAGCAATGAGAGCACGTCGGAGAAAAGGACGACACGATCTCTGATGGAGAAGAGGATGGAGGAGATGGCGTCGCCTGAGCCACACCCGCAGTCACTTCAACCTCGAAGGAAACACCTCCCGCAGATCAATCTCACATTGCAAATGGAGGAAAAGAAATTACATCCGTCAACGGAGATGAATAGCCAAAGAAGGATTCAAAGACAGAGCATGATTCCTAAAAAGGATATCAAGAATATGGTAACAAAGAAAAAGCAGAAGCCTTAGCCTACTTAAGAGTGAGCATCTATTCTGACAGTATACATTATCCTGAGGAGTTTGATGCAATCTAATACCCGAAGGGCTTCGTACCACCTCCGTTTAAGACTTTCAATGGCAATGTGAACCCCGATAGCATGTTGCACACCCTCGTGCTAGTTGCCGCAATGCCAAAGGGAGCGACGCCTTACTATTTTTGTCAGCTCATACAGCTTTATCGGGGATTACCTTCGATTGGTACGCGTAATTGCCAAACAGCTTCAATCAAGACCTTTTTAATTAGAAAACCTTTTTGTTAAGCGGTTTCGTCAGTTTCGCACCACATCACTATTGGTGATCTAGTGGTGGAGCAAATGTAAAACCGAAAGAAACCCCGGTGGATTACATACTTTAAATGAGGAATTTAAGCATGAAGTGTGAACCATAGCTTCAGGAACAAGATGCACCTGTGATTCTGTTGAAGAGTATCCATGGCCCTATAGCACTTCTCCTTAAAGGATCTACATTTAAGACTTTCGAGAGTTACTAGCAAAGGCCGAAGTCATAGAAGAGGCAAACAAACTCGAGTTTCGTCGACAAAGCCGATAAACGAAACCAATGAAAGCATTCGAGAAGAAAGCAGGAATCGTCATGCGTGGATAAAGGTAACAGCGTGCGCATACGCCCCGTAGCCGCCACAACCAAGTTATCAATCACCGCAATGGATTTGTCGCCAACACGCAGATGACAACAACTCCCGCAGATGACAAGAATCCTCAGCGTAGCCATCACCAGCCAACAACTTATCAATCATGGCAAGATGATCAACCACCGCCTCATTCACCATGTGCCCCGAAGGAACTTCTCGAATAAGGAATACCCTTCGACCGGGCAAAGGGCTAAGATAGCCAGATTTCCGATGAAGACGCCCGACTTTCAACTACCAGAGCCTAGAGCGTAAGAGGTCGACAAGAAGGATCATCCAAACTATTGTCCCTACCATGATGCCGACATAAGATAGAAGACTCGCTTCACCTTTAAGAATTGGCTCGAGGATAATCTCCTGAAAGGGAACATAACGATCTCGAAGGAATACATGAAGGAGCCCCAAAAAGGAGGTTCGTTAATGTTATTTCAATGATCCTACGATGTTCCGATAGACCCGTACACGACCGATGATGGATGGAATGGATGAAGTCTTTGAAGAGAATTTTGATCACATCCAGGATCGCTCGGTGCGCGCTCTAACTCAGAGTTTGAAACCCGCTAAGTCGGCACTATCGCTCGCGATCAAAGAACCGCCCCGCAGGAGGAGAAGATCGTGAAGAAGAGAAGACCGAGGCTCCGAAGGGTAGACTAGGGGCTACTTTTCTCAGATGGTTACTTCGATTCGGGGAGAAATTCCTCGACCTCTGACTCGTATGATTATTCGCCGCCTCGGCGAGATCATATAATGATAAGAGCTTGGTGTTGGCTACATTTTGATCGTTTCTAACCATTACGTAACTAACGACAACCAACCTAATCCGCATCTCGATTTCGATACGAATAATGATTCCCCGAAATCATACAAAAACTCGACGACCCCGACGAAGGAGGAGACAAGCCATAAGAAAGGCTACGAAAGCTCAAGAAGCAACAAGTCCGTTTTGTGAATTACGAGGAGCTCCAATCACGATAGAATTAGAACCGTCGATTCCGAAGCACCAAAAGCCAGCTTGTTCCGATTCAAGAGGAGACACCGTTAAATTCGTAAGAGATAATATGTGTCAATCTATGAAGCGGAAAAGTTCTACCCTCAAGAATGGGTCCAAAGGATAAAGAAATATGCATTGCTCAAGAAGAGCCAACCCCAACGGAGGAATTACCCATTCGGGAAGAAATTGAATAACCCGGGTAATAAAGTGGATTATAACGTCTAGCCCATCTTAGAAGTTACTGTTTTTGGTTAATTTTCACTAATTTGTTTATAATTTCAAACATAAAAGTGATCTCAAAAAAATTCTTCATTCCTTAAGTTATGTTAAAAAGTTTCTATTTTTAAGAAAGTATTAGCTCTTTAAGGACAAATAAAATTTAATTTTGAATGGATTTTCCCTTCCCCCAAACTTAAGTTTTGGTATACTATGATAATTTGAAAGTATGAGAGAAAGAAAATCATAAGTATTTTTAGTAAGTATGTAAAAAAAACAATCTTAAAAAGAAAAATTAACTTCTAAACATGCTTTTATGAATAATTAAGATAAAATTGAAGCATGTATATAGAAAGGTAAGCAGGCTAATTTTATGATGATATTAAATTTGAAACAGAATTAAAATAGAGCAAAATAATTAAGTAATAAACAGAGTACTAAAACAAACATATAAATTTAACTCTAACATCAGTCTCAACACAATATACTAAAAATATTTTAACCACAGAATCCATCCACACAAGTACATAAACTAAACAACACACATCGAACATAAAACTAACAAACAATCCAAACAAAACAAACTAACAATAGAGTAGCACTACATAAAGATCTCTCTACTTCTAATCACTAGCTGTCGCCTCATCGTCATCATCATCACCAAAGGAAAACTCAACATCGTTAGGATCAATAAATGGTGTAAAGCTAGGAAAAGTAGGAAAACTAACTTCACATTCACCCTTTAGAAATCTGACTAGGGCTTCATCATACTCTGCATTGTAATTACTCTTCCTCTGGGTATAATCAGATAAATGATCTAGTTTTCTATCAATAGTATCAATCCTGCAGTGAGTTTGAAATAACTCCTGCTGCTGTTCTAAAAACTGATCATGCATTGATTCCCATAAATCTGATGGTGGCTCAGCAGAAGTAGAGGGTCTAGAAGTAGAAGGTCTACCTGAAGTATGTGCAGAAGTAGAAGGAGAGGTCGATCTCTTCCCTCGAAGATGATCATAGATACTAACACTCTCCTACCTAATTGGCTTAGTAGACTTCAGCTTCTCCTCAGAAATATCAATAGTGACTCCATTACTAACACATAGTGAATAGATCAAAGATGGAAATCCCAATCCAACAGAAGTGCTGGATCTCATAGTAGACTCCACAGAATCATAAATAATGCTTCCGACATCAATAGGCTTCCTCTCCTGAATGCAGTAATTCAAGATCGCTCGATCTCTAGTCACTTCACTCAGGTGGTTGGAAGGTAACAATCTTGAAGAAATAAAGTAGTGCCATGCTTTAGATACACCATTTAATTCAGAGGATTTGAAGTTTACCCTCTTTCCATTTATGATATTCCAAGTTCTAGTACCGTTAGTTAGATAAGCAATAATCATGTCCAAATCTCCCTCAGAAGGTGATAATCCAGAATAATAGCACTCAATCGTCGGTGGCAGGCCATAGAATATGTTGATTCTTTCTGGAGTAAATCCTACTCCGATTCCTCTAACAAAGACTTCAGAATCTTCAGCATTCAAAAAATTTGCATAAAATTCTCGAACAATCGGGATAACAGCAATAACAGTAAAGTAACAAAATCGTTGCCAGTTGTGCGCAACGATAGTGTTTTTGATCATCTCCACAGGATGATAAAAACTTCGTTCCAAGATGAACTTCTTGATGACGCAAGTTCGTGGAAGCGAAAATGCGCAGCCGCAGTTAGAAATTTGCTGCTATCAAAATTTTCTCGTCCTTTCCCACGCTTAGATTTTGGAGCCATCTAAACGTGAAAGAAAACAAGAACTAATTTAGGAATCAAAGATTTAAACTCTTTTTAAGTTTATAAAACTTAAAATAAGTTTAAAAATCTAAAGAAATAACTAAAAATCAAATATTTTTTCAAATTTTCGGTTCTTAGCAAAACTTAGGGAAATATATGGTGAAAATAAAAAATAAATGGTTTAAAGTGTAGATCTGACCTTGAGACGAGGAAATCGAGTGGTTTCACGCTCAAATCCTTGATGTTTTGACCTTAAAATGGATCTAGAGGATGTATTTTCGCAAAAATGGGGAAGACGGTGAAGCTTAGGCGTCAAAATTGCCTTTTAGGGGTTTAAATGGTAATTTTCAGGTAGCAGGCCAAACTGGCGCTTAGGCGCCGAATTCTGACGCCTAGGCGCCAGACTCGCCTTACACAAAATTTTTTTTTTAAATTTTATTTTTCCACCAAAATTCATAAATTCAACTTCCAATTACTCATATCAGAGTAGGGCTTCAGTTTCTAACTTCCACAACATTTTTCAAAATTTATAAAAATTAAATATTGAATCCACCAATCAAACATAAGGTTTTCAATCAAACTCACTAATTTCCATTTAAAATCTTCAATTTTGACTCGATACATTCCAGATAAGTACTACATTTGATTCAAGTTCCTAATACACACTCAATCATAACAAGTTAAAAGCAAATACAACACACATTGAACATGAAAGCAAATATACTAACGAACACAATCGATTCTCTAAATCGATACAACGACTCAACAAACCATAATAACTATCTCTTTACCAGAATATTCTAATCTTCACAAGGGAAATTGTATATTCTACTTGGAAAGAACACTAACGCTCTCGGGAAATCCGTAGCTGTCTTTTCATCAATCCACTTGTTCTTCGCATACATTTCAACCTGAGCATCGTGATAAGCCGCAATATGATCAAATTGAAGTTTCATTTGCCATTCTAGATGTTCAACTTGATGAAACATCTCATGAAGGCAATCTCCAATCCTTTGAAAATTTTCTTCAAACTTATCTAAACGACCAGAAATTTTCTCTAAACTTACAGCGATGAAACCATTGAAGTAGGGTTGAGGATCCCTTGAGACCTTGTCCCTAGCTTCTTCTCCATGATTTCTCCTTTCCATTTCTTCAAAAATTTCTCAAATCTCTCAAGAATGAAATGTAAGGGACATAATTTCGATTGTTTGATGGTTAGGGAAGAAGATGGGTAGATTTAAAGGGGAAAATCGTATGAAAAACTGAAAATTTTCAGTTTTTGCATGACCCGATGAATCGTGGCGCTTAGGCGCTGAATCTGGCGCCTAGGCGCCGGACCTATCGATACATAGTTGATTCTGGCGCTTAGGCGCCGAGTTCTGGCGCCTAGGCGCCAGAACTATGTTCAACTCCGTTTCGCCTAATCATCAAATTTTCAAAATTTCATTCTCTAAGATAGGTAAATTATATTGGTAAGAGTAATTTAGACTCGATAACTCACATTGTAAACTATCATAATGAAGGTTAACTTGATCTCCTTTTTACTTATATTTAAAATAGAGTGATCCTATTTTTAAATCTTACATACCTCAAAATAATTTTCAGCCTAAGTCAACCAAGACTTATGAGCATCAAATTTTTCTAAAGTAATATAAAATTAATCAAGATCGAGGAATAACCTTACATTAAAACACAAAAAACACAAGATAATTATGGGTTGCCTCCCATAAAGCGCTTGGTTTAACGTCGTCAGCCCAACATAAGTATATCTTTAATCAGGTTGACTCAATTCATAAGCCTCTTTATAAATGTTCTTAATATCACCCAGATAAGGCTTCAATCTTAATCCATTTACTTTAAAAATTTTTCCAGTTTTGGGATCTTTAATATCCACAGCTCCATAATGGTATACTTTCTCAACAAAATAAGGTCCAATCCATTTAGATCTTAATATTCTAGGAAAAAGTCTTAAACGAGAATTAAACAGTAAAACTTTTTGTCCAGGCTCAAAAATTTTTCCTGAAATTTTCTTATCATGCAACATCTTCATTTTCTCTTTATAAATCCTCGCATTTCCATATGATTCGTTTCTAATTTCTTCCATCTCATTTAGTTGCAATAATCGTTTTTCTCTCGCTTTATTCAAATTAAAATTAAACTCCTTTATCGCCCAATAAGTCTGTATGTTCATGTTCTACGGGTAAGTGACAATGTTTACCATAAATTAACCGGTAAGGTGACATTCCGATAGGTGTCTTATAAGTCGTTCTATAAGCCCATACTGCGAATCAAGTCTATCAACCCAATCAGTTCTTTTAGGATTAACGATCATTTCTAAAATTCTTTTAATTTCTCTCGTTTGATACTTCGATCTATTCCACTAGTTTCGAGGGTGATAAGCGATTGCAATTCTATGTTTGATTCCAAATTTTTGAAGTAATGATTGAATTCTTATATTCCTGAAATGACTTTCCACCATCAGTGATAATTACCTTAGGCATTCCAGATCTTGAAAATATCATTTTCTTTAAGAATTTTGAAACACTTTTGGAATCACAGTTTGGTAAAACAACAGCTTCAATCCACTTTGAAACATAATCAACTGCTAATAAAATATAAATTTTTCCAAACGATGGAACAAATGGTCCCATAAAGTCTAATCCCAATATATCAAAAATTTCAACTTCCAATATATAGTTTAACGGCATTTCATCTTTCCTAGATATATTTCCCATCCTTTGACATCGATCACATGTTTTCACATATTGTCTCACAACATTAAATAAGGTAGGCCAATAAAATCCAAAATTTAAAATTTTAAATGCTGTTTTATCTATGCCAAAGTGTCCTCCAAAATCAAAATCAAGACATTTTTGAATAATAGCAAAAGTTTCCTCATAAGGTACACATCTTTGAATCATAGAATCTTTACCAATTTTAAATAAATGAGGTTCTTCCCAAATATAAGATTTAGCATCATATTTAAATTTCTTAATAAATTTGTTATCCAAGTCATAAGGTAAAATATTGCTAACTAAAAAATTAATAATATCAG
Organism: Papilionanthe hookeriana x Papilionanthe teres; assembly: GCA_022702705.1. Lineage (NCBI taxonomy): Eukaryota > Viridiplantae > Streptophyta > Magnoliopsida > Asparagales > Orchidaceae > Papilionanthe > Papilionanthe hookeriana x Papilionanthe teres. The sequence goes on along the minus strand of CM040432.1, from coordinate 19,491,371 downwards.
CATACCACGGTGTTTTGTATCTTTGAATAACATATAAAGATTCATTAGGGATTTTTTCATTTATATTTTCTTCCGAAATAATATCATTTTTAATTCTAGACAAATGATTAGTAATTTGGTTTTCAGTTCCTTTTCTATCTACTATTTGAAAATCAAATTCTTGTAGAAGTAAAACCCATCTTATAAGTCTAGGTTTAGGATCCTTCTTAGATATTAGATATTTAATAGTAGAATGATCAGTATGAACTATGCATTTAGTACCAAGAAGATAAGGTCTAAATTTATCAAAAGCATATACTATAGCTAGAAGCTCTTTCTCAGTGGTAGTGTAATTTCTTTGTGTTTCAGTGAGAGTTTTACTAGCATAATATACAACTTTGAAAACTTTCTCATATTTTTTTCCTAATACAGCTTCAATTACAAAATCACTTGCATCACACATTAATTCAAATGATTTATTCCAGTCAGGTGCAACAACGATAGGTGCAGTTATTAATTTTTCTTTTAGAATATTAAAAGCATTAATACATTCTTCATTAAATTCAAACTGTGCATCTTTTTCTAATAAATGACAAAGAGGTTTAGCATTTTTAGAAAAATCCTTTATATATCTTCTATAAAATCCAGCATGACCTAGAAAACTTCTCACATCGATAATAGGTAGTAGGTGGTTGCAATTCAGCAATAATTTTCACTTTTGTTTGATCTACTTCCATCCCTTTCCGTGATACTTTGTGTCCAAGTACAATGCCTTTTGTGACCATGAATTGACATTTTTCCCAGTTAAGAACTAAATTTTTTTCTTCGCATCTTTTCAGAAATTTGGCTATGTTTTCCAAACAAGATTCAAAAGAAGTTCCAAAGACTGAAAAATCATCCATGAATATTTCAATTCCTTTATCAATCAAATCACAAAATATTGACATCATAAATCTTTGAAAAGTTGAAGGTGCATTACATAAACAAAAAGGCATTCTTCTAAAAGCAAATGTTTCATAAGGACTTGTAAATGTTGTCTTTTCTTGGTCCTTAGGAGCAATAAGTAACTGATGATAACCAGAATATCCATCCAGAAAACATAAATATGAGTGTCCAGCTAATTTATCAAGCATTTGATCCAAGAAAGGTAAAGGAAAATGATCCTTTCTAGTGGCTTTATTTAATTTCCTATGGTCAATACAAATTTGTCATCCAATAACTTGTCTTGTTGGAATAAGTTCATTTTTATCATTAACAATGACAGTTACACCTCCATTCTTCGGAACACAATGAATAGGACTTACCCATTGACTATCCGAAATAGGATAAATAATATCAGCATCTAACCACTTAATAATTTCTTTTTTAAAAACCTCTTTCATGATAGGATTTAATCTTCTTTGCGATTCTATAAGTAGGTTTAAAATTTTCTTCCATTAAGATTCTATGCATGCAAATGGAAGGGCTTATTCCTCTTATATCGACAATAGTCTAACCAAAAGCTTTCTTATAATTCTTTAACACACCTAGTAGTTTTTCTTCTTGATCTTTACTCAGTTCAGAAGAAATAATAATAGGTAAAGTTAACGAATTTTCAAGAAACACATATTTTAAATGGGAAGGTAACATTTTTAATTCCAGTTCAGGGGCTTTTTTAATTGAGGGTAAAAGTATATCATTTTGAGTTATGTCTAAAGTTTCCCAATTATCTTTAATAAAATGAGTCTCTTCTTCTTCTACTACTTCATCTTCATCAGTTAAAAAATCAAATTTTTCTTCAGAAATGACTTTACATTTTTCTTGATAATGTTTTTCAATTAAATATTCAATTATATCCATTCAATAACATTTCTCTTTATCAGGGTACTTCATTGATTTAAGAACATTGAATTTAATTTCTTGATCATTGACTCTCATGGTTAATTCTCCTTTTTGCACATCAATCATAGCTCGGCCGGTAGCTAGAAAAGGTCTTCCTAAAATAATAGGTATCTCTTTATCTTCTTCCATATAAAGTATTATGAAATCTACAGGGACGATAAATAAATTCACTTTAACAAGGACATCCTCTATAACTCCTTTAGGATAAGTGATAGATCTATCGTCTAACTGAAGAGTTACAGTGGTGGGAGTAATATCTCCTAAATCCAATCTTCGATAGATAGAAAATGGCATGAGATTAATACTTGCTCCTAAATCACATAAAGCTTTTCTGCAAACTTTTTCTCCAATAGCACAGGGTATAGTGAAACTTCCAGGATCCTTAAGCTTTTCAGGTAATTTCTTTTGAATTATTGCACTGCATTCTTCACTTAATGCAACAGTTTCAAAAGCTTCAAATTTTTCGTTTTTTGCTTATAATATCCTTCATAAATTTTGTGTAAGTTGGCATTTGTTCCAAAGCTTCAGCAAAAGGTATGTTAATAGTAAGTTTCATAAAAATTTCAAAGAACTTAGAAAATTGATGATCAAGTTTCTGCTGTTTAAGTCTTTGAGGAAAAGGTGGTGGTGGTTTTTCAGCTTCCACATTAACAAGTATAACAGTCTGATCTTGACTAGGAGAGAGAGTTTCTTTAGGTTTTTCAATCTCTTCAACCTCAATCTCTTTTTCAATTTCATTATGCAATCTTTCTTTTAATTCCTTTCCGCTTCTAAGTTTCACAGCTTTAATTTGTTCATGTTCTTTTCCAGTTTCCTTTGGATTGATTTCAACATTACTAGAAAGTGTTCCTACATGTCTGTTATTAATTAAAGTAGCAATTTGCCCCATTTGATTTTCAATATTATGAATAGCAGTATTTTGATTTTGTAATTGATTATTCATTTGCATAATTAATTCTTCTATTGATAACTTTTTTTGTTGATTATTAAATCCAGGAGGTTTATAATTTGAATTAACTTGATTATTCCAATTTCCAGTGGGATGAGATTGATTATTACCCCATTGTTGTTGTGAATTATTCCAGTTAAAATTAGGATAATTTTTCCACCAAGGATTATAATAATTTGAATAAGGATTATTTTTACTTGCAATAGCTTGTAAAGTTTCAATAGTTTGAGGATCTTCAATATTAGCAGAGTTATTATGTGAAATATTAATTGCAAAATTATCTAATTTCTTAGATATTGCTGCAACTTGTGAAGCTAAGATAGAAAAGGCTTCATTATCTTGAATACTAGCCATCTTTTTAGGGTTAATCCTTTCGGAAGGCCATTAAAAATTGTTATTAACCATTTCTTCAATTAAAGTGTAAGCTTATTCAAATGATTTAGACATTAAAGAACCTCCAGCAGCAGCATCGATAATTGATTTTAAAGATCCAATTAATCCATTATAAAATGTTTGAATAATCAACCAATCAGGTAAAGCATGATGAGAACATTTTCTTAAAAGTTCTTTAAATATTTCCCAAGTTTCATATATTGTCTCCTTGTCAAATTGACTAAAAGAAGTAATATCATTTCTTAATTTAACAGTTTTAGAAGGAGGAAAATATTTAGTAAGGAATTTTTGTGTTATTTCAACCCATGTTTTAATAGAACCAGTCGCTAATGAGTTTAACCACATCTTTGCTTTATCTCTTAAAGAAAAAGGAAAGAGTCTAAGTCTAACAGCATCATCAGAAACATTGTTATATTTAAAGGTAGCACAAAGTTCTAAAAAACTAACAAGATCTAAATTTGGATCCTCATTTGGTGATCCACCAAATTGATTGTTTTGAACCATTTGAATAATAGACGGTTTAAGTTCAAAAGAATTAGCATCTACAGTGGGTATTTGATTACTACTATGAAGTTCATCAACAGTAGGGTTAGCATAATCCCTTAATGGTTTATAAGCATTTTGATCATTAAGTTTAATTCGATTTTGTAAAGTAGCCATTTCTTGAAATTTTTGAATTTGTTTTCCCTTTTCAATTTATCTAATTGTTCTTTCCAATTCAGAATCTAAAGGAATTAATCCTTCAAAACCAAATCTTCGCATAAAACAAGTAATAAAATATAACTATTTTATTTCTTTCTTCCTTTGATTTCTTCCCCGGCAACGGCGCCAAAAACTTAACCAGCAACCGCCGCGCTTAACGCAGTAATGTTTGCTTCCAAAAGATAGCCAAAAAAACTTTGACTTAATTTATAAATAGCGGCTAGTGTATAAAATTAATATTATATAAGTAATATTTTTACACACTAGGAGGTACTACGCAAGTATACGTATCGTTTCAAGTAATATAGGGTTTTTAAACAAAGACCCAAGTATCGATCCCACAGGGAATAGATTTATAGAAATAAATTTTCTATAAAGCAAAAGCGAAATATAATAGTAAAAATATTTTTATTTTGATTATAAATTACTATTAATTTACTAGATGCAATTTAAAGAAAACAATAATAAGAAAATGATTTTATAAACTCTATATAAAATAAACAACTTTCTTTCCTTCAATTAATCTATGATTTTTAAGATAATTTAATATTCGTTGGAGAATTTAATTTATGATATTGTGTTAAATAGAAGCATTCCTATTCTTTACCCTTTGATCCAGGTGCAAAGAACATTGACTAATTTATAGAATTGGTCCGGATGTATTATTAGTAGAATGGGTTAATCTAGGCTCACACTTCTAGATGTCCAAGGGTGACTATGGTCGGCCCTACTAGTGACCCTTTCCTAGTCTATATATCAAATTATAAGAATTTAGTCTATCACTCTAAAAACTTATCAATTCTACGCCCTTTAAATATTATCTTCCTATTTATTTGCACTTCACCATGAATAGCCCGCACATGGCCTTCAACTACCCAAGGATTCATGTGACATTTACAAGTTAAGAGTTCTTCTCCTACAAGGTTTTTAAACTCTTCAACAAGTTTTAACAATTCAAACGACCAATTTAAAAAGTAAAGTAAGATCAAGTGTTAATGTCATCACATTGTTTTGAAAATATTTTGAATTTTAATTCTCCATTGAATCTTTATATTATCTTATCTATCTCTTCATAATTGAAGTAAGAAAGTAACTAACTACTCAAAACACATTGAAAATAAATTACAAAACATGATAATTAAACTTTGAATCAAATGTAAAAATATACTTATCTCAAATATTTCTTCTACAGATCTTCTGATTCCTACTGACTCCACAGTGTAATGAACTACAGATGCAATAACTTGAAAATAAACTCACTTTACTAAACAAAAGTGGCCCTAAATTTCTCTCTCTAATTCTCTCTCTAAGGATGAGAGATCTTAAAGTAGATAAGAGAAAGGGGTACAATGGGAGGGGCACGTTTTTTGAAGAGTTGGACCTCTATTTTATAGGCTTCAAGAGTTGCCTTGAGACAGCTCTTCAAAATATGTCGACATTCAATGAATCTTCTAGAAGGTCGGTCTGGCGCCTAGGCGCCGGAATCTGGCACCTAGGCGCCGGAATCTGGCACCTAGGCGCCGGACACCGCGTCCAATTCTTCGCACCTCTTCACGATTAAAACCGTTTTGGAGCGTCCAAATGCAATGTATCACATGTCCTATTATCAAGGAACAACTGCCAGTCTTCTAGAATGTCCAATAACCGCTCACTCCGTCAAAATAACCGATCAAATGTTGTCAAAAACTTGACAGTTTTCGTATCGAGTCTGGCGCCTAGGCGCCAGTTTCTGGATCCTAGGCGCCAGTTTCTGGATCCTAGGCGCCAGTTTCTGGCACCTAGGCGCCAGGCCATATTTTTTTTATACTTTTGGTATTTTGCTTCATTTTTGCTCCTTTTTGCTCCTTTTTCCTTCTTAGACCTTTTTACATTACCTACATCGAAAAACACAAAAAATATCTTTCATTAAAGCAGAATATCCTTAGAAATTAATAAGAATTAAGACATAAAGAAATAAGTATTTTTTATAGATCAATAGCACCAAATTAAGAATTTTAGTCTGTCACTCTAAAATCTCCAATTCTACACCCGATAAATATTATTTCTCTATTTATTTGCAACCTACATTCAAGAAATTTGACCTCCCTGAATCGCGAATGAAATCTTCACTATAATTGTTAAACTCAACCTAATTTCACTAATCAATTGGCCAGATTGAAAGTAAATTAAGATTTAAATGAAAAGATTATCACAACTTCTTTAAAATTCTCTTGACACACTAATTTAAATTACCATATCACTAAAATATCAAAAAAGGAGAAAGATAGAAAAATTACTCAGATTTCAAGGAGAAGATGCGACAAAACATGGATTTCATATATGAAAACAAAGTTTTACAAACTAAAATAAGTAAATACAACTTATCTCAAATTCCTCCCCAAGCAAACTCTGTGAAGTTCCTCTGAATCTCATCCTTTCTTCATAGCCGCAAAATTCTCCTTCGAAATGGTAAGGAGGAAGAAATCTCTCACTTCCCTTCCACTCTTTCAATCTCTCAAAGAATTCCTCACAAATATTACTAATTGAACTCACTATCTAAAACTATAATGGAGACAAGAAACTAACTAATACTCTAATGACAAACTATAAACTCGGTGGACTCAACGACAATAGCAGACAACAACAATGGACACTAGTGGACACCATTTTCGGCCCCAAATTGTTTCTTTTAAAGTGTTTGAAGATTTTTTCAAGAGTTTCCCAAGCATCCCTTCAAAAATCATCCACATTTGATGCACCTATTGAGAGAATTGATTTTCTTGCAGTCGGTGGCCTTCTAGAATACTTCCTCCTAGACTCTCTTTCATAAGGCCCGCTGTTGGCAGCCTCAATCTCACCGTCAGCGGGCTTCCTTGTAATATTTTTCTGAACTCTCGAGAAAAATCCTCCGTCGGTGCTGTCGAGCTCGCTGTCGGCGCCCAAGATTAAATTTTCATTTTTTTGGTCATTTTTTCTCCAAATTCGCTCGTTTTTGCATTTTTTCGCTTCATTGACCATAAATTAACATATCTGCAACAAATCATCAAAAATATCTTTTTTTAAAGTGCAATATCATCAAAATCAATATAAAATATTCATGAAAATCTTAACATATTTTTAGTGGGCCAGCCATCGATTTTAAAATTTAAATGTCAACGTCATGGAAATGGATGTGAAATGTCTAGATATTTAGTAAAGTTTCAGGAATTTTGAGCCCGCAAGGGTATTTTGGTCATTTCAGGGAAATTTTGGAAAAATGTCCAAAAATGCCAATTTAATGGCACGGGGCAGGGTAAAAAGAAATTTGGAATTGAATGACAGTGTCTGGGAGCGTTTCTGACCACTTTGGAGGGTTTTGTGGGGCCTAGAATGTCGTTCAAGTAGTGACTATTTAAGCCTCGAGGGGTCCACCGGTAGCTCAAAAGTATGGCCTGTTTACAATCAAACTTCTCAGTTTGATGAGAGGAACGCCCCGGAACAAGTTTTGGGAACCTCGGATGAATCTATGGAATTTTGGGTTTTGGGCCCCTTTTTACGGGTAATTTGGTAATTTCTCGGTAAAAATTGAAATTTTGGGAGAATCGAGGTATTGTGAGACCATGAAAAATGGAATCATTTTGGATGAGTTACGGACTAAGGAAATCCTCTTTTGGTCCTCTATGTGGTGATTTTAGCACTTTTGTCCATAGAACTAAGGCTAGTGGGACCACTCACATGAGTTTCCAAATGGTCGGAAGATCGAAGTGAAATGTATTTGATTTAGGATGTGAGTGTAGAATGTATTGTGTAAATGTGAATGTTAGTGTGTGACACAGGCTCCCCGAGAGCTAATCCTAAGGCTTAGTCACCTATATGGATTTCACTCAGACTTTCTTAGCTCTGTTTCTACCACCCAAATGTTGGAGGTTAGGCCTTAACATATGAAAGTTAAATTGGAAATAAGCAGGCATGTGGATTTTCTATGTGACAGGTTCCATTGCTAGTCCTCTAAGAAAAGTCAGTGGAAGGTCCTATGGCTAGACCGTAGGCTATCTAATGGAAAACTAGACCTCAACCAAAAGTGAGGTCAACACCGACCTTGGCTGAAGGTTGAAGATAACGGTTTGGGAAAAAATTATGGGTCCCATAGAGTTTCAAGCAGTTTCAGCATTCGAGTGCTGTCCGACGCTGGTTCTAGTGTCATCTATGCATTATTTTGTAATCACGGTCAAACTTTCTGACTTTTGGTGCTGTCTGGTGCTGGTGATAGTGTCGTTCGGCGCCAGTTCAAAAACTGGGCTTCCGACTTTCTTTTGCAATTTTGATCTTTTCATGCCTACTCCGATGTCTAATCAATCTAATTAAGCATTGAATAAAGTCCTCAAGCCTTGGCAAATGATAAATTTTAACACAAACAACACATAACATTACTTTCATATATAAAATCCATGAGTCATACACATACACACAACGTTAAACATTAAATATTTTCAAGCCATATAATCTTTAGCGTTGCACACAACCACAACACAATAACGCTGAGAACTAAACAAACAAGCATGTCAAAATATAACATTCAAACCAAATAAAGTAAAGTAAAGCAAAGCAATCTGATACACAAATTCAAAAATATATTACTTAGGTTCATTCTTCCTCCAAACTATCATCAATTCTAAGATCTCCCATCGATTGAGCATGAACAAATAAATTGTAGAATGGACGAAATGGAAATTATTCAATAGAATCCTCTTCAATCCAACCTTTTCTTCTCATCAACCTCGTCAAACTTTCTTCAAGATATCCAGAATGATCAAATGCTTATTCACTCTCTAATCCAAATGATCAAAGAAATCAGAAAGATTGTTGATTGCATTCATCAAATGTTGTACTTCCTTCTCCAATTTCTTGATTTTCTTCAGGATGATATGTGAACTTTCAGGAAAATAAGGAGGAATGGGTGTTGACCTTTGAGATGGTTGATCTTCAATGATGCTCATATCATTCATATCACCAATTGCCTGGTTATTGTATGCATCTGCTGGATCTATAGGCTTCCAAGATAGAAGTACTCTTTTCCAGTTCTCATATGACACTTGTGATTAACTGCATAGAAGAAATTATGGTGGAAGGATTTCCAAGCTTATACTTTGATCCATGAACGATCAATCCCAAATAGACTTAACAATTATCAAACCAACATCAATAGGCATTCCTATTTGAATACAATAATTCAAAATAGCACACTCCTTAGTTACCTTACTAATTTTCATAGTTGGGAAAAATTTTGCAAATATGAAGTAATGTAAGTGTTTCAACGTTGGATTTAATAGTGTGGTTGAGAAACTTACATACATGCTATCTCTATTTCTCAATCATAACTTTCATTTGTCAGATATCAGTATATGTCATTCAAATTGTCCTTCGTCGGGGCAAAAGTTGAATAGTGGAAGATTGGCACATTCTCAAACATGTATAAATCATTAATCTTTGTAGGAGTAAATGTGACAAACCTCCCTCAGACATAAACTGATACTTGCTTGGTTCCACGAAGATTTTTATAGAACTCCTTCACAACTGGAACAACTACGGTAGTAGTAGTATAACACAGTACTTCCCAACGTCTCTGAATACTAATTTCATCAATTCTAGTAGTAGGAGAATTCGTACCTCGATTTACAGAGCCTAGCTCCTTAATTAATCTCATTTTCAAGATATTTCTGTAGAAAACTAGCTACACCTCAAAACTTCTGAACTTTCTTTGGTTGAATACTTGAAATCTATGAGTTTCCATCGAATCTGAATCCATTTGGACAAGAATTTAGGTCTTTCTTTACATTCCTTTGGCAGTTCCTACATCTAGGGGCAGTTTTTTCTGCTTAGAACCGTCAAAACTTGGATTTAAAGATTAGAAACGATTTTTCTGAACAGCGCCACTGTCCGGTGCTAGTTCAACTTTCGCCAAACTTCACTTCACTCAAATTTTTTTCAAATTTTGATTCGATTCATTTCTTAAATATTTTTAATGATAATTAAGGAAGAATAAGACTTAATTAAGTAACAAACAAACACAAATAACATAACAGTCAAAGCACACACTTAATAACTATAGGTTGCCTCCCACTAAGACTTAATTAACTAAGGAAACAAAGTGCTTTCCATCTAGATTTCAGTTTTCCAGAATTTAATTTTAATCTTGTATTATATAGTAAAACTTTTTTTCATGGTTCAAACACCTTTTTGACAATTTTCGGATCATGCTATATATTTCTTCTATCCTTATATTTTTATAATTGTCAAATGATTCATTTCTATTTTCTTCCAATTCATTCAATTACAGCAGTCTCTTCTCACCAGCATCTTTTAAATTAAAATTCAATTTCTTTATCACCCAATATGCTTTATATTCTAATTCTACTGGCAAGTGACAAGTTTTTTCAAAATATGAATCTATAAGGGTACATTCCTATAGGAATTTTATAAGCAGATCTGTATCCCCATAAAGCAGTATCTAATCGAGCAGACCAATCCAAATTTTTCAGGATTAATAACATTCTCAAAAATTTATTTAATTTCACAATTTGATACTTCTGTTAAACCATTAGTTTGGGGATAATAATCTGTAGAGATTCTATGCACAATGTTATATTTTTCCACCAATCTCTGAATTGGATTATTCTTAAAATGGGATCCTACATCAGTGATGATTACTCTAGGCATTCCATATCTTCTGAAAATATTTTTCATTAAAAACCTCGAAACACTTTTAGCATCACACCTAGGTAAAGCTATTACCTTAATACATTTTGATACATAATCAACATCAATCAGTATATATATATTTCCAAATGAAGGCATAAATGGTCTCATAAAATCTAATCCCCATACATCAAAAATTTCAGCTTCCAAAGTAAAATTAAGAGACATTTCATTTCTTCTAGATATATTGCCTATTCTCTGACATTGATCACAAGTTTTGATAAATCTATAAACATCTTTGAAAAGTGTAGGTTAATAAAATCCATATTGCAAAATCTTAAGTGCAGTTCTATCAATTTTAAAATGTCCTCCAAATTCAGAATCATGACATTCTTGAATAATTGTTTTAGTTTCTTTATAAGGCACACATCTCTTAATAATTAGATCTTTACATTGCTTATACAGATAAGGATCGTCCCAAAAATAAAATTTAGCATCATGCTTAAATTTTTTCTGTTGTTGCATTGTTGAATCAGGTGGTAAAATATTACTAATGATGTAGTTCACAATTTCAGCATACCACGGTAAATTTCCTTTCATAATATTATATAATTGCTCATCAGGAAAAGTTTCAGTAATTTCTTTCTCAAAATCATCCAAATTAGTTTTTTCAAGTCTAGATAAATGATCAGCTATTTGATTATCGACCCCTTTTCTATTAATGATCTCAAAGTCAAATTCTTGCATTAAAAGCATCCATCGAATCAGTCTTTGTTTTGCATCCTTCTTTTGCATTAAGTATTTAATAGCAGTATGCACTATGCGTTTAGCTCTGATTAAGTAAGTTCTAAATTTTTCAAAAGAATATACAATTGCTAATAACACTCTCTCAGTAGTAGTGTAATTAATTTTAGTAGCAGTAAGGGTCTTACTAGCATAGTATAACACTTTAAACATTTTGTCATGTATTTATCCTAAAATGACTCCTATAGCATAATCACTAGCATTGCACATTAGTTCAAATGGTTTCTCCCTGTCGAGTGAAACTATTATAGGTGAAACAATTAGTTTTTCCTTCAATAGATCGAAAGCTTTTAAACATTCTTCATTAAAATCAAACTTTCTATCTTGCTCCAAAAGTTGGCATAGAGGCTTAGAAATTTTTTGAAAAATCATTAATATAGCACCTGTGGAATCGTACATGTCCCAAAAAGCTTCTTAACCCTCTCATAGTTGTTGGAGGTTGTTGTTTTTCTATAACTTGAATTTTTATAGTATCTACTTCCATACCATATTCAAATATTTTATGCCCAAGAACAATCATCCTGCAATCATAAATTGACACTTCTCCCACTTTAGGACTAAATTTGTTCTTTCGCATACCTCTAAAACTTTTTCTAAGTTACATAGGCATGCATCAAATGAATCTCCAAATACTGAGAAATCATCCATAAACACTTCTATTACATCATCAATTAATTTATTAATTATGGTTTCCATACATATTTTAAATGTTGCAGGTGCATTACATAATCCAAAGGGCATTCTTCTAAAAGCAAAAGTTCCACAAGGGCTAGTAAATGTAGTCTTTTCTTGATCCTCATGAGCAATAGGTATTTGGTGATAACCGATATATCCATCTATAAAGCAATAGTACTTGTGTCCAGCAAGTCTGTCTAGCATTTGGCCTAAAAATGATAAGGAAAAGTGATCATTTCTGGTGACGGTGTTTAATTTTATATAATCAATACATATTTGCCAACCAGTGACTTGTCTTGTCGGAATAATTTCATTTCACTCATTTACATCAACAGTCACTCCTCCTTTCTTAGGAATGAAATGAACTGGGCTCACCCAAAAACTATTAGATATATGATATATAATTCCATTATCTAACCACTTTAAAATTTTTTTCCCTTCGACAGTCAAGATGTCAACCCCTACGCTGACTTTCTCCTGCAACTTACCTACTTCTCGTGAGGCCTATCTTGCAGCACCAATGATTCACTTTGGGGTCTGCTTGAGTGAGTTTGAAGTTGTACTCAGAAAAGCCTCGTTTGTTGTCATGAAAATTGCTACACACCAAGTTCAAGAACCTTCTACTAAGTTTGACTTGAACTCCCACCATGATTTCCCCTCTACTAAGAAGATGAAGGTTTCTACTACCCCCATCAAACCAATCGTCTCTGCGCCTAGGAGAGTCGTCACCCCTACAGCTATCAGCTTTGGCATCACCGCACCTACTATCTAGTCTACCAAAGGGAAAGAGATTCTACATGAAGAAGATTTAGAAAATGCCTTTCTTGTCCCGCCATCACTTTTTGAGATTGGTTCTAGTTCCAGAGTTCCCCCTCCAATTAGATTTCAAATGAGGAACAACAATCACAGGATTCCCAAAGCCGCTAGGGAACAAGTTACAAGTCTTCCAGAGATTGTTTAGATTCCTCAACAGGAAGAACTCAGTTTACCAAATACCTCTTCTCTCCTTCGAGGGAGCAAGTTCCACCTATTAATTGACACAATCAGAGATGAAAGCCTCCACAAGATTACCGCTACGCTTCCATTAGCGTATGGTTCTGATGAGGTGAGGGAGAGGCTCACACCCGTCACCCAAGCTCACACCCTTTTCCAATGGATAGCTGAAAAGGAAGGATGTTCTAGTGCTAAGCTCCTCAAGAGGATGGGGTGTGTAACATCCTCTGAAATAAAGGACAAGATTCTAAAGATTGAGGGATCTGTACGAGTATCCTTCAAGAACTGTTTGGGAAAACATGTTGATGCTAAAACTACATATGTGACTACTGTCGTTCCAACACCCGTAGTATGCAGATTAGTTAAATCACGGCTGGATCCGAGAGTGTCGTCTGTTGATGATTACAAGAAATTCCTGAAGAGGAGGAATAAGAAAAATTTGTTTACCTCTGTATATGGTCTATACCCTTGGGAGCACACTTCCTCTCACCACTTTGATGTCCCTGCTGAGACACCTCGTCTCAAGGCGATGACTCTCAAGAGAAAAGTGTTGTTACCAAAGGTCGTTGTACCAGTACGCTCAGAGAAGTCTGTGGATCACAAGGGAGATCATGAGTTTGATGTTCCCATTGCCACTACCACCGTTGCTTCTGAGTCAGGTACAGAAAGGAGTGACAATTAAGGGAGACCTACAGATTTGAAGGTGATTAGACAGAAAGCAGTCGAAGATAAAGTCCAAAAGCTCTGAGCAAAAATTTCAAAATTTGCAAGAGAACGAGGACTAGATATTGAAAATGAAGATTCTAACCTAAAAGATTATATGGAAGAAGAGTTCACAGAAATCAATAGGTTGAAACCAGATCCACTACATCTGCAAGTGAGGCTTCTAGTGAGGAGAACGCCACAGATGAGCTTCAGAGATTCATACTAACAAGAGATAACAACAACAACAACAACAAAGCCTTAATCCCACTAAGTGGGGTCGGCTACATGAATCCTTTTTCTCCATTGTGTCCGATTTAGTGTCAAATTTTCGTTCAATTCTAATAAATTAAGATCATTTTTTATGCAATAAGCCCAAGTTTTCCTAGGTCTCGCTCTCGCCTTTCTTAACATAAGTAGTATTTAAAACATCTACTCTCCTAATCGGATCATCGAGTGGTCGACGTTTAATGTGACCAAACCATCTAAGGCGACTCTCTCTAATTTTATCCGTCACTAGTGCAACTCCAACCCTTTTACGGATATATTCATTTCGCATTTTGTCTCTAAGAGTAAAGCCACTCATCCACCTAATCATTCTCATCTCGGCAACACTTAACTTAACATTATGCTTCTCTTTTAAAGGCCAACATTCAGCACCATAGAGCATCGAAGGTCTCACCACCATCTTGTAAAATTTTCCTTTCGAGTCTAAGTGGTACTTTCTTATCACACAATAGAGCCGGACGCATTCCTCCACTTCAACCAACCAACTCTGAATTCTACTATTCACATCCCCATCTATATCACCATCGCTTTGAACAATGGACCCAAGATATCTAAATCGTTCACACCTTTTAATAATTTGATCACCCAAAGTTACACTCGCTGTCACTAGACCTACTATTACTAAAATTACATTCCATGTATTCAGCTTTTAGTTCTACTCAAACGAAGACCTTTAGACTCCAATGTAGACCTCCATAATTCAAGTTTTTCCTGGACTTTTTCACTTGTCTTATCCACAAGGAGTATATCATCAGCAAAAAGCATACAACAAGGTACATCCTCTTGTAAATGCCCAGTAAGACCATCCATAAATAAATCAAAAAGATATGGGCTTAAAGCCGATCCTTGATGTAAACCAACGAAATAGTAAAATACTTGGTCAATCCTCCTTCAGTTCGAACACATGTAACGACTCTAAGCATACATATCTTTAATGACTTGAATATAAGTTATATCAACACCTTTCTTCTCAAGGACTCTCCAAAGAACATCTCTAGGAACCTTATCGTAAGCTTTTTCTAAATCAATAAAAATCAAATGTAGATCCTCCTTATTATCTCTATACTTCTCCATCAAACCTCTCAATAAATGTATAGCTTCCATGGTAGACCTGCCCGACATAAATCCAAATTGATTATGAGAAATCTTCGTAATACGTCTTAACCTATGTTCAATTACCCTCTCCCATAATTTTAAAGTATGACACATCAATTTAATTCCTCTATAATTTGCACACTCTTGTGCATCTCCTTTATTCTTAAAAATGGGGACCAAAATGCTCTTTCTCCACTCCTCGGGCATCCTTTTAGTTTTTAAAATAATATTAAAAAGTTTAGTAAGCCAGAAACCCCCAAATCACCTAAACATTTCCACACTTCAATTGGGATATCATCAGGTCCTACAGACTTGCCCCCCTTAGTTTTCTTTAAAGCCTCATCAACTTCTTTTTTACTAATGCGACGGTAAAAATGAAAAGTTTTATTATTATTAACGATATTAAGATCACTAAGGTCAATCGTACTTTCAGCATCATCATTAAAAAGTTTATCAAAATAACTCACCCACCTATGTTGAATATCTTTTTCTAAGAAAAGCACTTTTTGATTTTCATCTTTAATACACTTTACTTCGAGTTAAATCTTTACTTTTCTTTTCTCTTTGTTTAGCTAGTTTATACATATATTTTTCACCTTCCTTAGTATCTAACATGTTATAAAGATCACTAAAAGCAAAATTTTTAGCGTCACTGATTATTCTTTTACACTCCTCGCGGGCCGTTTTATATTTTTCCCGCTCTCTACGCTTTTACATTTAAACCAATTTTTATAACATAACTTCTTATATTTTATCTTTTCTTGCACATTATCATTCCACCACCAACTATTTTTATTTATAGAAACTTTTTCTTTTGATTCTCCAAGTACATCTTTAGCTACTTGTTTAATAGTATTAGTTAATTTTTCCCACATAACATTCACGTCTTCATGAACATCCCAAATATTTAAATCTTGAATTTTACTCATAAAAATAATTTTATTTGTGTCTTTTAGGTGCCCCCATCTTATTCTACGATGTTGATTCCTAGTATTCTTTATTTTACAACTCTTCATCTTAAAATCTAGAACTAATAATCGATGTTGGGTACTTAATTGCTCACTTGGAATAACCTTACAATCCTTACAATCTCGACGATCTCTTCTTCTCATAAGAAAATAATCAATTTGTGTTTTATTAGATCCATTCTTATAAGTAATAAGATGTTCATCTCTTTTCTTGAATAAAGTATTAGTAATAATCAAATCATACGCTAAAGCAAAATCTAAAATGGTTCTACCTTCTTCATTAATCGCTCCATAACCGTAGCCACCATGAATATTTCTGAAATCTTCTACCACTCTACAGATGGATGACAGGGTCCGACAATGTCAGAACGGCTACATAGAAACTACTCCTTCAAAGATAATTATTTAGCAAAGAAGTTCAAGAACTTGATGAAGAAGCCCGAGTTGAGATTACCCAAGCTGAAGAAGCCAAAAGAGATGAACAAGAAGGATCAACCCAAATTTTGTCCCTACCATAGGTTGCTCGGACACACAATATAAGGATACTTTAGTTTTAAGGATTGGCTCTAAAGAAATTACAAAGAAGGGAAAATAACAATATTGAAAGAATATTTGAATGAACCTGAAAGAGGTTCTATAAATGTGATTTTGATAGAGCCAATCTCTCTGATCGATTGTCGGCATATTTTTTAGGTTGTGTGATATTTTGAAAAGGGGGCGCCTAACAGAAGTTGTCGGCGAATTTAAATTTTAAATTTGATTTAAATATATATATATAATTTAGAAAGTAGTATTTGATTTTGAAAATAATTTTAAATATGAGATTAAACCGATCTCACATCCCAAATAGTTTATATAAACGAGCACCGCACCACAAACCGTGTATCTATCCTTAAGGATAGACACACCGCTCGAGGGTGGGGCTCGATCAAATAAACTAGAAGTTTTGTGACATCCGTTTGGTCCGTGAACCAATTTTATAAGCCGACAAATTCCCCTGCTTAATATGAAAGTATTAAACGAGGTTTATATTACTCGGGTTCTTTAAAATTCCCTATAAGGGCAAGCCCCTATAGTTAATTACATCTTAAGTGACGGGAATCACCTAAGAAAACTCTCGATAATAACCAATAATTCCGCTCTCAAGAATTTCAAAATTTAAGGTTTTCAAAGATTGAATTTTGGAATTTCAATAGGGAATGGATCAAATTTGGAACATTTTGTTTTGTGAATCCAAAGGAAGAAAGGTAGGAGAAATCACTGATTCGAAGTGAACTTCGGTAATTTCCCGACTATCCTATCGTTTGGCTCGAGTTTAGGAAAGTCCTAATGTTTATTTAGTATTTCAATCTTGCCAATTTTAATTAATTAGGGCTTATATTTGTATGATAAAATCAAACAAATAGCCTAGAAGATGTGAGGGTTTATTGTCGTATCGGATGACTACCTCGGAATCCTAAGACCGGTTAGGGCTTAATTTGCAATGCAAATGCCTAACGAAGAGGTTGAGGATTTATGTTACACTAGGCAAGCTACCTCGAAGTCCTATGGCTTTGTTGTTTAATTCTAAGAAGGTTTTACTGAAGTAGGTTCAAGTTTTGTTGATGACGATGGCCGTGCTGCCCACCATGCTCCAAGCTCCTTGTTGTTGCAGAGGTTTAGTTTTAGAAATCATAAATCAGGGGATGAGAAAAGCGTTTTGGTTTAGAGAAGATCTTAATTTCCAAGTGTTTTGTATTTTGATTAAAACAAATCTTAAAGTTGATTATAACGACACCGGTTAAGATCCCACTGGTTCCATCCTTCCGGCATCATTATTTTTATCGGATTCACTTAGTCCGGATGAATTTGCTAAACTCAACCGAATGAGTTCCACACTTTCATTTAGACCGTGGGAAATCCCGTTAGCAACACGTAGGTTACATCATCCGAGGTATTCCCGATCATCCAACAGGACGTTTTAATTTAGTTGCAATTGTAGTTTTGTGTTCCGTTTGTGATTAAATTTTGAGTTGTTTTATATTTTGAAATGTTGTGGCGGTGAATTTTATCTTGCAATGACTTTTAACTTAGTTTTGGTTTCAGTTTTAGGGACTATCCTAAAGGTGTGGGTTTTCATGCAATGCTTGTTTTATCATGCAAGAAAAGTGAAGTGCATCCGCAATAAAGTAAATTGCAGGGAAGTAAATTGCAAGAAAGTAAATCGCAATAAAATAAAAGCGTACCCGGAGGGTCTTCCCGTCATCCCAAGCTGCACTTAAAACACAATTAGAATATTTAAGCAAGTTCCTAGGTAAAGCTAAGGGAAAGGTTATGGTTTTCTACCAAATTCCTAATCCTATAGCTAGTCATCTCCTATGACGTCTAGGTTCTTTGTGTTTTTGTTTGAGGACGATTTTCTTCATCAAAGAACAATTAAGTCCAATTGTTCTTATAAATATCCTATCATATTGAGGAAGTGCTTAAGAAGAATCTTAAACATCTTTTCAATATTTTTAGGATTGTTTTAAGTCCAAATGAATTTAATTATATAAATGAATCAATCGTCCGAGGTTTTCAAGTTTTGTTAACTTGCCCGGTGAATTAAGACATTTGAATATCTTATGAGTGAAGTAGCACTTCATTTAATGTTTCATTTAGGAGTTATAATAATCAAAGCTTTCGAGGGTAAATTAGTATTCAAATGATTTGATTTAAGTTAAAGGGTTTAAATTTGGAATAGTTGCTCAAGTTGCTTTATATTTAATTTCTTTTATGTCTTAGGTGATGTTATATTTAATTCAATTTAATTTAATTGAGTTTTAATTTAATTTAATTTAATTTAATTTGATTTGATGTTTAATTAATTTGATTTGATTTAATTTTAATTTAATTTGATTTGATTTAATTTAATTATTTAATTTTAATTTAATTTAATTTAATTTAATTTTATTTAATTTAATTTGATTTAATTTTAATTTAATTTTAATTTACTTTATTTTTAATTTTAATTTAGTTTAATTTGATTTAATTTTAATTTAATTTTAATTTACTTTATTTTTAATTTTAATTGTAATTTTAAAAGAGTTTAATAATTCAATTAAGTCTTTTAATGTTTTACATTTGAGTTATCATTTTAATTAAGAATTGAGTATTAATGATATAATTAGTTTAGGGATTTTTAAATTAAAGAATAAATCTCTTCCTAATAAATATCCTTATTTTAATAATTCCAATTTATTATTCTTCCAAATTTAATCTATTATTTAATTAAAGTTTAATCATTTTAAAAAAATTGTTTAATGAGTTTCTACCCTTTAATTATTTAAATTTCAATCATCCAAACCAGATTAAGGTCAAAATATTTTACTTGTTGATTTTTTATTAAACCTAAAGTTTTAATTAAGGGTTAAAAGTTTAATTACCATTTTACCCCTTAAGCTTAATAATTTCATAACTCACTAAATTGAACTCAAATGAACTTGAAATTTTTATGTGACTTCACTCATATGTCAATAAAGACATGAGAGGAGAAAATGTGATTTTTCTGTATTTAATTTATTTATATAATTATTTTTAGTGGAAAATAGAGATTTTCAAGGAAAATTTGATAACATGACCAAAGGAAAGTTTCTGTCCTTAAGAAAATTAGGGGACATTCCTAATGACCAGAGAAGCACTTGGACCAATTTTGGTGATTTTTTGAATTATATTATTTTTATTATAATTATTTTGAGTTTTGGAGTGTTAATTAATTTAAAAATAAAATAAATGTTGAAAAATGGATTTTATATTTTTCAAAAATCTCTCTGATATCAAGGAAACCAGAGAAGCAAATTTTGCAATTTTCTAGTTTTTCTATGATTTATTATAATTATTTTAGTGAAAATGCTAGAAAATACATTTTTTAATTTTAAAATTACCTTAAAACTTTAAAATTCAATATCTCACTAAATAGACCTAAGAAAAATGTGGGATTTGTTCCTAAGTGATTAAAATTCAAAACGTGACATTTTGGTGAATTTTATTATTTTTGTGATTTTTATTATTTTTTAATTATTAAAAATATTAAAATATTATTAAAAATCAACTTTTTCAGAAAATTGAAATTTTAATTTTCTTAGATTCCCCTGATATCAGAGAGGCTCCAAAACCAATTTGGTGAATTTTTGAAAAGTATTTTAAAAGTTATGAATTTTTAAAGTTGAAAATGGCTAAGTGACTTAATCAACCCAATTAGTGGGGCTAACCAAGTCCAATTGACCTCAAATTTTTATGGTGGATTCCTCTGATCCTAAAGGTCAGTGGAGAATTGATTTCAAGTCAATTTGATGCCTGGTTAACTCTAATTAATTAAAGATCTATTTTGGGTGTTTAAGCCAATTAGGGTTGTTTTGAATGAACTAAGCCAAAATCTATTTTTCCCAGGGTTCTCTGGTCATAAGGAACATTACCAAATTTTCCTAGAATTTATTTCACAACAAGCTATTTACTGGAATTAAAATACTCAAAACGAGTGACTCGAACTTGAAAAATCAAGAACTCTTCATAGGGATGGCCTCTGACTTTGGAAAATTCAGGGAATGTTCCCAAATTCAGAGGCTTCAAAAGCCCTATGGTCTCATGCCATAGTGAATTGTATGCATGCATGGAGAATTAAAACAATGCAGAGAGTAAATAAATTATAAAAAATAAAATATTTGATGAAATTAAGTGATTTCTTTTCCACATTATTCTCCTCTCTTCACTGAGCAAGAGGGTATTTTTATTTTATTTTTCTGATTTTTCTAGACAAAGATATGAAATTTTGAAGTTTAGGGAATTAAATAAATCAGAAAATACCCTATTTTTCTATTTATCCACGCGGCGCCAGCGCATCCTCGGCAGCTCCGAAAGACCACGCGGCGCGCTCCCATTCGACGCCGCCACTTGAGTCAGCAGCCCGGGCCCCGCAGTTCTCGTACCGTCTCCTGGTCCGACGCGATTCTGGCCGTCCGTGCGCGCGTGTATTAAATGGACGGCATCCGTTCATCGTCCCCAAGTGTTCTCACCCGAGAGCCGTCCACACTAAATCCCTATGATCTCACTCGATTCTCAATGGATTTTTACGTTCTTATGCTCTATGGATTCATCTTGAAGATACGAACACATCTATACGGCTAACATGCATTGAAACTAAGGCATTTGAAATGGAGAATCTCCAGAAGCTCGGGATGGAGAGTTAGCTCATACCTTGGCTCAGAGAAGTGTGGCTTCAATCTGAGAGCCGTTGCACCTTCGATTGGGTCCCGGCAAGCTCCGCGATGAAGTCTCCCGGTCCAGTGAATTGTCCGGATATGATTTCGACCAAGCCCGATCACAAAGCTCGGAGGCTGGAGCAACCGGGGTGGCCCGGAGATGGGGCTTTTGATGGTGGACACCTTCTCTTGGTCCGAGTGAAGGTGTAGAGCCAATCAATTTGGGAATTGGCTCACCGTGGAGAAGTGTCCTGGTTTTGGGTGGAATTTCAACTCCGAAATTGAGCTTACGGAGGAGAAATGGCAGGGGAATTTCACCTGGGGATCAAGTGCTCTAAGGGTGGAGGAGGGTCCGGAACAATTTTGGCGCAGTTTTGGTAAGGTTTATGCTTCTCTCCTTCTCATGGCCGAGAGGGTGGAGTTTAAATAGTAGCTGGCTGGGGGCCTCCCGGGGGAGTTAGGGCTTGGGATCAGCTTGCTCCGGTGAGGAGAAGAACAGCCATGGTGACCACTGGGCGAGGGCGGCTCGGCAAGTGAGAATTTCAATGTTGGCTCACATGTGAGCTCTCGGCCATGGTGTTTTCCGGCGGCCCGGTGGCCGGCGGTCGGGCATGGGTCACCCTCAAGGTCGAGTGGGTCGGGGGCTGGAGGTTTGTGCAATCAATTGGCCATGGACATGTGTAAAGGCTTTGATCCAAAGTAGAATGGGGCATGGCTAGTTTTGAGTCTAAATGGGTCAATCCACCCATTTGGGCTTGGTGCACCCTTCAAGGTGGCTTTGGATGCTGTGGGGGATCAAAGGGATCAGCTGGTTTGGCATGGAGAAGTCTCCATCCAAATATATTTGGATTAAATTTAAGTTTAGGTGAAACATGATTAAGGCTAATGAGCTTTAGGGATTAAGGAAAGCCCCCCCTCTTCTTACCCAATATGGCATGGTGGAGTGTCCAAAGCTCTCATGGCTCACATGTGGCTCATGCATTTCTTCATGGCTCACCTTTGGCTTGGCAAAAAGTTTGGTCAATTTCATAAAAAAGGATTTTAAGGATTTTGGATAATTTGGTGGAAATTTGAATGAAGCTTCATTTAGAAATATTTGATCATTGGTTTAGGACTTAGGGATGATTTTAATTGAAAGTATGATGAGGGGAAATGTCATATGGGCTTTGGAAGAATTTTTTGGGGTTTTGGATTTGGTGGAAGTGGGCTTTTAAAATGGTTTAAGGAATGGGCCCTTAAGTTTAAAAATGAATTTATGGATGGGAATTTTGTAAAGAGGTTGGGCCAAATAATTGTTGGGTTTAGCTCATGGATGTGTCATGAGTGATTTGAAACAAATTGGGGGTGATTTGGATTTGAATTGGGTTGAATTTGGGTTAGGTTTGGGCTTAGGTCAAAAATGGGCCTTTTAACCTCGGGTTGAGTTTGAGTGGGGTTTGGGTTCAAATTTTGGGCAAATCATGTTAGGGTTTTGTTTGTGGGAATGTTAAGGAAGATTTAGAAAAGATTTGAGGTTAATTGGAGTTGAATTGGGTGAGTTTGGGTTAAGTTTGGGTCATGGGTCCAAATTGGGCTTTAAGGCCAAAAGTGAGATTGGATCCAAATGTCAATCAAATTGGACTTGGATTTGGTCTAGATTGGTATTGGGAATGTTTAATTGAAGTTTAGAATTGAATTGGACCAGAATTTGGGTCAATTGGATAGGTTTGGTTTAACATTGGGTTCACTTTGGGTTAAAATGGGTCAATTTGGGGGTTTTGACAAAAGTAGGGTAAATTGACAAAATTGGCCCATGGTGTAGTTGGACAAAATGAAATTGGGAATATTTAGGATTTTCTGGAATTTTCTGGGAATTTTCTGAATTTTTGGATTTTTAGGCCAAGAAGGGTATTTTGGGTATTTGGAGGGTATTGGGAGGTATTTTTGGAATCTTTGGTATTTTTGGGTATGGATGATCAATTTGAGTGATGTGGAGATGTTTGGGATTGATTTTGGAAAATTTTGGGTAATTTGGAAATTTTGCAAAAATTTGGGTAATTTCAAGGGTTTTGGGTAGGTTTAGTAGGTGTAGGGTCCCGGGGTCAAAAATTGAAAATTTGGGAAATTGAAGATTGGGTGAATCTAGGTGGAAAGAAATCATTTTGGTTGAGCCATGAAACCATTTCAAGCCCATATGAGCCATGAAAGGACTCATTTGAGGCATTCACTTATGTTGTTCCTAACCCTCTTAGCGAGGGCTTAGGGGTTAAGGACCATCCATGTGAATCACCTACATGAGTCAGGAGGTTAAGTTGGGTATGGGTGTGGTTTTAGGAAGTGTGTGGAAATGTAGTGTGTAAGTGTAGTGTAAGTCAGCCCCTTCACTGCACTCGAGCCACCTGTAGGCAGATCCTGAGGCCAAAGAATCCTATAGGAACTCATCCTTTAAACTTCCACATTCGATTTCAACCCTCTAGGTGATTAGGGGTCTATAGTCAAGTTTGTGGAGTTTGCAGGGAGTTTAGAAGTGGTTTAAATCTCTAAAATGTGGGTCCCAATTCTAGTCCTCTAAGATAGTCAAAGGAAAAGCCTAAGGCTAGATCCTAAGCACTAAAAAGAAGAAGGGAAGACCTCATCAAAAATGAGGTCAACATCGATCTATATGCCAACAAAGGTGGATGGAGTATGATTTGGAATGAGCTTAAGAGTGTCCTGGATCAGATCCAGTTCACTTCAATGAAAGCCCCTGCCTGAAATCTGGCACCAGCCCAGTCCAACATGAAGACTTCACCAAGGAGATTACTACAATAGGAAAGAATGAAGAAGGGGATCATGAGTAAAATTAAGGATGATAGTGCAAATGATAGGATAGGGGCTACCTTTGTTAGAATTTTTGTCACAGATTAGGGGTTGAAACCCCTCAAACCCCTCACTTTGTACCTTTATCTTTATGCCCCTCCAGGGTCTCATAATGATAATAGAAATGATTTTGGCTACATTCTTACTGTCTCTAGAGATGACATAACTAATCGCAACCTATCTAACCCCAATCTTGATTCCCAAAATGATCCTCAAATCATGTTAGTTCCCGATGAGAAAATTGATGACAACAAAGAAAACATCAACCATACCTATTATGACAATACGGGAAGCAAGGAGCCAATCCTTGAGTGCAAAGGAACTCCACTTGCAATTAACCTAGATTTTTCAGATATAGAAATGATACAAGAAGAATCAACTACAACATTAGAAGAACCTCTGGCTCTAGAGCAGGAAGAAGTAACAGAAGTACATTTACGGATAGACAAGCTGCTACCACCAAGAACATCTCTAGTAAAGAAAGGAAAATAAATGATTACCCAAGAAGAATTACCTCTAGTAACAGAAGAAGTACAAATTCGAAGCAAGATTTAAAGTTTAAACAAAGTGGATTACAATGTACTAGCTCATCTTGGGAAGTTGCCAGCCAAACTAAGCATCTAAGATGCTCTAATCCCGTCAAAGGAGATGAGGGAAATTCGGATTAAGGCTCTACTTGACCCAGACATTTTATTAGCGCAGTTGGCTAGCACATCCTTAGATGGAGTTTGTACTTTGAAGGAATAGCCTGGTTTAACCTTCACTAATGAAGATTTGCTACTCGGTACAGCCGATCACAGCCATCTGTTCTACATTTCCGTCATCTCCGGTAGGTTTGTACTTTACATAGTGTTAGAAGATCCTGGAGCATCACTTAACGTAATGAGTCTACGGACGTTAGCATACATGGACATCGACGCACGAGAACTCTCCACAGATAAGATGATGCTCAAAGGATTAAACCAAAAAGGAGAGAGCCCTCAGATCTATAACACTATAAATGAAAGTTGGAAAACTATTAACAACTGCAAAATTCCATGTCATCGACGTAGATACTTTATTCAACACCCTTCTTGGTCGATCGTGGCTTACAAGTATAATATGGTCCCATCGTCACTTCAGCAATGCATAAAGTACTACAAAGATGGGCAAGAACATTGCATCAAGGGAGACTTTCAACCTTTCTCAATACATGAAGTAGTATTTCATTCCCTTTCCCCAACGAGAGTTCCCTGGACTTGAAGGTTTCAACTGAATAATCCCCAGCGGAAACTTCCTCTTTAAATTCTCTGTTTTGTCTTGAGTTTTGACTCGGACAGTTGTGTTGGTTTTGTTGATCTCGTCGGTCAACACCAATACGTGCAGTGTGTTTGCCCAACACACCACACCTATTGGGGGTCCATTTGTTGACCTCACTTCTGGTTAAGGTCTAGTCTTTCAATAGAATAGCCTAGGGTCTAGCCATAAGACTCTCTTAGTGATTTTTTTAGAAGACTAGCCTTGGAACCCTCCCGCATAGAAATTCAAACTTTTCTCACTTCACTAGGAGTTTTCATATGCTTAAGGCCTAACCTCCAGCTTTTAGGAGGAAGAGACGAAGCATAAGGAAGCCCAGGGGAAGTCTCCTATAGGTGGTCAGACCTTAGGACCTACCCTGGGAGGTTTGGAGCTTACACCATACACAAATTTCACACTCACAAACCTAATCAAAGTACATACTACTTTGATCCCCCAACTTTTTGAAAACTCATGTGTGTTGTTTTCTCTTAGCCCCGGGCTAGGGCTTGACTAGTACCAACACATAAAGAACCAAATGAGGGTCACCCTTGGTCCATGACACACTACTCACCTCCAATCAACCTTAATTTTTTTCTAAAATTTCAATTTTTGACCCCTAGCCCCTTAGTCTACACAAAATACCCATAAACCCTAAATTCCTCCAAAACATCCAAAATTACCCAATTTTTTTTTCAAAAACTATTTCAAAATAGTCTCCACCACTCAAATTGACCAAAGTCATCTAAATTTGCTAAAATTCTTAAAATACCCCAAAATACCCAAAATGACCAAAATACCTCTCTTAGCCCAAAAATCCAAAAATTCCCAAAAATTCCCAAAACATCCCAAATATTCATAATTTCATTTGTCTCAACTACCACATGACCCAATTTGATTAATTTAGCCCAATTTAACTAAAAGTCCCAACTTGATCCATTTAACCCAAAATTACCCAAATTAAACCCAATGTCCACCAAATTGACCCTAATTTTGCCCAATTTCAATTCCAAACTTTAATTCAACATCTGTAGCCTCAATCTAAACCAAACCTAAGCTCAATTTGGCCCATATTTGAGTTTAATTTCATTTAAAATCCAAAATTCTCAATCTTGCCTAAGTGACCCAAAATTCCTAAATTGACCTAACACCAATAAATTTCTCCCCAATTTGAATTCTAAACCATTCATAACACTTCCATAAACCAAATTAAACCATCAATTGCCCCCAATTTGAGCCTAAGCCTCACACAAACCCATTTGAGCCAAATTCCCCCAATTTTGACCAAATATGACATATGCGCAAAATTCTCTAAATTGAAAGCCCTAACTCTAAAATTTCCACCAAATTAATGTTGGGAACCCTTTATAACATCCCCCTAAATCAATTGAAACCCTCAATTGGCCTTGGATCCAACTCTAGCCTAATCCAAATCCAAGTTAGCACAAATGACTCAAATTGAACCAAATGGCCAAATTGAACCCCCAAACCAATTCAAAACCACTCCAATGCCTTCCCAAACTCTTTGTCACAAACATAAACATCATTTTAATCAATCATTTGGGCTTAACCCAAGCTCAAACCCAAGCTAACCCAACTTCAGCCCAAAGTGCCCAAAATTTAACCTATGAACCAATTCACCCAAAGTGAGCCAAATTGACCGAATTGGCTCCATGACAACCAAGCTTAGGGATCCAAGGACCAGCCAAGACCAACCAAACTCAACCTAAATGAGCCATGGACCAATGGTCCTTACCCAATGTCAACTTTGCCTCACCTTTTGTCTAAACCCATTTACTTCAGCAAGCCTCATTAAACCAGGCAGTTAATGGCACTGAGCTCCTCTCTTACAACCCCTCAGCCTGCCAACCATCCTAGCCTCCAAAACAGGAATGCCCAAGCACCCCTATACCCCTTTGAGATAAAAATTGAGCCTTGTCAGTGAGGCATTGATACACCTAAAATATATAGTATTTTTTGTACACATTTTTATACCTAATTTTGATGATATTGCACTTTAATGGAAGGTATTTTTTGTTTTTCTTGTAGGTATGATGAAAATGTGTGATTATGATGATAGGAGCAACATTGGATCAAATTTGGAGCAAAAAAATGAAAAATGAAAAATTGGGCACTGGCAGCTAAGCGCCGCTAGGCCGGCGCTTAGCCGCGACAGTTAAAAATTGAGATTGATTTGAATTTGGCACCATTTTCAAAGGGGATGGGATGCAACTCTTGGTGGTAACTTCCATAACTTCCTTTGGGAGGCATGTTTGAATGAAGGGGTGCATTCTTTGGTGGATATGTCGAATCTGGACACATTTTGAAGAGACACCAAGGCACCTTTTGGGTTTATATTTAAAGAGAGTCTTATGAAAGATTAGGGGATCTTCATTTACATTTTGAAGGTTTCATCCATTCCATTTTTAAGAGAGTTTGTATAGAGTTTTTATTGTATTTTCATTAGGAGAAGGAGTAGAGAGTAGAAAAGAGAAAAGGGTAGGATTGAAGTCTTCTTCTTCCCACTTATTTTCTTTCCTTTAGTTTAGTTTTTATTGAAGTCTGAAATCTATTTCTGAGTCATTGGAGTTAGAAGGCCTGCTCTGAGGAGTAGTTTAGTGAAGATTCAAAGTTTCAGAAGAACTTCTTGAGACTTGTGGAGAGGATTTTCAGATAAGTGTTTACTTTTGTTCTTACATTTAGTTTTTAATTAATACTTATTTTTATTTGTTGTTTTTCTTATGATTTTTAATTTCATATCAATGTGTTTTTGTATTTTCTCAATGCATTCTAAGTAGTTTACTTTATCTTTTTCTTTCTTAAATGAAGAAGTAAGTAATTCATGAAGAATTGTTGTGGAATGTATATGTGTTTAAAGTTGGAAGAAGTTGTGAAAATTGATTCTATAAACTTTATTTACTTCTTAATTTGGTGTGTTAAGACATAAAATTTGTGGTGAGATTATGTAACATCCAATGCGGTATTGTCTCATCAAATTTAAAAAGAATCACATGCAATTATATGGGTAAAAATTATAGTTCATATAATTGAATGTAATATATTAGAAGATGTTTTAAAAGGGGAGTAAAATTAGAGGATTTCAGTGTGATAGGCTAAAAGCCCCTAATTTGGTTTGAAGATTTTAATTTTGTTATGAGAAGTTAGCCCCAGGCAGAGGGAATTGAGGGAACTCTAGAGTGAGAGCTGGTATCTTAACTGCCTAACCATGTTCAAAATGATAAAAATTCAAATTAACTAATGTTCTTTATAGAACCAAGTAAGGGTAAAGAATACATTAGCTTCTATTTATCACAACAAATTTAAATACTTCCAAAACCATACTTTCATAATTATTACTACTTTATAAAGAAAAGAAAAAGATATTCTAGTTAATAGTGTTTTTTATACTGAGTTTACAGTTATTATCATTTTAATTTCGTGTTTGACTTTTACAAGAAAATTTAAAGAGTGAAATCAACTATCAAACTTTTCAAAATCAAAACATGCTTTCAAAAGCCAATTAAAAAAGTAAAAAGATAACTTTCTTATTTCTTTATAGAATTTTCACTTTTCCTGTGGATTCGATATCTCGGGGCTTAATAAGAAAATCTTATATTACTTGATAAACGATACGTATACTTGCGTAGTATCCACATTATAAATCATAATTTTCATATCAAAATCATAAGCATATATATCCAGCGGAGAAAAGTTTTTGTCGCCATTACTAATTTTCATATCATAATTGTAAGTATAAATATCGAGTGGATCAAGTTTTTGGCGTCGTTACTGGGGAAAGAAATTAATTAAAATTCCATTTTAAAGAAAATTAAGAAATTTTAAATTTTTACTTTTCTTTATTTATGTTAGTGAGTTCTGTTTTGTTGTGTTTTATTGTTGTATGCGTAGTTTAGGTTCTAAGGGACTGTTCCTTATGATTCTAAATTAGAAAGAACTATCAAAAAAATTTAAAATATAGAAAAAGATAAAAAAATTCAAGAAATGACAAATCATCACGATCAAAATGTTGGCATCCATCAAGAATTAAGACCTTTAACTTCGTGGTAGTATTCAAAACCCTACTGTAGTTGCTAATTCTTTTAAGCTTAAACTTGCTATTATCCAAATGGTTTCTAATAATCAGTTTGAAGGAGTAACAAGGGAAGATCCTAATTTGTATCTTGTTAATATTCTAGAGTTGTGTGCTACTTTTAAATATGATGGTGTTTTGGATGATGCTATTAGACTTAGACTTTTTCCTTTCTCGCTAAGGGATAAAGCTAAAATATGGTTACATTCGTTAGCACCTGGATCAATTAGAACTTAGGGTGAACTGTCACAAAAATTTCTTGATAAATATTTTCCACCATTTAAGACTGCTAAGTTGAGAAATGATATTACAAAGTTTTGTCAGTTTGAAGAGGAATCAATATATGAAGCATGGGAAAGATTTAAAGAACTCCTCAGGAAATGTCCATATCATTTGATACCAGATTGGTTATAATGGATTAGTTGGATCTCTTAGATCGATCATCGATGCTGCTGCTATGGATTATTAATGTCTAAACCATTTTCTGATGCTTATGCTTTAATTGAAGGAATGACTACTAGTAATTTTCAATGACCTTCTAAAACGTTTAATCCTAAAAAGGTAGCCAGTGTTTTTGAAATGATGCTTTTACACTGTTAGCAAATCAAGTTGTTGCTGTTTCAAGGAAGATACACTAATTTAGGATGAAATTTTCTCAGCCATATTCCATGATTGAAGAAAATTCATTCAGCTAAATGGTTGATTCTTATTCATCACCAAAAAATTGTGAAGGCTATAATTAAGCCTAACAACCCATATTCCAATTATTATAACCCACGTTGGAAGAATCATCCAAATTTTAACTGGAATACCAATAATCAGGGTGGTGTTAATCAAGAATGGGGGAACCACCAAGTAAACTCATTGAGAAATTGGAACAACCAAGGAAATAATAATAATAATAGATTAACTTATCTTTCAGGATATAACAATGCTTTACAGTTAAAGGAGAAAAAGTTGTCTTTTGAAGAAGTGGTGTCACATATGGGAAATCAATTACAAATTCAAGGAGCAACCATCATAATTATTGAAAATCAATTGGGACAAATTGCAAATGCCTTAAGTAATAGATCTCAAGGAATGCTTCCAAGTAATACTTAAGTAAATCCAAGAGAAAAGAATAAAGAACTAGTAAAAGCAATTTATCTGAGAAGTGGAAGAGAATTGGAAGATAGAGTTTAAAAAGAAACTGAAGTAGAGAAAGAAGAGATTGAAGAACCAAAAGAGGACGCTCCGAAAGGTTTGGAAAGACCTGTTTCTCCACCTAAGGTTGATTTAGAAAAACCACTACCTCTATTTCCTCAGAGACTTCATCAACAAAAGTTGGATAAGCAATTTTCAAAATTGATGGAGATATTTAAGAAGCTTACTATTAATATTCCATTAGCTGAAGCCTTAAAACAAATGCCAAGCTATGCGAAATTTATGAAGAATTTTCTTAACAAGAAAAGGAAGTTTTAAGATAACGAGACGGTTGCATTTAGTGAGGATTGTAGTGTAATAATTCAGAAAAAGCTTCCTGAAAAGCTTAAAGATCTTAGCAGTTTCACAATTCCATGTGCAATCGGAGACAGATTCTATGGAAAAGCTTTATATGATTTGGGTGCAAGCATTAACCTTATGCCTCTATCAATATTCAAAAGACTAGGACTAGGAGAAATAACCCCAACTACTGTAACTCTACAATTAGCAGATCATTCGATCACATATCCTAAAGGAGTTATAGAAAATGTTTTGGTTAAAGTGGATCAATTTATTTTTCCTATTGATTTCATTGTGTTTGATATGAAGGAAGATAAAGAGATACCTATAATTTTGGGAAGACCTTTCCTATCTTTAGGCCGAGCCATGACAGATGTGCAAAAAGGGGAATTAATTATGAGGGTTAATGAACAGACTGTTACATTTAATATTTCAAAATAGATGAAATATCATGCTAGAGGTAAAGAAGATGAATTTTATATGATGGATGTCATCAAATATTTGAGTGAAGTCATTTCAAGTCAACTTATGAAGAGAAATTTGAAAGAGAAGAATGGGAACAAAAGCAAGAAGAGGAGTTACTTGATTCTGAAGATTTTCAAGAGGAAGATTTAAAGTATGTTCGTGAAAGTTTTGAATTTTTGGATTTGACTGAAAAAGATGAATCTTATGGTCCATCAATTGAAAAACCTCCTGAACTTGAGTTAAAAATGCTTCCTGATAATTTGAAGTAAGTTTTTCTAGGTGAATCCTCAACCTTGCTAGTTATAATTTCCTCTCAATTAACTTAAAAAGAAGAAGAGAGTTTGCTTGAAATTTTGAAAAAGCACAAGAAAGCCTTTGGATGGACAATTACTGATATTAAAGGAATCAGTCCTTCAATTTGTATGCACAGAATTCTTATGGAAGATAATTGCAAACCACAGGTTGATCCCCAAAGGAGATTAAATCCTATCATAAAAGACATTGTTAAGAAAGAAATTTTAAAATGGTTGGATGCTGGAATTATCTACACTATTTCAGATAGTGCATGGGTTAGTCTTATTCTCTGTGTTCCTAAGAAAGGAGGAGTGACTGTGACTCTTGATGAAAAGAATGAAATAATACCAACAAGACAAGTTACAGGGTGGCGAATATGCATTGATTATAGAAAATTAAATCTTGCCACAAGGAAAGATCACTTTCCACTCCCATTTCTGGATCAAATGTTGGATAGACTGGCTGGGCATAAATACTTTTGTTTTCTGGATGGATATACTGGTTACCACTAAACTCAAATTGCTTCTAAGGATCAAGAGAAAACTATGTTTACCAGTCCTTATGGTATGTTTTCTCTTAGAAGAATGCCCTTTGGTTTATGTAATGCCCCTGCTATATTTCAGAGATCTATGATGGCTATTTTTTGTAATTTAATTGAAAAAGGGATTGAAGTTTTTATGGATGAATTGTTAGTGTTTGGAATTTCGTTTGAATCAAGTTTAGAACATTTATCTAAGGTTCTAAAACTCTATGAAGAAACTAATTTGGTCCTTAACTGAGAAAAATGCCAATTTATGGTAGCAGGAGGAATTGTTTTGGGACTTCAGATTTCAGAAAATGGTTCGGAGGTAGATCCTACAAAAATTCAAGTTATATCTAATTTACCTTGTCCAACCAATGTAAGAGGAAATAAATGTTGGATTCTACAGGTGTTACATCAAAGACTTTTCAAATATTACAAAACCTTTATGTCATTTACTGGAAAAGGATGTAAATTTTAATTTTAATGATGATTACCTCAAAGCCTTTGAAACATTAAAAGAAAAATTAATCACTGCACCTGTAATAATTTCACCAAATTGGGAAAAACCTTTTGAATTAATGTGTGATGCTAGTGATTATGCTATTGGTGTTGTTTTGGGTCAGAAATATGATAGGATTTTCAAAGTTATTTATTATGATATTAAAACGCTTAATAAAGCTCAAATTAATTATACCACTACTGAGAAAGAGTTATTAGCTATAGTATTTGCCTTTGATAAATTTCAGTCATATTTAATTGGAGCTAAATGTGTTGTGTATACTGATCATTCTGCTATCAAATACTTAATGAAGAAAAAAAGATGCAAAATCGAGACTGATAAGATGGATTCTTCTTTTGCAAGAATTTGACTTTGAGATAATAGATAGAAAGGGTTTTGAAAATCAAATTGTTGATCATTTGTTCAAGCTTGAAATTGAAAAATCTCTCTGTGATGTTGAAGAAATTAATGAATAATTTCCTGATGAAAAATTGTTCATTGTTCATGAGTGGCGTGTTCCGTGGTATGCAGACATAGTAAATTTTATTGTCAGTGATATTATACCCTATGGTTTGACATATCAGGAAAACAAGAAATTTTTGTCTGATGCTAAGACTTAATTTTTGGATGACCCATTTTTATATAAACAAGGATAGGATCTAATAATTCGAAGATGTGTACCTTTGGAAGAGAATTATGAAATTATTCAAAAATGTCATGATTCTGATTATGGGGGACATTTTGGAAGTGATAAAATCTTACAATCTGGATTTTTTTGGCCTACAATTTTTAAGGATGTAAATGCTTATATTAAAAATTGTGATTGATGTCAGCGTGTAGGCAATATTTCTAGGAGAAATGAGATTCTCCTCAATTATATAGTGGAAGTTGAAATATTTGATGTTTGGGGATTAGTTTTTATGGGACCATTTACACCATCTTTTGGAAATGTTTATATTTTGATGGCAGAAGACTATGTTTCCAAATGGATTGAAGCTATTGCTTTACCTCGATGTGATGCTCAAAGTGTTCCAAAGTTTTTGATGAAGAACATATTTTACAGATTTAGAATACCAAGAGTAATCATAACTGATAGGGGAAGTCATTTTAGAAATGTGATTATTGGAAAGTTAGCAAAGAAATATCATATTAATCATCGCATTGCTACTGCTTATCATCCGCAGACAAGTGGTTTGGTTGAATTATTCAATCGTAAAATTAAAAAAATACTGGAAAAGACTGTTAATCGAAATAGAAAGGATTGGTCAATCAAACTGGATTATGCTTGTGGGCCTATAGGACTGCCTACATAACCCCTATAGGAATGTCCCCACATAAGCTGATTTTTGTAAAAGCTTGTTAT
Source organism: Papilionanthe hookeriana x Papilionanthe teres (assembly GCA_022702705.1). NCBI lineage: Eukaryota > Viridiplantae > Streptophyta > Magnoliopsida > Asparagales > Orchidaceae > Papilionanthe > Papilionanthe hookeriana x Papilionanthe teres. The sequence goes on along the minus strand of CM040432.1, from coordinate 19,457,243 downwards.
TTACCTATTAAACTTGAACATAAAGAATTTTGGTCTATTAAAGAGTTCAATTATAATTTGAAAGATGCTGTTGAGAAGAGATTATTACAATTAAATGAGCTTGAAGAGATAAGGAATGAATCTTATGAAAGTTCTAAGATTTATAAGGAAAAGATGAAGTTATGGCATGATCAGAAGATTATTACTAAAAATCTTGTGCCAGGACAAAAAGTTTTGTTGTATAATGCCAGATTAAGAATTTTTTCTAGAAAACTTAAGTCCAGGTGGATGGGTCCTTTTATTGTGATGAAAATTTATTCCTATAGAGCTGTAGATATTCAAGATCCTAAGACTGGAAAAATATTTAAAGTTAATGGAAATAGACTTAAACCATATTTTTTAGTCGAGCGATCTATGTCTGATGAGAATCTGATGTTGGGTCACTCAGAATGAGTTCTGAGTTTTTCAGGCTGTAGACGTTAAATCAAGCGCTTTGTGGGAGGCAACCCATAATTATCGGTGTGCTTTGCTTTTTGTTTGTTTTGTGTGCTTTGTTTGCTTTGTTTAGTTTGTTTTTATGTTTTTAGTGTTAGTAATTTTGAGTTTTTAAACTAAATAGAGTTTATTTGACCTTATTTGATGACTTAGATGAGTTAGAATGAAAATTTAGACATTTGGCACACCTGTCCTAAATTGAGCACTGGCAGCTAAGCACCGCCTAATTGGCGCTTAGTCTTCAGAGTTACAAAAAATGTGAAAAATGAGATTCTAGAAGCCTAGAGTGTGGGGAAGAGGTTTTGGAAGTTATTTTGGAGTTTTAAAATGTCTTGGGGTAGTTTTAGCACTTCCCAAGTCTATAAAAAGAGCCTGATCTAAGAGAAACACTTGCCTCAAGTCCTATTTTCATTTCTAAATCTTAAGAAGAGTATTTTGAGTACATCATGTGTTCCAGGGAGAATGAGATTAAGAAGAATTAATATTCTGACAAGATTAAGTTCATTAGTGACAGTGCTAAAGAGTTGTTCAATGGATTTCTCGTTCTTAGTATTCAAGGGATTGCAAAAATGATTGCAAAAATTAAAGCCTGAGTGACTTCAATGGAAGCAAAGATCAATGAAACTAACTTACAATTGGAGCACATGGGATGGTATCTCAAGATGCAATTCATTCATTCAAGATACGTGGAAGAAGCAGATAAAGTGATGTTTTTGTAGAATAAATGGATTGAAGAAGAAGATATAAGAATGAACAATTATCTTTCGTTCTATCAGATTTATATTCCAGAAGGGTCAAATGAGAATAATAATGGAGAGTGGAATTAAGTGTGCTTTCTTCTTATATGTTTTGTGTTCTTATATGTTTTGTGTTCTTATGTGTTTTGTTTGGTGTGTTTAGTGTTTATGTTTGAGTTTTAATTACGCCTTATAATGTGATAGTTACATCCTAGAGATGTAAACTTATGAGTTTGAGATTAAGTCCTTATATCAAGAGAATTTCATCCTATGTATGTAGATAGAAATTCTAGGATTGTATTAAGTGCTATGTTTGTTTTAATGAATCTAAGTTTGTGTTTGTGTGAAATTTGTTTGGAATCGATGAATATTTAACATTTGAATTGAAATATTAGAAGATTTATGAGGAGAGATAATCATTTTGAAGAGATTAAGGGTGATTAACAAAGTGGCTTAAAGCATATACCTTAATTGTGAAAATCTGGGTATTGGCGGCTAAGCGCCAGAGTGCCGGCACTTAAGTGCCAGATTTCATGGCTAAGAGTCGAAGGGTTCGCGCTTAGGCACCAGCTTGCGAAAATTAGTTCCCAGCAGTTAAAAACCCGTGAATCGCCATTTTAACTCCCTTGTTCATCTTCAACCCATCGTTTTCACGTGAGAGAGAGAGTCTAGGGTATCCTTGATTTGGACCATTTAAGAGCCGATCTCAACAAAAAATTGTAGATTTGGCTTCCTTGAGGTAAGAGCACTACTCCTAAGTAAAATTTTTTTATTTTCACCATGTATTTTGAGTACATTTTGGAAAATCTTAAAATTACTATTCATGGTGAAAATTTGAATAAAAACTTAAGAAATTGCTTGGATTTAGTAGAAACATGTTTTGGAAGATAATTTAGCAAGTTTAGTTTGATTTTGGAATTTATGGTAATTTTTTTGTGAATTTTTTAGAGATGGCTCCAAAATCAAAGCGTGAGAGGAGAGACGAAGTTTTATTCCGACAAATTTGTTAGTGCGAGGGCTAAGGAACGATACGTCGATGCGTTGCTGTCAAGTAAATTTATTTTTGAGAGAGTGTTCAGTAAGCCAGGAGAAGTGGTTGAAGATATCATTGCTAGGAGGAACTAGGAGAACTACTATTGCTTCTCTGCTGTTGTTGTTTTTTCTGTTGTTAAAGAATTTTATGCGAATTTGCCTGCATCAGAAGAGAATTTAGTGATGGTTTGGGGGCAAGATGTGAAATTTTCTTCTGGGGTTATTAACACTTTCTATCAACTGCCTCCTGCTATGTTTTGTTTTATTCTAATTTTCATCTTACGGAGGGAGAGTTAGATGAGATAATGGGATTTTTGACTGATGGAAGAGGATTATGGAAAATAACAAATGATAGAAGAGTGAATTTTCCTGCTTCTAAATTAAATGCCACTTCTTAGGCATGGCATTTTTTTATCTCTTCTAAATTGTTGCCTTCAAGTCTTACGAGTGAAGTGACGAGGGAAAGAGCTGTTTTGAACCATTGCATTCAGTAAGGGAAGCCTATAGATATTGGAGCGATCATTTATGATTATATTGTGAATTGTGCCAGATCTACCACTACTGCAGGTATGAGATTTCCTTCTCTGATTCATTTATTATGTGAACTGTCTAAACTGAAATTTAAAACCTGAGAATAGGTACTTTAGCCTTTGAGACCTATCACCAGTGTAAATATTGGAGCTTACACTGTAAATTCAGAATTTGGCTGGAGAGCAGGATTTGGTAGGGCTTCTACTGTTTCTGCTTTTGCTTCTACTGCATCTACTTCTCATGCTACTACTTCATGTGCTTCATCATCTACTGATTCACAGATTGGTTTATTAAGGAAAATTTTGAAGAAAGTGAGTCTTACTCGAGAGCATATGAAAGATATGGATGGTAATATGGATAATGTAGAGAGATATATTGTAAAACATGATGAGTATGAGGAGAATTATCAGCATTATTTGGATGGACTGATTAGAGGTGATCAGAGTGCTGAGATGCCCCCTCATCCATTCTACATACCTTATGTGCCATCAGGGATTAGAATGAGCAGGATGATGATGATGATGAGGATGAAGAGTAGATGTATGTTGTTTGTTTTAGTTGTTGTGTTGTTATGCTGTGTTATTGTGTACTTTGTCTAGTATTTTGTTTGATGATTATGTTGTGATGTGAACTCTGATAGTATGTAGATTGTAGTTGAACTATTTATCTGTTTTGCATATTCAGATGTATTGTTGTTGGATTGATGTTTTATATGTTGCTTTGAGTGTAGTGTATGTGGTAGTAAATGTTTTAATGTGTATGTTGTACTATAGTTTTTTTTAGGGGTGTAACTTAATTCTAAAAAAGTTAGGAGATTAAAGAACACTATAGAAACTACTATTTAGGAAACTGCATGCTTAAAAACTTTACAAAAATCTACCACTACCATTTGTTATCTAGTATCAGTGTGATTTCATTTAGGAGTACCTTAACATCCCCCGCTCCGGTGTTATAAATATAAATCTGATTCCAGCCTTACCGGGCACTATCATTTGCAATTCTTTGTCCTTCTATGCTGAGGATGTTTCGTCGAAGTATAATTCCCATCATTGATCATCGGGGTCTTCTAAGATCATTATCTGTTCATTGGGAAAGTCGTCGTTGAGAGGCGATTCTACCTTTAAAGGGTGCGCTGCGAGGAACTCTGCTAGGACTTATCTCTTTACTACATGAAGAGGAATGAAAGTTATATCGAATTGCAATAGTATCATCGACCATCTGGCAAGTCTATTGGAAAGTGTCGGACGGGTCATCAAGTATTGCAACGGATTAAACTTAGAAATAAGGTTGACCTTATGAGAAAGCATGTAATGCCTAAGCTTTTGAGCAGCGAAGATCAGGGCCAAACAATTCTTCTCAATAGGAGGATACTTTACGTCCGTCGGAATTAGACTACAACTTAAGTAGTAGAGAGCATTTTCTTTACCCTAGTCATTGACCTGGGCTAGCAGGGCTCCGAGGGAGTCGTATAAAGCCGCGGAATAAAGTATCAACGGTTGACCCGAGACTGGGGCTGCTAAGACAGGAGGTGTCATTAAATACTAATTAATGTCATCGTAGGCCTGCTGGAACTTTTTTTCCCAAACGAATTTGGCATCCTTTTTAACCAATGTTCAGATGGACTGACAGCTACCTGACAAATTAGAAATAAAGCGTTGAAGATATGCTAACTTCCCTTGAAAGGATCGTAGTTGTTTCAAAGTTTTGGGAGGAGGCATTTCAAAGATAGGTTTAATCTTCTCCGGATCGATTTCAATTCCATGATGTCGGACAACAAATCCTAAGAATTTCCCAGAGGAAACGCTGAAGGCGCATTTCAGGAGATTCATCTTTAGGTTAAATTGTCTTAATCACTTGAAAACAATTCTGAAATTATGCAGGTCTTTCAGATTTCTCTTGATGACCACATCATCTACATAACACTCGATCTGATTGTGAATGAGATCATCAAAGATCATCGTCAATGCTCTTTGGTACGTTGCTCCTGCATTCTTCAATTTGAAAGGAATTACTGTGTAGCAGTACACTCCGATTGGCGTTCTGAAGGCTGTGAGCTTCTCATCTTCTGGTGCCATCTTTATCTGATTGTATCCTGATGATCCATCCATGAAAGAGAAGACTTCGTGTGTCGAAGCGATGTCAACATCAATTCTGGAATCGGTAGAGGGAATTCATCCTTTTGGCATGCTTTGTTCAAATCTCTGAAATCCGCGTAGATTCTGATCTGACCATTCTTCTTTCTGATTGGTACCACATTGGCTAACCAAGTTGAATATTGTTCTTCATGGCAAATTTAGCATCGATGAGCTTCTTAACTTTAGTTATAACTTGCTGTTCTATTTCTAAATGCATTCTTGTGAGAGCTTCTCTGACTGGAACAGCAGTGTGATCCACTCCTAGCTTGTGAACTGCGACTTTTGGAGCTAATCTTGGCATTTCATCGTGACTCCAAGAAAAACAGTGCTTGAATTCCATCAGTAGCTTGATCATACTTTCGAAGTCATGTTTATTGAGTAAGGATCTAACAAAGGTTGGCCTAGGCTCTTTGCTAGTTGTTGACCTCATTTTTGATGAGGTCTTCTCTTCTTCTTTTTAGTACTTAGGATCTAGCCTTAGGCTTTTCCTTTGACTATCTTAGAGGACTAGAATTGGGATCCACCATCTAGAATTTCAAACCACTTCTTAACTCCCGCAAACTCCACAAACTTGACTGTAGACCCCTAATCACCTAGAGGGTTGAAATCGAATGTGGAAGTTTAAAGGATGAGTTCTCTATAGGACCCTTTGGCCTTAAGACCGCCACAGGTGGCCTCGGTCGCGGTGAAGGGACCGACTTACACACACACTACACTTATACACTACACATTCACACACCTCCTAAAACTACACCCATACCTAACTTGACCTCCCGACTCATGTAGGTGATTCACATGGATGGTCCTTAACCCCTAAGCCCTCGGCTAAGAGGGTTAGGAACAACATAGTGAATGCCTCAAATGAGTCCCTTCATGGCTCATGTGGGCTTGATGTGGCTTCATGGCTCAACCAAAATGATTTCATTCCACTCAAATTTACCCAATCTTCAATTTTCCAAATTTTCAATTTTTGACCCTCGGGACCCAACACCCGCCTAACCTACCCAAAGCCCTAGAAATTACCCAAAATTTTCAAAATTTCCAAATCACCCAAAATTCCCCAAAATCAATCCCAAACATCTACACATCACTCAAATTGATCATCCATACCCAAAAATACCAAAAATTCCAAAAATACCTCCCAATACCCTCCAAATACCCAAGATACCCCTCTTGACCCAAAATTCCAAAAATTCAGAAAATTCCCAGAAAATTCCAAAAAATCCCAAATATTCCCAATTTCATTTTGTTCAACTACACCATGGGCCAATTTTGTCAATTTACCCTACTTTTGTTAAAACCCCCAATTTGACCCATTTTAACCCTAAGTGAACCCAATGTCAAACCAAACCTACCCAATTGACCCAAATTCTGGTCCAATTCAATTCTAAACTTCAATTCAACATTCCCAACACCAATCTAGACCAAATCCAAGTCCAATTTGATTGACATTTGGATCTAATTTCACTTTTGGCCTTAAAACCCAATTTGGACCCATGACCCAAACCTAACCCAAACTCACCCAATTCAACTCCAATTAACCCCAAATCTTTTCTAAACTTTCCTTAGCATCCCCACAAGCAAAACACTAACATTATTTGCCCAAAATTTAGACCCAAACCCCACTCAAATTCAATCCAAAGCTAAAATGCCCAATTTTGACCTAAACCCAAACCTAACCCAAATAAGCCCAAACCCCAAAATCAAAGCCCAACCAAAGTCAAAACCTCTTTGAAATACTCCCATAAACATTTCTCAACATTAATTTTACATCAATTTCAACCCTAGCCCAACATTGGCCCAACTTGGCCCACTTGGACCTATATTGGCCCATTCACCAAAAGAGCCTAAATTCAACCCAATTCAAACCCAAATCACCCCCAATTTGCTTTAAGTCACTCATGACACATCCATGAGCTAAACCCAACAATTATTTTGCCCAACCTCTTTACAAAATTCCCATCCATAAATTCATTTTTAAACTTAAAGGCCCATTCCATAAACCATTTTAAAAGCCCATCTTTTACCACATCCAAAGGCTCAAAATTGGTCTCAAAGCCCATATGACATTTCCCCTCATCATACTTTCAATTAAACTCAATACCTAAGTCCTAAATTCATCATCAAATCATTCCAAATCAAGTTTCATACAAATTTCCATCAAATTACCAAAAATTCCTAAAATCCATTTTCATGAAATTGACCAAGCTTTCCCCAAGCCAAAGATAAGCCATGCAAGCCATGGACAAGCCACATGAAGCCATGGAGAGTTTGACATGTGATCAAGCCATTAATGGAAAAAGGAGGACCCCCTTTCCTAATCCTTCTTAAGCATTTTTTTACCTTAAGCATGCCACACTCTAAACCATGCTTTGCCACCTAATCCTTGATGGAGACTCCACCACACATGGGAGATTGACCCACCGGACCTCCTCAGCCCAAAACCAGGTCTTGGGGAGGTGCACCCAACCCATTTGCATGGGTTGACCAAAATAAGCTAAAATGGCCCCTTCCCCTTTCTACTTTGATTTAACCACTTTACACATGTCAAACCTCAATTGAATGCACCAAACCCCGGCCACGACCCACCTGAACAAGATGGTGACCAATGCACAGCCGGCCGGCCACCGGGTCGCCGGAAAACACCATGGCCGAGAGCTCACATGTGAGCCAACTTTGGGATTCTACCTTGCTCGAGTCGCCCCATGCCCGATGGCCACCATGGCCGTTCGCCCTTGACCTAAGCGAGCTGATCCCGAGCCACTAACTCTCCCGGGAGGCCCTCCACCCTCTCCTATTTAAACACCACCCCTCTCTGCCATGAGAGGTGATGAAACAAACCTTAAGGAAACTCGCCAAAATTGTTCCGGACTACTCCCCATACATAGAGCATTTGATCCCCACTGAAATCCCCCTGCCATTTCCTCTCGCGAGCTCGATTTCGGAGTTGAAATCCAAGCCCAAAACCAAGACACTTCTCCACGAGTGAGCCAATCCCCAAATTGATTGGTCCTACACCTTCACCGGACCAAGAGAAGGTGTCCACCAGCAAAAGCCCCATCTCCGAGGCCACCCGGTCGCTCCGGCCTCCAAGCTTTATGATCGGCTGTGGTCGAAATCCTACCTAGGCAATTCACCAGACCAGGAGACTTCATCTGGAGCTTGTTGGGATCCAATCGAAGGTGAAACAACCCTCAGATCGAAGCCACACTTCTTTGAGCAAAGGTATGGCCTCACTCTTCTTCCCGAGTTTCTGAACATTCTCCATTTTTATTGCGTAAATTTCATCCCACATAAACTGTATGGATGTGTTCGTCTTCTCAAGACGAATCCATAGAGCATAAGAACACGAAAATCCATCGAGTATCGAGTGAGACATTAGGGATTTAGTGTGGACGGCTCTCGGGTGAGGACGCTAGGGGACGATGAACGGATGCCGTCCATTTACTACATGCGCGGACGGACGGCTCGGATGGCGTCGGACCAGGAGATGGTACGTGAACCGCGGGACCCGGAGCGCTAAATCAGATGGAGGCGTCGAATGGGGGCGCGACACGCGGCGTTTCGGAGCTGCCGAGGTTGACGCGGCGCCGCGTGGATAAATAGAAAATTAGGGTATTTTTCTATTTATTTAATTCCCTAAACTTCAACAATTCATAACTTTGTGTAGGAAAATCATAAAAATAAAATAAAAATACCCTCTTGATCAGTGAACAGAGGAGAATAATGTGGAAAAGAAATCATTTAATTTCATCAAGTATTTTATTTTTAATAATTTATTTACTCTCTGCACATTTTCAATTCTCCATGCATATAAGAAATTCACCATGGCATGAGACCATAGTGCTTTTGAAGCCTCTGAATTTGGGAACATTCCCTGAATTTTCCAAAGTCAGAGGTCATCCCTATGAGAAGTTATTCATTTTTCAAATTCATGTTATTGTTTTGAGTATTTTAATTCCAATAATTAGCATGTTGTGAAATAAATTCTAGGAAAATTTGGTGATGTTCCTTATGACCAGAAGACCCTAGGAAAAATAGGTTTTGAGTTAGTTCATTTAAAATAACCCTAATTGGCTTAAACACCCAAAAGAGATCCCTAATTATTTAGAGCTAACCATACATCAAATTAACTTGAAATCAATTCTCCATTGACCTTTAGGATCAGAGGAGCCCACCATAAAAATTTGAGGTCAATTGGACTTGGTTAGCCCTACTAAATGGGTTGATTAAGCCATTTAGTTAATTTGAACTTTAAAAATTCATAACTTTCAAAATATCTTTCAAATATTCACCAAATTGGTTTTGGAGCCTCTTTGATATTAGGGGAATTTAAGAAAATTAAAATTTCAATTTTCTAAAAAAGTTAATTTTTAGTATTATTTTAATATTTTTAATAATTAAAAAATAAAAAAAATCACAAAAATAATAAAATTCACCAAAATGTCACATTTTGAATTTTAATCACTTAGGAACAAACCCCATATTTTTCTTAGGTCTATTTAAAGAGATATTAAATTTTAAAGCCCTAGGGTAATTTTAAAATTAAAAAATGTATTTTCTAGCATTTTCACCAAAATAATTATAATAAATCATAGAAAAATCAGAAAATTGCAAAAATTAATTGTCTGATTTCCTTGATATTAGAGAGATTTTAGAAAAATATAAAATTTATTTTTCAACATTTATTTTATTTTTAAATTAATTAACACTCCAAAACTTAAAATAATTATAATAAAAATAATTTAATTCAAAAAATCACCAAAATTGGTCCAAATGGTCTTCCGGTCATTAGGAATGTCCCCTAGTTTTCTTAAGGACAGAAACTTTCCCTTGGTCATGTTATTAAATTTTCCTTGGAAATCTCTATTTTCTAGCAAAAATAATTATATAAATAAATTAAATACAGAAAAATCACATTTTCTCCTCTCATGTCTTTATTGACATATGAGTGAAGTCACATAAAAATTTCAAGTTCATTTGAGCTCAATTTAGTGAGTTATGAAATTATTAAGCTTAAAGGGCAAAGTGGTAATCAAAATTTTAACCCTTAATTAAAACTTTAGGTTTAATAAAATTAATAAGTAAAATATTTGATCTTAATCTGATTTGGATGATTGAAATTTAAATAATTAAAGGGTAGAAACCCATTAAACAATTTAAAATAATTAAACCTTAATCAAATAATTGATTAAATTTGGGAAGAATAATAAAATTGGAATTATTAAAATAGGGATATTGTTGGGAAGAGATTTATTCTTTAATTTAAAAATCCCTAAATTAATCATCTCATTAATATTCAATTCTTAATTAAAATGATAACTCAAATTTAAAATATTAAAAGACCTAATCATTAAACTAAAGTTAAATTATTAAACTCTTTTAAAATTTTAATTAAAATTAAAAATAAAATAAAATTAAAAATTAAATTAAATTAAATAAATTAAATTAAATTAAATTAAATTAAATAAAATTAAATTAAATTAAAGATTAAATTCAATTAAATTAAATAAACAAATTAAATTAAATTAAATAAACAAATTAAATTAAATTAAATTAATAAATTAAATTAAATTAAATTAAATAAATAAAATCAAATTTAAATTAAATTAAGTTAAAACAAATTAAATAAAATAAAATTAAATTAAATTAAATTAAATTAAAATTAAATCAAATTAAATTAAATTAAAGGAAATTAAATCAAATCAAATTAAATTAATTTAACATCAAACCAAACTAAATTGAATTAAATTGAATTAAATTAAATTAAAATTAAGTTAAATTAAATTAAATTTAAAATTAAATTGAATTAAATAACATCACCTAAAACAGAAGGAAATTAAATATAAAGCAACTTGAACACTATTCCAAATTTAAACTCATTAATTGAATTCAAACTAAATCACAAATTTACCCTCGAAAGCTTTAGTTGTCATAACTCCTAAACAGAATATTAAATGAAATGTTACTTCACTTATAGGACATTCAAACATCCTAGTTCATCGAGTAAGATAATAACAAAACTTAACTAAACCTCGGACGATTAATTCATTTGTGTAATTGAATTCATTTGGACTTAAAACAATCCTAGAAATATTGAAAAGATGTTTAAGATTTGCCTTAAGCACTTCCTCGATATGATAGGATGTTCATAAGTACAATTGAACTTAATTGTTCTTTGATGAAGAAAATTGTCCTCAAACAAAAACACAAGGAACCTAGACGTCATAGGATTAGGAATTTGGTAGAAAACCATAACCCTTCCCTTAGCTTTACCTAGGAACTTGCTTAAATATTCTAATTGTGTTTTAAGTGCAGCTTGGGATGACGGGAAGACCCTCCAGGTACGCTTTTATTTTATTGCAATTTATTTTCTTGCAATTTATTTAATCATATCGCACTTACTTTTCTTGCATGATAAACAACTGTTGCATGAAAACCCACACCTTTAGGATAGTCCCTAAAACTGAAACCAAAACTAAGTTAAAAGTTATTGCAAGATAAAATTCACTGCCACAACATTTCAAAGTATAAAACAACTCAAAATTTAATCACAAACAGAACACGAAACTACAATTACAACTAAATTAAAATGTCATGTTGGATGATCGGGATTACCTCGGATGATGTAACCTACGTGTTTCTAACGAGATTTCCCACGGTCTAAATGAAAGTGTGGAACTCATTCAGTTGAGTTTAGCAAATTCATCTGGACTAAGTGAATCCGATAAAAATAATGATGCCGGAAGGATGGAACCGTGGGATCTTAACCGGTGTCGTTATAATCAACTTTAAGATTTGTTTTAATTAAAATATTGAAAACACTTGGAAATTAAGATTTTCTCTAAACCAAAACACTTTTCTCATCCCACGATTTATGATTTCTAAAAATAAACCTCTCGTAACAACAAGGAGCTCGGAGCATGGTGGGCGAGCACGGCTATCGTCATCGACGAAACTCGGGTCTACTTCAAAGAAAGCTTTCTTAGAATTAAATAACCAAGCCATAGGACTTCGAGGTAGTTTGCCTAGTGCAACATAAATCCTCAACTCTTCGTTAGGCATTTGCTTTGCAAATTAAGCCCTAACCGGTCTTAGGATTCCGAGGTAGTCGTCTGATACGACATAAACTCTCACATCTTCGAGGCTGTTTGTATGATTCTATCATATAAATATAAGCCCTAATTAATTAAAATTGGCAAAATCAAAACATTAAATAGACATTAAGACTTTCCTAAATTCAAGCCAAACAATAGGATAGTCGGGAAGTCACCGAAGGTCACTTCGAATCTGTGATTTCTCCTACTTTTCTTCCTTTGAATCCCCAAAACAAAATGTTCCAAACTTGATCCATTCCCTACTGAAATTCCAAAATTCAATCCTTTGAAAACTTAAACTTTGAAATTCTTGAGAGCAGAATTATTGATTATTATCGAGAGTTTTCTTAGGTGACTCCCGTCACTTAAGATATAATTAACTATAGGGGTTTGCCCTTATAGGGAATTTTAAAGAACCCAGGTAATATAAACCCTGTTTAATGCTTTCATATTAAGAAGGGGAATTTTTCGGCTTATAAAATTGGTTCGCAGACCAAACGGATGTCACAAATCTTCTAGTTTGTTTAATCGAGCCCCACCATCAAGCAGTGTGTCTATCCTTAGGGATAGATACACGGTTTGTGATGTGGTGTTCGTTTATATAAACTATTTGGGATGTGAGATCGGTTTGATTTCATATCTTAAAATCTTCAAATTTAAAATTATTTTCAAAATCAAATACTACTTTTCAAATTATTTATTTAAATTAAATTAAAAATTCGCCGACAACTTCTGTCAGGCGACCCCCTTTTCAAAATAAAACACACGATCTAAAAATATGCCGACAACTTCTGGCGACTCCGCTGGGGACAATTCCTCTCTCCATTTTAATTAAATAATTCTGCTTTCAAAAATCGGTAGTGTATCCATGTCCTTAATGGGTCAAACTACCCTTCTTTCCGTTGGGATGCTATGTTCATTTCTACCTTGAATAAGTATAACCAACATTCTCTCGGATTTAGGAGCCATCTGTTGTAGACACCCCTAAACGGAGAGGTTCCGAGATCCTTTTACCTCATTTCGAGGTGGGGTGGACCCCCAATAGGTGTTAGTTTAGGAGTGATCCTTCGAGTCGAGAAGTCTTGCATAAGACTTTCTTTTCCTTTCCAACTCGAATCGATTCCTTACCTTCTCTACACCTTTGAACATTCCGTTCTAAATAAACGAACCCTCTAATAAATGATTCTTTTAACAAATGATTCCTTCTTATAAATACATGAACAAGAATGTGTTCGTACTCTTTTCAATTCCTTTCTTTTTCGTCCTAATGAGAAGAAGCATAACTTGGGACTCGACAAACGCGAATCTACCCTGCGGAAATGGAAGCCCCAAAGCTGATTTTCTCCTTCACCAATGGACTGGACTTCGCCGTTTATAAGGATGAGCCGCCCGACAATGGGATCATCCAGGTTTGGACAAGGATTTGAGAACACGAATGTCAAGATCACCGACGTTTCCCTTTTCGCACCGACAAACAAAGTATCCGAAGCTAAGAAGCCGCCGATCGAGTTCAACCTTAGGTCGACCCAAGAGTTTCCTCCACCGCAAAAGATCCCGACCGAGAGGAGTACTGTTGTCTGCGGGAGGACCGTTCTTGCTACCCCCATCTGGTCTAGTTGTTTCTACACCTACCCCGGCTACGCAAATTAAAGGGGAAGGAAATCCGAATTATGGTGAAGGCGTTACACGTGGAAGGTACAGACTTTCCTGTGAGACCTTCTGTTTTTGAAATCGGGTCCAGCTCAAGAATTCCATCACTAACAAGGACCCAAAGAAGGAATAGAAGTAGGAAGATTGCCAGGAAAGCCAGAGCTGCTGAAGTTGCTTTCCTGGTGGAAATCCCAGAAATCCCTGAGTACACACCACTACCTGAATATATACCGTTGCCTGAAGATACACCCTTTTTGGAAGGAAGCAGATTCCATCCCCTTTCCGCCGCAGCTCATGAGGAAAATGTCCGCAGGATTGCTTCTACATTACCTCAACTAGCATACTACGATGACAACAGAAGGAAAAGGGCTAGGATCACACCATTTGCCCGACTACAGAATGTGATCGAGAAGCTAGCAAAGAAAGAGAAGTGCCCTGTATCAGAGATTCTAAGAAGGATAGGGCGGGTGCCAGTCAAATCCTGTCTTGGGCCCCGAGTAGAACCTGCCATCGTTACAGAAAAGCCAAATAAAAGGATGAAGGCTAGTCCGCCTGTCGTCGTTTCCGAATTACAGATTAACGAGGATACCACCTTCCAACATTTGGCTGACAGACCATCTGGTCCTAGACCTTCTGCTGTTAGAAGGATGGTATGGCATCCCACTACTGGACAGCTGAGATTGAAACAACAGCCTGAGAAGGAAAGTCTCGTCAGGAGACTTGAATCTGAAGAAAGTGCTACTTGCGAGAAAGGGGACTCGCGAGAAGGGAACCCGGCAGCTATCACACGACAACTGTGAAGATGCACAGAAAAGACCGCTAGAGGACGCTATGGAAAAGTTGAGGACTGATATTCGACGACTAGCAAAAGAAAGAGAAGAGAAATTTGGAGATGAGATTGATTCATCGGAATTCATGGACGACGAGTATGCAGAAATCAACATGGTCGAAACACGAGCTTCGTCAGCTTCACAAGGTGCTCCTGCAGCCACAAAAAGAGAAGAGCCAGAAGTGATGAGAAAACAGCTTCAAGAGAAAGACGATACGATCTCCCAAATGGCGAAGAGGATGGAAGAGATGGCTGTAGAGTCAAGTGCAACCTCAAAGAGAGACACCCCCAAAGGTCATTCACATTGTAGACGGAGGAAGGGAGATTACATCCGTCAACGGGGATGATCAGCTAAAGAAGGATACAACACAAAGTATGATTCCAGAAAAGGATATCAAGAGCTTGGTGGAACGAGCGAGGTGCGAGAAGCCTTAGCACAATCAAAGAGCGGGACATCCATTCGGACGGGTAGACCTTACCGGAAGAATTCGACGCCATCCGATACCCGAAAGGCTTCGTATCACCTCTCGTTCAAGACCTTCGATGGAACCGGGAACCCCCGACAGCATGTTGCACACTTTTGTGCCAGTTGTTGCAATGCCGGCGGGAGCGATGCATTACTCTTCCGACAGTTCGTCAGCAGCCTGTCAGGGATCGCCTTCAACTGGTATGCAGAATTACCAAATGGTTCGGTGAAGACGTTCTCAGAACTAGGAAACCTTTTCATCAAGCGATTCGCCGGAGCTCAACACCACATCACTATAGGTGATTTAGTGGTAGAGAAGCAGAGCCGAACGAAACTTTGGTGGATTACATACTTCGATGGAGGAACTTAAGCGTGAAGTGTGAACCACAACTACAAGAACAACATGCAGTCGACATCTTATTTAAAAGCATTCACGGCCCGATAGCCCTTCTCCTCAAAGGATTCACTATTAAGACTTTCGAGAAGTTGTTAAGCAAGGTCGGGAGCTTGCAAGAGGAGGCGAAGCAATTAAGTTTCGTGAGACAAGACATACAAGCAAAAGCTCGTGAAGACTTTTGAAAAGAAATCCGGGATCGTTGCGGCGGTCGACAAAGGCAAGCAACCGATACAAATATCGTCCGAAAGGCCGCAGCAACCTCAACACAATTACCAAGAATCCCGACCCGACTATCGGTCATCTCCACGAGTATGAACAACCGCCTCGTCCGCAACGTACATTAAGGGAGCTTCGAGCGGGGAATATCCATTCAAAAATGAAGCGAGTGCTGAAAATGTTCCGTAGTCGATGAAGACTCCGCATTTCCAGCGCGGAGCCTAAGAGACCGGAGGAAGTCAACAAGAAAAGTGATCCCAACTTTTGCCCTTATCACCAAATGCTTGGACACAAGATAGAAGATTGCATTACCTTCAAAAGTTGGCTTAATGACAACCTTCGGAAAGGAAATATAACAATCCCGAAGGAGTACATGAAGGAACCCCAGAAAGGAGGTTCCGTCAATGTTGTCTCGACTGATCCCATCATTTCGATAGATCCCTATACGACTGACGATGGATGGACTACCGCTTGGACAAGGTCTTCGAAAAAGATTTTAAACAACATCCAAGCCGCTTCGGTGCAAGCTTCAATTCAGAGTTTGAAACCTGCCAAGTCGGCACTATCACTTGCAATAGAAGAACCACCTCAACAGGAGACGATTGAAGAGAAGAAGAAAATCGACGAAGAAGAGAGGACCGAGGCTCCTAAGGCTAGACTAGCGGCTGCTTATCCTAGGATAGTTGTTTCTGATTCGGGGGAGAAACCCTCAAACCACTGACTCTGTATGATTATCTGCTCACTTCGGTGGGATCATATAATGATAAGGGTGATGGCGTTGGCTACGTTTTGACTGTTTCTAACGATTACGTTACTAGCGACAATCCGGACATCGATTTCGATACCAACGACAATTCTCAAATCATACACAATCTCGACGATCAAAATAACGAAGAAGACATCCATCAAGGAGGCTACGAGAGTTCAACAAGCAACGAATCTATCTCGCGAGTTTCGAGGAGCTCCGAGTCACAATAGAGTTAGAGCCTTCAGACTCTGAAGCTAATCCGGAAGAACCTGTCATTCCGATTCAGGAGGAGACACCGACAAGCTCAACACTAGATTCAGAAGAAATTACAGAAGTCAACTTAAGAAGTAGAAGAGTTCTACCTCCGAGAATGGGTCCAAAGGACAAAGGAAAGTAGGTGGTTGTTCAAGAAGAACCAACCCCAGCAGGAGAAATACCCATTCGAGAAGAAGCCGAGACACATGGAAATAAAGTGGACCACAACGTGCTAGCCCATCTTAGGAAACTACCGGGCAAACTGATCATCTACGATGCTCTCATCTTATCAAAGGAGATGAGAGAAGCTCTGATCAAGGCCTTAATTGATCCGGAAATTTGCTTAGCTCAAATGGTCGGAGATTCCTTAGATGAGGTTTGCTCGTTAAAAGATCAGTGAGGTGTTACCTTCACGGACAATGACCTACTACTTGGGATAGCAGATCACAACTGACCGTTGTACATATCAGTTACAATTGGGAAGTTTACGCTCTCCAGAGTATTGGTGGATCCAGGAGCATCAATCAATATAAAGAGTCTCCAAACACTAGCATATTTGGAAATTGATGCTCGTGAGCTCGAGGCCAACAAAATGTTATTAAGAGGATTCAACCAGAAAGGAGAAAGAACCCTCGGGTCAATAACGCTACTAATGAAGACCGGTGACTTAGCAAAGACAACCACAAAATTTCACATAATTGATTCAGAAACGTCGTTCAATGCTCTACTGGGCCGACCATGGATACATGAAAGCAGGATGGTACCATCATCTCTACATCGGTGCATCGAAATACTACGATGGAGGGGAACAGGTGCATCAAAGGTGACTTACGACCATTCTCCGTACATGAGATTGGAATCCATGAAGACGCGGCTTATTATGCACCACGGAAGAAAACAATCTTCTCCGAGAGATACCGTAACAAATGAAGCAAAGAAAGTTCGGGACAACGAAGAACCCGAAGTTCTAGTCCAACGAGTCACTCACCACTCCCTTCCGGCGAGATGGTGAAGGTTTCTCCACAACTCGCATCCGAGGTCGAGGCCGGGGAAGAGGCCGTGGTAGAGACGTTAGGACGAGTTGGACAGAGGAAACCAGCCATCAATGTTGATTGGGAAGATAGTTCCGAAGAAGAAAAAGAAATCGAAGCAAGAAGCGACAACAATAAGTCGGAAGAAGCCGCAATTCAGGATTCCTCTCGAAGACGAAAAGAATGAAGAATACAAATCAATGTACGAGAAGATTAACCACTACGTACATACTATGACCCTAACCCCTATCCATTCTAACAAGACCGAGGGTATGGTGGTCAAAGAGGTACGTAGCGACGGTGCAAAGCCAATCAAATTCTACCGTGGTGCTTCTTCCTCCAAAACTGAAAATAATGTACAATTTGAAGATGTCACTTCATCGAATTAATGGAATTACCTTTTGAGTGGTACTCTCCCAGTGTTCAAAATTTAATTCAACGTGGTTTCTTACCTCGACAATGGACAAAAGGTCAATCACAACATTTTGAAAAATTATGGAATAATTCCGGTCGTCCACCTAATTCAAAGTATGGACTCGGATTTGGCACGGTAGGATCGGTTGACGATATCGAATTTTGCTTGGTTGTCACTTGCGAATCTAATGAAAACGCATGGAAACTACGGATGAACTCGAAGATTTACAAATTGGAGACGCTCCACCAGAATTCGAAGAAGAGATTAAATCTACAATAGATGAACTAACGGAAGTTAACTTAGGTACTAGAGAAGAGCCTAGACCTACCTTTGTTAGCTCCTTACTCAATAAAGAAGACTCCAAAGAAATAATCAAGTTATTAATGGAATTTAAAGACTCGTTTTGCTTGGAACTACGATGAGATGCTAGGATTAGCTCCGGAGGTCGCGATCCATAAGCTAGGAGTGGATCCTACTTCGTCCCGGTTAGACAAGGTCCCGAAGAATGCGTCTAGAAATCGAACAACAAGTCATAGCCGAAGTTAAAAAGCTAATAGACGCCAAATTTGTCCGTGAAGAACAATACCCGACTCGGTTAGCCAATGTGGTGCCGATCGAAAGAAGAATGGTCGGATCGGAATTTGTGTGGACTTCGGAGATTTAAACAAGGCATGTCCAAAAGATGAATTCCCTCTACCGATCCCGGAACTAATGATCGACATTGCTTCGACACATGAGATATTTTCATTCATGGATGGATCTTCGGGATACAACCGAGATAAAAATGGCTCCGGAAGATGAAAAGCTTACGGCATTCGGAACGCCGATCGGAGTATTTTGCTACACGGTGATGCCATTTGGACTGAAGAACGCGAGAGCAACATACCGGAGAGCGATGACAAGAATTTTTGATGATCTCATCCACAATCGAGTCGAATGCTACGTAGACGATGTGGTCATCAAAAGCAAAGTAAAGGAAAACCATCTGTATGATTTGAGAATTGTTTTCGAACGATTAAGACAATTTAACCTTAAGATGAATCCCTTAAAATGCGCCTTCGGCGTCACCTCCGCGAAATTCTTAGGATTCGTTGTCCAACATCGTGGAATTGAAATCGACCCGGAAAAGATTAAAGCTATCTTAGAAATGCCGCCTCCCAAAACCTTAAAACAACTACGATCTTTTCAAGGGAAGTTGGCATATCTTCGACGATTTATCTCAAACTTGTCAGGTAGGTGTCAGCCTTTCTCGGCATTAGTTAAAAAGGATGTTGACCTCATTTTTGATGAGGTCTTCTCTTCTTCTTTTTAGTACTTAGGATCTAGCCTTAGGCTTTTCCTTTGACTATCTTAGAGGACTAGAATTGGGATCCACCATTTAGAAATTCAAACCACTTCTTAACTCCCTGCAAACTCCACAAACTTGACTATAGACCCCTAATCACCTAGAGGGTTGAAATCAAATGTGGAAGTTTAAAGGATGAGTTCCTATAGGACTCTTGGGCCTTAGGATTGCCTTGGGTGGCCTGGTCTGGTGAAGTGGCTGACTTACACACACACTACACTTATACACTACACTTTCACACACCTCCTAAAACCACACCCATACCTAACTTGACCTCCTGACTCATGAAGGTGATTCACATGGATGGTCCTTAACCCCTAACCCCTTGGCTAAGAGGGTTAGGAACAACATAGTGGATGCCTCAAATGAGTCCCTTCATGGCTCATGTGGGCTTTATATGGCTTCATGGCTCAACCAAAATAATTTCATTCCACTCAAATTTACCCAATCTTCAATTTTCCAAATTTTCAATTTTTGACCCCCGGGACCCTACACCCGCCTAACCTACCCAAAGCCCTTGAAATTACCCAAATTTTTCAAAATTTTCAAATCACCCAAAAATTCCCCAAAATCAATCCCAAACATTTCCACATCACTCAAATTGATCATCCATACCCAAAAATACCAAAAATTCCAAAAATACCTCCCAATACCCTCCAAATACCCAAAATACCCCTCTTAACCCAAAAATACAAAAATTCAGAAAATTCCCAGAAAATTCCAGAAAATCCCAAATATTCCCAATTTCATTTCGTTCAACTACACCATGGGCCAATTTTGTCAATTTAACCTATTTTTCTCAAAACCCCCAATTTGACCCATTTTAACCCTAAGTGAACCCAATGTCAAACTAAACCTATCCAATTGACCCAAATTCTGGTCCAATTCAATTCTAAACTTCAATTCAAAATTCCCAACACCAATCTAGACCAAATCTAAGTTCAATTTGATTGACATTTGGATCCAATTTCACTTTTGGCCTTAGAGCCCAAATTTAACCCAATTCAAACCCAAATCACTTCCAATTTGCTCCAAGTCACTCATGACACATCCATGAGCAAAACCTAACAATTATTTGGCCCAAGCCTTTACCAAAATTTTATCCCAAAATCCATTTTAAAATTCAAAAGCCCACTTTCCTTAAACTATTTTAAAAGCCCATCTAAAACCATTTCAAAAAGCCCAAAATCTACCCTAAAGCCCACATGACATCTCCACTTGCCATCCACTTAATAAAAGCCATTCCCTAAGTTCTAATCCCATCATCAAATAATTCCAAATCAAGCCTCATACCAAATCACCCCTAAATACCAAAATTTTTCTTAAATCTATTTCCATGAAATTGACTCCACTTTTCCCAAGCCAAAGGTGAGCCATGTAAGCCATGGACAAGCCACATGAAGCAATGGAAGGCTTGACATGTGATCAAGCCATTAATGGCAAAAGGAGGGCCCCCTTTCCTAATCCTTCTTAAACTCCTTTTTACCTTAAGCATGTCACACACTAAACCATGCTTAGCCACCTCATCATGGATGGAGACCACACCATTCTCTCTTGGGCGACCCAAGTGATCCTTTTCAGCCCCAAGACCGGGCCTTGGGTGGTGAATCTAGCCCAAAATCATGGGTTCACTCATTTGAACCCAAAATGGTCTTCCCCATTCCATTTCAATCCAAGCTCTTTACACATGGCATTGAGCCGATTGACTACACTAAGCTCCGACCCGACCTCCACGATGACAACGGTAACGACCACTGTCGGCCAGCCACCACAGCCGCCGGAAAACACCATGGCCGAGAGCTCACATGTGAGCCAACTTTGGAATTCTCCTTGCTTGACTGCCCCATCCCCAGTGGCCATTGTGGTTGTTCTGCCCTTGACCTAAGCAGCTGATCCCAAGCCCTAACTCTCCCTGGGAGGCCCTCCACCCTCTCCTATTTAAACACCACCCCTCTCGGCCATTTGAGGTGCTGAAACAAACCTTAAGGAAACTCTGCCAAAATTGTTCCAGATTACTCCCCATACACAGAGCACTTGATCCCCACTGAAATCCCCCTGCCATTTCTTCTCTGTGAGCTAAATTTCAGAGTTGAAATCCAAGCCCAAAACCAGGACACTTCTCCACAGTGAGTCAATCCCCAAATTGATTGGTTCTACACCTTCACCAGACCAAGAGAAGATGTCCACTAGCAAAAGCCCTATCTCCAGGCCACCCAGTTGCTCCAGCCTCTAAGCTTTGTGATCGGCTGTGGTCGAAATCCTACCTAGGCAATTCACCGGACCGGGAGACTTCATGCGGAGCTTGCGGGATCCGATCGAAGGTGAAACAACCCTCGGATCGAAGCCACACTTCTGCGAGAAAAGGTATGGCCTCACTCTTCCGCCGAGCTTCGAACATTCTCCATTTTTATTGCGTAAATTTCATCACAAATAAAGCTGTATGGATGTGTTCGTCTTCTCAAGATGAATCCATAGAGCATAAGAACACGAAAATCCATCGAGTATCGAGTGAGATATTAGGGATTTAGTGTGGACGGATCTCAGGTGAGGACGCTCGGGGACGATGAATGGATGCCGTCCATTTAATATACGCGCGGACGGACGGCACGGATGGCGTCTGACCAGGAGATGGTACGTGAACCACGGGACTCGGAGCGCTGAGTCAGATGGCGGCATCGAATGGGAGCGCGACGTGTGTGCATTCGAAGCTGCCGAGGTTGACGCGGCACCGCGTGGATAAATAGAAAATTAGGGATATTTTCTATTTATTTAATTCCCTAAACTTGGAAAATTCATAACTTTGTGTAGGAAAATCATAAAAATAAAATAAAAATACCCACTTGCTCAGTGAACAGAGGAGAATAATGTGGAAAAGAAATTATTTAATTTCATCAAGTATTTTATTTTTAATAATTTATTTACTCTCTGCATATTTTTAATTCTCCATGCATGTATACAATTCACCATGGCATGAGACCATAGGGCTTTTGAAGCCTCTGAATTTGGGAACATTCCCTGAATTTTCCAAAGTCAGAGGCCATCCTTATGAAAAGTTATTGATTTTTCAAATTCATGTTACTGTTTTGAGTATTTTAATTCCAATAAATAGCATGTTGTGAAATAAATTCTAGGAAAATTTGGTGATGTAACTTATGACCAGAGGACCCTAGGAAAAATAGGTTTTGAGTTAGTTCATTTAAAACAACCCTAATTGGCTTAAACACCCAAAATGGATCCCAAATTAATTAGAGCTAACCATACATCAAATTGACTTGAAATCAATTCTCCACTGACCTTTAGGATCAGAGGAACCCACCATAAAAATTTGAAGTCAATTGGACTTGGTTAGCCCTACTAAATGGGTTGATTAAGCCATTTAGTCAATTTGAACTTTAAAAATTCATAACTTTCAAAATATCTTTAAAAAATTCCCCAAATTAGTTTTGGAGCCTCTCTGATATTAGGGGAATTTAGGAAAATTAAAATTTCAATTTTCTAAAAAAGTTGATTTTTAATGTTATTTTAATATTTTTAATAATTAAAAAATAATAAAAATCACAAAAATAATAAAATTCACCAAAATGTCACATTTTGAATTTTAATCACTTAGGAACAAACCCCATATTTTTTTTAGGTCTATTTAATGAGATATTAAATTTTAAAGCCCTTGGGTAATTTTAAAATTAAAAAAATGTATTTTCTAGCATTTTCACTAAAATAATTATAATAAATCACAGAAAAAATCAGAAAATTGCAAAAATTGATTCTCTGGTTTCCTTGATATCAGAGAGATTTTTGAAAAATATAAAATTCATTTTTCAACATTCATTTTATTTTTAAATTAATTAACACTCCAAAACTTAAAATAATTATAATAAAAATAATGTAATTCAAAAAATCACCAAAATTGGTTCAAGTGGTCCTCTGGTCATTAGGAATGTCCCCTAATTTTCTTAAGAATAGAAACTTTCCCTTGGTCATATTATTAAATTTTCCTTGGAAATCTCTATTTTCTACCAAAAATAATTATATAAATAAATTAAATACAGAAAAATCACATTTTCTCCTCTCAAGTCTTTATTGACATATGAGTGAAGTCACATAAAAATTTCAAGTTCATTTGAGCTTAATTTAGTGAGTTATGAAATTATTAGGCTTAAAGGGTAAAGTGGAAATTAAAATTTTAATCCTTAATTAAAACTTTAGGTTTAATAAAAAATTAACAAGTAAAATATTTGATCCTAATCTGATTTGGATGATTGAAACTTAAATAATTAAAGGGTAGAAACCCATTAAGCAATTTAAAATAATTAAACCTTAATTAAATAATTGATTAAATTTGGGAAGAATAATAAAATTGGAATTATTAAAATAGGGATATTATTAGGAAGTGATTTATTCTTTAATTTAAAAATCCCTAAATTAATTATCTCAATAATATTCAATTCTTGATTAAAATGATAACTCAAACTTAAAATATTAAAAGACTTAATCATTAAACTAAAGTTAAATTATTAAACTCTTTTAAAATTTCAATTAAAATTAAAAATTAAATTAAATTAAAAATTAAATTAAATTAAGTAAATTAAATTGAATTGAATTAAATTAAATCAAATTAAATCAAAGATTAATTGAATTAAATTAAATTAAATTAAATTAAATTAAATTAAAATTAAAAGTTGAATTAAATTAAAGATTAAATTAATTTAAATTAAATAAACAAATTAAATTAAATTAAATTAAATTAAATTAAATTAAATTAAATTAAATTAAATTAAATTAAATCAAATTAAATTAAAATTAAATCAAATCAAATTAAATCAATTTAACATCAAATCAAACTAAATTGAATTAAATTAAATTAAATTAAATTAAATTAAATTAAATTGAATTAAATATAACATCACCAAAGACATAAAGAATTCAAAATAAATCTAAAATAACTTGAACACTATTCCAAATTTAAACCCATTAATTGAAATCAAACTAAATCACAAACTATTTGAACACCAATTTACCCTCGAAAGCTTTAGTTATCATAACTCCTAAACAGAATATTAAATGAAATGTTACTTCACTTATAGGACATTCAAACATCCTAGTTCATTCGAGTAAGATAATAACAAAACTTAACTAAACCTCGGACGATTAATTCATTTGTGTAATTGAATTCATTTGGACTTAAAACAATCCTAGAAATATTGAAAAGATGTTTAAGATTTGCCTTAAGCACTTCCTCGATATGATAGGATGTTCATAAGAAAAATTGAACTTAATTGTTCTTTGATGAAGAAAATCGTCTTCAAACCAAAAACACAAGGAACCTAGACGTCATAGGAAATGACTAGCTATAGGATTAGGAATTTGGTAGAAAACCATAACCCTTCCCTTAGCTTTACCTAGGAACTTGCTTAAATATTCTAATTGTGCTTTAAGTGCGGCTTCGGATGACGGGAAGACCCTCCAGGTACGCTTTTATTTTATTGCAATTTACCTTATTGCAATTTATTTAATCGCATTGCACTTACTTTTCTTGCATGATAAACAACTGTTGCATGAAAACCCACACTTTTAGAATAGTCCCTAAAACTGAAACCAAAACTAAGTTAAAAGTTATTGCAAGATAAAATTCACTGCCATAACATTTCAAAATATAAAACAACTCAAAATTTAATCATAAACAGAACACAAAACTACAATTACAACTAAATTAAAACGTCCTGTTGGATGATCGGGAATACCTCGGATGATGTAACCTACGTGTTGCTAACGGGATTTCCCATGGTCTAAATGAAAGTGTGGAACTCATTCAGTTGAGTTTAGCAAATTCATCTGGACTAAATGAATCCGATAAAAATAATGATGCCGGAAGGATGGAACCGTGGGATCTTAACCGGTGTCGTTATAATCAACTTTAAGATTTGTTTTAATTAAAATATTGAAAACAATTGGAAATTAAGATTTTCTCTAAACCAAAACACTTTTCTCATCCCCTGATTTATGACTTCTAAAACTAAACCTCTGCAACAACAAGGAGCTCGGAGCATGGTGAGCAGCACGGCCATCGTCATCAGCAAAACCTGAGTCTACTTCAGCAAACCTGTCTTAGAATTAAATAACAAAGCCATAGGACTTCGAGGTAGTTTGCCTAGTGCAACATAAATCCTCAACTCTTCGTTAGGCATTTGCATTGCAAATTAAGCCCTAACCGGTCTTAGGATTCCGAGGTAGTCGTCTGATACGACATAAACCCTCACATCTTCAAGGCTGTTTGTATGATTTTGTCATACAAACATAAGTCCTAATTAATTAAAATTGGCAAGATCAAAACATTAAATAAACATTAGGACTTTCCTAAATCCAAGCCAAACAATAGGATAGTCAGGAAATTACCGAAGTTCACTTCGAATCTGTGATTTCTCCTACCTTTCTTCCTTCGAATTCTCAAAACAAAATGTTCCAAATTTGATCCACTCCCTATTGAAATTCCAAAATTCAATCCTTTGAAGACTTAAACTTTGAAATTCTTGAGAGCAGAATTATTGATTATTATCGAGAGTTTTCTTAGGTGATTCCCATCACTTAAGATGTAATTAACTATAGGGGCTTGCCCTTATAGGGAATTTTAAAGAACCCGAGTAATATAAACCCTGTTTAATGCTTTCATGTTAAGCAGGGGAATTTGTCGGCTTATAAAATTGGTTCGCAGACCAAACGGATGTCACAAATCTTCTAGTTTATTTTATCGAGCCCCACCATTAAGCATTGTGTCTATCCTTAGGGATAGATACACGGTTTGTGGTGTGGTGTTCGTTTATATAAACTATTTGGGATGTGAGATCGGTTTCATCTCATATCTTAAAACCTTCAAATTCAAAATTATTTTTAAAATTATTTTTAAAATCAAATACTACTTTTCAAATTATTTATTTAAATTAAATTAAAAATTCGCCGACAATTTCTGTCAGGCGACCCCCTTTTCAAAATAAAACACACGACCTAAAAATATGCCGACAACTTCTGGCGACTCCGCTGGGGACAATTCCTCTCTCCATTTTAATCAAATAATTCTGCTTTCAAAAATCGGTAGTGTATCCATGTCCTTAATGGGTCAAACTACCCTTCTTTCCGTTGGGATGCTATGTTCATTTCTACCTTGAACAAGTATAACCAACATTCTCTCGGATTTAGGAGCCCTTTGTTTAGACACCCCTAAACGAGAGAGGTTCCGAGATCCTTTTACCTCATTTACGAGGTGGGGTGGACCCCCAATAGGTGTTAGTTTAGGAGTGATCCTTCGAGTCGAGAAGTCTTGCATAAGACTTTCTTTTCCTTTCCAACTCTGAATCGGATTACTTACCTTCTCTACACCTTTGAAAATTCCGTTCTAAATAAACAAACCCTTTAATAAATGATTCTTTTAACAAATGATTCCTTCTTATAAATACATGAACAAGATTGTGTTCGGACACTTTTCAATTCCTTTCTTTTCGTCCTAAAGAAAGAAGCATAACTTGGGACTGACAACCAGAATCTACCTGCAGAAATGGAAGCCCCAAAGATGATTTTCTCCTTCACCAATGGATCGGACTTCGTCTGCATAAGGATGAGTTGCCCGACAATGGGATCATCCGGTTTGGACAAGGATTTGAAAACACGAATGTCGAGATCATCGACGTTTCCCTTTTCGCACCGACAAACAAAGTATCCGAAGCTAAGAAGCCGGCGATCGAGTTCGACCTTCGGTCGACCCAAGAGTTTCCTCCCCTGCAAAAGATCCCGATCGAGAGGAGTACTGCTGTCCGCAGGAGGACTCGTTCTTACTACCCCCATTCGGTCTAGTTGTTTCGCACCTACCCCGGCTTCGCGCAAATTAAAGGGGAAAGAAATCCGGAATTCGATGAACCCGTTACCGTGGAGGGTACGGACATTCTCGTGAGACCTTCGTTTTGAAATCGGGTCCAGCTCAAGAATTCCGTCGATAACGAGGACCCAAAGAAGAAACGAAGTAGAAGGATCGCTAGAGAAGCAGTAGCTGCTGAAATTGCTTTCTGGAGGAAATCCCGGAACTACCTGAATATACACCGTTGCCTCGAATACATACCACTTTTGGGAGGAAGCGGGTTCCATCCCCTCTCGCCGCGAGAGGATGAAGAAAATGTTCGCAAGATTGCTGCCGCATTGCCTCAGCCCGCATATTACAACGATAGCCGCAAGAAAAGGACTAGAACTACGCCGTTTGCTCGACTGCAAACTTTGATAGAGAAACTAGCAAAGAAAGAGAAATGCCCCGTATCGGAGATTCTACGAAGGATAGGGCGGGTGCCAGTCAAATCCCGTCTTGGGCCCCGAGTAGAACCCGCCATCGTGACAGAAAAGCCAAGTAAAAGGATGAGGGCTAGTCCGCCTGTCGTCGTCTCAGGATTACAGATTAGGGAGGATACCACCTTCCAGCATTTGGCTCGACGGACCATGCGGTCCTAGACCTTCTGCTTGCTAGAAGGATGGTATGGCGTCCCACTACTGGACAGCTAAGATTGAAACAACAGCCTGAGAAAGAATGTCTCGCCAGGAGACTTGAATCTGAAGAAAGTGCTACTGCAATAAAGGGGATTCGCGAGAAAGGAACCTGGCAGCTATCACACGACAACTGTGAAGATGCACAGAAAAGACCTCTAGAAGACGCCATGGAAAAGTTGAGGACTGATATTCGACGACTAGCAAAAGAAAGAGAAGAGAAATTCAGAGACGAGATTGATTCATCGAAATTCATGGACGACGAGTATGCAGAAATCAACATGGTCGAAACACGAGCTTCATCAGCTTCACAAGGTGCTCCTGCGGCCGCGAGAAGAGAGGAGCCGAAGTAATGAGAAGACGGCTTCAAGAGAAAGATGATACGATCGCCTAAATGGCGAAGATGATGGAAGAGATGGGCCGTAGCTCTAGCCACTCTCCGCAGTCGAGTGCAACCCCAAAGGAGACACCCCCGAGAGGTCATTCACATTGTGGACGGAGGAAAGGAGATTACATCCGTCAACGGGGATGATCGGCTAAAGAAAGATACAACACAAAGTATGATTCCCGAAAAGGATATCAAGAGCTTGGTGGAACAGCAGGTGCGAGAAGCCTTAGCACAATCAAAGAGCGGGACATCCATTCGGACGGGTAGACCTTACCCGGAAGAATTTGACGCTGTCCAGTACCCGAAAGGCTTCGTACCACCTCTGTTCAAGACCTTCGATAGAACCGGGAACCCCCGACAACATGTTGCACACTTTCATGCCATTTGTTGCAATGCCGGCGGGAGCGATGCATTACTCTTCCGACAGTTCGTCAGCAGCCTGTCAGGGATCGCCTTCGACTGGTATGCAAAATTACCAAATGGTTCGGTGAAGATGTTCTCAGAACTAGAGAACCTCTTCATCAAGTGATTCGCCGAAGCTCAGCACCACATCACTATAGGTGATTTAGTGGTAGAGAAACAGAAACCGAATGAAACTTTGGTGGATTACATACTTCGATGGAGGAACTTAAGCATGAAGTGTGAACCATAACTACAAGAACAACATGCAGTCGGCATCTTACTTAAAAGCATTCACGGCCCGATAGCACTTCTCCTCAAAGGATTCACTATTAAGACTTTCGAGAAGTTGTTAAGCAAGGCCGGGAGCTTGCAAGAGGAGGCGAAGCAATTAAGTTTCGCCGACAAGACGGACAAGCAAAAGCCTGTGAAGACTTTTGAAAAGAAATCCGGAATCGTTGCAGCAGTCGACAAAGGTAAGCAACCGATACAAATATCTTCCGAACAGTCACGAAGCAACCTCAACGAATTACCAACGAACCCGACCCAACTATCGGTCATCTCCACAAAGTATGAACAAGCTGCCTCGTCCGTAACGTACATTAAGGAGCTTCGAGCGGGGAATATCCATTCAAAAATGAAGCGAGTGCCGAAAATGTTCCGTAGTCGATGAAGACTCCGGATTTCCATTGCACGAGCCAAAAAGACCAGAAGAAGTCAACAAGAAAGGTGATCCCAACTTTTGCCCCTACCACCGGATGCTTGGGCACAAGATAGAAGATTGCATTACCTTCAAAAGTTGGCTCAACGACAACCTTCAGAAAGGGAATATTACGATCCCGAAGGAGTACATGAAGGAACCCCAGAAAGGAGGTTCCGTCAATGTTATCTCAACTGATCCCATCATTCCGATAGATCCCTATACGACCGACGATGGATGGACTACCGCGTGGACAAGGTCTTCGAAAAGATTTTAGACGAGCATCCAAACCGCTTCGGTGCAAGCTTCAATTCGGAGTTAGAAACACCGCCAAGTCGGCACTATCACTTGCGATAGAAGAACCACCTCAACGGGAGACGATTGAAGAGAAGAAGAAAATCGACGAAGAAGAGAAGACCGAGGCTCCTAAGGCTAGACTAGGGGCTGCTTATCCTAGGATAGTTGTTTCGATTCGGGGAGAAATCCCTCGAACCACCGACTCGTATGATTATCCGCTCACTTCGGTGGGATCATATAATGATAAGGGTGATGGCGTTGGCTACGTTTTGACCGTTTCTAACGATTACGTAACTAGCGACAATCCGGACATCGATTTCGATACCAACGACAATTCTCAAATCATACACAATCTCGACGATCAAAATGACGAAGAAGACATCCATCAAGGAGGCTACGAGAGTTCAACAAGTAATGAATCTATCTGCGAGTTTCGAGGAGCTCCAGTCACAATAGAGTTAGAGCCTTCAGACTCTGAAGCTAATCCGGAAGAACTCGTCATTCCGATTCGGGAAGAAACACCGGCAAGCTCAACACTAGATTCGGAAGAAATTACGAAGTCAACTTAAGAAGTGGAAGAGTTCTACCTCCGAGAATGGGTCCAAAAGACAAAGGAAAGCGGTGGTTGTTCAAGAAGAACCAACCCGACGGAGGAAATACCCATTCGATAAGAAGCCGAGACACATGGAAATAAAGTGGACTACAACGTGCTAGCCCATCTTAGGAAACTACCGGCCAAACCGAGCATTTATGATGCTCTCATCTTATCAAAGGAGATGAGAGAAGCTCGATCAAGGCCTTACTTGATCCGGAAATTTGCTTAGCTCGAATGGCCGGAGATTCCTTAGATGAGGTTTGCTCGTTAAAGGAACAACGAGGCATTACCTTCACGGACAATGACCTACTACTTGGGACGACAGATCACGACCGACCATTGTACATTTCGATTACAATTGGGAAGTTTACGCTCTCCGGAGTATTGGTGGATCTAGGAGCATCAATCAATATAATGAGTCTTCGAACACTAGCATACTTGGAAATTGATGCTCGCGAGCTCGAAGCCGACAAAATGTTATTAAGAGGATTCGACCAGAAAGGAGAAAGAGCCCTCGGGTCAATAACGCTACTAATGAAGACCGGTGACTTAGCAAAGACAACCGCAAAATTTCACATAATTGATTCAGAAACGTCGTTCAACGCTCTATTGGGCCGACCATGGATACATGAAAACAGGATGGTACCATCTTCTCTACATCAGTGCATCAAATACTACGATGGAGGGGAACAGTGCATCAAAGGTGACTTACAACCATTCTCCATACATGAAATTGGAATCCATGAAGACGCAGCTTATTATGCACCACCGAAGAAAACAATCTTCTCCAGAGATACCGTAACAAATGAAGCAAAGAAAGTTCAGGACAACGAAGAACTCGAAGTTCTAGTCCAACGAGTCACTCACCATTCCCTTCCGGCGAGATGGTGAAGGTTTCTCCACGACTCGCATCCGAGGTCGAGGCCGGGGACGAGGTCGTGGTAGAGACGTTAGGACGGTTGGACAGAGGAAACCAGCCATCAATGTTGATTGGGAAGATAGTTCTGAAGAAGAAAAAGAAATCAAGCAAGAAGCAGCAACGATAAGTCCGAAGGAGCCGCAATTCAAGATCTCCCTCGAAGATGAAAAGAATGAAGAATACAAATCAATGTACGAGAATATTAACCACTACGTACATACTATGACCCTAACCCCTATCCATTCTAACAAGACCGAGGGTATGGTGGTCAAAGAGGTACGTAGCGACGGTGCAAAGCCAATCAAATTCTACCGTGGTGCTTCTTCCTCCAAAGCCGAAAATAATGTACAATTTGAAGATGTCACTTCATCAGAATTAATGGAATTACCTTTTGAGTGGTACTCTCCCTGTGTTCAAAATTTAATTCAACGTGGTTTCTTACCTCGACAATGGACAAAAGGTCAATCACAACATTTTGAAAAATTATGGAATAATTCCGGTCGTCCACCTAATTCAAAGCATGGTCTCGGATTCGGCACAGTAGGATCAGTTGACGATACTGAATTTTGCCTGGTTGTCACTTGCGAGTCTAATGAAAACTGCATGGAAACCACAGAAGAATTTGAAGAGTTACAAATTGGAGACGCTCCACCAGAATTCGAAGACGAAATTAAATCTACAATAGATGAGTTAACGGAAGTTAACTTAGGTACTAGAGAAGAGCCTAGACCTACCTTTGTTAGCTCCTACTCAATAAAGAAGACTCCGAAGAAATAATCAAGTTATTAATGGAATTTAAAGACTCGTTTTGCTTGGAACTACGATGAAATGCCGGGATTAGCTCCGAGAGGTCGCGGTCCATAAGCTAGGAGTGGATCCTACTTCTGTCCCAGTCAGACAAGGTCCTAGAAGAATGCTTCTAGAAATCGAACAACAAGTCATAGCCGAAGTTAAAAAGCTAATAGACGCTAAATTTGTCTGTGAAGAACAATACCCGACCTGGATAGCCAATGTGGTGCCAGTCAAAAAGAAGAATGGTCAGATCAGAATTTGTGTGGACTTCAGAGATTTAAACAAGGCATGTCCAAAGGATGAATTCCTCTACCGATCCCGAACTAATGATCGACATTGCTTCGACACATGAGATATTTTCATTCATGGATGGATCTTCGGGATACAACCGGATAAAAATGGCTCCGGAAGGTGAAAAGCTTACGACATTCGAACGCCGATCGTAGTATTTTGCTACACGATAATGCCATTTAGATCGAAGAAAGCGGGAGCAACATACCGGAGAGCGATGACAAGAATTTTTGATGACCTCATCCACAATCAAGTCGAATGCTACGTGGACGATGTGGTCATCAAAAGCAAAGTAAAGGAAAACCACCTATATGATTTGAGAATTGTTTTCGAACGATTAAGGCAATTTAACCTTAAGATGAATCCCTTAAAATGCGCCTTCGGCGTCACCTCCAGGAAATTCTTAGGATTCGTTGTCCGACATCGTGGAATTGAAATCGACCGGAAAAGATTAAAGCTATCTTAGAAATGCCGCCTCCCAAAACCTTAAAACAACTACGATCTTTTCAAGGGAAGTTGGCATATCTTCGACGCTTTATCTCAAACTTGTCAGGTAGGTGTCGGCCTTTCTCGGCACTAGTTAAAAAGGACGCCAAATTTATTTGGGAAGAGAAATGCCGAAAGGCCTTCGAGGACATTAAACAATATTTAATGACACCTCTTGTCTTAGCAGCCCCGATCTCGAGTAGATCGTCGATACTTTACACCGCGGCTTTAGACGACTCTCTCGGAGCCCCGTTAGCACGGAGTCAATGATGAGGGTAAAGAAAATGCTCTTTACTACTTAAGCCGTCGTTTACTTCCGACGGAAGTAAGGTATCCCACAATTGAAAAGCATTGTTTGGCCCTAATCTTCGCCGCTCAAAAGCTCAGGCACAACAAGCTTTCTCATAAGGTCAACCTGATCTCGAAATTTAATCCATTGCAAAACTTGATGACTCGTCCAACACTTTCCGGCAGACTTGCCAGATGGTCAATGATATTATTACAATTCGATATAACTTTCGTGCCTCTTCGTGCCGTAAAGGGATAAGTCTTAGCAGACTTTCTCGCAGCACACCCTTTGCCGGCAGAATCTCCCCTCAATGATGATTTGCCAGATGAACAAATAATGAGCCTAGAAGACCCTGATGATCGGCGTTGGGAATTATATTTCGACGGAGCTTCTTCAGCACACAAAGATGAAGAATCGCAAGTGATAGTGCCCGGTAAGGCGGGAATCGGGCTAATCTTTATAACACCGGAGCGGGGGATGTTAAGATACTCCTACCACTTGACGTAACGAGTGTACAAACAACGAAGCGAGAATATGAAGCCCTCATAACGGGATCGGAATTAACTATTCAAATGGGGATAACGGACATCGACATCTACGGGGATTCACGGTTAATCATTCAACGAGATCGTCGGACGAGTACGAATTTTAAAGCTAAGACTCGAGCAATACTTCCGGTATGCCATACGGTTGTTGGAACAAATTCCAAATGTGACGATCTACAAAATTCCCGTAAAAGAAAATGCTTTAGCAGATGCTTTAGCCCGTCTCAGCAAAGGAATTTGCACTGTTTGCAAGATGAATCGATGGAAGTGTCGGTTCACGGACGTCGGAGTCCTATCACGGCTCGACATAGACACAATACACAAATCATAAAAAGAAAAAGAATCGGTTGCAACGGTGACGTAAAACACAGAAGATTGGCGACAGCCATTAGTAGACTACCTGCAAACAGGAAAACTACCAGACGATAGGTCGCTAGCCCATCAAATCAAGAAAAGAACTCTGTCTTACACATTAATAAACAACACATTGTACAGAAGGTCTTTTGATCAAATGTGGCTAAGGTGCTTAAGCGGGTCCGAGGCCCGTGAAATTGTTAAGGAGGTGCATTCGGGACTCGTGGCGCTCACCGGTCGGGTCCGAAGATGAAAATGAAAATTAAAAGACTAGGGTATTATTGGCCCTCGATGATGACCGACTGCATGAAAATCGCCAAGAGCTGTCACCAATGCCAAGTGCACGGAGTGGTTCTACACCAACCTCCAAATGTGCTACATCCGACAATTGCGTCGTGGCCATTTGAATGTTGGGGCACATATATAGTGGGTCCGATAGAACCACCATCTTCAAAAGGACATCGCTTCATTCTTGCGGCTACAGATTACTTTTCCAAGTGGGCGAGGCAGTTCCGCTTAGAGAAGTGAAAGCAATCCACGTGCTACAGTTTTTCAAGAACCAAGTTGTCTACCGTTTCAGAGTGTCGCGCAGGATCATCTCGGATAATGGGTCAGCATTCAGAAGCCAACAAATCAACAATTTTGTCAGGAGACATGGAATCGACTGGAGATACTCAATAATTTACTACCCAAGAGCAAACGGCCTCGTTGAGGCTTTTAATAAAACCCTCGTTCAAATTTTAAAGAAAAATTTGGACGATAATAAGAGAAATTGGCACGAGAAATTGTTAGAAGCCTTATGGGCCTACCGGACAACCTTCAGAACTCCTACTCAAGCTACACCTTACGCTCTGGTGTATGGGTCCGAGGCAGTGTTACCTTTAGAGGTTCGGCTTCCTTCACTCAGAATTGCGGTTGCAAACAAGATCACGACAGAAGAGAACGCCAAATTATGACTAGAAGAATTAGAAAGCCCGGAAGGAAAAGACTTGCGGCGCAACGAATTTAGAACTATACCAAGCTAAGATGGTTCGAAGCCCATGACAAATCGGTCCGCCCAAGAACCTTCAAAGTTGGTGACTTAGTTCTCGTTCTCAAGAGACCTATTTTTGCACACCGCAAGATAGGAGGAAAATTTGAACCCACTTGGGAAGGACCGTTTGTGGTTGAAGCGGATATACTCGGGAGGTTCCTACCAGCTAGTGAATTTATAGGGAGAACGACATATGCTTCCGATCAACGGACGATACTTGAAAAAGTATTACGCTACCTGATGTTTCGAAGGAATGAATTCTTCATCCCTAAGAAACACGGGCGAAGTAATTACTTATGATTGGGTCCGAACCCAAAAAATAATAAAATGTGCTAAAATAAATAAAATCATGATAATAAAATTTTCCTTGTTTTCTTTTCCAAATCAAAATCTCTTCCCTGATCTTATCCTACTTCATTCCTGTTAAAATTTGAAAATACAAAAAAATATAATATATAAAAAAATGTCTTTAATAAACATTTTCTTAATGTTCTTGTTCTTAGTACAGCCCTCGATCCTTTTCCTTGTCTTTTAGCGAGGGAAATGTCGAACCGGCGGTTGGTCCCGAACTTTAGAAATGGCGTAAGCCTTGCACTAGATGAAAAGAGGGTGAAAGATGGAGCGATAATCGAGATTGACTCGGATTTCGCACCGGCGGGCATACGATACAAGGAAAGTGACCGGGTCCCGGTCGACCGAGAAGAACTGCTCGGGCGGACGGTGATGAAAGTGGGTGGCCCAAGCCACCAATCCAGCAGCAAGAAAAGAAAGGCAAACACTGAAGAAGACAAGAAAATGAAGTCTGTAGTCGCTACAGCAGAGGGCAGGCTTGTCATCGCCGCGCCCACAGACATTCAAGAAGTTCAAAGAGCTACTCTCATAGCAACGCAACGAAGAAATAAGAATCGCCGTATCCGTAAGATGTTAACAAAACTAGCTGCGGACCAGCACGACGAGACAGTTGCTACTGCCAGTACGTACTCTTCAAGGACACCGGTTCACTAGGAACCTGAAGAAAGGAGGCCAGTTCCTAGGATAACAGAAAAGACCAGGGAAATCTCACAAAGACCAGAAGAAATGAGGCTACCACGCCACCGGATAGAACCACCAGTGATGCATGACCTTGTTGCAGAAGCAACCCCGGGGGATGTCTCGACAGACATCATCCCCGAGGAGCCGAGGTATGCAGGAGAACGTGAAGGGATTGAACCGTATATCCCACAATATGTCACCAGGCCTCGCCATCTGCAGATTATCCCGGAATACGAGTTGGAGAGAATGCAGAATGTTGAAAAGAAGACCTTTGAATACTTCAAGAGAATTAGAGGCAGAAGGATCAATATACTAGAGGGCCTCGAGCTACATACAGAAGTATTCTCAGAGTATGAACAACAACAAATCGTGGATTGCATCCGGGATTTGAAAAGAATGGGCCGAGCAGGCCGCCTAAGGGAAAACACATACTCAGAACCCCGGAGATGGATGCCAGGGAAGGGAAGAATTACAATACAATGTGGATGCTGTTACAACTTTGCGGAAGTCAGGAAGGGAAACCCTCCGGGAATACTCCGTCATGGCCGAGTGGATCCGATGCCACTTAGTCATCGAGAGAATGGTAAAGAGATTGATAACATGGAGGGTACTGCCAGCAGATTGCATACCTAATAGCTTGCATTATTAACAACTACAAGCGAGGTGACTGCATACCCCCACACATAGATCACCACGACTTTGTCGGACCATTACGCACGATCTCTTTCCGAACGAGTGTAACATCATGTTCGGATCCGACCTCCGGATAGCGAGGCCCGAGTGAGTTCCGAGGGCCGGTGAAGATACCTTTATCGGTAGGCTCCGTCATGATATTGAAGGGCAACGAGCGGATATCGCTAAGCATTGCATACCGGGAGTACCGGTGAAGCGGATCTCGGTTACTTTCGGAAGAATGGACGACGGAAGACACCTTACCATTTCCGGCCAGACCCGAAACTAGAAAGCCTCCTGCCTTACGAGCTGTGAGTTACATGGAAAATATCACACCTCCAATGTACATCTATACGGCATCCTTGCCAAGGATGGCTTGGAAGGTGATGTTATTCACCATGTACCCCACAATTCAGACATGGATTTTTGACAGATGCTTCTTTGGATGGATCGACAAAGATCATACATAGTCTCTTTTGAGTTTACATGGATTGTATGAAATATATTCCAGATCGAGCTGTATGATGTATCTTCGACATGATTGGAATGAAAGTGACCATGTCACATTTTTTTTTGGCCTTCACCTCTTTTGTGCAAATTGACTGGGAAACGCCATTAAAGTTAAATGAACTTCGAACAAAGAACAGAGAAGAAATAAAAAAAAGAGAATAAAATAAAACTTTCCTTAAAAAAAATTCTAAAAATATCAAACACCAAATCCACATGAACACCAAATAAACAACAAAAAATGGGATAGTTAAAGGACAAATAAAACAAATTTAAAGCTCAAATTGAATTCCAGTTTAAACCCATCTTCTCAAACCCTCCAATCCTTCTTCAAATCAAGATCTATTCTAGACCTCCCTTGAAACCCCCTCTCGGGATGATTTCGAATCACGAAGAATTCTCGATTTGATCCGGATGGCATGGGTTTGTACCCTTCGCCAAGTAATCGGACTTTGATTGATTCCCAAGGGATATGAAACACTTTCATATCTCATTTCGATATCCCGCTAAATCCAAATCTCCACGAGTAAATTTCAATTCAAAATTTCCGAGACTCGGTACCTAAATTCCAGTTCTCATTCCAAGATCGATACCTAAATTTCGATTCTCATCCGAATTGATACCTAAATTTCAATTCAAAATTTCCGAGACTGGTACCTAAATTCCAGTTCTCATTCGGAGATTGAAACCTAAATTTCGATTCTCATCCGAATTGATACCTAAATTTCAATTCAAAATTCCCGAGACTGGTACCTAAATTCCAGTTCTCATTCCGAGATCGATACCTAAATTTCGATTCTCATCCGAATTGATACCTAAATTTCAATTCAAAATTTCTGAGACTGGTACCTAAATTCCAGTTCTCACTCTGAGGTCGATACCTAAATTTCGATTCTCATCCGAATTGATACCTAAATTTCAATTCAAAATTTTTGAGACTGGTACCTAAATTCCAGTTCTCATTCCGAAATCGATACCTAAATTTTGATTCTCATCCGAATTGATACCTAAATTTCAATTCAAAATTTCCGAGACTGGTACCTAAATTCCAGTTCTCATTCCGAGATCGATACCTTAATTTCGATTCTCTTTTGAATTGATACCTAAATTTCAATTGAAAATTTCCGAGACTGGTACCTAAATTCCAGTTCTCATTCCGAGATCGATACCTAAATTTCGATACTCATCTGAATTGATACCTAAATTTCAATTCAAAATTTCCGAGACTGGTACCTAAATTCCAGTTCTCATTTCGAGATCGATACCTAAATTTCAATTCTCATCCGAATTGATACCTAAATTTCAATTCAAAATTTCCAAGATCGGTACCTAAATTCCAGCTTCTCATTCCGAGATCGATACCTAAATTTTGATTCTCATCCGAATTGATACCTAAATTTCAATTCAAAATTTCCGAGACTGGTACCTAAATTCCAGTTCTCATTTCGAGATTAATACCTAAATTTCGATTCTCTTTCGAATTGATACCTAAATTTCAATTCAAAATTTCCGAGACAGGTACCTAAATTCTAGTTCTCATTCCGAGATCGATACCTAAATTTTGATTCTCATCCGAATTGATACCTAAATTTCAATTCAAAATTTCCGAGACTGGTACCTAAATTCCAGTTCTCATTTCGAGATCGATACCTAAATTTCGATTCTCTTTCGAATTGATACCTAAATTTCAATTCAAAATTTCTGAGGCTGGTACCTAAATTCCAGTCCTCTTCCTTCGAGGTCGGTACTTAAATTCCGACTCTCATTCGAGATCGATACCTAAATTTCGATTCTCTTTCTAATTGATACCTAAATTTCAATTCAAAATTTCCGAGGCTGGTACCTAAATTCCAGTCCTCTTCCTTCGAGGTCGGTACTTAAATTCCGACTCTCATTCGAGATCGATACCTAAATTTCTATTCTCATCTGAATTGATACCTAAATTTCAATTCAAAATTTCCGAGGTCGGTACCTAAATTCCGGTCCTCTTCCTTCGAGGTCGTTACTTAAATTCCGACTCTCATTCGAGATCGATACCTAAATTTCGATTCTCATCTGAATTGATACCTAAATTTCAATTCAAAATTTCCGAGACTGGTACCTAAATTCCAGTTCTCATTCCGAGATCGATACCTAAATTTCGATTCTCATCCGAATTGATACCTAAATTTGAATTCAAAATTTCCGAGACTGGTACCTAAATTCCAGTTCTCACTCCGAGGTCGATACCTAAATTTCGATTCTCATCCGAATTGATACCTAAATTTCAATTCAAAATTTCCGAGACTGGTACCTAAATTCCAGTTCTCATTCCGAGATCGATACCTAAATTTCGATTCTCATCCGAATTGATACCTAAATTTCAATTCAAAATTTCCGAGACCAGTACCTAAATTCCGAGTTCTCATTCCGAGATTGATACCTAAATTTCGATTCTCTTTTGAATTGATACCTAAATTTCAATTCAAAATTTCCGAAGACAGTACCTAAATTCCAGTTCTCATTCCGAGATTGATACCTAAATTTCGTTTCTCATCCGAATTGATACCTAAATTTCAATTCAAAATTTCCGAGACTGGTACCTAAATTCCAGTTCTCATTCCGAGATCGATACCTAAATTTCAATTTCTCATCCGAATTCATACCTAAATTTCAATTCAAAATTTCCGAGATCGGTACCTAAATTCCAGTTCTCATTCGAGATCGATACCTAAATTT
This sequence comes from Papilionanthe hookeriana x Papilionanthe teres, assembly GCA_022702705.1. Lineage (NCBI taxonomy): Eukaryota > Viridiplantae > Streptophyta > Magnoliopsida > Asparagales > Orchidaceae > Papilionanthe > Papilionanthe hookeriana x Papilionanthe teres. Next base: position 19,417,351 of record CM040432.1, on the reverse strand, counting down.
CGATTCTCATCCGAATTGATACCTAAATTTCAATTCAAAATTTCCGAGACTGGTACCTAAATTCCAGTTCTCATTTCGAGATCAATACCTAAATTTCGATTCTCTTTCGAATTGATAACTAAATTTCAATTCAAAATTTTCGAGACTGGTACCTAAATTCCAGTTCTCATTCCGAGATCGATACCTAAATTTTGATTCTCATCCGAATTGATACCTAAATTTCAATTCAAAATTTCCAAGACTGGTACCTAAATTCCAGTTCTCATTTCGAGATCGATACCTAAATTTCGATTCTCTTTCGAATTGATACCTAAATTTCAATTTAAAATTTCCGAGGCTGGTACGTAAATTCCAGTCCTCTTCCTTCGAGGCCGGCACTTAAATTCCGACTCTCATTCGAGATTGATACCTAAATTTCGATTCTCTTTCGAATTGATACCTAAATTTCAATTCAAAATTTCGGAGGCTGGTACCTAAATTCCAGTCCTCTTCCTTCGAGGTCGGTACTTAAATTCCTACTCTCATTCGAGATTGATACCTAAATTTCGATTCTCTTCTGAATTGATACCTAAATTTCAATTAAAAATTTCCGAGGCTGGTACCTAAATTCCAGTCCTCTTCCTTCGAGGTCGGTACTTAAATTCCGACTCTCATTCGAGATCGATACCTAAATTTCGATTCTCATCTGAATTGATACCTAAATTTCAATTCAAAATTCCCAAGACTGGTACCTAAATTCCAGTTCTCATTCCGAGATCGATACCTAAATTTCGATTCTCATCCGAACTGATACCTAAATTTCAATTCAAAATTTTCGAGATCGGTACCTAAATTCCGGTTCTCACTCCGAGGTCGATACCTAAATTTCGATTCTCATCCGAATTGATACCTAAATTTCAATTCAAAATTTCCGAGACCGGAACCTAAATTCAGCTTCTCATTCCGAGATCGATACCTAAATTTCGATTCTCATCCGAATTGATACCTAAATTTCAATTCAAAATTTCCGAGACTGGTACCTAAATTCCAGTTCTCATTCTGAGGTCGATACCTAAATTTCAATTCTCTTTTGAATTGATACCTAAATTTCAATTCAAAATTTCCGAGACTGGTACCTAAATTCCAGTTCTCATTCTGAGATCGATACCTAAATTTCGATTCTCATCCGAATTGATACCTAAATTTTAATTCAAAATTTCGAGATTGGTACCTAAATTCCAGTTCTCATTCCGAGATCGATACCTAAATTTCGATTCTCATCCGAATTGATACCTAAATTTCAATTCAAAATTTCCGAGACTGGTACCTAAATTCCAGTTCTCATTCCGAGATCAATACCTAAATTTCGATTCTCATCCGAATTGATACCTAAATTTCAATTCAAAATTTCCGAGACTGGTACCTAAATTCCAGTTCTCATTTCGAGATCAATACCTAAATTTCAATTCTCTTTCGAATTGATACCTAAATTTCAATTCAAAATTTCCGAGACTGGTACCTAAATTCCAGTTCTCATTCCGAGATCGATACCTAAATTCTGATTCTCATCCGAATTGATACCTAAATTTTAATTCAAAATTTCTGAGACTGGTACCTAAATTCCAGTTCTCATTTCAAGATCGATACCTAAATTTCGATTCTCTTTCAAATTGATACCTAAATTTCAATTCAAAATTTCCGAGGCTGGTACCTAAATTCCAGTCCTCTTCCTTCGAGGTCGGTACTTAAATTCCGACTCTCATTCGAGATCGATACCTAAATTTCGATTTTCTTTCGAATTGATACCTAAATTTCAATTCAAAATTTCCGAGGCTGGTACCTAAATTCCAGTCCTCTTCCTTCGAGGTCGGTACTTAAATTCTGACTCTCATTCGAGATCGATACCTAAATTTCGATTCTCATCTGAATTGATACCTAAATTTCAATTCAAAATTTCCGAGGCTGGTATCTAAATTCCGGTCCTCTTCCTTCGAGGTCGGTACTTAAATTCCGACTCTCATTCGAGATCGATACCTAAATTTCGATTCTCTTTGAATTGATACCTAAATTTCAATTCTAAACTTTCGAGATCGGTACCTAAATTCCAGCTCTCATTTCGAGACTAGTACCTAAATTCTAGTTCTCATTCCGAGATCAGTACCTAAATTCTGATTCTCATCATTTTCGAGGTCGATAGCTAAATTTTGACTCACTTTCGAGTCTGGTACCTAAATTCCAGCTCTCATTTCGAAACTAGTACCTAAATTCTAGTTCTCATTCTGAGATCAGTACCTAAATTTTGATTTTCATCCTTTTCGAAGTCGATACCTAAATTTCGACTCTCTTCCGAGATTGATACTTAAATTTCAATTCTCATCCCTTCCGAGATCAGTACCTAAATTCTGATTCTCATCCTTTTCAATCGACACTTAAACTCCGATTCCCACTCCGAGGCTGGTACCTAAATTCCAGTTTTCTTTGCAATCCCGAGAATGGAACCTAGGTTTCAATTCTCGTTTCAAATCTAAATTTCCTCAAATTAATTTTAAATCAAACTTCAATCTAAAATAAAAAATCAAAACCTAAAGTTACACATCCGAACTTAAACTGAAACAAAATGAAATCTAAATCGAAATTCCCCCAGATCATGAGATTTGGAATTCACCTCCTTTTCCTTTCCCCAGCGAGAGTTCGGGAATCTCCGGCTTCGGAGATATGCTCGACACTCCCCAACGGAAACTTTTCCACTTCGTCCTAAGTTTGTCACTTGGACATCCGTGTTGGTTTTGCCGATCGCTTCGGTCAACACCAATACGCGCGGTGTGCTCCGTTAGCTCACCACACCTATCGGGAGTCCATTTGTTGACCTCATTTTCGATGAGGTCTTCTCTTCTTCTTTTTAGTACTTCAGGATCTAGCCTTAGGCTTTTCCTTTGACTATCTTAGAGGACTAGAATCGGGATCCACCATCTAGAATTTCAAACCACTTCTTAACTCCCTGCAAACTCCACAAACTTGACTGTAGACCCCTAATCACTTAGAGGGTTGAAATCAAATGTGGAAGTTTAAAGGATGAGTTACTATATGACCCTTTGGCCTTAGGACTGCCCTGGGTGGCCTGGTCTGGTGAAGGGACTGACTTACACACACTACACTTATACACTACACTTTCACACACCTCCTAAAACCACACCCATACCTAACTCGACCTCCCGACTCATGTAGGTGATTCACATGGATGGTCCTTAACCCCTAAGCCCTTGGCTAAGAGGGTTAGGAACAACATAGTGAATGCCTCAAATGAGTCCCTTCATGGCTCATGTGGGCTTGATGTGGCTTCATGGCTCAACCAAAATGATTTCATTCCACTCAAATTTACCTAATCTTCAATTTTCCAAATTTTCAATTTTCGACCTCTGGACCCTACACCCGCCTAACCTACCCAAAGCCCTCGAAATTACCCAAATTTTTCAAAATTTCCAAATCACCCAAAATTCCCCAAAATCAATCCCAAACATCTCCACATCACTCAAATTGATCATCCATACCCAAAAATACCAAAAATTCCAAAAATACCTCCCAATACCCTCCAAATACCCAAGATACCCCTCTTGACCCAAAATTCCAAAAATTCAGAAAATTCCCAGAAAATTCCAGAAAATCCCAAATATTTCAAATTTCATTTTGTGCAACTACACCATGGGCCAATTTTGTCAATTTACCATACTTTTGTTAAAACCCCCAATTTGACCCATTTTAACCCTAAGTGAACCCAATGTCAAACCAAACCTACCCAATTGACCCAAATTCTTGTCCAATTCAATTCTAAACTTCAATTCAACATTCCCAACACCAATCTAGACCAAATCCAAGTCCAATTTGATTGATATTTGGATCCAATTTCACTTTTGGCCTTAAAACCCAATTTGGACCCATGACCCAAACCTAACCCAAACTCACCCAATTCAACTCCAATTAACCCCAAATATTTTCTAAACTTTCCTTAGCATCCCCACAAGCAAAACACTAACATGATTTGCCCAAAATTTAGACCCAAACCCCACTCAAATTCAATCCAAAGCTAAAAGGCCCAATTTCGACCTAAACCCAAACCTAACCCAAATAAGCCCAAACCCCAAAATCAAAGCCCAACCAAAGTCAAAACCTCTTTGAAATACTCCCATAAACATTTCTCAACATTAATTTTACATCAATTTCAACCCTATCCCAACATTGGCCCAACTTGGCCCACTTGGACCTATATTGGCCCATTCACCAAAAGAACCCAAATTCAACCCAATTCAAACCCAAATCACCCCCAATTTGCTTTAAGTCACTCATGACACATCCATGAGCTAAACCCAACAATTATTTGGCCCAACCTCTTTACAAAATTCCCATCCATAAATTCATTTTTAAACTTAAAGGCCCATTCCTTAAACCATTTTAAAAGCCCATGTTTTACCACATCCAAAGGCCCAAAATTGGTCTCAAAGTCCATATGACATTTGCCCTCATCTTACTTTCAATTAAACTCAATACCTAAGTCCTAAATTCATCATCAAATCATTCCAAATCAAGTTTCATAATAATTTCCATCAAATTACCAAAAATTCCTAAAATCCATTTTCATGAAATTGACCAAGCTTTCCCCAAGCCAAAGACAAGCCATGCAAGCCATGGACAAGCCACATGAAGCCATGGAGAGTTTGACATGTGATCAAGCCATTAATGGAAAAAGGAGGACCCCCTTTCCTAATCCTTCTTAAGCATTTTTTACCTTAAGCATGTCACACTCTAAACCATGCTTTGCCACCTAATCCTCGATGGAGACTCCACCACACATGGGAGATTGACCCACCCGACCTCCTCGGCCCAAAACCGAGTCTTGGGGAGGTGCACCCAACCCATTTGCATGGGTTGACCAAAATAAGCTAAAATGGCCCCTTCCGCTTTCTACTTTGATTCAACCACTTTACACATGTCAAACCTCAATTGAATGCACCAAACCCCAGCCCCGACCCACCCGAACAAGATGGTGACCAATGCTCGGCCGGCCGGCCACTGTGTCACCGGAAAACACCATGGCCAAGAGCTCACATGTGAGCCAACTTTGGGATTCTACCTTGTCGAGCCGCCCCATGCCCAATGGCCACCATGGCTGTTCGCCCTCGACCTAGCAGCTGATCCCAAGCCCTAACTCTCCCTGGGAGGCCCTCCACCCTCTACTATTTAAACACCACCCCTCTCGGCCATGAGAGGTGCTGAAACAAACCTTAAGGAAACTCTGGAAAACTTTATTATCATGATTTTATTTATTTTAGCACATTTTATTATTTTTTGGGTTCGGACCCAGTCATAAGTAACTACTTCGCCCGTGTTTCTTAGGGATGAAGAATTCATTCCTTCGAAACATCGTGCAGTCGTAATACTTTTTCAAGTATCGTCCGTTGATCGGAAGCATATGTCGTTCTCCCTAGCAATTCACTAGTCGGTAGGAACCTCCCGAGTATACTACTTCAACCACAAACAGCTCCTTCCCAAGTGGGTTCAAACTTTCCTCCTATCTTGCGGTGTGCAAGAATAGGTCTTTGAGAACGAGAACTAAGTCACCAACTTTCAAGGTTCTCGCGGCGGACCAGCTTGTCATGGGCTTGAACCATCTTAGCTTGGTATAATTCTAAATTCTCGCCGCATCGCAAGTCTTTTCCTTCCGAGCTTTCTAATTCCTCTAGTCGTAATTTGGCATTCTCTTCGTCGTGATTTTGTTTGCAATCGCAATTCGAGTGAAGGAAGCCGGACCTCTAAAGGTAACACTCGCCTCGGACCCATATACCGGAGCGTAAGGTGTAGCTTCGAGTAGGAGTTCGAAGGTTGTCCGTAGGCCCTAAGGCTTCTAATAATTTCTCGTGCCAATTTCTCTTATTATCGTCCAAAGTTTTCTTTAAAATTCGAACGAGAGTTTTATTAAAAGCCTCGCCAGCGTCGTTTGCTCTCGGGTAGTAAATTGTTGAATATTGCCGCCGATTCCGTGTCTCCCGACAAAATTGTTGATTTGTGTGCTTCTAAATGCTAACCCATTATCCGAGATGATCCCGCGCGGCACTCCGAAACGGTAGACGACTTGGTTCTTGAAAACCGTAAGCACGTGGTGTGCTTTCACTTCTCTAAGTGGAACCGCCCTGCCCACTCGGAAAAATAATTTGTAGCCGCAAGAATGAAGCGATGTCCTTTTGAAGATGGTGGTTCTGTTGGACCCACTATATATGTGCCCCAACATTCAAATGGCCACGACGCAATTGTCGGATGTAGCACATTTGGAGGTTGATGTAGAACCACTCCATGCACTTGGCATTTGTGACAACTCTTGGCGATTTTCATGCAGTCGGTCATCATCGAGGGCCGAGTAGTACTCTAGTCTTTTAATTTTCATTTTCATCTTCGGACCCGACCGGTGAGCGCCACGGAGTCCCGAATGCACCTCTTTAACGATTTCACGGGCCTCGACCCGCTTAGGCACCTTAGCCACATTCGATCGAAAGACCTTCCGTATAACGTGTTGTTTATTAATGCGTAAGACAGAGTTCTTTTCTTGATCCGATGGGCTAGCGACTCGTCGTCCGGTAGTTTTCCCGTTTGCGGTGTTGTCTATTAATGGTCGTCGCCATTCTTCTCGTGTTTTCTCGCCACCGTTGCAACCGATTCTTCTTCTTTTTCTATTTGTGTATTGTGTCTATGTCAAGCCGTGATAGGACTCGACGTCCGTGAACCGACACTTCCATCGACTCATCTTGCAAACAGGCAAATTCTTTTGCGAGGCGAGCTAACGCATCTGCTAAAGCATTTTCTTTTCTGGGAATTTTGTAGATTGTCACATTTGGAATTTGTTCCAATAATTGTATGGCATACTGGAAGTATTGCTCGAGTCTTGGTTTTAAAATTCTATACTGTCCGGCGATCTGTTGAATGATTAACTGTGAATCCCCGTAGATGTTGATGTCTGTTATCCCCATTTGAATAGCTAATTCTAGTCCTCGTTATGAGGGCTTCGTATTCTCGCTTCGTTATTTGTACACGACTCGTTAAGTGGTAGGAGTATCTTAACATCCCCCGCTCCAAGTATTATAAAGATTAGTCCGATTCCCGCCTTACGGCACTATCACTTGTGACTCTTCGTCTTTGTGTGCCGAAGATGCTCCGTCGAAATATAATTCCCAACGTCGATCATCGGGGTCTTCTAGGCTCATTATTTGTTCATCCGGCAAATCGTCATCGAGAGGAGATTCTGCCGCAAAGGGTGTGCCGCAAGGAAGTCCGCTAAGACTTGTCCCTTTACGGCACGAAGAGGCACGAAAGTTATATCGAATTGCAATAATATCATCGACCATCCGGCAAGTCCGTCGAAAAGCGTTGGACGAGTCATCAAGTATTGCAATGGATTAAATTTCGAGATCGGTTGACCTTATGAGAAAGCATGTAGTGCCCGAGCTTTTGAGCGGCGAAGATCGTGGCCAAACAATGCTTTTCAATCGCGGGATACCTTATTTCCGTCGGAAGTAAACGCTCGGCTTAAGTAGTAAAGAGCATTTTCTTTACCCTCATCATCGACTCAGGCTATCAGTGGCTCCGAGAGAGTCGTCTAAAGCCGCGGTATAAAGTATCAGCGGTCTACCCGAGACCGGGGTCGCTAAGACGAGAGGTGTCATTAAATATTGTTTAATGTCCTCGAAGGCCTTCCGGCATTTCTCATCCCAAATAAATTTGGCGTCCTTTTTAACTAGTGCCGAGAAAGGTCGACACCTACCCGACAAGTTTGAGATAAAGCGTCGAAGATATGCCAACTTCCCTTGAAAGGATCGTAGTTGTTTTAAGGTTTTAGGAGGCGGCATTTCTAAGATAGCTTTAATCTTTTATGGGTCGATTTCAATTCCACGATGTCGGACAATGAATCCCAAGAATTTGCCGGAGGTGACGCCGAAGGCGCATTTTAAGGGATTCATCTTAAGGTTAAATTTCCTTAATCGTTCGAAAACAATTCTCAAATCATACAAGTGGTTGTCCTTTACTTTGCTTTTGATGACCACATCGTCCACGTAGCATTCGACTTGATTGTGAATGAGATCATCAAAAATTCTTGTCATCGCTCTCTGGTATGTTTCTCCTATGTTCTTCAGTCCGAATGGCATCACTATGTAGCAATATACTCCGATCTGCGTTCTAAATGCTGTAAGCTTTTCATCTTCTGGAGCCATTTTTATCTGGTTGTATCCTGAAGATCCATCCATGAATGAGAATATTTCATGTGTCGAAGCAATGTCGATCATTAATTCCGGGATCGGCAGAGGGAATTCATCTTTTCGGACATGCCTTGTTTAAATCTCTCGAAATCCACACAAATTCCGATCCGACCATTCTTCTTCTCGACCGGCACCACATCGGCTAACTAAGCTCGGGTATTGTTCTTCACTGACAAATTTGGCGTCTATTAGCTTTTTAACTTCAGCCTATGACTTGTTGTTCGATTTCTAGACGCATTCTTCTCGGGACCTCGTCCGACCGGGACGTAAGCTAGGATCCACTCCTAGCTTATGGACCGCAACCTCCGGAGCTATTCCCGGCATCTCATCGTAGCTCCAAGCAAAACAGTCTTTAAATTCCATTAATAACTTGATTATTTCTTCGGAGTCTTCTTCATTGAGTGAGGAGCTAACAAAGGTAGGTCTAGGTTCTTCGCTAGTACCTAAGTTAACTTCCGTTAACTCATCTATTGTAGATTTAATCTCTTCTTCAAATTCTGGTGGAGCATCTCCAATTTGTAAATCTTCAAATTCTTCTGTAGTCTCCATGCAGTTTTCATTAGACTCGCAAGTGACAACCAAGCAAAATTCAGTATCTTCAACTGATCCTACTGTGCCGAATCCGAGACCATGCTTTGAATTGGCGGACGACCGAAGTTATTCCATAATTTTTCAAAATGTTGTGATTGACCTTTTGTCCATTGTCGAGGTAAGAAACTGTGCTGAATTAAATTTCGAACACAGGGAGAGTACCACTCAAAAGGTAATTCCATTAATTCTGATGAAGTGACATCTTCAAATTGTACATTATTTTCAATTTTGGAGGAAGGAGCACCACGGTAGAATTTGATTGGCTTTGCACCGCTGCTACGTACCTCTTTAACCACCATACCCTCGATCTTATTAGAATGGATCGGGGTTAAGGTCATAGTATGTACATAGTGGTTAATCTTCTCGTACATTGATTTATATTATTCATTCTTCTCATCTTCGAGAGAGATTTTGAATTGCGGCTTCTTCCGACTTATTGTTGTCGCTTCTTGTTCGATCTCTTTTTCTTCTTCGAACTCGTCTTCCAAATCAACATCGATGATCGGTTTCATCTCGTCCAACTCGTCCTAACGTCTCTACCACGTCCTCGTCCCCGCCTCGACCTCGGATGTGAGTCGTGGAGAAACCTTCACCATCTCGCCGTAAGGGAGTGGTGAGTGACCGTTGGACTAGAACTTCGTGTTCTTCATTGTCCCAAACTTTCTTTGCTTCATTCGTTATGGTATCTCCGGAGAAGATTGTTTTCTTCGGAGGTGCATAATAAGCCGCATCTTCATGGATTCCAATCTCATGTACAGAGAATGGTCAGTAAGTCACCTTTGATGCACTCGTTCCCCTCCATCGTAGTATTTGATGCACCGATGTAGAGATGATGGTACCATCTTGTTTTCATGTATCCATGGTCGGCCTAGTAGAGCGTTGAACGACGTTTCGAATCAATTATGTGAAATTTCGCGGTTGTCTTCGCTAAGTCACTCGCCTTCATTAGTAGTGTTATTGATCCGTGGGCTCTTTCTCCTTTCTCGGTCGAATCCTCTTAATAACATTTTGTCCGCTTCTAGCTCGCGAGCATCAATTTCCAAGTATGCTAGTGTTCGAAGACTCATTATATCGATTGATGCTCCCGGATCCACCAATACTCCGGAGAGTGTAAACTTCCCAATCAGAATCGAAATGTACAACGCCGATCGTGATCCGCCGTCCCAAGCCGTAGGTCATCGTCCGTGAAGGTAACGCCTCGTCGTTCCTTTAACGAGCAAACCTTATCTAAGGAATCTCCCGCCATTCGAGCTAAGCAAATTTCTCGGATCAAGTAAGGCCTCGATCGAGCTTCTCTCATCTCCTTCGATAAGATGAGAGCGTCGTAGATGCTCGGCTTGGCCGGTAGTTTCCTCAGTGGGCTAGCACGTTGTAGTCCACTTTATTTCCATGTGTCTCGGCTTCTTCTCGAACGGGTATTTCTTCCGCCGGGTTGGTTCTTCTTAAACAACCACCCGCTTTCCTTTGTCCTTCGGACCCATTCTCGGAGGTAGAACTCTTCCACTTCTTAAGTTAACTTCTCGTAATTTCTTCCGAATCTAGTGTCGAGCTTGCTGGTGTTTCTTCTCGAATTGGAATGACGAGTTCTTCTGGATTAGCTTCGTAGTCCGAAGGCTCTAATTCTATCGTGATCGGAGCTCCTCGAAACTCGCAGATAGATTCATTGCTCGTTGAACTCTCGTAACCTCCTCGATGGATGTCTTCTTCGTCATCGTGATCGTCGAGATTGTGTATGATTCGAGAATTGTCGTTGGTATCGAAATCGATGTCCGGATTGTCGCTAGTTACGTAATCGTTAGAAACAGTCAAAAGTAGCCAACGCCATCACCCTTATCATTATAAGATCCCACCGAAGTGAGCAGTATAATCATACGGAGTCGAGGTTCGAGGGATTTCTCCCCGAATCCGAAACAACTATCCTAGGATAAGCAGCCCCTAGTCTAGCCTTAGAGCCTCGGTCCTCTCTTCTTCGTCGATTTTCTTCTTCTCTTCAATCGTCTCCCGTTGAGGTGGTTCTTCTATCGCAAGTGATAAAGTGCCAACTCGACGTGTTTCGAACTTTGAATCGAAGCTCGCACCGAGGCCGTTTGGATGCCGTCTAAAATCTTTTCGAAGACCTTGTCCAAGCGGTATTCCATCCATCATCGGCCGCATAGGATCTATCGAACAATGAGATCGGCCGAGACAACATCGACGTGAATCTCCTTTCCGGGTTCCTTCATGTACTCCTTCGGGATTGTTATATTCCTTTCCGAAGGTTGTCATCGAGCCAACTTTCGAAGGTAATGCAATCCTCTATCTTGTGCCCAAGCATCCGCGGGAAGGGCAAAAGTCGGGATCACCTTCTTGTTAACTTCTTCTCGGTCTCTTCGTTCCGCAGCTTGGAAATCTGTAGTCTTCATCGTACTACGGAACATTTTCGGCACCGCCTCATTCTTGAATGGATATTCCCCGCTCGAAGCTCCCTTAATGTACGTTGTGGACGAGGCGTGTCGACCTCATTTTCGATGAGGTCTTCCCTTCTTTTTAGTGCTTAGATCTAGACTTCAGCTTTTCCTTTCGACTATCTTAGAGGACTAGAATCGGGACCCGCCTTTTAGAAATTCAAACCACTTCTAAACTCCCTACAAACTCCACAAACTCGACTATAGACCCCTAATCACCTGTGAGGGTCGAAATCAAATGTGGAAGTTTAAAGGATGAGTTCCTATAGACTCTTCGGCCTTGGATCGCCCCGGTGGCCCGGTCTCGTTGAAGGGGCCGACTTACACTACACTTACACACTACATTTCCACACACTTCCTAAAACCACACCCATACCCAACTTAACCTCCCCGACTCATGTAGGTGATTCACATGGATGGTCCTTAACCCCTAAGCCCTCGGCTAAGCAGGGTTAGGAACAACACAAATGAATGCCTCAAATGAGTCCTTTCATGGCTCATATGGGCTTGAAATGGCTTCATGGCTCAACCAAAATGATTTCTTCCCACTTAAATTCACCCAATCTTCAATTTCCCAAATTTTCAATTTTTGACCCCCGAGACCCTACACCTACTAAACCTACCCAAAACCCTTGAAATTACCCAAATTTTTGTAAAATTTCCAAATTACCCAAAATTTTCCAAAATCAATCCCAAACATCTCCACATCACTCAAATTGATCATCCATACCCAAAAATACCAAAGATTCCAAAAATACCTCCCAATACCCTCCAAATACCCAAAATACCCTTCTTGGCCTAAAAATCCAAAAATTCAGAAAATTTCCAGAAAATTCCAGAAAATCCCAAATATTCCCAATTTCATTTTGTCCAACTACACCATGGGCCAATTTTGTCAATTTACCCTACTTTTGTCAAAACCCCCAATTTCACCCATTTTAACCCAAAGTGAACCCAATGTCAAACCAAACCTATCCAATTGACCCAAATTCTGGTCCAATTCAATTCTAAACTTCAATTCAACATTCCCAATACTAATCTAGAACAAATCCAAGTCCAATTTGATTGACATTTGGATCCAATCTCACTTTTGGCCTTAAAGCCCAATTTGGACCCATGACCCAAACTTAACCCAAACTCACCCAATTCAACTCCAATTAACCTCAAATCTTTTCTAAATCTTCCTTAACATTCCCACAAACAAAACCCTAACATGATTTGCCCAAAATTTGAACCCAAACCCCACTCAAACTCAACCCAAGGTTAAAAGGCCCATTTTTTTGACCTAAGCCCAAACCTAACCCAATTTCAACCCAATTCAAATCCAAATCACCCCCAATTTGTTTCAAATCACTCATGACACATCCATGAGCTAAACCCAACAATTATTTGGCCCAACCTCTTTACAAAATTCCCATCCATAAATTCATTTTTAAACTTAAGGGCCCATTCCTTAAACCATTTTAAAAGCCCACTTCCACCAAATCCAAAGCCCCAAAAATTCTTCCAAAGCCCATATGACATTTCCCCTCATCATACTTTCAATTAAAATCATCCCTAAGTCCTAAACCAATGATCAAATATTTCTAAATGAAGCTTCATCCAAATTTCCACCAAATTATCCAAAATCCTTAAAATCCTTTTTTATGAAATCGACCAAACTTTTTGCCAAGCCAAAGGTGAGCCATGAAGCCATGCATGAGCCACATGTGAGCCATGAGAGCTTTGGACACTCCACCATGCCATATCGGGTAAGAAGAGGGGGGCTTTCCTTAATCCCTAAAGCTCATTAAGCCTTAATCATGTTTCACCTAAACTTAAATTTAATCCAAATATATTTGGATGGAGACTTCTCCATGCCAAACCAATCGATCCCTTTCGATCCCCCACAAGCATCCAAAGCCACCTCAAGGGTGCACCAAGCCCAAATGGGTGGATCGACCCATTTAGACTCAAAACTAGCCATGCCCCATTCTACTTCGATTCAACCACTTTACACATGGCATTTGCCAATCGCCTACACTAAACCCCAGACCCCGACCCACCCGACCAAGATGGTGACCATTGCCCGGCCGCCGCCACTGTGCCACCGGAAAACACCATGGCCGAGAGCTCACATGTGAGCCAACATTGAAATTCTCACTTGCCGAGCCGCCCCATGCCTAGTGGTCACCATGGTCGTTCTTCTCCTCACCGGAGCAAGCTCGATCCCATGCCTCAACTCCCCCCGGGAGGCCCCCCAGCCCACTCTATTTAAACTCCACCCCTCTCGGCCATGAAAAAAGAGAAGCATAAACCTTGCCAAAACTCGCCAAAATTGTTCCGTACCCTCCTCCACCCTTAGAGCACTTGATCCCCAGATGAAATTCCCCCGCCATTTCTCCTCCGTAAGCTTAATTTCGTAGTCGAAATTCCACCCAAAACTGTGACACTTCTCCACAATGGAGCCAATTCCCAAATCGATTGGCTCTACACCTTCACTCGCACCAAGGGAAGGTGTCCACCATCAAAAGCCCCATCTCCAAGCCACCCAGCTTGCTCCAGCCTCCAAGCTTTGTGATCGGGCTTGGTCGAAATCATATCCGTACAATTCACTGCGACTCGAGAGACTTCATCCGGAGCTCGCCGGGACCCAATCGAAGGTGCAACAGCTCTCGATCGAAGCCAAACTTCTCTGAGCCAAGGTATGAGCTAATCTTCATCCCGAGCTTCTGGAGATTCTCCATTTCAAATGCTTTAGTTTCAATGCATGTTAACCGTATAGATGTGTTCGTCTCTTCAAGACGAATCCATAGAGTATAAGAACGTAAAAATCCATCGAGAATCGAGTGAGATCTTAGGGATTTAGTGTGGACTGGCTCTCGGTGAGAACACTGGGGACGATGAACGGATGCCGTCCATTCAATACACGCGCGCACGGATGGTCGGGATCGCGTCGGACCGAGAGACGCGTACGAGAACCGCGGGGCCCGGGCCGCCGACTCGAGTGGCGGCGTCGAACGGGAGCGCGCCGCGCGGCCTTTCGGAGCCGCCGAGGATGCGCTGGCGCCGACTTGGATAAGTAGAAAATTAGGGATTTTCTCGATTTATTTAATTCCCTAAACTTCAAAAATTCATATCTCCGTGTAGAAAAATCAGAAAAATAAAATAAAAATACCCTCTTGCTCAGATGAAGAGAGGAGAATAATGTGGAAAAGAAATCACTTAATTTCATCAAATATTTTATTTTTTATAATTTATTTACTCTCGCATTGTTTTAATTCTCCATGCATGCATACAATTCACCATGGCATGAGACCATAGAGCTTTTGAAGCCTCCGAATTTGGGAACATTCCCCGAATTTTCCAAAGTCGAGGCCATCCCTATGAAGAGTTCTTGATTTTTCAAGTTCGTGTCACTATTTTGAGTATTTTAATTCCAGTAAATAAGCATGTTGTGAAATAAATTCTAGGAAAATTTGGTGATGTTCCTTATGACCAGTAGAACCATAGGAAAAATAGGTTTTGACTTAGTTCATTTAAAACAACCCTAATCTGGCTTAAACACCCAAAATAGGTCTTTAATTAATTAGAATTAACCAGTGCATCAAATTGACTTGAAATCAGTTCTCCACTGACCTTTAGGATCAGAGGAACCCACCATAAAAATTTGAGGTCAATTGGACTTGGTTAGCCCCACTAATTGGGTCGATTAAGTCACTTAGCCATTTTAAACTTTAAAAATTCATAACTTTTAAAATACCTTTCAAAAATTCACCAAATTGGTTTTGGAGCCTCTCCGATATCAGGGGAATCTAAGAAAATTAAAATTTCAATTTTCTAAAAAAGTTGATTTTTAATAATATTTTAATATTTTTAATAATTAAAAAATAATAAAAATCACAAAAATAATAAAATTCACCAAAATATCACATTTAGAATTTTAATCACTTAGAAACAAATCCCACATTTTTCTTAGGTCTATTTAGTGAGATATTGAATTTTAAAGCCCTAGTGGTAATTTTAAAATTAAAAAAAAATGTATTTTCTAGCATTTTCACTAAAATAATTATAATAAATCATAGAAAAATCAGAAAATTGCAAAATTTGTTTCTCTCGGTTTCCTTGATATCAGAGAGATTTTTGAAAAATATAAAATCCATTTTTCAACATTTATTTTATTTTTAAATTAATTAACACTCCAAAACATCAAAATAATTATAATAAAAATAATATAATTCAAAAAATCACCAAAATTGGTCCAAGTGCTTCTCTCGGTCATTAGGAATGTCCCCTAATTTTCTTAAAGACAGAAACTTTCCTTTGGTCATGTTATCAAATTTTCCTCGAAAATCTCTATTTTCCACCAAAAATAATTATATAAATAAATTAAATACAGAAAAATCACATTTTCTCCTCTCATGTCTTTATTGACATATGAGTGAAGTCACATAAAAATTTCAAGTTTATTTAAGTTCAATTTAGTGAGTTATGAAATTATTAAGCTTAAGGGGTAAAATGGTAATTAAAATTTTAACCCTTAATTAAAACTTTAGGTTTAATAAAAAAATCAACAAATAAAATATTTGATCTTAATCTGATTTGGATGATTGAAATTTAAATAATTAAAGGGTAGAAACTCATTAAACAATTTTTAAAATGATTAAACTTTAATTAAATAATAGATTAAATTTGGAAGAATAATAAAATCGAATTATTAAAATAAGGGATATTTATTAGGAAGAGATTTATTCTTTAATTTAAAAATCCCTAAACTAATTATATCATTAACACTTAACTCTTAATTAAAATGATAACTCGAATTTAAAATATTAAAAGACTTAATTAAATCATTAAACTCTTTTAAAATCTCAATTAAAATTATAAATTAAATTAAATTAAAATTAAATTAAATAATTAAATTAAATTAAATTAAATAATTAAATTAAATTAAATTAAATTAAATTAAATAATTAAATTAAATTAAATTAAACAATTAAATTAAATTAAATTAAATTAAATTAAATTAAATTAAATAATTAAATTAAATTAAATTAAACAATTAAATTAAATTAAATTAAATTAAATTAAATTAAATTAAATTAAATTAAATTAAATAATTAAATTGAATTAAATCAAATCAAATTAATTAAACATCAAATCAAATTAAATTAAATTAAATTAAATTAAAACTCAATTAAATTAAATTGAATTAAATATAACATCACCTAAGACATAAAAGAAATTAAATATAAAGCAACTTGACACTATTCCAAATTTAAACCCTTTAACTTAAATCAAATCATTTGAATACTAATTTACCCTCGAAAGCTTTCGATTATTATAACTCCTAAATGAAACATTAAATGAAGTGCTACTTCACTCATAAGATATTCAAATGTCTTAATTCACTCGGGCAAGTTAACAAAACTCGAAAACCTCTGACGATCGATTCATTTATATAATTAAATTCATTTTGACTTAAAACAATCCTAAAAATATTGAAAAGATGTTTAAGATTCTTCTTAAGCACTTCCTCAATATGATAGGATATTTATAAGAACAATTAGATTTAATTGTTCTTCGATGAAGAAAATCGTCCTCAAACCAAAACACAAAGAACCTAGTACGTCATAAGAGATGACTAGACTATATGATTAGGAATTTGGTAGAAAACCATAACCTTTCCTTTAGCTTTACCTAGGAACTTGCTTAAATATTCTAATTGTGTTTTAAGTGTAGCTTGGGATGACGGGAAGACCCTCCAGTGCACGCTTTTATTTTATCGCAATTTACTTTCTTGCAATTTACTTCCCGCAATTTACTTTATCGCAGATGCACTTTACTTTTCTCGTACGATAAAAACAACTCATTGCATGAAAACCCACACCTTTAGGATAAGTCCCTAAAACCGAAACCAAAACTAAGTTAAAAGTCATTGCAAGATAAAATTCACCGCCACAACATTTCAAAATATAAAACAACTCAAAATTTAATCACAAACGTAACACAAAACTACAATCGCAACTAAATTAAAACGTCCAGTTGGATGATCTGGAATACCTCGGATGATGTAACCTACGTGTTGCTAACGCGATTTCCCACGGTCTAAATGAAAGTGTGGAACTCATTCAGCCGAGTTTAGCAAATTCATCCGGACTAAGTGAATCCGATAAAAATAATGATGCCGAAGGATGGAACCGCGGGATCTTAACCAGTGTCGTTATAATCAACTTTAAGATTTGTTTTAATCAAAATACAAAACACTCGGAAATTAAGACTTCTCTAAACCAAAACACTTTTCTCATCTCCCGATTTATGATTTCTAAAACTAAACCTCCGCAACAACAAGGAGCTTGGAGCATGGTGGGCAGCACGGCCATCGTCGTCAAGCAAAACTCGAACCTACTTCAAAGAAACCTTCTTAGAATTAAACAACAAAGCCATAGGACTTCGAGGTAGCTTGCATCTAGTGCAACATAAATCCTCAACCTCTTCGTTAGTGCATTCGCATTGCAAATTAAGCCCTAACCTGGCCTTAGATTCCGAGGTAGTCGTCCGATACGACAATAAACCCTCACATCTTCTGAAGCTATTTGTTTGATTTTATCATACAAATATAAGCCCTAATTAATTAAAATTGGCAAGATTGAAATACTAAATAAACATTAGGACTTTCCTAAATTCAAGCCAAACAATAGGATAGTCGGAAATTACCGAAGTTCACTTCGAATCGTTGATTTCTCCTACCTTTCTTCCTTTGGATTCACAAAACAAAATGTTCCAAATTTGATCCATTCCCTATCGAAATTCCAAAATTCAATCTTCGAAAACCTTAAACTTTGAAATTCTTGAGAGCTGTAATTATCGGTTATTATCGAGAGTTTTCTTAGGTGATTCCCGTCACTTAAGATGTAGTTAACTATAGTGGCTTGCCCTTATAGGGAATTTTAAAGAACCTGTGTAATATAAACCCCGTTTAATACTTTCATATTAAGCAGTGGAATTTGTCGGCTTATAAAATTGGTTCGCAGACCAAACGGATGTCACAAAACTTCTAGTTTACTTAATCGAGCCCCACCTCAAGCGTGTGTCTATCCTTAGGATAGATACACTGATTGTGGTGCGGTGCTCGTTTATATAAACTATTCGGGATGTGAGATCGGCTTAATCTCATATCTTAAAACTTTCAAATTTAAAATTATTTTCAAAGTCAAATACTACTTTCTAAATTATATATATATTTAAATCAAATTTAAAATTTAAATTCGCCGACAACTTCTGTTAGGCGACCCCCTTTTAAAATACAACACAACCTAAAAATAGTGCCGACAACTTCTGGCGACTCCGCTGGGGACGATTCCTCTCTCCATTATAATCAAATAATTCTGCTTTCAAAAATCGGTAGTGTATCCATGTCCCTAATGGATCAAACTACCCTTCTTTCCGTTGGAATACTATGTTCATTTCTATCTCGAACAAGTATAGCCAACATTCTCTCGGATTTAGGAGCCACTCGCTTAGACACCCCTAAACAAGAGAGGTTCCGAGATCCTTTTACCTCATTTCTCGAGGTGGGGTGGACCCCCGACAGGTATTAGTTTAGGAGTGATCCTTCGAGCTCGGGAAGTCTTGCTTAAGACTTTCTTTTCCTTTCCGAATCGGATTCCTTACCTTCTCTACACCTTTGAACATTCCGTTCTAAATAAACAAACCCTCTAATAAGTGATTCTTTTAACAAATGATTCTTTTTTATAAATACATGAACAAAGAATGAGTTCGGACTCTTTTCAATTCCTTTCTTTTCGTCCCGAAGAAAAGAAGCATAACTTGGGACCGACAACCGTAATCTACCCCGCGAAATGGAAGCCCCGAAACCGATTTTCTCCTTCACCAACGGACCGGACTTCGCCGTCTATAAGGATGAGCTGCCCGACAATGGGGTCATCCGATTTGGACATGGATTTGAAAACACGAACGTCAAGGTCACCGACGTCTCCCTCTTTGCACTGACAAACAAGGTATCTGAAGCCGAGGAACCACTGCTTGAGTTCAACCTTAGGTCGACCCAAGAGTTTCCTCCCCGCAAAGTGGTCCCGACTAGAGGAGTACCGCCGTCCGCAGGAGGACTGCTCTTACTACCCCCACTCGGTCTAGTTGTTTCCGCACCTACCCCGACTTTCGCCAAATCAAAGGGGAAAGAAATCCGTAACTATGATAAACCCGTTACCGTGGAGGGTACGGATCTTCCCGTAAGACCTTCGTCTTCGAAATCGGGTCCAGCTCAATGATTCCGTCGCCGACAAAGACCCAAAGAAGAAATAGAAATAGAAGGATCGCCAGGAAGCCGTAGCCGCCGAGATTGCCTTCCCGGAGGAAATTCCGTAGTTGCCGTAATATACACCGCTACCAGAATATACACCACTGCCTGACTACATACTACTTTTGAGAGGAAGCAGTTCCATCCCCTCTCCGCCGCAGAGGATGAGGAGAATGTTCGCAAGATTGCTGCCACATTACCTCGGCCCGCATACTACAACGATAGCCGCAAGAAAAGAACTAGAACTACGCCGTTTGCTCGACTGCAAACTTTGGTAGAAAAGCTAGCGAAGAAAGGAAAACCGCCCCGTATCGGAAATTCTACGAAGGATAGGACGGGTGCCGCCAAATCCCGTCTTGGGCCCCGAGTAGAACCCGCCGTCATGATAGAAAAGCCAAGCAAGAGAATGAAGGCTAGCCCGCCCGTCGTAGTATCGGGATTACAGATTAGGGAGGATACCACCTTCCAAGCATTCGGCCGATGTACCATCCGGTCACTAGACCTTCCGCCGCTAGAAGGATGGTGTGGCGTCCCACTACGTGGCGACTGAGATTGAAACAAGCAGCTCCGAGAGAGAAAGTCTCGCCAGGAGGCCGGAATCGAAGAAAGTGCTACCGCGATGAAGGGGACTCGTGAAAAGGGACCCGACAACCATCGCAAGACAACCGCAAAGACACACGTAAAGCTCCGCTAGAAGATGCCATGGAAAAGCCGAGAACCGACATCCGACGGTTGGCAAAAGAAAGAGAAGAAAAGTTCGGAGATGAGATCGACTCATCGGAATTCTTGGACAACGAATATGCAGAAATCAACATGGTTGAGACACGAGCTTCATCAGCCTCTCAAGGTGCTCCTGCAGCTCGCAGAAGAGAGGAGCCAGAACTGATGAAGAGACAGCTTCAGGAAAAGGACGACACGATCGCTCAAATGGCGAAGAGGATGGAAGAGATGGCCGTAGCTCGGCCACTCTCCGCAGTCAAGTACAACCACATAGAGAGACACCCCGTAAGTCATTCACATCGTAGACGGAGGAAAGGAGATTACATCCGTCAATGGGATGACCAGCTAAAAAGGATACAACACAAAGTATGATCCCCGAAAAGGATATCAAGAACTTGGTAGAGCAAGAAGTGCGAGAAGCCTTAGCACAATCGAAGAACGGGACATCTATTCGGACGGGCAGACCTTACCCGTAAGAATTCGACCCCGTCCAATACCCGAAAGGCTTCGTACCACCTCTCGTTTAAGACCTTCGACGAAACCGGGAACCCCCGACAAGATGTTGCACACTTTCGTGCCGCCTGTTGCAATGCCGGCGGGAGCGATGCGCTACTCTTCCGACAGCTCGTTAGCGAGCCGTCGTGAATCGCCTTCGACCGGTATGCGAATTACCCAACGGTCTCCGTGAAGACATTCTCGCAGCTAGAGAGCCTCTTCATTAAGCGATTTGCCGGAGCTCAACGACCACATCACTATAGGTGATTTAGTGGTAGAGAAACAAAGGCCGAATGAAACTCTAGTGGATTACATACTTCGATGGAGAAATTTAAGCATGAAGTGTGAACCACAACCGCAAGAACAACATGCAATCGGCATCTCGCTTAAAAGCATTCACGGCCCGATAAGCACTTCTCCTCAAGGGATTCACTATTAAGACTTCTAAGAAGTTGTTAAGCAAGGCCGGAAGCTTGCAAGAAGAGGCGAAGCAATTAAGTTTTGCCGACAAGACGGACAAGCGTAGCTTCGGTGAAGACCTTCGAGAAGAAATCCGGATCGTTGCAGCAGCTTGACAAAGGCAAACAACCGATGCAAATACCACCGTAATGGCCGCGAGCAACCACAACAAGATTACCAAGAACCCCGATCCAGCTATCGGTCGTCTCCGCAAGATGAACAACCGTCTCGTCCGCAACGTACATCGAGGGAGCTTCGAGCAGAGAATACCCGTTCAAAAATGAAGCTGGTACCGAAGATGTTCCGCAGCCTTAATGAAAACTCCGCATTTCCGACCGCGAGCCCAAAAGACCGGAGGAAGTCAACAAGAAAGGTGATCCCAACTTTTGCCCCTACCATCGGATGCTTGGGCACAAGATAGAAGATTGTATTACCTTTAAAAGTTGGCTCAACGACAACCTTCGGAAAGGAAATATAACAATCCCGAAGGAGTACATGAAGGAACCCCGTAAAGGAGGTTCCGTCAATGTTATCTCAACCGATCCCGTCATCCCGATAGATCCCTATGCAATCGACGATGGATGGACTACCGCCTCGGACGAGATCTTCGAAGAAGATTTTAGACAACATCCGAACCGCTTCGTGCGAGCTTCAATTCGTAGTTCGAGACCCGTTAAGCCGTACTATCACTTGCGATGAAGAACCACCTCGACAGGAGACAATCGAAGAGAAGAAGAAAATCGACGAAGAAGAGGGGACCGAGATTCCTAAGGCTAGACTAGGGGCCGCTTATCCTAGGATAGTTGTTTCCGATCTCGGGGAGAAATCCCTCGAACCTCTCGATTTTGTATGATTATCTCGCTCACTTCGGTGGGATCATATAATGATAAGGGTGATGGCGTTGGCTACGTTTTGACTATTTCTAACGATTACGTAACTAGTGACAATCCGGGCGTCGATTTCGATACCAACAACAATTCTCAAATCATACACGATCTCGACAAGCAAAATGACGAAGAAGACATCCATCAAGGAGGCTACGAGAGTTCAACAAGCAACGGATCTATCTGTGAGTTTCGAGGAGCTCCAAGCTACGATAGAGTTAGAGCCTTCGCATTTGGAAGATAATTCGAAGAGCCAGTTATTCCGATTCAGTGAGGAGACACCGACAAACTCAACACTAGATTCGAAGAAATTACAGAAGTCAACCTAAGAAGTGGAAAAGTCGTACCTCCAAGAATGGGTCCAAAAGACAAAGGAAAGCAGGTGGTTGTTCAAGAAGAACCAACCCCAGCGGAAGACATACCTGTTCGAGAAGAAGCCGAGACGCATGGAAACAAAGTGGACTACAACGTGCTAGCCCATCTTAGGAAACTACCGCCAAACCGAGCATTTACGATGCTCTCATCTTATCAAAGGAGATGAGGGAAGCTCCGATCAAGGCCTTACTTGATCCCGAAATTTGCTTAGCTCAAATGGCCGGAGATTCCTTAGATGAGGTTTGCTCGTTAAAGGAACAGACGAGGTGTTACCTTCACTGACAATGACCTACTACTGGGGACGACGTATCACAACCGACCGTTGTACATTTCAGCTACAATCGGGAAGTTTACGCTCTCCGCAGTATTGGTGGATCCAGGAGCATCAATCAATATAATGAGTCTTCGAACACTAGCATACTTGGAAATTGATGCTCGTGAGCTCGAGGCCGACAAAATGTTATTAAGAGGATTCAACCGTAAAGGAGAAAGAGCCCTCGGGTCAATAACGCTATCGATGAAAACCGGTGACTTAGCAAAGACAACCGCAAAATTTCATATAATCGATTCGAAACGTCGTTCAATGCTCTACCGGGCCGACCATGGATACATGAAAACAGGATGGTACCATCATCTCGCACCAAGTGCATCAAATATTACGATGGAGGGGAACAAGGCATCAAAGGCGACTTACAACCATTCTCCGTACATGAGATTGGAATCCATGAAGATGCGACTTATTATGCACCGCCAAAGAAAACAATCTTCTCCAGTAGATACCGTAACAAATGAAGCAAAGAAAGTTCGAGACAACGAAGAACCTGAAGTTCTAGTCCAACAGCTCACTCACCACTCCCTTCCGGCGAGATGGTGAAGGTTTCTCCACAACTCGCATCCGAGGTCGAGGCCGGGACGAGGCCGTGGTAGAGACACTAGGACAATTGGACAGAGGAAACCAGCCATCAATGTTGATTGGGAAGATAGTTCTAAAAAAGAAATCAAGCAAGAAGCAGCAACAATAAGTCGAAAGAAGCCGCAATACAAGATCTCCCTCGAAGATGAAAAGAACGAAGAATATAAATCAATGTATGAGAAGATTAACCACTACGTACACACTATGACCCTAACTCCGATCCATTCTAATAAGATCGAGGGTATGGAGGTCAAAGAGGTACGTAGTGACGGTGCAAAGCCGATCAAATTCTACCGCGGTGCTTCTTCCTCCAAAACCGAAAATAATGTACAATTCGAAGATGTCACTTCATCGAATTAATGGAATTACCTTTTGAGTGGTACTCTCCCCGTGTTCAAAATTTAATTTAACGTGGTTTCTTACCTCGACAATGGACAAAAGGCCAATCACAACATTTTGAAAAGTTATGGAATAACTCCGCCGTCCTCCCAATTCAAAGTATGGACTCGGATTCGGCACGAGTAGGGTCGGCTGACGATACCGAATTTTGCTTTGTTGTCACTTGCAAGTCCAATGAAAACCGCATGGAAACTACGGACGAACTCGAAGATGTACAAATTGGAGACGCTCCACCGTAATTCGAAGAAGAAATTAAATCCACAATAGATGAGTTAACGGAAGTTAACTTAGGTACTAGCGACGAGCCTAGACCTACCTTTGTTAGCTCCTTACTCAATAAAGAAGACTCCGAAGAAATAATCAAGTTATTAATGGAATTTAAAGACTGTTTTGCTTGGGGCTACGATGAAATGCTAGGATTAGCTCCAGAGGTTGCGACCATAAGCTAGGAGTGGATCCTACTTCGTTCCAAGTCAGACAAGGTCCCGTAAGAATGCGTCTAGAAATCAAACAACAAGTCATAGCCGAAGTTAAAAAGCTAATAGACACTAAATTTGTCCGTGAAGAACAATACCCGACCCGGTTAGCCAATGTGGTGCCAAGTAAAGAAGAATGGTCGGATCGAATTTGTGTGGACTTCGGAGATTTAAACAAGGCATGTCCAAAAGATGAATTCCCTCTACCGATTCCGGAACTCGATGATCGATATTGCTTCGACACATGAAATATTCTCGTTCATGGATGGATCTTCAGTGATATAACCAGATAAAAATGGCTCCAGTAAGATGAAAAGCTTACAGCTTTCGTAACGCCGATCGGAGTATTTTGCTACACAAAGGATGCCATTCGGATCGAAGAACGCAGGAGCAACCTACCAAAGAGCAATGACAAGAATTTTTGATGATCTCATCCACAATCAAGTCGAGTGCTACGTGGACGATGTCGTCATCAAAAGCAAAGTAAAGGAAAACCACCCGTATGATTCGAGAATTGTTTTCGAACGATTAAGACAATTTTACCTTAAGATGAATCCCTTAAAATGCGCCTTCGGCGTCACCTCCGGAAATTCTTAGGATTCGTTGTCCGACATCGTGGAATTGAAATCGACCCGGAGAAGATTAAAGCCATCTTAGAAATGCCGCCTCCCAAAATCTTAAAACAACTACGATCTTTTCAAGGGAAGTTGGCATATCTTCGACGCTTTATCTCAAACCCGTCAGTAGGTGTCGACCTTTCTAGGCACTAGTTAAAAAGGACGCCAAATTTATTTGGGAAGAGAAATGCCGAAGGCCTTCGAAGACATTAAACAATATTTAATGACACCTCCCGTCTTAGCAGCCTCTGGCCTCGTGTAGACCGCCGATACTTTACACCGCGGCTTTAGATGACTCTCTCGGAGCCCCGTTAGCCTGTGTCAATGATGAGGGTAAAGAAAATGCTCTTTACTACTTAAGCCGTCGTTTACTTCCGACGGAAGTAAGGTATCCCGCAATTGAAAAGCATTGTTCGGCCCTGATCTTCGCCGCTCAAAAGCTCAGGCACTACATGCTTTCTCATAAGGTCAACTTGATTTCGAAGTTTAATCCATTGCAATACTTGATGACTCGTCCAACACTTTCCGAGCAGACTTGCCGATGGTCAATGATATTATTGCAATTCGATATAATTTTCGTGCCTCGCGTGCCGTAAAGGGACAAGTCTTAGCAGACTTCCTCGCAAAGACACCCTTCCCGGCCGAATCTCCTCTCAATGACGATCTGCCAGATGAACAAATAATGAACCTAGAAGACCTTGACGATCGACGTTGGGAATTATATTTCGACGGAGCATCTTCAGCACACAAAGACGAAGAATCGCAAGTGATAGTGCCCGGTAAGGCAGGAATCGGGCTAATCTTTATAACACCGGAGCGGGGAATGTTAAGATACTCCTACCACTTGACAGTAACCGTGTACAAACAACGAAGCGTAATACGAAGCCCTCATAACGGGATTGGAATTAACTATTCAAATGGGGATAACTGTACATCAACATCTACGGGGATTCACAGTTAATCATTCAACAGATTGTCGGACAAGTACGAATTTTAAAGCCAAGACTCGAACAATACTTCCGAAGATGCCATACAAGTTGCTAGAATCGCATTCCAAATGTGACAATCTACAAAATTCCCGTAAAAGAGAATGCTTTAGCAGATGCTTTAGCCCGTCTCGCAAAAGAATTTGCCTCGTTTGCAAGATGAATCGATGGAAGTGTCGGCTCACGGACGTCAGTCCTATCACAGCTCGACATGACACAATACACAAATCGAAAAAGAAAAAGAAGTAGTCGCAGCAGTGATGGAAAACACGTAAGATCATGGCGATACCATTGATGCACTACCCGCAAACAGAAAGCTACCGTGACGATAGGTCGCTAGCCCATCGGATCAAGAAAAGAACTCGTCCTACGCATTAATAAACAACACATTATACGTAAGGTCTTTTGATCAAATGTGGTTAAGGTGCCTAAGCGGGTCCGAGGCCCGTGAAATTGTTAAAGAGGTGCATTCGGACTCGTGGTGCTCACCAGCCGGGTCCAAAGATGAAAATGAAAATTAAAAGACTAGGGTACTATCGGCCCTCGATGATGACCGACCGCATGAAAATCGCCAAGAGCCGTCACCAATGTCAAGTGCACGGAGTGGTTCTACACCAACCTCCAAATGTGCCTGCACCCGACAATTGCGTCGTGGCCATTCGAATGTTGGGGCACGTATATAGTGGGTCCAATAGAACCACCATCTTCAAAAGGACATCGCTTCATTCTTGCGGCTACATGATCACTTTTCCAAGTGGCGAGGCGCTCCACTTAGAGAAGTGAAAGCACACCACGTGCTACGCTTTTCAAGAACCAAGTTGTCTACCGTTTCGCAGTGCCGCGCAGATCATATCGTATAATGAGTCAGCATTCGAAACACACAAATCAACAATTTTGTCGTGAGACACGGAATCGACCGGCGATACTCGACAATTTACTACCCAAGAGCAAACGGCCTCGCCGAGGCTTTTAATAAAACTCTCGTTCAAATCTTAAAGAAAACCTTGGACGATGATAAGAGAAATTGGCACGAGAAATTGTTAGAAGCCTTATGGGCCTACCGGACAACCTTCGTAACTCCTACTCAAGCTACACCTTACGCTCCGGTGTATGGGTCCGAGGCAAGTGTTACCTTTAGAGGTTCAGGCCTTCCTTCACTCGAATTGCAGCTGCAAACAAGATCACGACGAAGAAAACGCCGATTACGACTCGAAGAATTAGAAAGCTTGGAAGGGAAAAGACTTGCAGCCGCAAATGTAATTTTGAACTATACCAAGCTAAGATGGTTCGAGCCCATGACAAACCGGTCCGCCCGAGAACCTTCAAAGTTGGTGACTTAGTTCTCGTTCTCAAGAGACCTATTCTCGCACACCGCAAGATAGGAGGAAAATTTGAACCCACTTGGGAAGGACCATTCGTGGTTGAAACAAGTATACTCGGGAGGTTCCTACCGCTTAGTGAATTGCCGTGGAGAACGACATATGCTTCCAATCAACGGACGATACTTGAAAAAGTATTACGCTACCTGATGTTTCGAAGGAATGAAATCTTCATCCCTAAGAAACACGGGCGAAGTAATTACTTATGATTGGGTCCGAACCCAAAAATAATAAAATGTGCTAAGATAAATAAAATCATGATAATTAAGTTTTCCTTGTTTTCTTCTTCAAATCAAAATCTCTTCCCTCATCTTATCCTACTTCATTCCTGTTAAATTTTAAAATATAAGAATAATAAAAAATGTATCTTTAATAAACATTTTCTTAATGTTCTTGTACTTAGTACAGCCTCCCGATCCTTTTCCTTGTCTTTTCGCAGGGAAATGTCGAACGGGCGGTTGGTCTTGAACTTTAAGAATGGCGTAAGCCTCGCACTCGATGAAAAGAGGGTGAAAGATGGAGCGATAATCGAGATTGACTCGCATTTCGCACCAAGCAGCCTACAAGACGAGGAAAGTGACCGGGTCCCAGTTAACCGAGAAGAACTACCCGGGCAGACAGTGATGAAAGTGGGTGGCCCAAGCCACCAATCCAACAACAAGAAAAGAAAAGCAAACACCGAAGAAGATAAGAAAATAAAGTCCGTAGTCGCTACAGCGGAGGGCAGGCTTGTCAGCGCCGCGCCCGCAGAGATTCAAGAAGTTCGGAGGGCTACTCTCACAGCCACGCAACGAAGGAATAAGAATTGCCGTATCCGTAAGATGTTAACAAAACTAGCTGCGGACCGCGCGACGAGACAATCGCTAATGCCAGCACATACACTTCAAGGACACCGGCTCACCGAGAACTCGAAGAAAGGAGGCCGACTCCTAGAATAACGAAAGAACCGTGGAAATCTCCGGAAGATCGAAGAAAGAAGGCTACCACGCCACCGGATAGAACCACCAGGCAGTGCATGACCTTGTTGCGCAAGCAACCCCGGGGATGTCCCGACGTGCATCATCCCCGAGGAGCCGAGGTGTGCAGTGGGAACGTGAAGGGATTGAACTATATATCCCACAATATGTCACGAGGCCTCGCCATCTCAGCATCAATCCGGAATACGAGCCGGAGAGGATGCGAATGTTGAAAAGAAAACTTTCGAATGCTTCGAAAGAATTAAAGGAAGAAGAATCAACATACTAGAAGGCCTCGAGCTACATACCGACGTATTCTCAGAGTATGAACAACAAAGAAATCGTGGATTGTATCCGGGATTTGAAAAGAATGGGCCGAGCAGGCCGCCTAAGAGAAAACACATACTCGGAAACCCGGAGATGGATGCCGTGGAAAGGAAGAATCACAATACAATGCGGATGCCGCTACAACTTTGTCGAAGACGTAAAGGGAAACCCACCGGGATACTCCGTCATGGGCAAGTGGATCCGATGCCATTAGTTATCAAGAGAATGGTAAAAAGATTGATAACATGGAGGGTACCGCCAACAAATTGCATACCCAATAGCCGCATTATCAACATCTACAAACAAAGTGACCGCATACCCCCACATATCGATCACCACGACTTCGTCGACCTTTCGCACGCCTCTTTCCCGAATGAGTGTAACATCATGTTCGGATCCGACCTCCGGATAAGCAGTGCCCGGTGAGTTCCGAGGGCCGCAGAAGATACCTTTACCGGTGGGTTCCGTCATGATACCGCAGGGTAACGGAGCAGTATATCGCAAAGCATCGCATACCAGGAGTGCCAATGGAGCGAATCTCGCTACTTTCGTGAGGATGGACGACAGCAGAAATACCTTACCATTTCCAACTGCACCCGCAGCTAGATAACCTCCGGCCTTACGAGTCGTGAGTTACATGGGAAATATCACACCTCCAACGTACATCCACTCGGCATCCTTGCCAAGGATGGCTTGGAAGGTGATGTTATTGACCATGTACCCCACTATTCGTACATGGATTTTTTGACGGATGCTTCTTTTGATGGATCAACAAAGATCATACACAATCCGTTTTGAGTCTACATGGATTGTATGAAATATATTCCGCATCGAGTTGTACGACGTATTTTCAACATGATTGGAATGAAAGTGACCATGTCACGTTTTTGGCCTTCACCTCTTTTGTGCAAATTGATTGGGAAACGCCATTAAAGTTAAATGAACTTCGAACAAAGAACGTAAAAGAAATAAAACAAAAAAAGAGAATAAAAGAAAACTTTCTAAAAAAAATCTGAAAAATGACAAACACCAAGTTCACATGAACATTAAATAAACAATAAAATAAAATTTGAACCATTAAAAGATAAACGAAATCAACACAAATCTCAAATTCCATCCTTCCAAACTTCAAAATCAAATTTCATCTTTACAAATTCCAAATCAAATTCTCAATCAAATTTCAAATCCAATCTCGATCAAGTTTCAAACTTGATCTTCCAAATTTCAAATCAAATCTTAAATCAAATTTCAATCGAGTTCAAACTCATCCTTCCAAATCTCAAATTCAATCTTTCCAGGCTTCAAGTCTCAATCAAATTCAAATTCAATTTCTTCCAGATCTCGAATCAAATATCAATCACATCAAAATCAAATTCAAACCTTTTGGGTCAAGGATTTTACATCCAAGACTGCACTGCTTTAGGATTCTTTTCCTATTGCACTGAAGTACATCAAAATTCAAACTTTTGGGTCGAGGATTTTACATCCAAGACCGCACCGCTTTAGGATCCTTTTCCTATCAGCACCGAAGTACATCAAAATTCAACCTTTTGGGTCGAGGATTTTACATCCAAGACCGCACTCGCTTTAGGATTCTTTTCCTATCACGATCGAAGTACATCAAAATTCAAACTTTTTGGGTCGAGGATTTTACATCCAAGACTCGCACCGCTTTAGGATTCTTTTCCTATCGCGACCGAAATACATCAAATTTAAACTTTTCGGGTCGAGGATTTTACATCCAAGACCGCACTCGCTTTAGGATTCTTTCCCTATTGCACCGAAGTACATCAAATTCAAACTTTTGGGTCGAGGATTTTACATCCAAGACCGCACTCGCTTTAGGATTCTTTTCCTATCAGCACCGAAGTACATCAAATTCAAACCTTTTGGGTCAAGGATTTTACATCCAAGACCGCACCGCTTTAGGATTCTTTTCCTATCAGCACCGAAGTACATAAAAATTCAAACTTTTGGGTCGAGGATTTTACATCCAAGACCGCACTCGCTTTAGGATTCTTTTCCTATCAGACCGAAATACATCAAATTCAACCTTTTGGGTCGAGGATTTTACATCCAAGACCGCATCGCTTTAGGATTCTTTTCCTATCTGCACCGAAATAAATCAAATTCAACCTTTTGGGTCGAGGATTTTACATCCAAGACCGCACCGCTTTAGGATTCTTTTCCTATTGCACCGAAATACATCAAATTCAACCTTTTGGGTCGAGGATTTTACATCCAAGACCGCACTCGCTTTAGGATTCTTTTCCTATCGCACCGAAATACATTAAATTCAAACTTTTGGGTCAAGGATTTTACATCCAAGACCGCATCGCTTTAGGATTCTTTCACTATTGCACCGAAATACATCAAATCGAATTCCTGGGTTAAGGATTTTACATCCGAGACCGTATTGCTTTATGATCATTTCCCTATCGCAATGAAATACATCAAAATCAAACTCTTGAGGTTAAGGATTTTATATCGAACACCACTTTGCTCTGAGATCTCTTCTCATTGCAACGATTCAATCTAATCAATTCAATTTTCTTTCGAGGTTGGAGATGTTACATCTAAAACCTCGTAACTCCAATTTTAATTTCAAATCAAATCCTTCAAATTAATTTTGACAAACTTCAATCTAAATTGAAACTCCAAACTAAAATTTAAACTCACACATCAAAACTTAAACTAAAACAAAATAAAATCTAAATCGAAATTCCCGCATCATGTGATTTGGGATTCACCTCCTTTTCCTTTCCTCAGCCGAGAGTTCAAGAATCTCCGGTTCCGCAGATATACTTGACACTCCCCAACAGAAACTCTTCTACTTCGTCCCAAGTTCGTCACTTGGACATCCGTGTTGGTTTTGTTGATCGCTTCGGTCAACACCAATACGCGCGTGTGCTCCGTCACTCACCACACCTATCGGGGGTCCATTTGTTGACCTCATTTTCGATGAGGTCTTCCCTTCTTCTTTTTAGTGCTTGGATCTAGCCTTAGGCTTTTCCTTCGACTATCTTAGAGGACTAGAATCGGGACCCGCCTTTTAGAAATTCAAACCACTTCTAAACTCCCCGCAAACTCCACAAACTCGACTATAGACCCCTAATCACCTAGAGGGTCGAAATCAAATGTGGAAGTTTAAAGGATGAGTTCCTATAGGACTCTTTGGCCTCAGGATCGCCCCGGGTGGCCTCGGTCCGTGAAGGGGCCGACTTACACTACACTTACACACTACATTTCCACACACTTCCTAAAACCACACCCATACCCAACTTAACCTCCCGACTCATGTAGGTGATTCACATGGATGGTCCTTAACCCCTAAGCCCTTGGCTAAGAGGGTTAGGAACAACACAGATGAATGCCTCAAATGAGTCCTTTCATGGCTCATATGGGCTTGAAATGGCTTCATGGCTCAACCAAAATGATTTCTTCCCACTTAAATTCACCCAATCTTCAATTTCCCAAATTTTCAATTTTTGACCCCCGAGACCCTACACCTACTAAACCTACCCAAAACCCTTGAAATTACCCAAATTTTCGCAAAATTTCCAAATTACCCAAAATTTTCCAAAATCAATCCCAAACATCTCCACATCACTCAAATTGATCATCCATACCCAAAAATACCAAAGATTCCAAAAATACCTCCCAATACCCTCCAAATACCCAAAATACCCTTCTTGGCCTAAAAATCCAAAAATTCAGAAAATTCCCAGAAAATTCCAAAAAATCTCAAATATTCCCAATTTCATTTTGTCCAACTACACCATGGGCCAATTTTGTCAATTTACCCTACTTTTGTCAAAACCCCCAATTTCACACATTTTAACCCAAAGTGAACCCAATGTCAAACCAAACCTATCCAATTGACCCAAATTCTGGTCCAATTCAATTCTAAACTTCAATTCAACATTCCCAATACCAATCTAGACCAAATCCAAGTCCAATTTGATTGACATTTGGATCCAATCTCACTTTTAGCCTTAAAGCCCAATTTGGACCCATGACCCAAACTTAACCCAAACTCACCCAATTCAACTCCAATTAACCTCAAATCTTTTCTAAATCTTCCTTAACATTCCCACAAACAAAACCCTAACATGATTTGCCCAAAATTTGAACCCAAACCCCACTCAAACTCAACCCAAGGTTAAAAGGCCCATTTTTTTTGACCTAAGCCCAAACCTAACCCAATTTCAACCCAATTCAAATCCAAATCACCCCCAATTTGTTTCAAATCACTCATGACACATCCATGAGCTAAACCCAACAATTATTTGGCCCAACCTCTTTACAAAATTCCCATCCATAAATTCATTTTTAAACTTAAGGGCCCATTCCTTAAACCATTTTAAAAGCCCACTTCCACCAAATCCAAAGCCCCAAAAATTCTTCCAAAGCCCATATGACATTTCCCCTCATCATACTTTCAATTAAAATCATCCCTAAGTCCTAAACCAATGATCAAATATTTCTAAATGAAGCTTCATCCAAATTTCCACCAAATTATCCAAAATCCTTAAAATCCTTTTTTATGAAATCGACCAAACTTTTTGCCAAGCCAAAGGTGAGCCATGAAGCCATGCATGAGCCACATGTGAGCCATGAGAGCTTTGGACACTCCACCATGCCATATCGGGTAAGAAGAGGGGGGCTTTCCTTAATCCCTAAAGCTCATTAAACTCTTAATCATGTTTTACCTAAACTTAAATTTAATCCAAATATATTTGGATGGAGACTTCTCCATGCCAAACCAACTGATCCCTTTCGATCCCCCACAGCATCCAAAGCCACCTCAAGGGTGCACCAAGCCCAAATGGGTGGATCGACCCATTTAGACTCAAAACTAGCCATGCCCCATTCTACTTTGATTCAACCACTTTACACATGGCATTTGCCAATTGCCTACACTAAACCCCACCCGACCCACCCGACCAAGATGGTGACCATTGCTCGGCCTGCCGGCCACCGTGCCGCCGAAAACACCATGGCCGAGAGCTCACATGTGAGCCAACATTGAAATTCTCACTCGCCGAGCCGCCCCATGCCTAGTGGTCACCATGGCCGTTCTTCTCCTCACCGCAGCAAGCTCGATCCCATGCCTCAACTCCCCCTGGTGGCCCCCCAGCCACTCTATTTAAACTCCACCCCTCTCGGCCATGAAAAAAGAGAAGCATAAACCTTGCCAAAACTCCGCCAAAATTGTTCCGCACCCTCCTCCACCCTTAGAGCACTTGATCCCCAGATGAAATTCCCCCGCCATTTCTCCTCTCGTAAGCTCAATTTCAAAGTCGAAATTCCACCCAAAACCAGGACACTTCTCCACAAGGAGCCAATTCCCAAATCGATTGGCTCTACACCTTCACCGCACCAAGGGAAGGTGTCCACCATCAAAAGCCCCATCTCCGAGCCACCCAGCTTGCTCCAGACCTCCAAGCTTTGTGGATCGGGCTTGGTCGAAATCATATCCGGACAATTCACTGCACCGAGAGACTTCATCCGGAGCCTGCCGGGACCCAATCGAAGGTGCAACAGCCTCTCGCATCGAAGCCACACTTCTCTGAGCCAAGGTATGAGCTAACTCTTCATCCCGAGCTTCTGGAGATTCTCCATTTCAAATGCTTTAGTTTCAATGCATGTTAACCGTATAGATGTGTTCGTCTCTTCAAGACGAATCCATAGAGTATAAGAACGTAAAAATCCATCGAGAATCGAGTGAGATCTTAGGGATTTAGTGTGGACGGCTCTCGGCGAGAACACTTGGGGACGATGAACGGATGCCGTCCATTCAATACGCGCGCGCACGGATGGTCGTGGATCGCGTCGGACCGAGAGACGGTACGAGAACCGCGGGGCCCGGCCGCCGACTCAAGTGGCGGCGTCGAATGGGAGCGCGCCGCGTGGCCTTTCTGAGTCGCCGAGGATGCGTTGGCGCCGACTCGGATAAGTAGAAAATTAGGGATTTTCTCGATTTATTTAATACCCTAAACTTCAAAAATTCATATCTCTGTGTAGAAAAATCGAAAAATAAAATAAAAATACCCTCTTGCTCAGCTGAAGAGAGGAGAATAATGTGGAAAAGAAATCACTTAATTTCATCAAATATTTTATTTTTTATAATTTATTTACTCTCTGCATTGTTTTAATTCTCCATGCATGCATACAATTCACCATGGCATGAGACCATAGGGCTTTGAAGCCTCTGAATTTGGGAACATTCCCCGAATTTTCCAAAGTCGGAGGCCATCCCTATGAAGAGTTTTTGATTTTTCAAGTTCGAGTCACTGTTTTGAGTATTTTAATTCCAGTAAATAGCATGTTGTGAAATAAATTCTAGGAAAATTTGGTGATGTTCCTTATGACCAGAGAACCATAGGAAAAATAGGTTTTGACTTAGTTCATTTAAAACAACCCTAATTGGCTTAAACACCCAAAATAGGTCTTTAATTAATTAGAATTAACCAGGCATCAAATTGACTTGAAATCAGTTCTCCACTGACCTTTAGGATCAGAGGAACCCACCATAAAAATTTGAGGTCAATCGGACTTGGTTAGCCCCACTAATCAGGTTGATTAAGTCACTTAGCCATTTTAAACTTTAAAAATTCATAACTTTTAAAATACCTTTCAAAAATTCACCAAATTGGTTTTGGAGCCTCTCTGATATCAGGGGAATCTAAGAAAATTAAAATTTCAATTTTCTAAAAAAGCTGATTTTTAATAATATTTTAATATTTTTAATAATTAAAAAATAATAAAAATCACAAAAATAATAAAATTCACCAAAATGTCACATTTTGAATTTTAATCACTTAGAAACAAATCCCACATTTTTCTTAGGTCTATTTAGTGAGATATTGAATTTTAAAGCCCTAGGGTAATTTTTAAAATTAAAAAAAAATGTATTTTCTAGCATTTTCACTAAAATAATTATAATAAATCATAGAAAAATCAGAAAATTGCAAAATTTGTTTCTCTAGTTTCCTTGATATCAGAGAGATTTTTGAAAAATATAAAATCCATTTTTCAACATTTATTTTATTTTTAAATTAATTAACACTCCAAAACTCAAAATAATTATAATAAAAATAATATAATTCAAAAAATCACCAAAATTGGTCCAA
Source organism: Papilionanthe hookeriana x Papilionanthe teres (assembly GCA_022702705.1). Taxonomy (NCBI): domain Eukaryota; kingdom Viridiplantae; phylum Streptophyta; class Magnoliopsida; order Asparagales; family Orchidaceae; genus Papilionanthe; species Papilionanthe hookeriana x Papilionanthe teres. Next base: position 19,381,619 of record CM040432.1, on the reverse strand, counting down.
GTGCTTCTCTGGTCATTAGGAATGTCCCCTAATTTTCTTAAGGACAGAAACTTTCCTTTGGTCATGTTATCAAATTTTCCTTGAAAATCTCTATTTTCCACCAAAAATAATTATATAAATAAATTAAATACAGTAAAAATCACATTTTCTCCTCTCATGTCTTTATTGACATATGAATGAAGTCACATAAAAATTTCAAGTTCATTTAAGTTCAATTTAGTGAGTTATGAAATTATTAAGCTTAAGGGGTAAAATGGTAATTAAAATTTTAACCCTTAATTAAAACTTTAGGTTTAATAAAAAAATCAACAAATAAAATATTTGATCTTAATCTGATTCTGGATGATTGAAATTTAAATAATTAAAGGGTAGAAACTCATTAAATAATTTTTAAAATGATTAAACTTTAATTAAATAATAGATTAAATTTGGAAGAATAATAAAATTGGAATTATTAAAATAAGGGATATTTATTAGGAAGAGATTTATTCTTTAATTTAAAAATCCCTAAACTAATTATATCATTAACACTTAACTCTTAATTAAAATGATAACTCGAATTTAAAATATTAAAAGACTTAATTAAATCATTAAACTCTTTTAAAATCTCAATTAAAATTATAAATTAAATTAAATTAAAATTAAATTAAATAATTAAATTAAATTAAATTAAATTAAATAATTAAATTAAATTAAATTAAACAATTAAATTAAAATAAATTAAATTAAATTAAATTAAATTAAATAATTAAATTAAATTAAATTAAACAATTAAATTAAATTAAATTAAATTAAATTAAATTAAATTAAATAATTAAATTAAATTAAATCAAATCAAATTAATTAAACATCAAATCAAATTAAATTAAATTTAATTAAATTAAAACTCAATTAAATTAAATTGAATTAAATATAACATCACCTAAGACATAAAAGAAATTAAATATAAAGCAACTCAACACTATTCCAAATTTAAACCCTTTAACTTAAATCAAATCATTTGAATACTAATTTACCCTCGAAAGCTTTGATTATTATAACTCCTAAATGAAACATTAAATGAAGTGCTACTTCACTCATAAGATATTCAAATGTCTTAATTCACTCGGGCAAGTTAACAAAACTTCAAAACCTCGAACGATCGATTCATTTATATAATTAAATTCATTCTGGACTTAAAACAATCCTAAAAATATTGAAAAGATGTTTAAGATTCTTCTTAAGCACTTCCTCAATATGATAGGATATTTATAAGAACAATTGGATTTAATTGTTCTTAGATGAAGAAAATCGTCCTCAAACCAAAACACAAAGAACCTAGACGTCATAGGAGATGACTAGTTATAGGATTAGGAATTTGGTAGAAAACCATAACCTTTCCTTTAGCTTTACCTAGGAACTTGCTTAAATATTCTAATTGTGTTTTAAGTGTAGCTTGGGATGACGGGAAGACCCTCCAGGTACGCTTTTATTTTATTGCAATTTACTTTCTTGCAATTTACTTCCCTGCAATTTACTTTATTGTAGATGCACTTTACTTTTCTTGCATGATAAAAACAACTGTTGCATGAAAACCCACACCTTTTGGATAGTCCCTAAAACTGAAACCAAAACTAAGTTAAAAGTCATTGCAAGATAAAATTCACCGCCACAACATTTCAAAATATAAAACAACTCAAAATTTAATCACAAAACGTAACACAAAACTACAATTGCAACTAAATTAAAACGTCCTCGTTGGATGATCGGGAATACCTCTGATGATGTAACCTACGTGTTGCTAACGGGATTTCCCACGGTCTAAATGAAAGTGTGGAACTCATTCGGTTGAGTTTAGCAAATTCATCCGGACTAAGTGAATCCGATAAAAATAATGATGCCGAAGGATGGAACCGTGGGATCTTAACCGTGTCGTTATAATCAACTTTAAGATTTGTTTTAATCAAAATACAAAACACTCGGAAATTAAGACTTCTCTAAACCAAAACACTTTTCTCATCTCCCGATTTATGATTTCTAAAACTAAACCTCTGCAACAACAAGGAGCTTGGAGCATGGTGGGCAAGCACGGCCATCGTCGTCAAGCAAAACTTCGATCCTACTTCAAGAAAACCTTCTTAGAATTAAACAACAAAGCCATAGGACTTCGAGGTAGCTTGCCTAGTGCAACATAAATCCTCAACCTCTTCGTTAGGCATTTGCATTGCAAATTAAGCCCTAACCGGCCTTAGGATTCCGAGGTAGTCGTCCGATACGACAATAAACCCTCACATCTTCCAGAGTTATTTGTTTGATTTTATCATACAAATATAAGCCCTAATTAATTAAAATTGGCAAGATTGAAATACTAAATAAACATTAGGACTTTCCTAAATTCAAGCCAAACAATAGGATAGTCGGGAAATTACCGAAGTTCACTTCGAATCGCTGATTTATCCTACCTTTCTTCCTTTCGATTCACAAAACAAAATGTTCCAAATTTGATCCATTCCCTATCGAAATTCCAAAATTCAATCTTTAAAAACCTTAAACTTTCGAAATTCTTGAGAGCAAAATTATTGGTTATTATCGAGAGTTTTCTTATGTGATTCCCGTCACTTAAGATGTAGTTAACTATAGTGGGCTTGCCCTTATAGAGAATTTTAAAGAACCTGTGTAATATAAACCCCGTTTAATACTTTCATATTAGCTGTGGAATTTGTCGGCTTATAAAATTGGTTCGCGGACCAAACGGATGTCACAAAACTTCTAGTTTACTTAATCGAGCCCCACCCTCGAGCGATGTGTCTATCCTTAGGGATAGATACACGGTTTGTGGTGCGGTGCTCGTTTATATAAACTATTTGGGATGTGAGATCGGTTTAATCACATATCTTAAAACTTTCAAATTTAAAATTATTTTCAAAGTCAAATACTACTTTCTAAATTATATATATATTTAAATCAAATTTAAAATTTAAATTCGCCGACAACTTCGTTAGGCGACCCCTTTTAAAATACAACACAACCTAAAAATAGTGCGACGGGCGGTTATTCATACTTGTGGAGATGATCGATAGCTGGGTCGAGGTCTTGGCAATTCCGCTGAGGTTCTTGCGTGCCGTTCGACGATATTTGTATCGGTTGCTTGCCTTTGTCGACTGCTGCAACGATCCCGGATTTCTTTTCAAAAGTCTTCAGAGGCTTTTGCTTGTCTGTCCTGTTGGCGAAACTTAATTGCTTCGCCTCTTCTTGCAATCTTCCGGCCTTGCTTAACAACTTCTCGAAAGTCTTAATAGTGAATCCTTTGAGGAGAAGTGTTATCGGGCCGTGAATGCTTTTAAGTAAGATGCCGATTGCATGTTGGTCTTGAATAGAGGTGGTACGAAGCCTTTTGGGTACTGGACAGCGTCGAATTCCTCCTGGTAAGGTCTACCCGTCCGAATGGATGTCCCGCTCTTTGATTGTGCTAAAGCTTCTCGCACCTGCTGTTCTACCAAGCTCTTGATATCTTTTTCTGGAATCATACCTTGTGTTGTATCTTTCTTTAGCTGATCATCCCCGTTGACGGATGTAATCTCCTTTCCTCCGTCTACAATGTGAATGACCTCTGGGGGTGTTTCTCTTTGGGGTTGCACTTGACTCTGGAGAGTGGCTAGGGCTATAGCCATCTCTTCCATCCTATTCGCCATTTGGGCGATCGTATCGTCTTTCTCTTGAAGCTGCCTTCTCATCACTTCCGGCTCCTCTCTTTCTGCGGCTGCAGGAGCACCTTGTGAAGCCGACGAAGCTCATGTTTCGACCATGTTGATTTCTGCATACTCATCATCCATGAATTCCGATGAATCAATCTTGTCTCCGAATTTCTCTTCTCTTTCTTTTGCTAGTCGTCAAATATCAGTCCTCAACTTTTCCATAGCGTCCTCTAGCGGTCTTTTCTGTGCATCCTCGGAGTTGTCGTGTGATAGCTGTCGGGTTCCCTTCTCACGAGTCCCCTTTACTGCAGTGGCGCTTTCTTCAGATTCAAGCCTCCTGACGAGACTTTCCTTCTCAGGCTGTTGTTTCAATCTTAGTTGTCCAGTAGTGGGACGCCATACCATCCTTCTAGCAGCAGAAGGTCTAGGACTAGATGGTCTGTCAGCCCAAATGCTGGAAGGTGGTATCCTCCCTAATCTGCAACCCTGAAACAACGATAGGCGGACTAGCCTTCATCCTTTTATTTGGCTTTTCCGTAACGATGGCAGGTTCTACTCGTGGCCCAAGACGGGATTTGACTGGCACCCGCCCTGTCCTTCGTAGAATCTCCGATACGGGGCATTTCTCTCTCTTTGCTAGCTTCTCGATCACGGTCTTTAGTCGTGCAAATGGCGTGATCCTAGCCCTTTTCTTTCTGCTGTCGTCATAGTATGCTGGTCGAGGTAATGTAGAAACAATTCTGCAGACATTTTCCTCGTCAGCTGCGGCGGAAAGGGGGTGGAATCTACTTCCTTCCAAAAAAGGTGTATCTTCAGGCAATGGTAAGTATTCAGGTAGTGGTGTGTACTCAGGGATTTCTGGGATTTCCTCCAGGAAAGCAACATCGGCAGCTCTGGCCTTGCTGGCAATTTTCCTACATCTGTTCCTTCTTTGGGTCCGTGTTAGTGATGGAATTCTTGAGCTGGACCCAATTTCAAAAACGAAGGTCTCACGGAAAGTCCGTACCCTCCACGGTAGCAGTGTTCGCCATAGTTTTGGATTTCCTTCCCCTTTAATCTGGCGTAGCCGGGGTAGGTGCGAGACAACTAGACCAGATGGGGTAGCAAGAATAGTCCTCCCATGGACATCAGCACTCCTCTCGTTGAATCTTTTGCAGAGGCTGGAAACTCTCGAGTCGACCTAAGGTCGAACTCGATCAACGGCTTCTCAGCTTCAGCATACTTTGTTCGTCAATGCGAAAAGGGAAACATCGGTGATCTCGACATTCGTATTCTCGAATCCTTGTCCAAACTGGATGATCCCATTGTCGGGTAGCTCATCTTTGTAAACAGCGAAGTCCAGTCCATTGGTGAAGGAGAAAATCAACTTTGGGGCTTTCATTTCTGCAGGGCAGATCCTGATTGTCAGTCCCAAGTTATGCTTCTTCTCATCCGGACGAAAAGAAAGGAAACGAAAAGAGTCCGAACTCATTCTTGTTCATATATTTATAAGAAGGAGTTATTTGTTAAAAGAGTCATTCATTAATGGGTTTGTTTATTTAGAACAGAATGTTCAAAGGTGTAGAGAAGGTAAGGAATCCGATTCAGAGTTGGAAAGGAAAAGAAAGTCTTATGCAAGACTTCTCGACTCGAAGGATCACTCCTAAACTAACACCTATTGGGGGTCCACCCCACCTCGGTAATGAGGTAAAAGGATCTCGGAACCTCTCTGTTTAGGGGTGTCTAAACAGTGGCTCCTAAATCCGAGAGAATGTTGGCTATACTTGTTCAAGGTAGAAATGAACATAGTATTCCAACGGAAAGAAGGGTAGCTTGATCCACAAGGGATATGGATACACTACCGATTTTTGAAAGCAAAATTATTTGATTAAAATGGAGAGAGGAATATTCCCCAGCGGAGTCGCCAGAAATTTGTCGGCATATTTTTAGGTTGTGTTGTATTTTAAAAAGGGGTCGCCTAACAGAAGTTGTCGGCGAATTTTTTAATTTAATTTAAATAAATAATTTGAAAAGTAGTATTTAATTTTAAAAATAATTTTTTAAATTTGAAGATTTTAAGTTATGAAATCAAACCGATCTCACATCCCAAATAGTTCATATAAACGGGCACTGTACCACAAACCGTGTATCTATCCCGAAGAATAGGCACACTGCTTGACGATGGGGCTCGATTAAATAAACTAGAAGATTTGTGACATCCGTTTGGTCTGCGAACCAATTTTATAAGCCGACAAATTCCCCTGCTTAATATGAAAACATTAAACAGGGTTTATATTACCTGGGTTTTTTAAAATTCCCTATAAGGGCAAGCCCCTATAGTTAATTACATCTTAAGTGACGGGAATCACCTAAGAAAACTCTCGATAATAATCAATAATTCTGCTCTCAAGAATTTCAAAGTTTAAGTTTTCAAAGGATTGAATTTTGCAATTTCAATGGGGAATGGATCAAATTTGGAAGATTTTATTTTGGGATTTCAAAGGAAGAAAGGTAGGAGAAATTACGGATTCGAAGCGAACTTCGATAATTTCCCGGCTATCCTATTGTTTGGCTTGAATTTAGGAAGATCCTAATATCTATTTAATGTTTTGATCTTTCCAATTTTAATTAATTAGGACTTTTATTTATATGATAGAATCATACAAATGGCCTTGAAGTTATGAGGGTTTATGTCGTACCGAACGACTGCCTCGGAATCCTAAGGCCTGTTAGGGCTTAATTTGCTATGCAAATGCCTAACGAAGAGTTGAGGATTTATGTTGCACTAGGCAAACTACCTCAAAGTCCTATGGCTTAGTTATTTAATTCTGAGAAAGTTTTGCTGAAGTAGACTCAGGTTTTACTGATGACGATGGTCGTGCTGCCCACCATGCTCCGAGCTCCTTGTTGTTGCAGGGGATTAGTTTTAGAAGTCATAAATCAAGAGATGAGAGAAGTGTTTTGGTTTAGAGAAAACCTTAATTTCCAAGTGTTCTTTGTATTTTAATTAAAACCAATCTTAAAGTTGATTATAACGACACCAGTTAAGATCCCACGGTTCCATCCTTCCGGCATCGTTATTTTTATCGGATTCACTTAGTCCAGATGAATTTGCTAAACTCAACTGAATGAGTTCCACACTTTTATTTAGACCGTGGGAAATCCCGTTAGCAACACGTAGGTTACATCATCCGAGGTATTCCCTTATCATCCAACAAGACGTTTTAATTTAGTTGTAATTGTAGTTTTGTGTTCTGTTTGTGATTAAATTTTGAGTTGTTTTATATTTTGAAATGTTGTGGCGGTGAATTTTACCTTGCAATAACTTTTAATTTAGATTTGGTTTCAGTTTTAGGGACTATCCTAAAGGTGTGGGTTTTCATGCAACAATTATTTATCATGCAAGAAAAGTAAGTGCGATGCGATTAAATAAATTGCAATAAGGTAAATTGCAATAAAATAAAAGCGTACCTGGAGGGTCTTCCCGTCATCCCAAGCTGCACTTAAAACACAATTAGAATATTTAAGCAAGTTCCTAGGTAAAGCTAAGGGAAGGGTTATGGTTTTCTACTAAGTTCCTAATCCTATAGCTAGTCATTTCTCTATGATGTCTAGTGTCCTTGTGTTTTGGTTTGAGGATGATTTTCTTCATCAAAGAACAATTAAATTTAGTTGTTCTTATAAACATCCTATCATATTGAGGAAGTGCTTAAGAAGAATCTTAAACATCTTTTCAATATTGCTAGAATTGTTTTAAGTCCAAATGAATTTAATTATACAAATGAATTAATCGTCCGAGAATTCAAGCTTTGTTATCTTGCTCAGTGAACTAGGACATTTGATTATCCTATAAGTGAAGTAACATATAATTTAATGTTCTATTTAGGAGTTATGATAACCAAAGTTTTCAAGGGCGACTTGGTGTTCAAATGGTTTGTGATTTAGTTTAATTTCAGTTATCGGATTTCAATTTGGAATAGTGTTCAAGTTGCTTTATATTTTTGAATTTCTTTAGATGTTATTTAATTCAATTTATTTTAACTTTAATTTAATTTAATTTGGTTTAGTTTTAATTTTGATTCAATTTAACTTGATTTTAATTTTAACTTGATTCTATTATTTAATTTAATTTAATTCAATTTAGTTTGATTTGATGTTAAATTAATTTAGTTTAATTTGATTTAATTTCCTTTAATTTAATTTAATTTGATTTAACTTAATTTAATTAATTTATTTATTTTAATTTAATTTGATTTAATTTTAATTTAATTTAATTTAATTTAATTTAATATGTTTTAATTTAATTTAATTTAATTTAATTTAACATTTTTTAATTTAATTTAGTTTAATTTAACTTAATTTAATTTTTTTATTTAATTTAATTTAATTTAATTTATTTGTTTAATTTAATTTAATTTAATTTGATTTAATTTATTTAATTTAATTTAATTTATTTGATTTAATTTAATTTAATCTTTAATTTAATTTTATTTTTAATTTTAGTTTAATTGAAAATTTAAAAAGAGTTTAATAATTTAACTTCTTAATTTAATTTTAATGATTAAGTCCTTTAACATTTTAAAACTTAAATTTGAATTATCATTTTAATTAGGAATTAAATATTATTGAGATGATTAATTTAGGGATTTTTAAATTAAAGAACAAATCTCTTCCTAATAATATCCCCATTTAATAATTCCAATTTTATTATTCTTCCGAATTTAATCAATTATTTAATTAAGGTTTATTTTAATTATTTTAAAATTGTTTAGTAGGTTTCTACCCTTTAATTATTTAAATTTCAATCATCCAAATCAGATTAAGATCAAATATTTTACTTGTTAATTTTATTAAACCTAAAGTTTTAATTAAGGGTTAAAATTTTAATTACCATTTTGCCCTTCAAGCTTAATAATTTCATAACTCACTAAATTGAGCTTAAATGAACTTGAAATTTTTATATGACTTCACTCATATGTCAATAAAGACATGAGAGGAGAAAATATGATTTTTCTGTATTTAATTTATTTATATAATTATTTTTGGTAGAAAATAGAAATTTCCAAGGAAAATTTAATAACATGACCAAGGGAGAGTTTCTGTCCTTAAGAAAATTATGGGACATTCCTAATGACCAGAGGACTACTTGGACCAATTTTAGTGATTTTTTAAATTATATTATTTTTATTATAATTATTTTGAGTTTTGGAGTATTAATTAATTTAAAAATAAAATAAAGGTTGAAAAATGAATTTTATATTTTTCAAAAATCTCTCCGATATCAAGGAAATCAGAGAATCAATTTTTGCAATTTTCTGATTTTTTTTTATTTATTATAATTATTTTAGTGAAAATGCTAGAAAATACATTTTTTTAGTTTTAAAATTACCCTAGGGCTTTAAAATTTAATATCTCACCAAATAGAACTGAGAAAAATATGGGGTTTATTCCTAAGTGATTAAAATTCAAAATGTGACATTTTAGTGAATTTTATTATTTTTTTGATTTTTATTATTTTTTATTTATTAAAATATTAAAATAATACTAAAAAATCAACTTTTTTAGAAAATTGAAATTTTAATTTTCTTAAATTCCCCTGATATCAGAGAGGCTCCAAAACCAATTTGGTGAATTTTTGAAAGGTATTTTGAAAGTTATGAATTTTTAAAGTTCAAATTGACTAAATGGCTTAATCAACCCATTTAGTAGGGCTAACCAAGTCCAATTGACTTTAAATTTTTATGGTGGGTTCCTCTGATCCTAAAGGTTAATGGAGAATTGATTTCAAGTCAATTTGATGTATGGTTAACTCTAATTAATTAGGGAGCTATTTTGGGTGTTTATGCCAATTAGGGTTATTTTAAATGAATTGACTCAAAACCTATTTTTCTTAGGGTCCTCTGGTCATAAGAGACATCATCAAATTTTCCTAGAATTTATTTCACAACATGCTAATTATTGAATTTAAAATACTCAAAACGAGTAACATGAATTTGAAAAATCAATAACTTCTCATAGGGATGGCCTCGACTTTGGAAAATTCGGGGAATGTTCCCAAATTCGGAGGCTTCAAAAGCCCTATGGTCTCATGCCATGGTGAATTTCCTATATGCATGGAGAATTAAAACAATGCAGAGGGAAATAAATCATTAAAAACAAAATACTTGATGAAATTAAATAATTTCTTTTCCACATTATTTTCCTCCGTTCATCGAGCAAGAGGGTATTTTTATTTTATTTTTCTGATTTTCCTACACAAAGTTATGGATTTTTGAAGTTTAGGGGAATTAAATAAATCAAAAATACCCTAATTTTCTATTTATTCACGCGGCGCACTGTCATCCTCGGCATCTCCGAACGGCCACGCGGCGCGCCCCCATTCGACGCCGCCTTCCGACTCAGCGCCACGCGGCCCGCGGTTCACGTATCATCTCCTGGTCCGACGCCATCTGAGCCGTCCGTCCGCGCGTGTATTGAATGAACGGCATCCGTTCATCGTCCCCCAAGCCTCCTACCCGAGAACCGTCCATCTTCTAAGTCCTAAGATCTCACTCGATACTTCGACCAAATTTAACGTTCTTATGCTCCATGGATTCGTCTCGAGAAGACGAACACATCCATACGGTTTATGTGGCATGAAATTGACTCAATAAAAATGGAGAATGTTCGAAGCTCGGGAAAAAGAGTGAGGCCATACCTTTGCTCGGAGAAGTGTGGCTTCGATCCGAGGGTTGTGTCACCTTCGATCGGATCCCGGCAAGCTCCGGATGAAGTCTCCTGGTCCGGTGAATCGCCTAGGTAGGATTTCGACCACATCCGATCACAAAGCTTGGAGGTCTGGAACAACCGGGTGGCCTCGGAGATGGGGCTTTCGGTGGGAAACTTCTCCTCTCGGTCCGGTGAAGGTGTAGGACCGGTCAATTTGAAGATTGGCTCACTGTGGCAAAGTGTCCTAGTTTTGGGTGAAATTTCAGTTGAGAAATTGGGTTCTGTTGGTGGGGATTAGGGCAAATTGACACTGGGGATCAATTGCTCTAAGGATGGAGAAGGGTTTGGAACAATTTTGGCAGAGTTTCGGCAAGGTTTGTGCAACTCTCCTCTCATGGCCGTAAGGGGGTGGTGTTTAAATAGGAGAGGGTGGAGGGCCTCCCAGGGAGAGTTAAGGCTTGGGATCAGCTGCTCTTGGCATGGGAAGAGCAGCCATGGTGGCCATTGGGCATGGGGCAGCTCAGCAAGGTGGAATTCCAAAGTTGGCTCACATGTGAGCTCTCGGGTGTGGTGTTTTCCGGCGACTCGTGGTGGCCGGCCGGCAGCACCGGTCACCATCTTGTTCGAGTGGGTCGTGGCTGGGGTTTAGTGTAGGCAATCGGCAAATGCCATGTGTAAAAGGCTTGGATTAGAATGGAATGGGAGAGGGCTCATTTTGGCTCAAATTGGTCAACCCATCCATTTGGGCTAGGTGCACCACCCAAGGCTTGGTTTAAGGCTGAATAGAAAGTGATTTAGGTCGAGCTTAATCGAGTGGGGAATGGTCACCATCCAAGTACGATTAAGCTTAAGCAAGGTTTAGTGGAATCATGAGAGTGGTTAATCACCTTTAGGAATTAAGGAAAGAGTCTCCTCCTTTTGCCCAAAATGGCATGGTGACATGTAAAGAGGCTCTCATGGCTTCCATGTGGCTCATGCATGGCTTCATGGCTCATCTTTGGCTTGGGAAATGTTAAGTTAATTTTATGGAAATGGATTTAAGAAAAATTTTGGTATTTTGATGGGAATTTTTATGGGGCTTAATTTGGAATGGCTTCATGATGAATTTTCAAACTTAGGGATTGATTTTAATTAAGGGTGTGATGTAGAGCAATTGCCATATGGGCTTTAGCATGAAATTTGGGCTTTTAGGAAGGTTTCATGTAAGTGGGCTTTTGGTTTAAAAATAGATTTATGGATGGGAATTTTGTAGAAGTTTGGGCCAAATAATTGTTGGGTTTAGCTCATAGATGTGTCATAAGTGACTTGAAGCAAATGGGAGTGATTTGGGTTTGAATTGGGTTGAATTTGGGCTTCTTTGGTGAATGAGCCAATATAGGTCAAATTGGGCTAACTTGGGCCAATGTTGGGCTAGGGTTGAAATTGATGTAAAATAAATGTTGAGAAATGTTTATGGGAGTGTTTCAAAGAGGTTTTGGCTTTGGTTGGGTTTTGATTTTGGGGTTTGGGCTTATTCTGGGTTAGGTTTGGGTTTAGGTCAAAATTGGGCCTTTTAGCTTTGGGTTGAATTTGAGTGGGGTTTGGGCCTAAATTTTGGGCAAATCATGTTAGTTTTTTGTTTGTGGGGATGCTAAGGAAGGTTTAGAAAAGATTTGGGGTTAATTGGAGTTGAATTGGGTGAGTTTGGGTTAGGTTTGGGTCATGGGTCCAAATCGGGCTTTAAGGCCAAAAGTGAAATTGGATCCAAATGTCAATAAAATTGGACTTGGATTTGGTCTAGATTGGTGTTGGGAATGTTGAATTGAAGTTTAGAATTGAATTGGACCATAATTTGGGTCAATTGGGTAGGTTTGGTTTGACATTGGGTTCACTTTGGGTTAAAATGGGTCAAATTGGGGGTTTTGACAAAAGTGGGATAAATTGACAAAATTGGCCCATGGTGTAGTTGAACAAAATGAAATTGGGAATATTTGGGATTTTCTGGAATTTTGTGGGAATTTTTTGAATTTTTAGTTTTTTGGGTCAAGGGGGGTATTTTGGGTATTTGGAGGGTATTGGGAGATATTTTTGGAATTTTTGGTATTTTTGGGTATGGATGATCAATTTGAGTAATGTGGAAATGTTTGGGATTGGTTTTGAGGAATTTTGGGCAATTTAGGTGATTTTGCAAATTTTGGGTAGTTTCAAGGGTTTTGGGTAAGTTTAGCGGGTGTTGGGTCCCGGGGTCAAAAATTGAAAATTTGGAAAATTGAAGATTGGGTGAATGTAAGTGGAGTAAAATTATTTTGGTTGAGCCATGAAACCATATCAAACCCACATGAGCCATGAAGGGACTCATTTGAGGCACCCAATATGTTGTTCCTAACCCTCTTAGCCAAGGGCTTAGGGGTTAAGGACCATCCATGTGAATCACCTACATGAGTCAGGAGGTCAAGTTGGGTATAGGTGTGTGAAAGTGTAGTGTATAGGTGTAGTGTGTGTGTAAGTCAGCCCTCTTCACTGCACCGGGCCACCTGTGGCGGTCCTAAGGCCAAAGAGTCCTATAGGAACTCATCCTTTAAACTTCCACATTCGATTTCAACCCTCTAGGTGATTAGGGGTCTACGGTCAAGTTTGTGGAGTTTGCGTGGAGTTAAGAAGTGGTTTGAATTTCTAAGTGGTGGGTCTCAATTCTAGTCCTCTAAGATAGTCAAAGGAAAAGCCTAAGGCTAGATCCTAAGTACCAAAAAGAAGAAGAGAAGACCTCACCAAAAATGAGGTCAACAGGTACATGGATGAGGATTTTGCCGAGATCAACGTTGTCAAGACTCGAGCATCATCGAATCTATTGGGAGCTCTAGCAGCTGCATAAGGAGACGACCCAGAAGTAATGACACTACGTCTTTAGGAAAAGGATGATACAATTTATTGGATGGAAAAAAAATGGAGGAGATGACGGCTGCTCTAGCCACACTTCAGAGTCAGAGTCAGCCTCAGCCCCCAAAAGAAACACCCCTAGAAGTCATTCACATTGCAGATGAAGGAAAGGAAATCACATTTGTCAATGGAGACGAGCAGCAGAAGAAGTATTCCACTCAAAGTCTAATACCAGAAAAGGACATTAAGAATATGGTAGAACAACAAGTGTGAGAAGTCTTAGCCCAATCTAAAGGCGGGGCATTGATTCTGAAGGGTGGATCATACCCTAAAGAATTTGATGCAGTACAATACCCTAAAGGCTTCACACCACCTCTGTTCAAGACTTTTGATGGAACAGGAAACCCAAGACTGCATGTTGCACACTTCCGAGCAAGTTGCTACAGCACGGGGGGTAGTGACGCTTTGTTGTTCCTCCAGTTCGTCAGCAGCCTTTCAGGAATTTCCTTTGACTGGTATGCAGAATTGCCCAATGGCTGAGTTAAAACATTTACAGAATTGGAAAACCTAATTGTGAAACATTTTGCTGGAGCTCAGCACCACGTCACCATCGGTGATCTTGTGGTCAAGCAATAGAAACCAAATGAAACTTTGGTGGACTATATTCTGTGATAGAGGAATTTAAGCATGAAATGTGAGCCCCAGCTCCGGGAACAGCATGCCATTAGAATTGTGCTAAAGAACATTCATGGCCTGATAGCATTTCTCCTTAAAGTATTTACAATTAAGACATTCGAGAAATTACTCAGCAAGGCCATGAGTCTATAGGAGGAAGCAAAGCAACTCAGCTTCACCTATAAGATCGATAAGCAAAAACCAGTTTAAGCGTTCGAGAAGAAGTTCGGGACTGTCGTAGGAGTAGAAAAGGGTAAGCATCCAATGCAAATATGAATAGAATGACCTCAGCAAAGTTATCAACAACCTCTTTTAAGTTATCAACCGCCTCAGCAGAATTATTAGCAACCACAGCAGTCTGGCCAGCAGTCATCTTAGTAATACAACCAGCAGTCGATTCAGCAGAAACGTAGCTTGACAGAACTTCTGAATAAAGAGTACCCCTTCAAGAATGAAGCACTTGACAAGATGCTCCATAGTTTGACTAAGAAGGAAGAATTCCAGTTTCCAGAGCCCAAGAAACTAGAGGATGTGGACAAGAAAGATCACCTGATGTACTGCCATTACCACCAGATGATCGGACACAAGATAGAAGATTGCTTCACCTTCAAGAACTGGCTTGAGAACTACCATCAGAGAGGGAACATAATGATCCCAAAAGAATACATGAAGGAGCCCCAGAAAGGAGGTTCTGTTAATGTTATTTTAGCAGATCATATTATTTTGATAGCCCCGTACACAACCGACAATGGATGGAGTACTGTTTAGACAAAGTCTTCGAAGAAAATATTGGGACACATTCAAACCTCTTCAGTGCGTGCTTTAATTCAAATTTTAAAACCTGCCAAGCCGGCACTATCAATTGCAATCAAGGAACCACCCCAGAAAGAAGAGAATATCGCAGAAGAAGAGAAGACCGAAGCTCCAAAAAGTAAAGTAGGGGCTGCTTTTCCTAGGATGGTTGTTTCTGATTTGGGGGCGAAATCTCTCGAACCTCTGACTCTGTATGATTATTTGCTCTCCCCGGTAGGATCTTATAATTATAAGAGTTATGGTGTTGGCTACGTTTTGACTATTTCTAATGATTATGAAACTAAAGATAACCAACCTAACCCGAATATCGATTTCAATCCTAATAACAATTCTCAAATCATACAAAACCTCGACGGTAGCAAGAAAGAGGAGGAGGTAAATGAAAGCAATTACGATTGCCTGGAAAATAACGAACTCATCTACGAATTCCAAGGATCTCCTATCGCAATTAAGCTAGAGTTCTTAGATCCCGAAGTGACCCCAGAAGAATTTGCTGCTCCAATTCAGAAAGAAGAAGCACTAGCTAATTCAGTACCATACTTGGAAGAGATAACAGAAGTCAACCTGAGAAGTGGAAACGTCTTGCCCCCAAGAATGGGTACGAATGATAAAGGAAATTAAATGGTTATTCAGGAAGAACAAACCTCGGCAGAAGAGTTACCAGTTCAGGAAGAAGTCGAAGGACTAGGCAGTAAAGTGGAGTATAACATGGTAGCCTATCTTTGGAAGTTGCCCACCAACCTAAGCATCTACGGCACTTTAATCCTTTCGAATTAGATGAGGAAAGCTCTTATCAAGGCCCTACTTGATCTAGAGATTTGCTTAGTTCAAATGGCCGGTAACTCCTTAGACAAGGTTTGCTTGTTAAGAGAACAGTACGGTGTTACTTTCACGGACAATGACGTGCTACTTGGGACAGCTTATCACAACCAACCTTTATACATCTCAGTCACTATCAGTAAGTTCACACTCTCTAGGTTGTTAGTTAATCTGGGTGTATCAATCAATATAATTAATCTTCAGATGTTAGTGTATTTGGAAATTGATGCCCGCAAGCTCCAAGCAGACAAAATGTTACTAAGAGGCTTCAATCATAAAGGAGAAAGAGCTCTTGGATCAATAACACTATCCATGAGGATCGGTGATTTGGCAAGGACAACTGCAAAATTCTACATAATTGATTCTGACATGTCATTCAATGCTTTACTGGGCCAAACATGGATCCATGAAAACCAAATGGTACTGTCGTCTCTACACCTGTGCATAAAGTATTATGAAGGAGGACAAGAACAATGCATCAAAGGTGACTTGCAACCATTCTCCGTGCATGAAATTGGAATTCATGAAGACGCCTGATCCCCGATAAATATATGTGAGCCAAAAACTTGACTCCATACTAAATATATGTACTGATGATTTAGATACGAAAATTATGATTTTATAATATGGGAAACTACGCAAGTATACATATCATTTATCAAGTAATATATGACTTTCTGATTAAGCCCTGAGATATCGAACCCACATGGAAGTTTAGAGATTAAGAACTAATTTCAGTAGATGCAATTACTATCTAGTATAAGAAAATAAAGAACGCTTATACTAAACTCTATTACTTAATGAAAGATTGCAATTTAGAAAAAGTATTTTTCCCCTTGTTAAGAGAATTAAGTGAATGGATAATTAATTTATTTAGAAATATATTGTGCAAAATAGGAGCATTCCTATTCTTTATCCTTTGGTTCAGGTATAAAAAATGTTGACTAATCCTATGCTTGGTTACTAAATCTGTGGCTAGGCTGGGAGGATATGGGCTGCCACTTCGGAGCTCCAACGTTCACCTCGCCTGAGGGCTAACATCTATACTTCAGCTCCCAAACGATAGGGCCGAATTTGAAATATCTAATTCTACACTCCATAAATAATATTTCACTATTTATTTGCACCCTCCTTTCAAGGCTTTTGATTTCTCTGAATTTTGGATGTAATATTTACTATAGTTGATAATTCAACATATTTTAGCAGTTCAATTGGCCAAATTGAAAGTAAATTAAGATTTAAGTAAAAGATTATAACATTTTTTTATTTAATATTTAAGGCACAACTAATTCAATTTTCCATTTCACAAAATCTCAATAACAAAGAGAAAAACAGAGAAAACTACTCAGAATGCATAGGAAGAATAACACAAAACTTGGATTTCATTTAAAGCTATAAAAAAATAAACAAAAACTTATCTCAGATCTTCTCCCCAAGCAAACTCCTTGAAGTTCCTCTGACTTTTCCTTCTTGTACAATACACTCAATTAAACTTACTAATGAACACTCACACACTATAGAATCTTTAGTCTCAGACTCTCGAGACTCAGATTAAGACACACACACCAAAAGAACACACACTTTCGGCCTAAATTTGTCTCTATTTAAAGAGGGAGAAATATTTCCAAAGGTTGCTTAAGCACCTCTTCAAAAAGCATCCAGATTCATTGTATTTTTGCTAGAACCGACCTTCTTACCGTCGGCTGCAATTATCTCGTCGTCGGAGGGCTTCTAGAACATAGGCTAATGACCCGACCCGCAATAATGCAGTAATATTCGCTTCCAAAAGATGGCCAAAAACTTTGACTCAATTTATAAATAGCGACTAGTGTATAAAATCAATATTATGTAAATTTAGAAAATATTTTTACACACTAGGGGTACTACGCAAGTATACATATCATTTCAAGTAATATAGGGCTTTGAAACAAAGACCCCAGTATCGATCCCACAGGGAGAATTATAGTGATAAATTTTCTAAAAATATATATATATTTTTATCTTTTAATTTAATTATAAATTACTATTAATTTACTAGATGCAAATAAAGAAAAAGTAATAAGAAAATGATTTATGAAAACTATACAAAATAAACAACTTTCTTTTCTTCAATTAATCTAAGATTTTTAAAATAATTTAATATTCATTGGAGAATTTGATTTATGGTATTATGCCAAATAGAAGCATTCCTATTCTTTACCCTTTGATGCAGGAATAAAGAACATTGGCTAATTTACAGATCAGGTCCGGATGTATTGTTAGTAGAATGGGTTAATCTAGGCTCACGCTTCTAGATGTCCAAGGGTGGCTATGGTCGGCCCTACTAGTGACCCTTTTCTAATCAATAAATCAAATTATAAGAATTTAGTCTATCACTCTAAAAACTTATCAATTTTATGCCCTTTAAATCTTATCTTCCTATTTATTTGCACTTCACCTTGAGTAGCCCGCACATGGCCTTCGACTACCCAAGGATTCATGTGACATTTACAAGTTAAGAGTTCTTCTCCTTCAAGGTCTCAAAACTCTTCAACAGGTTTTAACAATTTAAATGGCCAATTTAAAAAGTAAAGTAAGATCAGGTATTAATGTCATCACAATGTTTTGAAAATATTTTGAATTTCAATTTTCCATCGAATCTTTATATTATCTTATATATCTCTTCATAATTAAAGGAAGAAAGTAAACTAACTACTCATAACACATTGAAAATAAACAGCAAAACCTGATAAATAAACTTTGAATCAAGTATAAAAATACTTATCTCAAATGTTTCTTCTACAGTTCATCTGATTCCTACTGACTCCACAGTGTAATGAACTCTAGATGCAACAACTTGAAAATAAACTCACTAAACTAAACAAAAGTGGCCCTAAATTTCTCTCTATTTCTCTCTCTAAGGATTAGAGATCCTAAAGTGGATAAGAAAAAGGGTTTCAATGGGAGGGGGCACATTTTCTGAAGAAATGGACCCCTATTTATAGGCTTCAAGGGTTGCCTTGAGGCACCTCTTCAAAACATGTCCACATTCGATGAATCTTCTAGAAGGTTGGTCTGGCGCCTAGGCGCCGGACACCGTGTCTAGTTCTTCGCGCCTCTTCACTTTGGCTCGCACCTCTTCATGATTAAAAACATTTTGGAGCGTCCAAATGTAATGTATCACATGTCCTATTATCAAGGAACAACTGTCAGTCTTCTAGAATGTCCAATAACCGCTCACTTCGTCAAAATAACTGATCAAACGTTGTCAAAAACTTGACTGTTTTTGTATCGAGTCCGGCGCTTAGGCGCCGGCTTCTGGCGCCTAGGCGCCAGCTTCTGGCGCCTTGGCGCCAGGCCATATTTTTATATACTTTTTGTATTTTGCTCCATTTTTGCTCCTTTTTACTCCTTTTTACTCCTTTTCCTTTTTACACCTTTTACATCACCTACATCCAAAAACACAAAAAATACCTTTCATTAAAGCATAATATCCTTAGAAATTAATAAGAATTAAGACATAAAGAAATAGGTATTTTTTTATAGATCAAAATCCCCCAAACTTAAATGTTACTTGTCCTCAAGTAACTCTTTCTACTATATAAAATATATAACCTTTGGAATAAATGATAAATATTTAAGATTTTTTTTTGATTTTATAAAGTCTTTAGTAAATTATTAACCCAATTTCACTAACTAGGTTTAATTTTAAGAATTTAAAGAATATTTAACTACCAAATCATAAGATTTCAAACTTTCCATCCATTTTGAAAATAATAGAAGTCTATTATATTAAGCTTTCATAGATTATTTACAAGAAAAAGATCATCTTGAAATATCTTTTCTAAATAAATATTTATGTATAAAAATTAAGTAAAGTATGTAACTAGTTTTCTTCCTATAAGATAATTCAAGTGAAGCCAATTTTTTATTAGGCATTTCCTCAAGCTTCTCCTCTCTTCTCTTTTTTTCTTTCTTTTCTTCTCTTTTTTTTATATAGAGAGGATTACTATATCTGGATAGTCTGTTAATGGTTTTGAACTTCACTATCCTTAACTTATATTTTCAAAACTTATACATTTCCACTTAATTATTATAACATAAATAAGAATTCAAAAGATTTCCAATCTTTTCTTTTTCAAGTGATAATTTTTTATTACTTAATATTTCTAAAATTCTATTATTTCTATCATGAATAGAAAAAATTCTTTATCTTATTCTTCTTTAAGTTAAATAATTATATTCTTAAAATCAATCAAAGTTAGTAAAATTTTGGTTAATTTTCACTAAATTATTTATAATTTCAAAAGTAAAAGTGATCTCAAATAAATTCTTTATTCCTTAAGTTATGTTAAAAAGTTTTTTATTTTTATGAAAATATTAGCTCTTTATGGACAAATAAAATTTAATTTTGAATGGATTTTCCCTTCCCCCAAACTTAAGTTTTGGTATACTACAATAATTTGAAAGTATGAGAGAAAGAAAATCATAAGAATTTTTAATAAGTATGTAAAAACAATCTTAAAAAGAAAAATTAACTTCAAGTGTGCTTTTATGAATAATTAAGATAAAATTTAAGAATGTATAAAAAGTAAGCAGGCTAATTTTATGATGATACTAAATTTGAAACAAAATTAAAACAGAGCAAAATTACTAATTACTAAACAGTAGATTAAAATAACATATAAATTAATTCTAACTTCAGTCTCAACACAATATACTAAGAATATTTTAACAACAGAATCTTAACACTAATCAATCAACATACATCAAACACAAAACTAAACAAAAAAAACAAACTAACAGAGTAGCTCAACATAAAGATCTATAACTACTAGTCACTAGCTGTAGCCTCATCATCATCATCATCACCAAAGGAAAATTCTACGTCCATAGGATCAACAAATCATGTGAATCTAGGAAAGGTAGGAAAACTAACATCATGTTCACCTTTCAGAAAT
This sequence comes from Papilionanthe hookeriana x Papilionanthe teres, assembly GCA_022702705.1. Classification (NCBI taxonomy): domain Eukaryota; kingdom Viridiplantae; phylum Streptophyta; class Magnoliopsida; order Asparagales; family Orchidaceae; genus Papilionanthe; species Papilionanthe hookeriana x Papilionanthe teres. Next base: position 19,361,155 of record CM040432.1, on the reverse strand, counting down.
CTGACTAGGGCTTCATCATACTCAGAATCATAACACTCTTCCTCTGGGTATAATCAGATAAATGATCTAGTTTCCTATCAATAGTATCAATCCTTCAGTGAGTTTTAAATAACTCCTGCTGCTGCTCTAAAAACTGATCATGCATTGATTCCCAGAAATCTGATGGTGGCTAAGCAGAAGTAGAGGGTCGAGAAGTAGGAGGTCTACATAAAGTATGTGCAGAAGTAGAAGGAGCGGTCGATCTCTTCCCTCGAAGAAGATCATAGATACTAACACTCTCCTGCCCAATTGGCTTGGTAGACTTTAACTTCTCCTCAAAAATATCAGCAGTGACTCCATTACTAACACATAGTGAATAAATCAGAGATGGAAATCCCAATCAAACAGAAGTGCTAGACCTCACAGTAGAATCCACAGAATCATAAATAATACTCCTGACATCAATAGGCTTCCTCTCCTGAATGCATAGTTTAAGATCGCTCGATCTCTAGCCACTTCACTCAGATGGTTGGAAGGTAACAATCTTATAGAAATAAAATAGTGCCATGCTTTAGAAATACCATTTAATTCGGAGGATTTGAAGTTTACCTTTTTTCCGTTCCTGATCTTCCAAGATCCAGTACCGTTAGTCAGATAAGCAATGATCATATCCAAATCTCCCTTAGATGGTGATAATCCAGAATAATAGCACTCAATAGTCTGTGGCAGGCCATAAAATATGTTGATTCTTTCTGGACTAAATCCTACTCCGATTCCTCTGACAAAGACTTCATAATCTTCGGCATCCAGAAAATTTGCATAAAATTCTCGAACAATCGGGATAACAGCAACAGCAGTAAAATAACAAAATCGTTGCAAATTGTGTGCAACAATAGTGTTTTCGATCATTTCTCCAGGATGATAAAAACTTTGTTCAGAAATGAACTTTCTGGATGTCGCAAATTCATGGAAGCAAAAATGTGCAGCCGTAGTAGAAAATTTGTTGCTATCAAAGTTATCTCGTGCCTTCCTGCGTTTAGTTTTGGGAGCTATCTAAACGTGAAAGTAAACAAGAACAAATTTAGGAATCAAAGATTTAAACTCTTTTTAAGTTTATAAAACTTAAAATAAGTTTAGAAATCCAAAGAAATCACTAAAAATCGAAAAAATTTTCAAAATTTTCGGTTCATAGAAAAACCTAGGGAAATCTATGGTGAAAATCTAAAATAAATAGTTTAAAGTGTAGATCTGACCTTGAAACGAAGAAATCGAGTGGTTTCGCGCTCAAATCCTGATGTTTTGACCTCAAAATGGATCTAGAGGATGTATTTTTATGAAAATGGGGAAGAAGATGAAGCTTAGGCATCAAAAATGGCTTTTGGGGGTTATTTAAGTAAATTTTCGGGTCCAGAGCAACCGGCGCTTAGGCGCGAGTCCGGCGCCTAGGCGCCAAACTCGCCTTTCACAAAAAATTATTTTTAAATTTAATTTTCCACCAAAATTTATAAATTCAACTTCCAATTACTCATATCAGAGTAGGGCTTCAGTTTCTAACTTCCACAACATTTTTCAAAAATTTATAGAAATTAAATTTTAAATCCACCAATCAAACATAAGGTTTCAATTAAACTCACTTAATTCCATTTATAACCTTCAATATTGACTCAATACATTCCAAATAAGTATTATATTTGATTCACGTTCCTAATACACACTCAAACAGAACAATTTCTAAGCAAAAACAACACACATTGAACATGAAAGTAAATACACAAACAAACACAATCGATTCTCCAAATCGATACAACGACTCAACAAAGCATAATAACTATCTCATTACCAGAATATTTTAATCTTCACAAGGGAAATTGTGTATTCCACTTGGAAAGAACACTAACGCTCTCGGGAAATCTGTAGCTATCTTTTCGTCAATCCACTTGTTCTTCGCATACATTTCAACTTGAGGATCTTGATAAGCCGTAAAATGATCAAATTGAAGTTTCATTTGCCATTCTAGATGTTCAACTTGATGAAACATCTCATGAAGGCGATCTCCAATGCTTTTAAACTCCGCTTCAAACTTATCTAAACGACTAGAAATTTTTTCTAAACTTACAGCGATGAAACCATTGAAGTAGGGTTGAGGATCCTTTGAAACCTTGTTCCTAGCTTCTTCTCCATGATTTCTTCCTTCCATTTCTTCAAAAATTCCACAAATCTCTCAAGAAAGAAGTGCAAGAGATGTAATTTTGATTGCTTGATGGTTAGGAAAGAAGATAGATTGATTTAAAGGGGAAAATCGTGTGAAAAACTGAAAATTTTTTGTTTTTGCATGACCCAGTAACCGTGGCGCTTAGGCACCGAATCTGGTGCCTAGGCGCCGGACCTATTGATACATAGTTGATTCTGGCGCTTAGGCACCGAATTCTGGCACCTAGGCACCGGAACTATGTTCAACTCCGTTTTGTTTAATCGTCAAATTTTAAAATTTCGTTCTCCAAGATAGGTAAAGTATACTGGTAAGAGTAATTTAAACTCAATAATTCTCATTGTAAACAATCATAATGAAGGTTAACTTGATCTCCTTTTTACTCATATTCAGAATAGAGTGATCATATTTTTAAATCTTACATACTTCAAAATAATTTTCAACCTAAGTCAACAAAGATTTATGAGCATCAAATTTTTCTAAAGTAATATAAAATTAATCAAGATCGAGGCATAACCTTACATCAAAACACAAAAACACTCATAAACAAAAGATAAATATGGGTTGCCTCCCACAAAGCTCTTGGTTTAACGTCGTCAGCCCGATTTAAGTAAATCTTTAATCAGGTCGATTCAATTCATAAGCCTCTTTATAAATCTTTTTAATATCTTCCAAATAAGGCTTCAATCTTACTCCATTTACTTTAAAATTTTTTCCTGTTTTGGGATCTTTAATTTCCACAGCTCCATAATGGTATACTTTCTCAACTAAATAGGGTCCAATTCATTTAGATCTTAATTTTCCAGGAAAAAGTCTTAAACGAGAATTAAACAGTAATACCTTTTGTCCAGGCTCAAAAATCTTTCCTGAAATTTTCTTATCATGCAACATCTTCATTTTCTCTTTATAAATTCTCACATTTTCATACGATTCGTTTCGTATTTCTTTCATCTCATTTAGTTGCAATAATCTTTTTTCTCCTGCTTTATTCAAATTAAAATTAAACTCCTTTATCGCCCAATAAGCTTTATGTTCAAGTTCTACAGGTAAGTGACAATGTTTACCATAAATTAACCGGTAATGTGACATTCCGATTGGTGTCTTATAAGCTTTTCTATAAGCCCATAATGCAGAATCAAGTCTATCAACCTAATCAGTTCTTTTAGGATTAACAGTTTTCTCTAAAATTCTTTTAATTTCTCTGTTTGATACTTCAGCCTTTCCATAAGTTTGTGGGTGATAAGCAGTTGCAATTCTATGTTTGATTCCAAATTTTTGTAGTAATGATTGAATTCTTATATTCCTGAAATGACTTTCACCATCAGTGATGATTACCTTAGGCATTCCAAATCTTGAAAATATAATTTTCTTTAAAAATTTAGAAACACTTTTGGAATCACAGTTTGGTAAAGCAACAACTTCAATCCACTTTGAAACATAATCAACTGCTAATAAAATATAAATTTTTCCAGATGATGGAACAAATGGTCCCATAAAGTCTAAACCCCATATATCAAAAATTTCAACTTCCAATATATAGTTTAAAGGCATTTCATCTTTCCTAGATATATTTCCCATCCTTTGACATTGATCACATGTTTTCACATATTGTCTCACATCTTTAAATAAGGTAGGCCAATAAAATCCAGAATTTAAAATTTTAAATGCAGTTTTATCTATGCCAAAGTGTCCTCTAAAGTCAGAATCATGACATTTTTGAATAATAGCAAAAGTTTCCTCATAAGGTACACATCTTCAAATCATAGAATATTTACCAATTTTAAATAAATGAGGTTCTTCCCAAATATAAGATTTAAGCATCATATTTAAATTTCTTAATAAATTTGTTATCCAAGTCATAAGGCAAAATATTGCTAACTAAATAATTAACAATATCAGCATAGCAAGGTGTTTTACATCTCTCAATAACATATAAAGATTCATGAGAGAATTTCTCATTTATATTTTTTTCTGAAATAATATCATTTTTAATTCTAGACAAATGATCAGCAATTTAGTTTTCAATTCCTTTTCTATCTACTATTTGAAAATCAAATTCTTGTAGAAGTAAAACCCATCTTATAAGTCTAGGTTCAGAATCCTTCTTAGATAATAGATATTTAATAGCAGAATGATCAGTATGAACTATGCATTTAGTACCAAGAAGATAAGGTCTAAATTTATCAAAGGCATATACTATAGCTAGAAGCTCTTTCTCAGTGGTAGTGTATTTTCTTTGTGTTTCAGTGAGAGTTTTACTAGCATAATATACAACTTTGAAAACTTTTCCATATTTTTGTCCTAATATAGCTCCAATTGCAAAATCACTTGCATCACACATTAATTCAAAATATTTATTCCAATTAGGAGCAACAATGATAGGTGCAGTTATTAATTTTTCTTTTAGAATATTAAAAGCATTAACACATTCTTTATTAAATTCAAATCTTGCATTTTTTCTAATAAATGACAAAGAGGTTTAGCAATTTTAGAAAAATCCTTTATGTATTTTTTATAAAGTCCAGCATGACCTAGAAAACTTCTCACATCAGTAACAGTAGTAGGTGGTTGCAATTCAACAATAATTTTCACTTTTGCTTGATCTACTTCCATCCCTTTTTGTGATACTTTGTGACCAAGTATAATGCCTTATGTGACCATGAATTGACATTTTTCCCGATTAAGAACTAAATTTGTTTCTTCACATCTTTTCAGAACTTTGGCTATGTTTTCCAAACAAGATTCAAAAGAAATTCCAAAGACTGAAAAATCGTCCATGAATATTTCAATTCCTTTGTCAATCAAATCACAAAATATTGACATCATATATCTTTGAAAAGTTGCAGGTGCATTACATAAACCAAAAGGCATTCTTCTAAAAGCAAATGTTCCATAAGGACTTGTAAATGTTATCTTTTGTTGGTCCTCAGGGGCAATAAGTAATTGATGATAACCAGAATATCCATCCAGAAAACAGAAATATGAGTATCCAGCTAATTTATCGAGCATTTGATCCAAGAAAGGTAAAGGAAAATGATCCTTTCTAGCGGCTTTATTTAATTTCCTATAGTCAATACAAATTCGCCATCCAGTAACTTGTCTTGTAGAAATAAGTTCATTTTTATCATTAACAATGACAGGTTACACCTTCTTTCTTCGGAACACAATGAATAGGACTTACCTATCGACTATCCGAAATAGGATAAATAATACTAGCATCTAACCACTTAATAATTTCTTTTTTAACAACCTCTTTCATGATAGGATTTAATCTTCTTTGCGATTCTATAAGTAGGTTTAAAATTTTCTTCCATTAAGATTTTATGCATGCAAATGGAAGGGCTTATTCCTCTTATATCAGCAATAGTCCAACCAAAAGCTTTCTTATAATTCTTTAACACACCTAGTAGCTTTTCTTCTTGATCTTTACTCAGTTCAGAAGAAATAATAACAGGTAAAGTTAACGAATTTCCAAGAAACACATATTTTAAAAGGGAAGGTAACATTTTTAATTCCAGTTCAGGGGCTTTTTTAATTGAGGGTAAAAGTATATCATTTTGAGTTATGTCTAAAGTTTCCCAATTATCTTTAATAAAATGAGTTTCTTCTTGTTCTACTACTTCATCTTCATCGCTTAAAAATTCAAATTTTTCTTCGAAATGACTTTACATTTTTCTTGATAATGTTTTTCAATTAAATAATCAATTATATCCATTCGATAACATTTCTCTTTATCGGGTACTTCATTGATTTAAGAACATTGAATTTAATTTCTTGATCATTAACTCTCATGGTTAGTTCTCCTTTTTGCACATCAATCATAGCTCATCCGGTAGCTAGAAAAGGTCTCCCTAAAATAATAGGTATCTCTTTATCTTCTTCCATATCAAGTACTATGAAATCTACGGGGAAGATAAATTTATCCACTTTAACAAGGACATCCTCTATAACTCCTTTAGGATAAGTGATAGATCTATCGACTAGTTGAAGGGTTACGATGGTGGGAGTAATATCTCCTAAATCCAATCTTCGAAAAATAGAAAATGGCATGAGATTAATACTTGCTCCTAAATCACATAAAGCTTTTCCACAAAATTTTTCTCCAATAACACAGGGTATAGTGAAACTTCCAGGATCCTTAAGCTTTTTAGGTAATTTCTTTTGAATTATTGCACTACATTCCTCACTTAATGCAACAGTTTCAAAAGCTTCAAATTTTCATTTTTTGCTTAAAATATCCTTCATAAATTTTGCGTAAGTTGGCATTTGTTCCAAAGCTTCAGCAAAAGGTATGTTAATAGTAAGTTTCTTAAAAATTTCAAAGAACTTAGAAAATTGATGATCTAATTTCTGCTATTTAAGTCTTCGAGGAAAATGTGGTGGTGGTTTTTCAACTTCCATATTAACAGGTATAACAGTCTGATCTTAACTAGGAGAGAGAGTTTCTTTATGTTTTTCAATCTCTTCAACCTCAATCTCTTTTCCAATTTCATTATTCATTCTTTCTTTTAATTCCTTTCCACTTCTAATTTGCACAGCTTTAACTTGTTCATGTTCTTTTCCAGTTTCCTTTGGATTAATGTCAACATTACTAGGAAGTGTTCCTACAGGTCAGTTATTAATTAAAGTAGCAATTTGCCCCATTTGATTTTCAAAATTACGAATAGCAGTATTTTGATTTTGTAATTGATTATTCATTTGTAAAATTAATTCTTCTATTGATAACTTTTCTGTTGATTATTAAATCCAGGAGGTTTATAATTTGAATTAACTTGATTATTCTAATTTCTAGTGGGATGAGATTGATTATTACCCCATTGTTGTTGTGAATTATTCCAGTTAAAATTAGGATGATTTTTCCACCCAGGATTATAATAATTTGAATAAGGATTATTTTTACTTACAATATCTTGTAAAGTTTCAATAGTTTGAGAATCTTCAATATTAGCAGATTTATTATGTGAAATATTAATTATAAAATTATCTAATTTCTTAGACATTTCCGCAACTTGTGAAGCTAAGATAGAAAAGGCTTCATTATCGTAAATACTTGCCATCTTTTTAGGATTAATCCTTTCGGAAGGCCATTGAAAATTGTTATTAGCCATTTCTTCAATTAAAGTGTAAGATTCTTCAAATGATTTAGACATTAAAAAACCTTCAGCAGCAGCATCAATAATTCATTTTAAAGATCCAATTAATCCTTTATAAAATGTTTAAATAATCAACCAATCAGGTAAAGCATGATGAGGACATTTTCTTAATAGTTCTTTAAATCTTTCCCAAGTTTCATATATTGTCTCCCCGTCAATTTGACTAAACGAAGTAATATCATTTCTTAATTTAGTAGTTTTAGAAGGAGGAAAATATTTATCAAAGAATTTTTGTGCCATTTCAGCCCATGTTTTAATAGAACCAGTCGCTAATGAGTTTAACCACATCTTTGCTTTATCTCTTAAAGAAAAAGAAAAGAGTCTAAGTCTAATAGCATCATCAGAAACATTGTTATATTTAAAGGTAGCACAAAGTTCTAAAAATTTAACAAGATGAAAATTTGGATCCTTATTTGGTGATCCACCAAATTGATTGTTTTGCACCATTTGAATAATAGACTGTTTAAGTTCAAAAGAATTAGCATCTACAGTAGGTATTTGAATACTACTATGAAGTTCATCAACTGTAGGGTTAGCATAATCCCTTAATGGTTTATAAACATTTTGATCATTAAGTTCAATTGGATTTTGTAATGTAGACATTTCTTGAAATTTTTGAATTTTTTTCCCTTTTTAATTTTTCTAATTGTTCTTTCTAATTCAGAATCTAAAGGTATTAATCCTTCAGAACCAAATCTTCGCTTAAAACAAGAAATAAAAAAATATATATCTTTTTTTTAATAATAATATATTTATTTTTTATTTTTATTTTTTTATAAGAAAATTTATACTATTCTATTTCTTTCTTCCCCGGCAACGGCGCCAAGAACTTGACCCGACCCGCAATAATGCAGTGATATTCGCTTCCAAAAGATGGCCAAAAACTTTGACTCAATTTATAAATAGCGGCTAGTGTATAAAATCAATATTATGTAAATTTAGAAAATATTTTTACACACTAGGGGTACTATGCAAGTAAATGTATCGTTTCAGTAATATAGGGCTTTGAAACAAAGACCCAGATATCGATCCCACGAGGAAGAATTATAGTGATAAATTTTCTAAATAAAAAAATATATTATTATCTTTTAATTTAATTATAAATTACTATTATTTTACTAGATGCAAATAAAGAAAACAATAATAAGAAAATGATTTATGAAAACTATATAAAATAAACAACTTTCATTCCTTCAATTAATCTAAGATTTTTAAGATAGTTTAATATTCGTTGGAGAATTTAATTTATGGTATTGTGCCAAATAGAAGCATTCCTATTCTTTACCCTTTGATCCAAGTGCAAAGAACATTGGCTAATTTACAGATCAGGTCCGGATGTATTGTTAGTAAAATGGGTTAATCTAGGCTCACAATTCTAAATGTCCACGGGTGGCTATGGTCGGCCCTACTAGTGACCCTTTCCTAATCTAAAAATCAAATTTTAAGAATTTAGTCTGTCACTCTAAAAACTTATCAATTTTACGCCCTTTAAATCTTATCTTCCTATTTATTTGCACTTCACCTTGAATAGCCCGCACATGGCCTTCGACTACCTAAGGATTCATGTGACATTTACAAGTTAAGAGTTCTTCTCCTTCAAGGTCTCAAAACTCTTCAACAGGTTTTAACAATTTAAATGGCCAATTTAAAAAGTAAAGTAAGATCAGGTATTAATGTCATCACAATGTTTTGAAAATATTTTGAATTTCAATTTTCTATAGAATCTTTATATTATCTTATATATCTCTTCATAATTGAAGGAAGAAAGTAAACTAACTACTCAGAACATATTGAAAATAAACAGCAAAACATGATAAATAAACTTTGAATCGAATGTAAAAATACTTATCTCAAATATTTCTTCTACGGATCTTCGATTCCTACGACTCCACGGTGTAATGAGCACCGGATACAACAACTTGAAAATAAACTCACTAAACTAAACAAAAGTGGCCCTAAATTTCTCTCTCTATTTCTCTCTCTAAGGATGAGAGATCCTAAAGTGGATAAGAGAAAGGGTTACAATGGGAGGGGGCACGTTTTCTGAAGAAATGGACCCTTATTTATAGGCTTCAAGGGTTGCCTTAAGGCACCTCTTCAAAACATGTCCACATTCAATGAATCTTCTAGAAGGTCAGTCTGGCGCCTAGGCGCTGAACACCATGTCTAGTTCTTTGTACCTCTTCACTTTGGCCCGCACCTCTTGGCGATTAAAACTGTTTTGGAGCATCTAAATGCAATGTATCACATGTCCTATTATCAAGGAACAACTTCCAATCTTCTAGAATGTCCAATAACCGCTCACTCCGTCAAAATAACTGATCAAACGTTTTCAAAAACTTGACAGTTTTTGTATCGAGTCTAGTTCTTAGGCGCCAGCTTCTGCTGCCTAGTCGCCAGCCATATTTTTATATACTTTTTGAATTTTGCTCCATTTTTGCTCCTTTTTACTCCTTTTTCCTTTTTAGACCTTTTTACATCACCTACATCCAAGAACACAAAAAATACCTTTCATTAAAGCATAATATCCTTAGAAATTAATCAGAACTAAGACATAAAGAAATAAGTATTTTTTTTATAGATCAGCTAACTGCTCAGGCTCACTGTCGGTGGGCTGGATCTCGACGTTGGCGAGCTCCTTTATAATATATTCAAATTCTCTATGGAAAAATACACAGTCGGCGGCCTATTTCTAGTCGGCGGTAGGCTAGTTCAATTTTCATCTCTTTTAATATTTTTTGTTCCAGATTTGCTCCTTTTTCTATCTTTTTGGTCTATTTCCTATAAATCTCCATTTCTGCAATAAAACATAGAAAATACCTTTCTTTAAAGTGCAGTTTCATTAAAAATTGATATAATATTGGTATGAATTTATCAATACATTTTTCTCGCGGTCGAAAATCCCCAAAGTTAACTATTACTTGTCCTCAAGTAATCTTGATACTACATAAAAATAATGATTAATTGTAGTAAATCTTTAATTCAGAAACACTATGAATTTGATTAAAATAAGTATTATAGTAATGTTTATTAGAAAAAAATTTTAGATAATTAAATTAATTATATAGATATAAGGCTATTTGGTTATCAAGTTTAAGAGTTCTAGTCCTCTATTCATTTCAAGAATGAATATATTTGCAATATTTGATTACTTAGGATATTCAGATGATATGAAATTCATGAAAACACTATTTAATCAAATACTAATTCATATATATAAGTTTAGAAATATAACTAAGTTTTATCCCTTTAGGTTGATTCAAATGAAGCTCATTTTTGATAAGGCATTTCCTCAAGCTTCTCCTCACTTACTTTTTATTTTCTTTTCATTTTGGATTGATTTTCAATCCCTTCTTTTTTTTTAAGTGAGGATTACTATTTTTGGATAGCCGGTTAATAATTTGAAACTTCATTTTCCTCTTCCTAAATTTGAAACTTGAAACATTTCTTTACCTTATATGTATTTCATAGTTTTCACTTCATTGAGTTTCAATCTTTTCTTTTTCCTCTAAATACCTCAGAATTTAATATTTTAGAATTTAGTTTTCCTTACTTTAAATAGTTAACTATATTCTTATTCTTTATTCCAAATATCTTAATCTACAAAATTTGTTTAATCACTAAAAGTTTTTGTTTTAACTTTCTATAATAATTAAACAAATTAATTCTAGTTTACTGAATTAAATTTACTACAGAAAATCATTTATATAAAAATTTTTGAAAATATAAACTGAGAACAATTTAATAATTAAATTTTTGTTTTTTCGTCCCCCGAACTTAAATTTTTCTATCTATTTATGTAGGGTGAAAAGAAAACAAACTGTAAATTTAAATCATACCTTCATGCTTTAGGTATTTCTCCTTTTGAAGTTCTGCAGGTTCTTTTTATCACTTAATTAACCTGTACTGTTAATAATTTTCTACACATATATAATATCAAAGAAATTATTCGGTAAAGAAGTATTGAAATAAGTACAAAATACTAACACAATTTATACCTATTATAATACTAAGCACAATTTAACACAACATCCACATATATTTCACTAATCTAGTTTCAGAGTTACAATCACAATTTGAAATATTAAAATTATACAAATTTAACTTATATAATAAGGTTTAAATGTCTTACACAACATAATAATCAAAATACATAAACTAAACAACTAGACAAACACACAACATAAATATCTAATCATAGAATCTAATCATAAACATTAAAATCCTAGACTATAGCCTCATCTCCTTGTTCGGCAGGTGGAGTAGGCTGGTAGTGAGTATAACGGGGGCACTCAGGAAATATAACATCAAGTTCTCCTCTCCGATAACGATTCTCAGCATCATAGTAGGCTATCTAAAATTTAGAATGCCTGTAGAGATAATCACTGTCATAATCATTCCTCCGCTCTAATCCTCCAATTCTCTGATCAATATGCTCCAATTTTTCTTTAATCTTTTCAAAACTTTTACACTGTAGAGTCTTTTCATTCATCAAATCATAAAGGGTAGGATAACTATAGGTAGGAGGGTCACAACTGGTAGAGGGAATATCCCTACTAGCTAAAGGTGCATAGCTCCTAGTCCCAGATCTCCATCCTTTGTGGGATTCATAAGTCTTTATATTAGCTTGGGTAATGGGTTTCATAGGTTTAACCCAATCCTCATCATCTCTCGCCTCTACTACAGATAATTGGCAGAGTGCATAAATTAAACCAGGATGTCCTAGTCCTCCTCCACTTTCACTTCTTGCAATGGCTAAATGTGTTGAAATTGCTCCAAATCCAAGATCTCGCAAGCCCTAAGTCGATTTTTTCGAAGTTTTGAGGAAGGGGACGATGAATAGTGACGGTTGACCAGTCAAATAGAAGTGTTTTTCGGGATCTCGCCGTTAGCAAAAAAAATCTCACCATCAGCGGCCTAATTAATTCAAATATGTTTAAAGTCTCTAGAAAAAGTCGCCATCGGTGGCGTCATTCTCGCTGTCGGCGTGATTTTTTAGAAATTAATATTTTTAATATTTTATAATGTTTTCAATTCATTTTAAACCTCGTTAATGTCTGGTCAATCAATAAAATATATTTTACTGTGATTAGATACTGTTTTAACTCAATTAAATTCACACAACACAAAACATCACAAATTTTATATAAAATCCAAATGTTACAATATTCGTACACCACATTACTAATAAGGTATTTTTAAAACTTTAACACGCCAAATTCAGCATCGCAATCCAAACCATAATACTCAAAACGCTGAATATAAACAAGCAACACATAATTTCATCTATACTGAGATCAAATCTTAAAATCTAAAATATCAAAAGTGCAAATTACATAAAAATTATATTCAAACTAACTTAACACATAAACAAAAATGAATGTCTTCTACTCGTCAGTGTCTGTACTAAACTCATCTCTAATATCTCCAATAGAATGTAAATGAACGAATAGATTGTAGAAAGGCCTGTAAGTAAATTCTTCTGTAGAATCTTCTTCAATCCATCCTTTCTTTCTCAAATGTCGTATGAAACTAGCCTCAAGATGTCCAGAAAGATCGAAGTGTTCCTTAATCCTCTAATCGATGTGATCAAATAAATCAAAGATGTTATTAAATGAATTCATCATGTTTTGTACCTCTTTTTCCAATCCTTTAAGTTTGCGTAAGATCAGATTTGTTTTATCAGTGAAGGGCCTGATTGAAAGAGAATTTTGGGGTGCTTGATCCGTAATAATGGTTGTTTCATTGTCGTTATCCAGAGTAGGAAACATATCAGTTGGATCTAAGGGTTTCCAAGGCAAAACTACCTTTTCCCAGGCTTCATATGAAACTTGGTACTGGTATGCATAGTGCAAAAATTGTTGAAGGATGTTCTAGCCCATAAATAGATCTGTGAACAATCAGGCCTAAAGCAAACTTCACAATAATTAAACCAAAATCGATAGGTAATCCCGCTTGAATACAATAATTCAGAATCGTACACTCCTTAGAAACTTTGTTTACCCTCATAGTGGGTAATAATTTTGAAGAAATAAAGAAGTGCCAGTGTTTTGAGACGAGATTTAGAAGTGATGCAGAAAAGTTAACATACCCGTCTTCTCTTGTTTCCCAATCTTCTGCTTCATCAATCAAATATCGATAGATCTCATTCATATTATTTCTTGAGTAACAAAGTTGGAATAGTGGCAAACGGGTGTATTCTCAATTGAATATAACTCATTAATTCTAGAATGAGTGAAAGTTACCCATCTGGCTCGCACATAGAAGCTTCCGTTGTTGATTCCGTGAAGATCAGAGTAGAATTCTTTTACTACAAGGATGACTACTGCAGAAATTGTATAGCATAATACCTCCCAACGTCGTCACACAATCATCTCCTCAATAGGCATTGTCGAATTCTCCACTCCTCTATTCACGAATCCTCTTTCTTTGATCAGTCTCTTTTTCATCATTACTTTGTTGAAGATTCACTGGGCGTCATAACTGACAAATTTTTTTCGATTGAACACTCAAGATCTAGTGTTTTCAAGGTGATTGGATTCCATAATGATGAGTTTTTGTGGAGTTGCAAATCTTTTTTAGGAAGTAAATGGTTTAGAATTCGAGTTCTAGGCGTTTTTAACGAGTTAAATCACTTAGAATTGTCAAAAACAGTCACAATAACTCCCTAAACCATTCATTCACTGATCTCGTCGTCGGCGGCAACGATCTCGCCGTCGAGTTGCTAAAACAAAAATTGCCGGTTGCTTCGGTTCAATTGCTTTCCAATTTTTTCTATGGATCCAATATCGTGATGATTATATAGATAAATATGAGTAGTAGAATTCATTTTCTATCATAATTAATAATAAATCAAATAAAAATATAATCATTACACATAAATAAAGATAACTATGGGTTGCCTCCCATAAAGCGCTTGGTTTAACGCTGTCAGCCCGACCTATTCTGGTTATTAATCAAGTTGACTGAGCATTAAAACCTCTTTAAAATTTGGTCTTTTTCCTTCTAAATATAGTTTTAATTTGTGTCCATTTACTTTAAATCTGTGTCCATTCTTTTCATCTTCAATTTCTATAGCCCCGTATGTAAATATTTGAGTTATAGTGAAAGGTCCTAACCATCAATATTTCAATTTTTTAGCAAATAATTTCAATCTTGTATTATAAAAGCAAAACTTATTGTCCTAGTTCAAAATTTTTTTGGTTAATCTTCCGATCATGCCATAATTTCATCTTTTCCTTATAAATTCTATCGTTATTATAGGATTCCATCCTTAAATCTTCTAATTCATTCATAAGCAACAATCTCTTCTGACCAGCATCTTTTAAATTATAATTGAATTCTTTAATCACCCAATACGCTTTATGCTCTAATTCAACTAGTAAGTGATAAGTTTTTCCATAAGTAAGTCTGTAAGGAGTCATTTCAATCGGGATTTTATAAGCAATATTGTATGCTCATAATGCAGTGTCTAGTCTTGTAGACCAATCTAATCTACTAGGGTTTACTGTCTTTTCTAGAATTTGTTTCATTTCTTGATTAGAAACTTCAGCTAATCCACTGGTTTCTGGATGATAAGCACTCGATATTTTATGAATAATGTTAAATTTTTCTGCCAATTTCTGAATATATTTATTCCTAAAATAGAATCCTCCGTCATTGATAATCACTCTCGACATTCCGTATCTTGTGAAAATATTTTTCATTAAAAATTTTGAAACACTCTTAGCATCACAACAAGGTAAGGCATGTGCTTCAATCCATTTAGAAACATAATCAACAACAACTAATATATATGAGTTTACAAATGAATGAATAAATGATCCCATGAAATCTAATCCCCAAACATAAAAAATTTCAACTTCTAATATAAAATTCAGAGGCATTTCATTTCTTCTAGATATATTACCTATTCTTTGGCATCTATAAACATCTTTAAAAAGAGTAGGCCAATAAAATCCAGATTGTAAAATTTTATAAGAAGTTTTATCAGTTCCAAAATGTCCTCCAAATTCAGAATTGTGACATTTTTGAATGATCTGTTCAGTTTCTTCATAAGGCACACATCTTCTAATAATTAGATCCATACATTGTTTATTTAAATATGGTTCATAATACGTTTTAGCATATTGAATGAAATTTTTCTGTTGTTGCAGAGTCAGCATGGGTGATAAAATATCACTTACAATATAATTAACTATATCAGCATTACATGGTATTTTCCACTCATTTATATTATAAAGTTGTTCGTTAGGGAAACTATCTGTAATTTCATTATCAGTATCAGATAACTCGTTATATTCTAGTCTCAACAAATGATCTGCAATTTGATTTTCAGTTCCCTTTCTATTAATTATTTCAAAATCAAATTCTTGCATAAGTAATATCCATCTGATTAATCTTGGTTTGGTATTCTTCTTTTGCATTAAATATTTAATAGCAGAGTGATTAGTATGCATAGTACATTTAGTTCCAATTAAATAAGATCTAAATTTATTGAAAGCATATACAATTGCTAATAATACTTTTTTGTAATTGTATAATTAATTTCAGCATGATTGAGAGTTTTACTAGCATAGTATATAACTTTAAAAATTTTATCATACCTTTGACCAAAAACAGCTCCTATAGCATAATCACTAGCATCACACATAAGTTCAAATGGTTTCTCCCAATCAGGTGAAACTATTATAGGTGCTGTGATTAATTTATTTTTTAATAATTTAAAAGCATTTAAGCATTCTGTAGTGAACTCAAATTTCTTGTCCTTTTCTAAAATTTGGTATAGAGGTTTAGTAATTTTTGAAAAATGTTTTATGCAGCATCTGTAAAATCCTGCATGTCCAAGAAAACTTCGTACCCCTCTCACTGTAGTAGGAGGTGGTAATTTAGCTATAACTTGAATTTTTGCAGGGTTTACTTCCATGCCATTTTTTGAAATTTTATGCCCTAATACAATTCCAGCTGCAACCATAAATTGACATTTCTCCCAATTTAGAACTAAGTTAGTTTTTTCGCATAACATCAAAACTTTTTCAAGATGATCCAAGCATGTTTCAAATAATGTTTCAAATAGAGAGAAATCATCCACAAATACTTCTATTCCATCATCAATTAATTTACTAAATATAGACATCATACATCTCTGGAATGCTGCAAGTGCATTACATAGCCCAAAAGGCATCCTTCGAAAAGCAAATGTTCCATAAAGACTGGTAAATGTAGTTTTCTCTTGATCCTCAGGAGCAATAGGAATTTGATGATAGCCAGTATATCCATCTAAAAAACAAAAGTAATTGTGCCCAGCTAGTCTACCAACATTTGGTCTAGAAATGTTAAAGGGAAGTGATCTTTCCTGGTGGCTGCATTTAATTTTCTATAATCAATACATATATGCCATCGAGTAACTTTTCTTATAGGTATTAAATCA
Source organism: Papilionanthe hookeriana x Papilionanthe teres (assembly GCA_022702705.1). Classification (NCBI taxonomy): domain Eukaryota; kingdom Viridiplantae; phylum Streptophyta; class Magnoliopsida; order Asparagales; family Orchidaceae; genus Papilionanthe; species Papilionanthe hookeriana x Papilionanthe teres. Next base: position 19,344,384 of record CM040432.1, on the reverse strand, counting down.
TTATTTTCATTAGCTTCAACAGTCACTCCTCTTTTCTTAGGAACATAATGAATTGGGCTTACCCAAGCACTGTCCGAAATAGGATATATAATACCATTGTCTAACAATTTTAATATTTATTTCTTGACTACATCTTTCATTATTAAGTTTAATCTCCTTTGGGGATCAATCTTAGTTTATGTTCATTATCCAAAATAATTTTGTGCACACAGATTGAAGGACTAATTCCTTTAATATCTGCTAAGGTCCAACCAAAAGCTTTCTTATACTTTTTTAATTTGTCCAGAAGTTTTTGCTCTTGTGATTTTTTAATTCTGTCGATATAATAACCGGTAAAGTTAAAGAGTCACCTAAAAATGCATACTTTAAATGAGTGGGTAAAATTTTTAAGTCAAGTTCAGGAGGTTTAATAATCGACAGAACTATATTCTTTTCTGCGTTTTCCGTAATATCCAACATCTCAAATCTTTCTTATATATAATCTAATTTTTCATTGTCTATTTCTTCAATTAATTCTATATTTCTATTTCTAGTTTATCTTCAAAGTATTCTTTAAAATGTTCATTTGGTAGATGTTCAAGAATTTCCATTTGAAAACATTCATCATCCTTTTCTATAGCAGGATATTTCATTGATTTTGCAATGTTAAAAGTTACTTCTTAATCGTTTACTCTCATAGTTAATTCTCCTTTTTGAACGTCAATCATAGCTATTCCAGTAGCTAAGAATGGTCTCTCTAAAATTATAGGTATTTCTTTATCTTCCTCCATATCTAAAACAATAAAATCCACAAGGAAGATAAATTTATCCACTTTTACTAACTCATCTTCAATGACTCCCTTAGGCTATGTCACTGAACGATTAGCTAACTGAAGAGTTACTGAAGTACGTGATACTTAACCCAATTCTAATCTTTTTAAAATTGATAGAGGCATATGATTGATGCTGGCTCCCAAGTCACATAAAGCTTTTCTATAATTCTTTTCTCCAATAGCACAAGGTATAGTGAAACTACCAGGATCCTTTAATTTCTCAGGAAGCTTTTTCTGAATAATTGCACTACACTCTTCGCTAAGTGCAACTGTTTCATTGTCTGTGAACTTTCTCTTCTTGCTTAAAATATCTTTCATAAACTTCACATAATTAGACATTTGTTCTAATGCTTCTACAAAAGGAATGTTCACCGTTAATTTCTTCAGGATTTCAAGAAATTTAGAAAATTGCTTATCCTTTTTATGTTGCTTTAATCGCTGAGGAAATGGTGGTGGTGGTTTCTCTACAGAAATTTTCATAGGTATTAGTGGATATTCTAAATTTCGATCTTGCTGATCCTTTTCTTTTTCAGTTTCCACTTTCGTTTTCACTTTCTGTTCCTTTTTGTATTCTCGTTTCTAACTCTTTTCCACTTCGTAACTGTATCGCTTTGATTTGTTCTTTTTTTGATTTTTAGGATTTATTTACACATTACTAGGAAAAGTTCCAGGAATTCTATTATTAAGTGCAGTTGTGATATGTCCAAGTTGAGTTTCAATATTTTTAATTGTAGTTCCTTGATTTTGTTTCCTTGATTTTGTAATTGTTTCCCTTGAATTTGTAGTTAATTTCCTTGATTCTGCAAATGCTGACCCATATTTAATATTTATTCTCCGTAGATAACTTCTTTTCCTTAAATTGAGAGTTATTATTAAATCCAGGTGTATAAGAAGGTTTATAATTAAAATTTCCTTGGTTAGATGGATTTCCTAATGGGTTTACTGAGTTGTTCATCCATTGTTGATTAACAGAGTTGTTATTCTAACAAAAATTTGGTTGGTTCTTCCATCCAGGGTTGTAATAATTTGCATAAGGATTATTAGGTCTATTATTAATAGCATTTAAAGTTTCATATGAAGTTTGAGCATCTATAAGTTATCGAGATGAATTTTCTTCTATTATATTAGAAGAATAATTCATTCCAAAATGATCTAATTTCTTAGATATAGAAGCAATCTGAGAAGCTAATATAGATATTGCATCAGAGTCATGTGTACTAGCTATTTTTTTAGGATTTAACCTTTCAGAAGGCCATTGAAAATTGTTGGTAACCATTTCTTCAATTAATGAATAAGCCTCATCAAATGGTTTTGACATTAATGAACCTCCAGCAGCAGCATCTATAATAGATCTATGAGATCCTACTAATCCATTATAAAAAGTTTGAATAATTAACCAATCTGGTAACGCATGATGTGGGCATTTCCTAAGAAGATCATTAAATCTCTCCCAAGCTTCGTATATTGATTCTCCATCAAACAGACTAAAAGATGTTATGTCATTTCTAAGTTTCACAGTTTTTGAAGAAGGAAAGTATTTGGATAGAAATTTTGTAACAATTCTCCCCAAGTTCTAATAGATCCATGTGCTAACAAATTTAACCATATATTAGCCATATCCCTTAAAGAAAAAGGAAAAAGCCTAAGTCTAACAACATCATTAGATACTCCGTCATATTTAAAAGTAGCACAAAGTTTCAAAAAACTAGCAAGATGTAAATTAGGATCTTCATTTGGTGAACCACTAAAATGATTATTTTGTACTATTTAGATAATTGCAGGTTTAAGCTCAAATGAACTAGCTGCTACATCAGGATTTTAGATAGTTAAGTGAATTTCATCTAATGTAGGGTTAGTGTAATCTCTTAAAGGTCTTGGTTGATTTGTAATATCAATTGCAAGATTATTTGCCATTTGATTTAAATTTATAATTTCTTTTTTCTGTTTTCTAATTCTTTAAATAGTGCGCTCTAATTCTGAATCGTAAGGTATTAAACTTTTGGTTCCAAATTTACGCATACACAACTTAGGTAGATTTTAAAATAGTCTGTTACTCTAGTAATTTTAATAATTATTAATTATTATATATATATTTATTTTTTTAATTATCTTTAATAATTACTTTACTTCCCCGGCAACAGCGCCAAAAACTTGATCCCCGATAAATATATGTGCGCCAAAAACTTGACTCCACACCAAATATATGTACTGATGATTTAGATATGAAAATTATGATTTTATAATATGGGATACTATGCAAGTATACGTATCGTTTATCAAGTAATATAGGACTTTCTGATTAAGCCCCGAGATATCGAACCCACAGGGAAGTTTAGAGATTAAGAACTAATTTCAGCAGATGCAATTACTATCTAGTATACAGAAATAAAGAACGCTTATACTAAACTCTATTACTTAATGAAAGATTGCAATTTAGAAAAAGTATCTTTCCCCTTGTTAAGAGAATTAAGTGAACGGATAATTAATTTAGTTAGAATTATATTGTGCCAAATAGGGGCATTCCTATTCTTTACCCTTTGGTCCAGGTATAAAAAATATTGACTAATCCTATGCTTGGTTATTGAATCTGTGGCTAAGATGGGAGGATACCGGCTGCCACTTCGGAGCTCCCACATTCCCCTTGTCTGAGGTCTAACATCTACACTTCAGCTCCCAAATGATAGGATGGAATTTGAAGATTTTAGTCTGTCACACTAAAATATCATATTCTACGCCTGATAAAAAATATTTCCCTATTTATTTGCACCCTCCTTTCAAGGCTTTTGATTTCCCTAAATTTTGGATGTAATCTTTACTATAGTTGATAATTCAACATCTTTTAACAGTTCAATTGGCCAAATTGAAAGTAAATTAAGATTTAAGTAAAATATTATCACAATTTTTTATTTAATATTTAAGCCACAACTAATTCAATTTTCCATTTCATAAAATCTCAACAACAAGAAGAAAGACAGAGAAAACTACTTAGAATGCATAGGAAGAATAACACAAAACCTAAATTTCATTTAAAGCTATAAAACAATAAATGAAAACTTATCTTGAATCTTTTCCCCAAGCAAACTCCTTAAAGTTCCTCTAACTCTTCCTTCTTGTACAATACACTCAATTAAACTTACTAATGAACACCCACAGACTACAGACTCTTCAGACTCAGACTCTCTAGACTCAGATTAAGACACACACCAAAAGAACACACACATTCGGCCTAAATTTGTCTCTATTTAAAGAGGGAGAAATATTTCCAATGGTTTCTTAAGCACTTCTTCAAAAAGCGTCCAGATTCATTGTATTTTTGCTTGAACCGACCTTCTCGCCATCGGTGCTTGAACCGACCTTCTCGCCATCGGCAGCAACAATCTCGCCATCGACGGGCTTCTAGAACATAGGCTAACTGCTCAGGCTCGCTGTCAGCGGGCTCGATCTTGCCGTCGGTGGGCTCCTTTATAATATATTCAAATTCTCTCTAGAAAAACACATCATTGGCGGCCTATTCCTCTTCGTCGGTGGGCTAGTTTAATTTTCATATCTTTTAGTATTTTTCGTTCCAGATTTGCTCCTTTTTCTGTCTTTTTTGCTCTATTTCCTATAAATCTTCATTCCTGTAATAAAACATAAAAATACCTTTCTTTAAAGTGTAATTTCATATAAAATTGATATAATATTAGTATGAATTTCTCAATACATTTTTCTCTGGTCAACGCCGCCTACTACATACCTCTGAAGAAAACAATCTTCTCCAGAAATGCCCTGCCAATGAAGCAAAAGAAACTCAAGATGATGAAGATCCTTAAATTCTAGTTCAACAATTACTCACCACTCCCTTACGGCGAGATGGTGAATGTTTCTCCATAACTCACATCCTAGGATGAGGCCGGGGATGAGGTTGAGGAAGAAATGGTGGAATAGTTGAACAAAAGAATATGGTTATCAATGTTGATTGGGAAGACAGTTCCAAAGAAGAAGAAAAATAAATCAAGAAAGAAGCAGCAATAATAAGTCAAAAGAAGCCTCAGTTCAAGATCTCACTAGAAGATGAGAGGAATGAAGAATACAAAGCAATGCATGACAAGATAAACCACTATGTACAGACCATGACCCTAACCCCGATCTACCCTAGTAAGATTGATGGTAGGTGGTCAAGGAAGTACATGGTGGCGGTATTAAGCCAATCAAGTTTTACCGTAGTGCTTCTTCTTCCAATCCTAAAAATGATGTAAAAATTGAAGATGTTGCTTGATCTGAATGGAATTGCCTTTCGAGTGGTATTCTCCATGTGTTCAAAATTTAATTAAACGTGGTGTTTTACCGAAGTGGTGGTCAAAAGATCAATCACACCGCTTTGAAAAGTTATGGAGTAATGTCAGTCGACCTCTCAATTCAAAGTGTGGTCTCAGATTCGGCACCGTAGGGCCAGCTGATGATACAGAATTTTGCTTGATTATCACTTGTGAGCCTCATGAAGACTGCCAGAAAGTTTCAAATGATCTCGAGGACTTGCCAATCAGAGATGCTCCACCAGAATTTGAAGAAGATATTAAATCTACAATAGACGAGTTAATTGAAGTTAACTTAGGTACTAGCGAAGAGCCTAGGCTGACCTTTGTTAGCTCCTTACTTAATAAAGAAGACTTTGAAAATATGATTAAGCTATTGATGGAATTCAAGGAATGTTTTGCTTGAAGTTATGAGGAAATGCCGGGATTAGCTCCAGAAGTTGCAGATCACAAGCTTGGACTGGATCACACTGTCGTTCCAGTCAGACAAGCTCCGAGAAGAATGCATCTGGAGATCGAACAACAAGTTATAGCTGAAGTTAAGAAGCTAATCAACGCTAAATTTGTCCATGAAGAACAATACCCAACCTGGTTGGCCAATGTGGTACCAGTTAGGAAGAAGAACAGTCAGATCAGAATCTGTGTGGATTTCAGAGATCTAAATAAAGCATGCCCAAAGGACGAATTCCTGTTACCAATTCCAGAGTTAATGATCAACATCACTTCCACACACGAAGTCTTATCTTTAATGGATGGATCATCGAGATACAATCAGATAAAGATGGCACTAGAAGACGAAAAACTCACAGCATTCATAACACCAATCGGGGTATACTGCTACACAGTAATGCCTTTCGAATTGAAGAATGCAGGAGCAACATAACAAAGAGCAATGACGAAGATCTTTGATGATCTCATTCACAACCAAGTCGAGTGCTATGTGGATGATGTGGTCATCAAAAGCAAATTGAAAGAATATCACATGTATGATTTGAGAATTTTTTTCGAGCCATGAACCCCCTGAAATACGTCTTCGGCGTCACCTTCAGGAAATTCTTAGGATTTGTTGTCCGGCATCGCAGAATTGAAATCGATCCGGAGAAGATTAAAGCTCTCTTAGAAATGCGGCCTCCTAAAACATTAAAACAACTACAATGCTTTCAAGGGAAGTTGGCATATCTTTGACGCTTTATTTCTAATTTGTCAAGAAGGTGTCAGCCTTTTTTTGCTTTGGTTAATAAAGATGCCAAGTTTACTTTGAACTCTAAATGGCAGCATGCATTCGATGACATCAAATAATACTTAATGACACCTCCTGTATTAGAAGTCTCAGTCTGGGGTTGACCTTTGATACTTTATACCGCGGCTTTAGATGACTCCCATGGAGCTCTGCTAGCCCAGGTCAATGATGAGGGTAAATAAAACTCCCTCTACTACTTAAATCATCGTCTAATTCCTACGGAGGTAAAGTATCCTTCTATTGAGAAGCATAGTTTGGCCTTGATATTCGCCGCTCAAAAGCACAGGCATTACATGCTTTCTCATACGGTCAACCTTATTTTAAAGTTTAATCCATTGCAATATTTGAATACCCGTCCGATGCTTTCTGGCAGACTTTCTAGGTGGTCGATGATACTATTGCAATTCGATATAACTTTCATTCCTCTTCATGTTGTAAAGGGACAAGTCATAACAGACTTCCTCGCAGCACACCCTTTATCAACAGAATCGCCTCTCAATGACGATTTGTCGGACGAGCAAATAATGAGCTTAGAAGATCTTGATGACCAACGTTGGGAATTGTACTTTGACGGAGCGTCATCAGCACAACGAGATAAAAAATTGCAAACGATAGTGCCCAATAAGGCAGGAATCGAACAAATATTTATAACACCAGAGCGGGGAATGTTAAGGTACTCCTACCATTTAACAGAATCGTGTATGAATAATGAAGCAGAATATGAAGCTCTTATAACCGTACTGGAGTTAGTCATTCAGATGGGTATAACAGATATCAACATCTATGGTGATTCACAATTGATCATACAGTAGGTCGCCAGACAGTACAGAATTCTGAAGCCTAGAATCGAGCAATATTTTCAATATACAATGAGGTTGCTAGAGTAGATTTTGAATGTGACAATATACAAGATTCCCAGAAAATAAAATGACCTTGTAGACACTTTGGCCCGACTTGCAAAAGAATTTGCATATCTACAGAAAGAGTCAATTGAAGTGACAGTTTAGGGACGACAGGTCCTATCACAAATTGACGTTGACACTTTGCGTAGACTGGGAAATGAAGAGACAGTTGCAGCAGTGGCGTAAAACTATAGAAGATTGGCGACAACCATTAATAGAATATTTGCAAACAGGAAACCCACCGGACGATAAGTCTGTAGCCCATAAGATCAAGAAAAGAACTTTGTCATACGCCTTAATAAACAATACCTTATACAGAAGGTCTTTCGATCAAATGTGGCTAAGGTTCCTCACTAGGTCAGAGGCTCGTGAAATTGTTAAAGAGTTGCACTCAGGACTTTGTGGCTCTTATCAGTCAGGTCGAAAGATGAAAATGAAAATTAAGAGATTAGGGTACTACTGGCTCTCAATGATGACCGACTGCATGAAAGTTACCAAAAATTATCACAAGTGCTAAGTGCACGGAGTGGTTCTACATCAACCTTCAAATGTGCTACATCCGACAATCGTGTCGTGGCCATTTGAGTGTTGGGGCACAAATATCGTAGGCCCGATAGAACCACCTTCCTCAAGAGGACATCGTATCATCCTTGCAGCAACAGATTACTTTTCAAAATGGGCAGAAGCAGTACCACTTAGAGAAGTGAAGGCACATCACGTGTTACAATTCTTCAAGAATCAAGTCATCTACCATTTCGGGGTACTGCGCAGGATTATCTCAGGCAACAGGTTTGCGTTCAAAAGCACGAAGATCAATAATTTTGTCAGAAGACACGAGATAGATTGGCACTATTTGACGATCTACTACCCAAGAGCAAACAGCTTGGCTGAGGTTTTAATAAACTCTCGTCCAAATCCTAAAGAAAACTTTGGACGACAATAAGAGAAACTGGCACGAGATTTTATCAGAAGCCTTGTGGGACTAAAGAACAACTTTTAGAACACCTAATCAGTCTACACCTTAAGCTCTAGTGTACTGGTTTGAAGCTGTCTTGCCCTTGGAGGTCCAGCTTTCGTCGCTCATAATTGCAGTCATAAACAAGATCACTACAGAAGAGAACGCCAAACTATGACTAGAAGAATTGGAAAGCTTGGAAGGAAGATGACTTTTAGCGCAACAAAATTTGGAATTATATCAAGCCAAGATGATTCTGGCCCATGACAAACTGGTCCGCCCAAGAATTTTCAAAGTTGGTGAATCAGTTCTCGTTCTCAGAAGACCTATTCTTACACACCGTAGGACAGGGGGTAAATTCGAACCAACCTAGGAGGGACCATTTCTAGTCGAGAAAGTCTACTCGGGAGGCTCATACCAACTCATGGATTGCCGTGGAGAGCGACCAATGCTTCCTATCAACGGACGAAATCTAAAGAAGTATTACGCGGAGTGATGTTTCGAAGAGCGGACATTAGAAATAAAGTTTCGCTCGTAGAAGCACCGACGTGATAATTGTGTGCAATTAAGTCCGAACCCAAAATAATAATAATAAAAAATATTTTAAAACCAAAATACAAAAGAAATTTTCTCAAAGAAAATAAAATTGAAACTTGCCACAACTTTAAAACTCCGAAGCAAATCTTTTCCTTTCCTAATAAAATTTCCAAATAAAATAATTATATATAAATAAAAGAAAATACAATAAAATTTAAAATTCTTATCATTCTCGTTCCTTTTAGGTTTGGCCCCTGATCCCTTCCTTGTTTTTGTAGGAAGATGTTGAGCGGGAGGCTGGTCATGTCTTTTAAAGATGGCGTAAGTCTTACATTTAACGAAGAAAAGCTGAAAGCTAGTGCTGTGATCGAGGTTGACTCAGACTTTGCACAGATGAAGCTCGAATATGAAGAAACTGCTTAGGCTACTGTAGAACTTGGGGAGTTCCATGAAAAGACAGTGATGAAGCTTGGTGAGAAAGTTCAACACACTGCTAACCAGAAAAGGAAGATTAACACGATCGAAGATAACAAAATGAAATTTGTGATAACTGCAGTAGGAGGGAAGCTTGTCAGTGCCGTCCCTACCAACGTCCATGAGGAGAGAAGAAGACCTTGACTCAAAGAAGAAATAAGAACCGTCGTATTCACAGAATGCTGAAGAAATTGACAGAAGAACTAAAAAATAAGAATCTTCGATGATCTCAGCAGTTGCCCTAAGGAGGCCAGTCCTCAGGAGCACCGTAGCAGAGGTTTTTCCAGAGAAGGTCATTATAGAGCCCATACCTGAGGTAGTGATGATTGTAGGAGAATGTTTTAGTGTAGAGCCGTACATCCTGCAATATGTCACCAGACCTCGACAGTAAGATGATCTCAGAGCATGAGTTGGAGATGATCCAGAGAGTGCAAAAACAGGATTTTGAATATTTTCAGAAGATTCAGGGCAAGTATGTCAATATCTTGGAGGGACAAGAATTGCATACTGATGTGTTCTCTTACTACAAGCAGAGTGAGATCATGGACTACATCTTCAAGCTAAAGAAGCAGGCCCGTGCAGGACTACTACAGAGCAAGACCTACTCCGAGTTGCAGAAATGGAAAGAGGCAAGGGGAGAATTACAATCCAGTTCGGATGCTGCTACAACTTCACCAATGATAAGAGAGGAAATCCGCCAGGGATACTCCGCTATGATGAAGTAGATCCAATGCTAGTCTTAACAAAGAAAATGATAAAGAGGATGGTAGCTTGGCGAGTCTTACACGCTGACTGCATACCGAATAGCTGCATTATCAACATTTATGAAGGAGGAGATGGCATTCCACCTCACGTGGACCATCATGACTTAGTGAGACCCTTTTGTACCATTTCATTCATTAACCAATGCAACATCATGTTAGGGACAGAACTCCGGATAGTCGGCCTCGGAGAATTCTGAGGGCCAGTAGAGATACCTCTACCGGTAGGCTCTATTCTCGTACTACAAGAAAATGGTGCAGATGTGGCAAAGCACTGCATACCACGGGTTCCCTACCAGCGGATCTCCATCACCTTCAGGAGAATGGATGAGAGCAAGATTCCAGACTACTTCCAGCCAGATCCAAAATTAGAGAATTTGCAGCCTTACAAGCTGTAAGCTACATAGTAGTAGCACACTTGCATGGGATTCTCCTCCGGAAAGTGACTTAGAAGGTGATGTTATTACCTATGCAGTTTACTTTTCAGACATGGATGAATCAAGCAAACAATTTTGTTGAATGACATGAAGATACCAGTATAGTCTGGGTTCACATATACATGCATTTTGTAAAAGTTTGTTTCCAAGAAGACATCATCAGAAATGTTTTGATGGAATCGCATGATGTACTTTCGACATTTCAATGGAAACGACTATGTCGTATTTTGCCTTCATCTTTGTGCAAATGACTGTAGACGCCACTAAATCTGAGTCCGACTCGATTAAACGGAAAGTTGAACAAAGAACGATTTGAATGAAATATAACATAAAAATGGAATTTAGCAAAAATCTAGTAAGATAATAACAACAAAATAAAAATTCAAATCTAAAATCGAAACAAGACACGAAATCAAAGCTCAAAGTAAATCAACTCAAAATCTCAAATTGCAAACAAAATAAACCAATGAAAATCCAAAACAAAATTTAAATCAAAACAAAATTCAAAACAAAAACAAAAGAAAATTACTAAAACACAAAAAACAAAGAAAAAAATTTCGAATCTAAAATCCCTAGCCTTCGGTTGCACTCAAAATCCTTTCGACTCTCCGCGATTTCTTCCCTCTTTTAAGAAGGTCAACTGAGTCTACTGACACAGAACCACGCAATTTTCGATTTGGTTCTGATGGCATTGATTCATATCCTTCGCCAAATAATCAAAATTTGATCAGCTCTCTCAGGATGTGAAGCACTCTCATATTCTATCTCAACCTTCTACTACACTAAAATTTACACAGAATCTTCACAAATCAAACGTCAAACTTTTGGGATTGGTACCTAAATTCTAGTTCCCATCCTTCTGAGGCTGGTACCCAAATTCTAGTTCTCATTTTGAGATATGTACTCAAATTCCGATTCTCTTCTCTAATTTTCGCCAATCCTGTATTCTATCCGAGAAACTTTTCCGCATTCTAATCCTCTGAGCTAGGTATAAGACTGACAAGGCATCCTATTCTCTGAGCCGCCAATCCCGCATTCTATCCGAGAAACTTTTCTGCATTCTAATCCTCTGAGCTAGGTATAAGACAGGCAAGGCATCCTATTCTCTGAGCCGCCAACCTCGCATTCTATTTGAGAAATTTTTCTGCATTCTAATCCTCTGATCTAGGTATAGGATAGATAAGGCATCCTAAGCCGCCAACCTCGCATTCTATCTGAGAAATTTTTCTGTATTCTAATCCTTTGAGCTAGATATAAGGCCGACAAGGCATCCAATTCTCTGACCCGCCAACGTTGCAATCTGTCTGAGAAATTTTTCGCACTCCTGAAATCTCAGGGTCAGTACCCAAATTCTGATTCCCATCCTGAGGGTTGACGTAATGTCCTGAATGGTAGTCAATTCCTCGAGTAATTCCAGATCGGACGTAATGTCCTGAATGGTAGCCCGAGCTGGTATAGTCTTTCCTCAAGGTTGGTGCCTAAATTCTGACCCTCTTTCGAGACTGGTACCTAAATTCCAGTTCTCATCTCAGGGTCAGTACCCAAATTTTAATTCCCATCCTAAGGATTGAAGTAGTTTCATGAATGGTAGTCATTTCCTCGACTAGATCCAGATCAGACGTAATGTCCTGAACGGTAGCTCGAGCTGGTATAGTCTTTCTTTGAGGTCGGTGACTAAATCCCGACTCTCTTTCCGAGATTGATACCTAAATTTCAATTCTCTCTTTTGAGGTCAGTACCTAAAATTCTGGCTCTTTCCTTTCGGGATCAGTACCTAAATTCTGATTCCCCTCTTTCGACTGGTACCTAAATTTCGGTCCTCTCCCTTTTGGATCAGTACTTAAATTCTGATTCTCCCCTCCTGTGATCAGTACCTAAATTCTGAATCCCATATTTTCCAAGATCAGTACCGAAATTCTGATTCTCACTTCGGGGCCGGTACTTAAATTCCAGTCCTCACCCCTTTTCCAATTTAAACTCTGCATTTGTTAACTCCAAATTCCTTTTTCAATTCCAATCTCAAATCAATTTCAATCAAAAATTTAAAATTCTAAAATCAAATTTTAATCAACTTCAAAATTAATCATAAACTAAACTTTAATTAAACTCTTAAATCAATTTCAACCAATCAAAGTTTCAAAACTCAATTTCAAAATCAAAATTCAAAATTCAATGATCAAAATCAAAATTTGAAACCTCAATCTAAATCAAACTCAAATTCAATAAAATTGGAAACTCACTCTCGTAATCTCCAACGAGTGTTCTGGAATCTTCAGCTTTTAATATTTACCTGATACTCCCCAGCGGGAACCTTCTCTAATCTTTCTTTGTTCTGTTCCAAGTGTGTGGGCTTGGAATGTCTGTGTTGGTTTGTTGATCTCTTCAGTCAACGTCAATACGTGCGGTGTGCTTGGTCAACACACCACACCTATTGGGAGTCCATTTGTTGACCTCAATTTTGGTGAGGTCTGATCTTCCTCTTAGTACTTAGGATCTAGCCATAGGACTTCTCCTTGACTACCCTAGAGGACTAGAGTTGAGACCCATCATTTAGAAACTTTCAGCCACTTCCTGACTCCTCTTGGGGCCCCACTTGGATGATTGCAAACCTCTAAATCACCTTGGAAGGTTAAGACCACCATATGGAAAACCAATAGTGAGTTCCGATAGGAATGCTTGACTTTAGGTGACTTGACCCTCTCTTGCACACGTACACACCCCTAAGCCAATTAACCCAAACCTTGAATGCTTACCTTCTACCCTTTAATAAACTCACAAGATTGAACCAAAGTTACTAGTCTTTGATTAAGATGGCTAGGATCAATATGTGAAGGGTCATAAAGTGGTTACCATTTGGCTAGACTTGGTCCCAAAGTGGTTGGACTTGGCTAAGTCCATGGCTCATGCTCCTAAACCTTAATTCCATTACAAATTACTTTTTACTCATTCTTGACCCCACTAAAATGGTCCCATTCTCCCCTATTTGAAGCCCCCTTTATTTTTCCAAAATTCCAAATTTTGACCCCGGGTCCCTAAACCTACCCAAAACTACCTAAATTGCCCCTACAACCACCAAATCATTCAAAATTTCCCAAAAAGTATCTAAAATTCCCAAAAATTCCTATGAATCATTTCAAAACAATTCCCACCTCTTAAATCCTTCAACATACCCCAATACACTCTAAATAACTTCCATATACCCTAAATAACCCTCTTGGCCCAAAATTCCAAAAATTCCCAACAAATTCTAGAAAATCCTAAAAATTTTCAATTTTATTTTGTTCAACTACACCATAACCTAATTTTACCAAATTAACCCACTTTCAATCCAAAATCCAAACTTTGTTCACTTAGCCCAAATGGACCCAATGTTAAACCAAATTAACCCAGTTAACCCCAACTTTGATCAAATTCAATCCCAAACTTTAATTCAACATCTCCAATACCAATTTCAATCCAAACCAAGCCCAACTTAGTCCACATTTGAATTCAATTTCAACTTTAAACCAAAACCCCCAATTTTGGCCTTTTGACCCAATTCACCCCAAAATGACCCAAAACCACTCAATTTTCCCCAAACCAAATTACAAAATCTTCCTAACATATTCCTATACCAAATACAAAATTCCTTTGGCCAAAAATTTGATTAAACCCCCATATAAAATCATTTGGAACCAAAATCCCAAAATTTACCCTAAGGTTGTCACATGGCCTAAACTCTCCAAATTGAATCCCCTAAACCCAAAATTTCCACCCAATTTCTATCCTAAACATTTCATAACAATCACCTACATCATTTTGAACCATTAATTGAGCCCTAGCCTAGCTCTAACCTAACCTAAACCCATGCTTAAACCATGGTGATCCAAATTAACCAAATCACTAAATCCATCAAATACACTTCCCAAATCAATTCAAATTCATTCCAAACCGTTTCCATAAGCTTTGTGACAATCATTTTGACCATTTTGATCAATCAATTTGGTCCAATTCAAACCCAAACCCAAGCTAGCCCAATTCAAACCCAAACTAATCCATATGAACTTATGTCCAAATCTTACCCAACAAAACCAAATTTGATCAAACCAACCCCATGGCAGCCAACCCTAGACCTCCTAGGGTGGGTTTGACCTGACCCAACCCATGCCTCATGAGCCATGGACCAATGGTCCACCACTTTGGACCAATGGGTTTAGCCACATGGCTAAGGCTAAGTTTCATCTTTAAACTCCCCTTAAACAGCCTCTCTGCCCAAATTAATGCCACTGAACTCCTCCTCCATCCTCCTTAGCCTGCCAGCTGCCTGCCCGTCCTTGCCAGCCATTGGAATAGGCACGCCTGAGCGCCTCCCATGGGTCTAAAACTCAAAATTAGAGATTGGTAGTGAGCAACCCCCTCACCGGACACCTGGCCTGCTCAGCCCTCACCCTAAGAGGCCCAGGGCACTCATTGCCTGGCCCTTAGCTCCCCTCTCCGCCCATGGCTATAAAATACCCCCCTCTCAGTGATGTTTCAGGTGTTGAAATTTTCCTCACAGAACTCCTTCAAATTGCTCCCAGACCTCCTCTCAGCCAAGAGAAGAAGATCCCACTCGTCCTCTCGCTCTAAATCCCCCTAGCTGAGCTCAATTTCTCAGTCAAAATTTAGGCCAGAAACAGGACATCCCCAGAAACTCCACCAAAATCACATTAACTGCACCTACGTCATCCCCATTCCAAGAGAAGAAGTTACCAAGTGAAAGCCCCCTCACCAGGCTACCCAGTTGTTTTATCGTCCAGAGCTCCAAATCGGGTCTGGTCACTTTCATACCTAGGCAATTCACCACAACCAGGGACTGAATCCGTAGGCTTCTAGAACTCCAACGAACGTATCGAGCATCTCTGATCAAGGCCTCACCTCTCAGAGCAAAGGTATTGAACTTTCCTTCCTCCCGAGCTCCCAGAAATTCTCCATTTGATTTGGCTTGATTTCAATGCATGTTAGCCGTATGGATAACTTCGTTTAGGCTAGACGAGCATTTAGAAACAAATTGCTCTCAATTTAGTTGAGTATAACTTGAGATCTTAAGGATTTAGTGTGGACGGCTCTCGGGTTGAACTAGAGGGAGACGATGACTAGCCACCATTGGATCGAACATGTATCGAATGGACGGCGGAGACCGAGCCAGACAGAATCACAGAACGAAAAGAGTGCGCTAACTCAGATGGCAGCGTCGAATGGGTAGACGATGCTTGTGACTTCGGAGCCGTCTAGGTTGAGGTGGCGCCGCGTCGGATAATAAGGAAATCAGGGATTTTCTATTTATTTAAATACCAGAAACTTTGAAAATTCATATCTTTGTATAGGAAAATCCAAAAATTAAAAGAAAAATACCCTCTTTCTTACTGAATAGAGGGGAATAATGTGGAAAAATAGTTGAGTTATTTTGTTAAGTCTTTAATTTTTAATTAATTTAATACTGTTTTGAGTATTTTAATTCACCATTATCATGCATATCTCACCATGGCATGAGACCATAGGGCTTTTGTAGCCTCTGATCTTGGGAACATTCCCTCAATTTTTCAAGGTTAGAGGCTATGTCTATAGGAAGTTATCTATTTTCTAAGTTCTGAGTTATTTTCTTGAAAATTAATTATAAAAATTAGCATATTGTTCATAAAAATTTAGAAAAATTAGAGGAAGTATCTCTAGACCAGAGGACCCTAGGAAAATAATGGCTTGATCTAATTCATTAAAAATGACCCTAATTTAGCCAAATATTCAAAACTAAAATTAGATTAATTTGGAACAACCACCCATCAAAATGACATGAAATCAATTCTCCACTGATCTTTAGGGTCAAGGGAACCCCACATAAAAAATTCAAGTCAATTGAAAATGATTTAACCTACTAAATGGATTATGTAAGTTACATGGCTATTTTTTAAATTAAAAAATTCATAAAACCTAAAAAATAACTCAAAAATTCACCAAATCAATTTTTGAGGCTTCTTTGTGATCAGAGAAGCGTAAGAAAATTAAAATTGGAATTTTTCCTAAAATTTTCATTTTTAACCCATTTTTGGGTATTTTAATAATTAAAAAATTATAAAAATTACTAAAATATTAAAATTTATAAAAATGCCATATTTGGTCCCCTAATCACTTAGGAACCAACAAAATATTTTTCCTAAGTCTCTTATTAAAGATATTGAATTTTAAAGGCTCAGGATAATTTTTAATATTAAAAAATGGATTTTCTAACCCTTTCACTAAAATAATTCTAAAAATTCAAAGAAACACAAAAAAAATCAAATTTGTTTCCCTGAGTTCTCTGACCCCAAAGAGATTTAAGAAAAATAAATAACTTAATTTTCAACCTCAAATCTTATTTTAATGAATTAATACTCCAAAACTCAAAATAATTATAATAAATAAAATAAAATACAAAAAATCACCAAAAATGGTTCAAGTGGTCCTCTGGTCATTGGGAACCTCTCATAATTTTCCTAAGGATAGAAACTTCATCTTGGTCAGGTCGTTGAATTTTCATTGAAAATCCCTATTTTTCACTAAAATAGTTATATAAATTAAATTAAAAATAAAGAAATCACATTTTTATCCTCTAATGTCTTAATTGACATGTGAGTGAGGTGACATAAAAATTTCAAATTCATTAGAGCTTGGTTTAATGAATTATGAGAAGTATAAGCTTAAGACGGCATAAAGGTAATTAAGGAGCTTTAACCTTAATTAACATTTAAGCTTAACCAAAGGGAAGGGTAAAACATTTGATCTTAATTTTCTATTTGGATGGTTGAAACTTAGGGAGTTAAAGGGTAGAAACCCATTAATCACCTTTAACATCAAAAAGAAGAGACCTTAATTAATTAAATCATTAAAAAAATTTGGAAGATAATTATGGAAAGAATTATTAAGGTTAAGGGATTATAACATAAGAAGATTCTAATTCTTTGAATTGAATCCCTAATCAATGAATTGATCAAACATCACATAATTTTTGTTAATGGAATCATAAAAATGATGATTGAAATTAATAATTAAAAAGAAAGGGAGTAATCTAGAAATCTTATAATTAAATTAAAAGCTTAAAATATTTAAGTTAATGTGAAATGATTTAAAATCAAATTAAAATAGATTAAAATATTAAAACTAATTTGAAATCACTTAAAACTAAAATTAAAACAAAATTGAAATATTAAGGTTAACTTAAAACAATTCATAATCAAAACATTAAAACTAAACTAATTACAATTAATCTAAAAAATTATGATTGAGTTAAAACAAACTCAAATCATTAAAGCTTAACTGAATCAAATAATTCAAAATATCATCCTAACTTAAGTGATTTAAAACATTTGAAAACCAATCTTAAAAATGTACAACTAAATTGAACCATTTTAAATCATCAATTCAACTTCAATTGAAATGGTTAAGTCTTTTAATAAACTAATTTTCCCCTGACCTTTATAACTCTTAAATGAAGTATCAAATGAAATGTCACCTTACTCATAAGATTATTAAACATCCTAGTTTACTGAGCAAGAATAAAAAATTAATTAAATTCTCGGATGATCAATTCATCCATATAATAAAATTTATTTGGACTCAAAATAACTCCAGAAGAGTTGAAAAGATGTTAAGGACTCATCCAAAGAACTTTCCCAACCTAATCGCATGTTTTTGGAGAATAATTGAACTTCATTGTTCTTTGATGAAGAAAATTATCCACAAACACACCTTAGGAACTGACTAGTGATAAGATTAGGATTTGGAGACAACCAGAACCTTCCCTTAGATTTACCTAGGTGTTCCCTTTTAAATTTTTAAATGCTCTAACATGTGTTTCAAGTGCAGTTAGAAATGACGAGAAGACCTGCCAGGTACGCTTTTATTTGATTGCAATTTATTTACCTACGTTGTACTTTCATTTCTTGCAAGCTTGAATGTTAAACAACAATGTCACCCTGCATGAAAACTGAAACCCATAGGATAGCCGCAAAACTGAAACAAAAAATAAATTAAAAATTAAAGCAAGATAAAATTCACTGCCACAACATTCAAAATATAAGACAACTCAAAATTTAATCACAAACAAAACAACAAAACTAAAATTATAAGTAAATTAAATCATCTCGTTGGATGATCAGGAATCCCTCGAATGATGTAACCCATGTGTTGTCAACGAGATTTCCCATGGTCTAAATGAAAGTGTGGAACTCATTCAGTTGAGTTTAACAAATTCATTTGGACTAAGTGAATCCGATAAAAATAGTGGTGTCGAGATGATGGAACCGTGTGATCTTAACCAGTTCTGCTTAATAAAGTTTAAGATTTCCCCTAATAAGACTTAAGACATTGAAGTGAAAACTCAACCTCTAAATCATGCCACTTCTCTCATTTCTTGATTGTCACCTTCTTTAACTAAACCCTCTGCAACAACAAGGAGCCCGGAGCGAGCTCGGTGGGTAGCACGGTGGACTTCGTTAGCTTTCCTTTCTTTAGTATTTAAACAACCAAGCCATGGAAATCTTGAGGTAGTTTTCCTAATGCAACATAAATCCACAACTTCTCTTTAGGCATTTGCATAATCATGTTATGCAATTTAAGCCCTAAACTCGTTTTAAGACTCCGAGGTAGTTGTTTGGTATGACATAAACCCTCACATCTTCCAAGCTATTTCTATGATTATGTCATATGAATATAAGTCCTAATTGATTAAATTAGCAAGATTACAACATCAAATAAAATCTCTCAAAATTGAAGAAAAACAATAGGATAGTTGGGAAGTCACTGAGATTCTCCTCGAATCCATGACATCCCCTACCTTTCTTCCATTAGATTCCCAAAATAAAATGTTCCAAATTTGATTCATTCCCTATTGAAATTTCCAAAATTCAATTCTTTGAAAACCATAAACTTTTAAATTCTTAAAGGCAAAACCACTAATCTTTATCGAGAGTTTTCTTAAGTGAATTCCGTCACTTAGGATGTAATTAACTATAGGGGCTTGCCCTTATAGGGAATTTTAGAACCCAGCTTAATATAAACCCTATTTAATTCTTTTGTATTAAATATGGGAAATTTCGACAAATAAAAATGGTTCGCAGACCAAACGGATGTCATAAATTCACTAGTTTATTTAATCGAGCCCCCATTATTAAGTAATATATCTATTCCTCGAGATAAATGCATAGCTTATGATGCGGTGTTCAATTACTTAAACTATAAATGATATGAGATCTGTTTGGTCTCGTACTTTCAAAATTGAATAATATTTTCTAAACATTTTAAAACTATATATACTTAAATTTAAAAATAAACCTAAAGTAAAACAACACCGACACATATGAGTAATAAGGTTTTACAGTCTACTTAAGCCAAGCATTTTATTCATTTATTTAAAGATTCTAATGATTTACCTTTTCCTAAAGATATAAATGTTAAAGAATCTAATATGGTTTATGTTTAGGCAGGTATTTAGTCAGTTAAAGATACTACTGCTTTACATTTTCTTGATAACCTAGATGGTAGGATATATGGTTAATCCTATTTCTGTTAATGTGAAGCCTCAATTTAAGGTTTCTAATACTTTAGAAACTTCAATTTCTTTGGAGGCTGAAAAGAGGGTGGAAAATGAGGGTATTATTGTAAGGTGTCCTTTCTTTAAACAATGTTTATTTGAATTAGATCAAGAATGATACTGAGGGAATGTTTTATCATTCGACTACTGAAGGTACTTCTCTAGATAATTGTAATAGTAAGAATGTAGACCTGTCTATTAAACAAAATCAGTTTAGAACTTATTTGGAATAGGAATGGGTTACTATCAAACTAAGAACAAAAAAATCAAAGGCATTCGTGAACTTAAATATGTTAGCCCTAAGGCTGCCTTAACTCATTGTTGTGGGTTTATAAAGGTAAAGATAACCAATTAACATCTTCTTCTAGAAATACTAGAGGGAGGAATTGTTGATATTATGCTTCTAATAAACTCAATAATATTATTACAACTCATAAGTTACCCTTCTTTTGTATCTTGGAGCCTACCATTATTGATATTAATAATGCCAAGTACATGAATTTATTCAAAAAATTTAATTCTTTTGCTAATGTTAATAATAAAATTTGGTTCTTATGGAATTTTTCAGTTAAAGTTGAGATTATGATTACCCATGATCAATTTATTCATTTGAGAATTGTTTTTGATAAAATTTCTTTTGTTGTTATTATCTATGTGGATTGCACTGGAGAATCTTGTTTGGATTTATGGAGTAACCAGATTGCTCGTAAATATGTTTGTAATGAACCTTGGATTCTAGGGGAGTTTAATTCTATACTTTCTGTGGATGAAAAAAAAATGTGGTAGATATCAAAATCAAAAGCTCATTACTGGTTTTAATGATGTTTTGTTAGATGCAAAACTTTTTATCTTGTTAATAATGGTAACTTATTCACTTGGTATCATCATAAGACCTTTGAGAGGACGGACAGATTTGTGGTTGATGCTTCTTCAATGGATTTTTTTCCAGCTACGTCAGTGACTCATCTTTCTATTACCTGTTCTAATCACAAGCCTATTATTCTTATTGTTAATTTGGTTTCTAAACTATGTCGGCATATTTATAGGTTGAGTGTTGTATTTTGAAAAGGAGTCGCCTACAGAAATTTTCCTTGAATTTTCAGATTTTATATTTAATTTAAAAAATTATATATATAATTTAGAAAGTAGCATTTGATTTTGAAAATAATTTTAAGTTTGAATATTTTAAGATATGAAATCAAACCGATCTCACATCCCAAATAGTTTATATAAACGAGCACCACATCACAAACTGTGTATCTATCCCGAAGAATAAACACACTGCTTGATGATGGGACTCGATTAAATAAACTAGAAGATTTGTGATATATGTTTGGTCTGCGAACAAATTTTATAAGCCGATAAGTTCCCCTGCTTAATAGAAAGGAATTAAGCAGGGTTTATATTACCTGGGTTTTTAAAGTTTTCTATAAGGGCAAGCCCCTATAGTTAATTACATCTTAAATGATGGGAACTATTTAAGAAAACTCTTGATAATGATCAGTGGTTTTGCTCTCAAGAATTTCAAAGTTTAAGGTTTCAAACAAATTGGACTTTGGAGATTTCAATAGGGAATAGCTCAAACTTGGAATAGTTTATTTTAGGAATCCAAAGGAGGAAAGGTAGGAGAAGTTGAGGATCCAAGAGGAATCTTGGAAACTTCCCAAACTATCCTATTGTTTGGCTTCAATTTAAGAATATTATTTAATGTTTCAATCCTGCCAATTTTAATTAATTAGGACTTATATTTATATGATATAATCATACAAATAGCCTCAAATATGTAAGGGTTTATGTCGTACTAAACAACTACCTCAGAATCCTAAGACCGGTTAGGGCTTAATTTGCATAACATAATTATACAAATGCCTAACAAAAAGTTGAGGTTTTATGTTACACTAGGCAAACTACCTCGAAATCCTATGGCTTTGTTATTTAATGCTAAGAAAGGTTTTGCTGATGTAGATTCAAGTTTTGCTAACGATGATGGCCTTGCTGCCCACTATGCTCCAAGCTCCTTGTTGTTACAAAAGGTTTGGTTTTGGAAAGTTAAAATCAAGACATGAGAGAAGTGTTCTAGTTTAGAAAATCCTTAAGGTTCAGGTGTTTTAACATTTTGTTAGGGAAATCTTAAAGTTGGTTATAACAACACCGGTTAAGATCCCACGGTTCCATCATTCCGGCACCTTTTTTTTCATCGGATTCACTTAGTCCAAATGTATTTGCTAAACTCAACTAAATGAGTTCCACACTTTCATTTAGACCGTGGGAAATCCCGTTAGCAACACGTAGGTTACATCATCCGAGGTATTCCCGATCATCCAACAAGACGTTTTAATTTAGTTGTAGTTATGGTTTTGTTGTTTTGTTTGTGATTAAATTTTGAGTTGTTTTATATTTTAAATGTTGTGGCGGTGAATTTTATCTTGTTTTGATTTTTAATTTAGTTTTGGGTTTCGGTTTTGTGGCTATCTGATCCATGAAAAAAATACCTATTTTTATGCCTTGATTTTTATCAAATTCTTAAGGATATTATGCTTTAATGAAAGGTATTTTTGAAAAAGATGAAAAAGGAGAAAAAAGGAGTAAAAATGAAGCTAAAATGCAAAATTGTCAAAATAATTGGCTTGGCGCCTAGGCGCCTAAGCGCTAGTTCGATACAGAATTCTGTAAGATTTTTGACGACTTTTGGACGGTTATTTTGACGGCGTGAGCAGTTATTGGACCATCTAGAAGATTGAAGGTTATTCCTGGATTATAGGACATGTGATACATTGTATTTGGATGCTTGGAAATGGTTAGGATCGCGAAGAGGTGCGATCCAAAGTAAAGAGGTGAGAAGAACTGGACGCGGAGCCCGGCGCCAGATTCTGACGCCTAGGTGCCAGACACACCTTCTAGAAGATTCATTGAACCTGGACACATTTTGAAGAGGTGCTTCAAGGCAACCCTTGAAGCCTATAAATAGAAGACTACTCCTTCATAGAAAAAAGCCCAACTTAGCCCCACGCCCCACATAGCCTAAAATTAGAGAGAGATCCTATAGTTCTATTTTGAGAGATTAGAGAAATATTTTAAGGGCCATATTTATAGTTTCTTAGTGAGTTTATTTAGAATTTGTATTGAGAGTATTTGAAGAGTCATTGCTTTTGAAGCTATTTACTTTGGAGTCAGAAGGATTCAGAGGTTCAGTTGGAGAAACACTTGAGATAAGTATTTGTATTTTGATTCAATGTTTTATTTATATGTTTTTTTTGTTTAAATTCAATGTGTTCTAAGTTGTTACTTTACTTTCTCTTTTCAATTATGAAAAGATAAATAAGATAATATAACATTTGTTGGAGAATTAAAAACTATATATATATATATATATATATATATATATATATATATATTAGCAAAATATAAAATGCATTAAGGAGCAAAAGTTTAGTTACTTCGATAAAAGGAAGTGAAAGCAAATCACCAAAAAGTAGTTGTTTTAGATGCCCGAAGAGAAATTGAAACATTTGAAAGTTGCGAGTTTTTGAAGCCGTTTTGCAAGCCAATTGGTCGGTTGATTTCCCTCCCTATGCGGATGACTCCAGTAGATTGTTACCTCCTTTGTTAAGTCCTTCAAAGATCCGTGAAGGTAAATAAGCATCCATGGAACATCGATAATGCCATCCATTATATTGACTAGTTGAAGTGAATCGGATTCCATCCAAATAAGAGAGTGCCCGGCGAGCCTTAGCAACCTTTAGAGCCCAAATGGCAGCGGTCATTTCGGATTGAAGAGGAGAATTAGAGACAATAGAAGTTTGAAATCCCACGATAATTTAGCTTGGTGGTTCCTACACACACCACCACAACCGGAAGAATTAGGGGAATAACTCCCATCTATGTTAACTTTGACCCAAGAAATGGAGGGAGGGATCCGGTGAAATAACTTAATTTGGATCCCGGTTTTGTTCCTCAATTCATGTGTAATATTAGCCACGTGTATGAAGGAGCAGCAGTTAGCAAGGATTTGGTTTATAGAACATAAACAGTTCTCATACTTTTTTTTATTTCTTGCCATCCAGACAAACCACCAAATGATAAGTGGATACATTGGAAGCCTCAGTTCCAGCCAGTCAGCCCAACAGTCCTCCACAGATGTCCAGTTCTTGAAGTGTTTTGTGAGTTGGAAATGTGCCAGCACCCTATTCCATACTTCCCTAACCACAGGACATTGAAGAAGTAGGTGGTCATATGATTCCTCCTGAGCATAGCAAAGATGGCATCTGGAAACCAGTCTAAGGCCCTTCAATTTCAGTATATCATCAATAGGCAAGAATCTGTGAAACAATCTCCAAATTGAAAAATGACATAGAGGGGGTCAAATATTTATTCCATAGGTGACAACCCCAATTGTTTTGAGGCCAATGATGTGTGGACTGGTAGATGTAGGAGTTAATAGATTGAGAGGGAGGTTTCTTGAGAATAAGCTGATCAGAGTTCTCTTGTACTCTATTAAAGGGGATCTCCTTGATCTTTTGAATGGATGGAATATCCACAACCTCCTTCAATTTGTCTTCATCCCATTGATGATTAGTCCAGAAATCAGCAACTCTAGAATTATAATTCAAAGAAATGTTAGGGATGGGATACGGTCGTTCATCCAAAGCCGGTTGTCGAAGCCGAAATTGGCGAACCATTTCTAATCTCCCGGCGAGAAAAATTATTAGCTTCGATCCCGATCTTTAGTAAACTTTTCCATTGTTGAGAATCCCCAATTTTCACCTTCACGAGCATCGGGATGGTTGGTTCTACGATATTTAGCTAATAAGAATTGAGCCCACGGGGTATCAAGTTTCCTGAATTTCATCCACGACTTACAAAGGAAAATTTTTCTAATGTGTTGAAAGCTCTTGAACCCCGGGCCACCAGATTTAATGGGTTTACACGGCTTATTCCATGTGGCCCAATGTGCTTGTTTGTCGTTGCCCCTCCCACAAGAATTTGTTAAAGGTAGTTTCCAACAGTCTTTGTATGCTTTTCTTCATTCTGACCATCTCCATAGTAAACAAGGGAAAGGTGGTGAGAATACTCTTGAGAAGGGTCACCCTCCCACCATTGGAAAGAAAACTGTTGGTCCAACTGTTAATCTGAGCTGTAACCTTGTGAACCACTTCATCATATTGAGTTTGTTTCTTCCTACCTTTGATTAACTCGAACCCCCGGATATTTTAAAGGCTTATCGAAGTAGAAAAACCGGTAGTATCCTTTATCCAATTTTGATTTCGAAATGTTTCCCAGCCATGAATTGACATTTGTGTTTGTTGAGTTCCGACCTCGAGACTTGTCGAAGATGTTTTAGAATATCCAAGGACTTCTTTATAGATTGTTTGCCACCATTAGTGAAGAGGATCACATCATAAGCATAAGCAAGGTGACTTATGATAGGTTTAGAGCTGTGATGATAACATAGATATGGAAAAATTCTATGAGCCTCGGTTAAGAAATCGAGAAAAATAATCAAAAGCAAGTATAAAGATTGTTGGAGATAAGGGATCCCCTTGCTTTAGGCACCTGCCCGGTTTAAAGAACCCATAATTAGAGCCATTGAGTAGAATAGTGAAGGAAGTGTTATTTAACCATCTCTGAATAAACCGACAAAAGTTGGGCTAAACCCTCTTGCTCCGTAGCATGATTTGGATGAAATGCCGACTAATAGAATCATAAGCCTTCCTTAGGTCCAACTTAAATATGACATTATGTCCTCTGCAAGGCTTGTCAATCTCCAAAAGTAATTCTTGAGCAAGCATTACATTATCCATTATATTCTCGTTCCGGATGAAAGCAGTATCGGTTTTCACCGACTAAAAGATGTAGAGATGGCTGAAGTCTTCTCACCATGATCTTACTAATAATCTTGTTGAGAGTATTAGTGATACTTATTAGCTCGAAATCATTCCGGTACTTCTCTTCTCATCTTTAGCAATCGAAGCAATACTTGTGGCAGCAAAATAGTTTGGTAAGTCGGTCCCACCGAAAAAGCTTGGACGGCCTCCACCACATCTTTACCAACAATATCCCGAGCGATCGGGTAGAAAACGAGGAGTAAACCCATCCGGACCTGCAGCCTTGTTCCCATCCATTGATTTCAAAGCATGAAGAATCTCGGCTTCATCGGGTA
Source organism: Papilionanthe hookeriana x Papilionanthe teres (assembly GCA_022702705.1). Taxonomy (NCBI): domain Eukaryota; kingdom Viridiplantae; phylum Streptophyta; class Magnoliopsida; order Asparagales; family Orchidaceae; genus Papilionanthe; species Papilionanthe hookeriana x Papilionanthe teres. Next base: position 19,318,228 of record CM040432.1, on the reverse strand, counting down.
AATGAAGCAACTGCAGATTTTGCACGATATTCGACTGGTCATTAAACAAATCCCCCTTAAAGATAGCGAGTTCTATAGGGGTTGCGACCGGGAGGCTTTGAAAGTATCGAATAAGGCATTCTCCTTAATCGGGAGAGGATCATCTAACCACCGTCCATCCCGAGTTTTGATTTTGGTTATTGCATTAATTTGTCTTCCGTATTTGATCCATTGCATGGAAATACTTGGAGTTTCTATCCCCATACAGTTGTTTGTTAATAGCAGCCTTCTGTAAAAGAAATTCTTCTTCAATAGTCAAGGCATGTAAATACTTATCTTGGGCATCCATGAGTTCATCAAGATTATCCAGCTCCTAGCTTCGTTCGGCCTCCGAAATTGTACCTTATCGGCCCATTGCTTAGCTCGCTCAAATACATTACCAAAGACGACTTTGTTCCAACTTTTCAAATGACTTGATAGATGTTTACGTAATCTCCACGGCTTAATTAAAGGGTTATCAAAGGAAGAAGATGGGGATTTCCACCCTATCTTGACGACTTCAAGAAAGTTACGGTGTTTAGCCCAAACATTTTGAAATGCGAAAGAAGGATGTCCATTATGCTGAAAAAGTGATATCTTAATAATAATGGGAGAGTGATCGAACAAGTCCTATTTAAATGGTGCACTCTAGTGATTGGGAAGGTATTCATCCAATTATCGTTGACTAGAAATCTGTCTAGTCTCTCTAAAATTTTTCCTCTTTGCCAAGTGAAGGGAGTACCAATATAGCCCAAGTCAAATAATTGAGCACTTTGGATTACTGGAAGTGAATTGCAACATATTCTGGAGGTTAGGAGTTCTCCCACCAAATTTCTCACTAGGGTCAGCAATACTGTTAAAATCACCACCAACTAACCAATTGTCCTGGATAACACCGCTAATATTAAGAAGCTTATCCCATAGCAAGGATCTATCCGGGGAGAGCAACCGAGCATAGATGAAAGTAGCCGGCCCGGAGAAATGATCAATGTCGAAGTGCGAGTGGAGGAGCTGGAAGTCATCGACAAGAATACTGGAAAGTAATCTCTTGTCTAATGTAGAGCCAGATTTTATTATTACAGTTAGCAGAGAAATTATAACCCTTAAACTTTTTGTTGAATCTGAGAGTGTTGCTATTAACCATAGGTTCCATCAATGCAATGATCCAAGGTTTATAAGTCCTGATAAGGTTTTTGATTCTGTTAAGGGTGCCAGGACTTTTCACACCCCTAACATTCCAGCACATTAAGTTAATCATGGTGAGTAGCCTTACCAGCCTCTAGTCGACACTAGGGGAGGGGCCTTAGAAGTATCGGGATCCAGAGCATCAATGATATTAGTGTGAGACAGTATTCGAGTTCCATGACATCTTTCCTTTTTTTCTCGCTTTTCGAATTTTCCGAGCTCCTTCCATTTTTGAAGGCAAATGATCTAAAGAGGATCGCTCGGGAGCTTGTGGTACAAGATCCTCATTATAAACCGTATTGTTGGCACTGAAAAATGCGGAGGGAGGATAGGAGGACACCGAGTCTCGGTATCGACCAAGGGATTCACCTGAACACTTGATAAAGGATCAATCCTATTATCAGTAGCCACCTCTTCTGATCCATCTAATCTATTTCCATCAGGGGGGTTCTTTTCAGTGATATCTTCCACAGATGTAGTATTAGAAATATAGTGAGTAGTTTGATTGTTCCTCCTAGTACTGGTTTCAGAAATTCCAGGCACCACGAGACTCATTATTACTCCTGTCGGCAAAAGTGTGCGGAGGAATTTGACCATCTTCGGTTCTTGCATTTGCGGTTGAAGGTTGATTAACCTCTAGAGGGTTCTTCGGGCTATCTTAAAAGGTCTAAGCTGCGGATGTACTCTATAGCACTTGCTCCACAGTATGCCCAAAAATATGGCGAGTGTTTGCTATATAGAGGTTGATATTCAAGCACAATTGGTTGCCAATAGCCATTATTAGCTGTACCTGACCATACCCCATCAATATATGGTCGGGTTATATCCCTTTCCACCGAAATCGGCATCGGAGATTCGGAAAGGGCGTGAAGGCATATCCAACTTGAGTGGTTTCCACAGTAGAGTCGGCTATGTCATATAAGATTTGGTGATGAATATAAGGTAGTTTTAAATTAGGGAGGTTAAACCAAACGAGGAACAATAGGGGGTTCTCGTGAAGGATCGAAATCCATGGTCCATTTCAACTGACTTCATGCTTTTCCCATCCACCATGATAAATTTCTTTGAAAAGATCTGAGCATAATCATCTTCTCTTGAGAGTTGAATCATAATGTGTCTACTATCAAACACTCCAATTTTCCATTGTCCAAAGAGTTTGAGATCATCAATCACCTTTCTAACAATGTCAAGTTTGGGATGACCAAACTGGAACTTCCCCACCAAAGTAAATTTGTAAGGTTATGCTAGTTTACTGATTTCCTCCTCTGTAAAGATCAAAGCAAGCTTTCCAGCCTTCTTTGTACACCTTCTAATGAATTCACATTCTGCTTTCCCATCTATTGCATCATGGTAAAGTTGCGGGAACACCAGCTTGTCCCCCAGAGTGACTCCTCCCTCATTTCTAACGGTAACCTCGAGCATAAGATCGTTTAGCTCCCCAAGAAGGATCGGCTTGAACCCCTCACGAGCCATTACCAATGGAACAGTAACTTAAGTAAACAGCCAGGAAAAAAAAAAAAACCAAACAAACCAGAAACCAGTGCAACCTTACCCCCTGATACAACCCAGGAAGCCAAAAACCACCACACCACCAACCTCAAATCACTGCCACCAGCGGCAGTCACCCCCGTCGCCATTCAAACCCTAGCGAGCACCGGTTCCCGCCTCCATCATCTATATATATATATATATATATATATATATATATATATATATATATATATATATATATATATATATATATATATATATATATATATATATATATATATATATATATTAGACATTGTGATGATATTAATACTCGGATCTTAATTTACTATTTAAATTGGCCACTTAAATTGTTAAAATCCATTGAAGAGTTTTGAGACCTAGAAGGAGAAGAATTTTTAACTAGTAGATATCACATGAATCCTTGGGTAGTCAAATGCCTTGCGCGGGTTATTCAAGTTGAAGTGCAAATAAATAAGAAGATAATATTTATTGGGCATAGAATTGATAAGTTCTTAGAGTAACAAGCTAAATTCTTGTAATTTTATTTATAGAGAAGGAAAGGGTCACTAGTAGGGCCGACCATAGCCACCCTTGGAAATCTAGTAGTGTGAGCCTAGATTAACCCATTCTACTAACAATACAACCAGACCTAGTGTATAGATTAGCCAATGTTCTTTATACTATCGAGCGAGGGTAAAGAATAGGAATGCTTCTATTTGGCACAATACCATAAATTTATATTCTCCACAAATATTACATTATCTAAAAAAATCTTGGATTAATTGAAAGGAAGAAAGTTGTTTGCTTATTATATTTTCATCAATCATTACTTTATTACTACTTTATTTCTGCATCTAGTAAATTAAATATTAACTTTTTAACTTTAAATGAAATACATAAAAATAAAATCAAAATATTTAAAAGAAAAATCTATAATCCTCCTTGTGGGATCGATACTGGTGTCTTAATTTAAAGCCTTATATTACTTGATATGATACGTATACTTGCGTAGTAACCCTTGTGTGTAAAATATTTTCCATAAAATTATATTTATATACACTAGCCGCTATTATTATTTAAGTCAAAGTATTGACCATAACATATTTTTGATAGCATATATTACTGCATTGTTTGGCAATTGCAAACCAAGTTTTTTGGTGCATTGTTGCGGATCGAGGGTCAAGTTTTTGGCGCCGTTGTCGGGGAGGCAAAGATTTTAGATTTTAAATATTTTATTTTATTTATTTCTTTTATTGTCTAAAATATAAAATAAAAAAAACAACAAAAACAAAAATAAATAAATATATATATATATAATTTTATTACTTTTTATTTACTTTTTTATGCGTAGTTCTAGATCTGAAGGATTATTACCTTTAGATTCTGAATTAGAAAGAACTATTAGAAGAATTAAAAAAGGAAAACAAATTCAACAATATCCAGAGATGGCTAATTTACATAATATTTCCAAAATCCGATTGAAATTAATGAACAAAATGTTTACAAACCATTAAGGGATTATGCTAACCCTACAGTTGATGAACTGCATAGTAGTATTCAAATACCTATTCTAGATGCTAATTCTTTTGATCTTAAACCACTTATTATTCAAATGGTTCAAAATAATCAATTTGGGGAAACACCAAATGAGGATCCAAATTTACACCTTGCTAGTTTTTTAGAACTTTGTGTTACCTTTAAATATAACAATGTTTCTGATGATGTTATTAGACTTAGACTCTTTCCTTTTTCTTTAAGAGATAAAGCAAAGATGTGGCTAAATCATTTGAAATGATATTACTTCATTTAGTCAATTTGATGGGGAGACAATTTATGAAACTTGGGAAAGATTTAAAGAACTATTAAGAAAATGTCCTCATCATGCTTTACCTGATTGGTTAATTATTCAAACATTTTATAACGGACTTATTGGATCACTTAAATCAATTATTAATGCTGCTGCTGGAGGATCTTTAATGGCTAAATCATTTGAAGAAGCTTATGCTTTAATTGAAGAAATGGCTAACAATAATTTTCAATGGCCTTCTGAAAGGATTAATCCTAAAAGAATGGCAAGTATTCATGATAATGAAGCCTTTTCTATCTTAGCTTCACAAGTAGCTGCAATATCAAAGAAATTAGATAATTTTGATATCAATATATCACATAACTACTCTGCTAATAATGAACATTCTCAAACTATTGAAACTTTACAAGCTATTGCTAGTAAAAATAACCCTTATTCCAATTATTATAATCCTGGATGGAAAAATCACCCTATTTTTAACTGGAATAATGCACAATAACAATGGGGTAATAATCAATCTCATCCAACTGGAAATTGGAACAATCAAGTAAATTCAAACTATAAACCACCTGGATTTAACAATCAACAGAAAAAGTTATCTATAGAAGAATTAATTTTACAAATGAGTAATCAATTACAAATTCAAAACACTGTTATTCGTAATATTGAGAATCAAATGCGATAAATCGCTAATTTAATTAATCACAGGCCTCCCAGAACACTTCCTAGCAATGTTGAAATCAATCCAAAAGAAACTGGAAAAGAACATGAACATGTTAAAGCTGTGCAACTTAGAAGTGGAAAGGAATTAAAAGAAAGAATGTGGAATGAAATTGAAAATGAGATTGAGGTTGAGGAGATTGAAAAACCTAAAGAAACTCCTTCTCCTAGTCAAGGATCAGACTGTTATTCCTATTAATGTGGAAGATGAAAAACCACCCCACCTTTTCCTCAAAGACTAAAACAGCAGAAGCTTGATCATCAATTTTCTAAGTTCTTTGACATTTTTAAGAAACTTACCATTAACATACCTTTTACTGAAGCTTTGGAACAGATGCCAACTTATGCAAAATTTATGAAGGATATTTTAAGTAAGAAACAAAAATTTGAAGCTTTTGAAACTGTTGCATTAAGTGAAGAATGTAGTGTAATAATTCAAAAGAAATTACCTCAGAAACTTAAAGATCCTGTTAGTTTTACTATACCTTGTGCTATTAGAGAAAAATTTTGTGGAAAAGCTTTATGTGATTTAGGAGCAAATATTAATCTCATGCCATTTTCTATTTTTCGAAGGTTGAATTTAGGAGAGATTACTCCCACCACTGTAACCCTTTAGTTAGCTGATAGATCTATCACCTACTCTAAAGGAGTTATAAAGGATGTTCTTATTAAAGTGGATAAATTTTCCCTATGGATTTCATTGTACTTGATATGGAAGAAGATAAAAAATACCAATCATTTTAGGGAGACCTTTTCTAGCTACTAGACGAGCTATGATTGATGTGCAAAAAGGAGAATTAACCATGAGAGTTAATGATCAAGAGATTAAATTCATTGTTCTTAAATCAATGAAATACCCTGATAAAGAAAAATGCTATCGAATGGATATTATTGATTTTATAATTTAAAAACATTATCTAGAAAGATGTAAAGTCATTTCTGAAGAAAAAACTGAATTATTAACTGACGAAAATGAAGAACTAAAAGAAGAAGAATTATCTAAAGAAACTCATTATATTAAAGATAACTAGGAAATTTTGGACATAACACAAAATGATATAGTTTTACCCTCAATTAAAAAAGCCCCTGAACTTGAATTAAAAATGTTACCTGCTCATTTAAAGTACGCTTTTCTTGAAAATTCATTAACTTTACCTGTTATTATTTCTTCTAAACTAAGCTTAGAACAAGAAGAAAAATTAATAGAAGTGTTAAAGAATTATAAGAAAGCTTTTGGTTGGACTATTGCTGATATAAGAAAAATAAGCCCTTCCATCTGTATGCATAGAATTTTAATGGAAGAAGATTTTAAACCTACTAATGAACCTCAAAGAAGATTAAATCCTATCATGAAAGAGGTTGTTAAAAAAGAAATTTTAAATGGATAGATGCTAGAATTATTTATCCTATTTCGGATAGCTAATGGGTAAGTCATATTCATTGTGTTCCGAAGAAAGGAGGAGTAACTATCATTGTCAATGATAAAAATGAACTAATTCCTACAAGACAAGTTACATGTTGGCGAATTTGCATTGATTATCAGAAATTAAAGGACGCCACTAGAAAGGATCATTTTCCTTTACCTTTCTTCGATCAAATGCTTGATAAATTAGCTGGACACTCATATTTCTATTTTTTGGATGGATATTCTGGTTATCATCAATTACCTGTCGCTCCTGAGGACCAAGAGAAAACAACATTTACAAGTCCTTATGGAACATTTGTGTTTAGAAGAATGTCTTTCGGTTTATGTAATGCACCTGCAACTTTTCAAAGATGTATGATGTCAATATTTTGTGATTTGATTGACAAAGGAATTGAAATATTTATGGATGATTTTTCAGTCTTTGGAACTTCTTTTGAATCTTGTTTGGAAAATATTTCCAAAGTTCTGAAAAGATGTGAAGAAACAAATTTAGTTCTTAACTGGGAAAAATGTCAATTTATGGTCACATAAGGCATTGTACTTGGTCACAAAATTTCACAAAAAGGGATGAAAGTTAATCAAGCAAAAGTGAAAATTATTCATTGAACTCGCTACCACCTACTATCATTATTGATGTGAGAAGTTTTCTGGGACATGTTGGATTTTATAGAAGATATATAAAGGATTTTTCTAAAATTGCTAAACCTCTTTGTCATTTATTGGAAAAAGAAGCTAAATTTGAATTTAATGAAGACTGTATTAATACTTTTAATATTTTAAAAGAAAAATTAATAACTGCACCTATAATTATTGCACCGAATTGGAATAAACCCTTTGAATTAATGTGTGATGCAAGTGATTTTGCAATTGGAACTGTATTGGGACAAAGATATGAGAAAATTTTAAAAGTTATATATTATGCTAATAAAACTCTTACTAAAACTCAAAGAAATTATACTACTACTGAGAAAGAGCTTTTAGCTATAGTCTATGCCTTTGATAAATTTAGACCTTATCTTCTTGGTACCAAATGCGTAGTTCATACTGATCATTCTGCTATTAAATATTTAATGTCAAAAAAATATGCTAAGCCTTGACTGATAAGATGGGTTTTACTTCTACAAGAATTTGATTTTCAAATAGTGGATAGAAAAGGAACTGATAACCAAATTGCTGATCATTTATCTAGAATTAAGAATGATGTTATTACTGAGGAAAATATAAATGAGAAATTTCCTGATGAACATTTATATGTTATTCAAGGATGTCAAACATCTTGGTATGCGGATATAGTTAACTATTTAGTTAGCAATATTCTACCTTATGGATTGAATAACAACTATATTAAGAAATTTAAAAATGATGCCAAATCTTATATTTGGGAAGATCATCATTTATTTAAATTAGGAAGAGATTATGTAATTCGAAGATGTGTACCTTATGAAGAAACTTTTGCTATTATTCAAAAATGTCATGATTCTGATTTTGGAGGACACTTTGAAGTAGATAAAACTGCATTTATTACTTTAAATTTAGGATTTTATTGGCCTACCTTGTTTAAAGATGTGAGACATTATGTGAAAATGTGTGATAGATGTCAAAGGATGGGAAATATATCTAGAAAAGATGAAATGCCTTTAAACTATAAATTGGAAGTTGAAATTTCTGATATATGGGGTTTAGATTTTATGGTACCTTTTGTACCATCATCTGAAAATATTTTTATTTTATTAGCAGTTGATTATGTTTCAAAGTGGATTGAAGTTGTAGCTTTATCTAACTGTGATTCTAAAAGTGTTTCAAAATTTTTAAAGAAAATGATTTTTTCAAGATTTGGAATGCCTAAGGTAATTATCATAGATGGTGGAAGTCATTTTAGAAATTTAAGAATTCAATCATTACTGGAAAAATTTGGAATCAAACACAGAATTGCAACTGCATATCACCCTCAAACAAGTGGAATGGCTGAAGTATCAAATAGAGAAATTCAAAGAATTTTAGAGAAGACTGTTAATCCTAAAAAAACTGATTGGGTTGATAGACTTGATTCTACATTATGGCTTATAGAACAGCTTATAAGACACCAATTGGAATGTCACATTACCGGTTAATTTATGGTAAACATTGTTACTTACCTATTGAACTTGGGCGATAAAGGAGTTTAATTTTGATTTGAATACTGCAGGAGAAAAAAGATTATTACAATTAAATGAGATGGATGAAATAAGAAATGAATCATAGGAAAATGCAAAAAATTTATAAAGAGAAAACGAAGATATTACATGATAAAAAGATTTCAGGAAAAATATTCGAGCCTGGACAAGAAGTATTATTATTTAATACTCATTTAAGACTTTTTCTTGAAAAATTAAGATCTAAATGGATAGGACCTTATATAATTAAGAAATTATACCATTATGAAGCTGTGGATATTAAAGACCCCAAAACAGGAAAATTATTTAAAGTTAACGGATTAAGACTAAAACCTTATTTGGGAGACATTAAAATGATTTATAAAGAGGCTTACAAGTTATGTCAACCTGATTAAAGACTTATTTAGGTCGGGCTGACGACGTTAAACCAAGCGCTTTGTGGGAGGCAACCCATAGTTTTTTTTTATGTGTTTTTACATTTTTAATGTAAGGTTATGCCTCGGTCTTGACTAATTTTATATAACTTTAGAAAATTGGATGCTAACAAGTCTTCATTGACTTAAGCTAAAAATTTTCTCGATGTAAATAAGTTTGGACGTTGGATCACTCCATTTCATATGTGAGTAAAAAGGAGATCAAGTTAACCTTCATAATAATTGTTTATAATTTGTGTTACTAAGTATATATTGATCTTACCATTCTAATTTACCTATTTTGGAGAACGAAACTTTGAAATTTGACGATAGGCGAAACGGAGTCGAACATGGTTCCGGCGCTTAGTCGCTATAATTCGACGCTTAAGCTATAGAATAAACTGTGTATCGATGGGTCCGGCGCCTAGGCGCCAGATTTGGCGCCTAAGCACCACAGTTACTAGATCGTGTAAAAAACTAAAAATTTTCAGTTTTTCACGTGATTTTCTCCTTTAAATCACCCCATCTTCGTCCCTAATCCCTAAGCAACAAAAATTACGACCTAGACACTTCATTCTTGAGAGATTAGGGAGGATTTTTGAAGAAATGGAGAGAAGAAATCTTGGAGAAGAGGCTAGAGACAAAGGTTCAAAGGATCCTCAACCCTACTTCAACGGTTTTATCGCTGTAAGTTTGGAGAAAATTTCAAGTCGTATAGATAAGTTTGAAGCAGAATTCAAAAGTATTGGAGATCGCCTCCATGAGATGTTTCATCAAATTGAACATCTGGAATGGCAGGCGAGGCTTCAATTTGATCATCTAGTGGCTTATCAAGATACTCAAGTGGAGATGTATGCGAAGAACAAATGGATCGACGAGAAAACAACTACGGATTTTCTGAGAGCGTTAGTATTCTTCCCAAGTAGGCCGAGTAATCCTAATTGCAAAGAGAATGGAAATTTCTAATTCGAAGATTAGATAGTTATTGTGGTGTGATCTAGACATTTATTAGTGTGTCGTTGTATCGATTTAGTAAATCGATTGTATTGTTGGAGTGTTTGATTTATTGTTCAATGTGTGTTGTATTTGCCTTGAAATTGTGTAGTTTTATTGTTTGTTAGGACTTGAATCATATTACTATACTTATTTGTATTGTATTAAGCCAAAATTGAAGATTATGAATGGAATTAGAAGAGTTTGATTTAAACCTTGTGTTTAATTGGTGGATTTAATTTTTAATTTTTAAAAATTTTTGGAAAATATTTTAGAAGTTGGAAACTGAAGCACTACTCTAATATGAGTAATTGGAAGTTGAATTGCTGAGTTTTTGTGGAAATAAAATTTTTAAAGTGATTTTTGTGAATGGCGAGTCTGGCGCCTAAGCGCCAGAATTCAGCGCCTAGGCGTCGATTTGGCCTGCTTACCGAAAATTAGCACTTAAACCCCATTAGCCATGGTTGATGCCTAAGCTTCATCCCCTTCCTCATTTTTGCAAAAACCCACCCTCTAGATCCATTTTGAGGTCAAAACATCATGTTTTTTAGCCCGAAATCACTTGATTTCTTCATCTCAAGGTCATATCTACATTCCAATCCATTTATTTTTTATTCTTACTATAGTTTTTCCTATTTTTTACTAAAAACATAAATTTTGAGAAAAATTTTGATTTTTAGAGTTTCTCCATGGATTCTTAAACTCATTTTAAGTTTCTCAAGCTTAAAAAGAGTTTAAATCTTTAATTCCTTAATTTATTTGTGTTTTCTTTCACGTTTAGATGACACCAAAATCTAAGCGAGGAAAGGCACGAGAAAATTTTGAGGGCAGCAAATTTTCAACTACACCAGCGCATTTTCATTATCACGAATTTGCGACGTCAAAGAAATTTATCTCAGAATGCAGTTTTTACAATCCTGGTAATGATCGAGAACACGATCATTGCACACAAGTGACAATGATTCTGTTATTTCACTGTTGTTGCCGTTATTCCTATTGTACGCGAGTTTTATGCCAAATTTTCACGTTTACATGAGCAATGGAGTTTCTACTGTTATATCAGAGGAGAAGTTGAAGACTAAGTCAATTGGGCAGGAGAGTGTGAGCATTTATGATCGTCTTCGAGGGAAGAGATCTACTGGTCCTTCTACTTCTGTACCTACTCCAGGTAGAGATTCTACTTCTAGACCTTCTACTTCTACTGCTGAGCCACCATCTAGTTTTTGGGAATCGATGCCTGATCAATTTCTGGAGCAGCAGAATGAGTTATTTCTAACTCACTGCAGAGTAGATACTATAGATAAGAAGATTGATCATCTATCTGATTATACCCAAAGGAAAAGTGATTATGATGCTGAGTATTCAGAGTCTTTAGTGAGATTCTTGAAGGGTGAGCATGATATTCAGTTTCCTACCTATCCTAGATTTACACCGTATGTTGATCGAAAGGATGTGGAGTTTTCTTTTGGTGATGACGATGACGAAGATACAGATAGTGATTAGTAGCTTGATTTACCTCTGAGATGTGATGATTCTGTTGTTAGTTTATTTCTTGTTTGCTAGTACTGTTGGTTGTTTGTTGTTTGTTAGTGTAGATTTGTTTATGAAACTTGGTGTGGATTGTTTGATGTTGAGACTGATTTAGATATTTAGTGTCTTGTGTTGATGACTGAAATTTGGATGAATTAATATTTATTTTTGTTTCAGCCTACTATTTAGTATTCTTAATAGTTAGTAATGTTGTTCTGTTTCTGTTACTTTGAGTAGTATAGTCATTTAATTCAGCTATTGATATATATATATATATATATATATATGAGCCTGCTTACTTTTATATATGCTTCGTTATTTCAGTAATATTAACAAAAAACATGTGTAGAAGTAAATTTTTCTTTTTTTAGACTGTTTTACATACTTATAAAAATTCCTTTTTAAATTATACCTTTCTTTCTCACATACTTTTAATTTTTTTTTCATGATATACCAAAGCTTAAGTTTGGGGGAAGGGAAAATACATGTAAATTAAAATTTTATTTGTCCTTAATGAACTAATATTTTCTAAAAAAAATATATTAACATAACATAGGAATGAAGAATCTATTTAAGATCATTTAAATTTTCTAAATTATAAATAATTTAGTAGACATAACCAAAATTTTGATAACTTTGATTGATTTTAAGAATAGAATTATTGAACTTAAATAAGAGTAAGATTAAGAAAATTTTCTATTCATAGTAGAAATAATTGAACTTTAGAAGTATTAAGAAAACAAAAATTATAACTTGAAAAAGAAAATATTGAAATTCTTTATGAAATCTATTCATGTTATAGTAATTAAGTGAAAATGTATAAGTTTTAAAATATATGTTAAGAATAGCGAAGTTCAAAACCATTAACAGGCTATCCAGATATAATAATCCTCTCTGTAAAAAAAAAATAAATAAAAAAGAGAGAGAGAGAGAGAGGAGAAGCTTGAGGAGATGCCTAAAAAAAATTGGCTTCACTTGAATTAACTTATTAGAAAAAAAACTGATTATATATTTTACTTAATTTTTATGCATGAATCTTTATTAGAAAAGATTTTCATGAAAATCTTTTTCTTGTAAATAATTTATGTGATCTTAATATAATAAACTACAATTATTTTCGAAGTGAATGAAAAATTTTTTGGAATCTCATGATTTGGTAGTTAAATATTTTTTAAATTCTTAAAATTAAACTTAGTAAAATTTGGTTAATGATTTACTAAAGCCTTTATAAAATCAAAAATTATAAGAAATCTTAAACATTTACCTTTTATTCCAATTGTTATACATTTTATATAGTAAAAAGGGTTACATGATGACAAGTAACGTTTATGTTTGGGGGATTTTGATCCATGAAAAAAATACCTATTTTTATGCCTTGATTTTTATCAAATTCTTAAGGATATAATGCTTTAAAGAAATGTATTTTTGCGTTTTGGATGTAGGTGATGCAAAAATGTTCAAGAAAGAAAAAAAGATGAAAAAGGAGCAAAAAGGAGCTAAAATGGAGCTAAAATGCAAAATTATCAAAATAATTGGCCTGGCTCCTAGGAGCCAGAATCTGGCGCCAAAGCTCCAGTTCGATACAGAGTTATGTAAGATTTTTGATGAAGTTTGGACGGTTATTTTGACGGTGTGAGCGGTTATTGGACCATCTAGAAGATTGGCAGTTATTGCTGGATTATAGGACATGTGATACATTGTATTTGGACGCTTGGAAACGGTTAGGATCGCGAAGAGGTGCTATCTAAAGTGAAGAGGTGCGAAGAACTGGACGCGGTGCCCGGCGCCTAGGCGCCAGATTCCGGCACCTAGACGCCAAACACACCTTCTAAAAGATTCATTGAACCTGAACACATTTTGAAGAGTTGCTTCAAGGCAACCTTGAAGCCTATAAGTAGAAGGCTACTCCTTCAGAGAAAAACGCCCAAGTTAGCCCCATGCCCCACATAGCCTAAAATTAGAGAGAGATCCTATAGTTCCATTTAGAGAGTTTAGAGAAATATTTTAAGGGCCATATTTATAGTTTCTTAGTGAGTTTATTTAGAGTTTGTATTGAGATTATTTGAAGAGTCTTTGCTTTTAAAGTCTATTTACTTTGGAGTCAGAAGGATTCAGAGGTTCAGTTGGAGAAACACTTGAGATAAGTATTTGTATTTTGATTCAAAGTTTTATTTATATGTTTTGTTGTTTAAATTCAATGTGTTCTGAGTAGTTACTTTACTTTTTCCTTTCAATTACAAAAAGATAAATAATATAATATAACATTTATTGGAGAATTAAAAACTATATATATATATATTAAACATTGTGATGATATTAATACTGGATCTTAATTTACTATTTAAATTGATAAAATCTGTTGAAGAGTTTTGAGACCTAGAAGAAGATGAATTCTTAACTAGTAGATATCACATGAATTCTTGGGTAGTCGAAGGCCTTGCACGGGTTATTCAAGGTGAAGTGCAAATAAATATGAAGATAATATTTTTTGGGCGTAGAATTGATAAGTTTTTAGAGTGACAGGCTAAATTCTAATAATTTGGTTTATAGAGAAGGAAAGGGTCACTAGTAGGCCGACCATAGCCACCCTTGGACATCTATTAGAGTGAGTCTAGATTAACACATTCTACTAACAATACATCCAGACCTGATCTATAGATTAGCCAATATTCTTTATATTATCGAACGAAGGTAAAGAATAGGAATGCTTATATTTGGAACAATACCATAAATTTATATTCTCCATAAATATTACATTATCTAAGAAAATCTTGGATTAATTGAAAGGTAGAAAGTTGTTGGCTTATTTTATTTTCATCAATCATTACTTTATTACTACTTTATTTCTAAATCTAGTAAATTAAATATTAACTTTTTAACTTTAAAAGAAATACATAAAAATAAAATCAAAATATTTAAAAGAAAAATCTATAATCCTCCTCGTGGGATCAATACTGGGTTCTTAATTTAAAGCCCTATATTACTTGATACGATACGTATACTTGCGTAGTACCCCTAGTGTGTAAAATATTTTCTATAAAATTATATTTATATACAATAGCCGCTATTATTATTTAAGTCAAAGTATTGACCATAACATATTTTTGATAGCATATATTACTACATTGTTTGGCGATTGCAAACCAAGTTTTTTGGTGCATCGCTGCAGATCGAGGGTCACTATCCTAAAAGTTTCAGTTTTCATGCAGGGTGACATTCTTGTTTAACATGCAAGAAAAGTAAAGTGCAGTACATGTAAGTAAATTGTAATAAAGTAAAAGTGTACCTGGAGGGTCTTCCCGTCATTCTAAGCTACACTTAAAACACATGTCAGAGCATTTAAACATTTGCAACAAGTACCTAGGTAAAGCTAAGGGAAGGTTCTGGTTGTCTACCAAAATCTTAATCCTACTGCTAGTCAATTCCTATGACGTCTAGATTCTTGTGTTTTATGGATGATTTTCTTCACCAAAGAACAATTACGTTCAATTGTTCTACTAAAACATCCCATCATATTGACGAAGTGCTTAGGAAAAGTCCTAAATATCTTTTCAATACTTCTGAGATTATTTTGAGTCCAAATGAATTTCATTGTACAGGTGAATTTATCATCCAAGAATTTAGTTAAGTTTTGCTTCTTGCTCAGTGAACTTAAACATTTGATTATCTAAAGTGTGAAGTGACATTTCACTTGATACTCCATTTAAGAATTATGTGGGTGAAAGCCTTTAGGGAAAGTTAGGTTATTAAGAAACTTAACCATCTTATTTAGATTTAAGTTGGTTTTTTAAGATTGATTCAAATTAATTGTAATATTTTAGTTTAATTATAACTGTCTTATGTTATTTCAATTTGAATATGTAATTTCAAAAGTTGACTTAGCTATTCTAAAATTGTCTTAACTTTAATTTTAGTTATATTTAATTTAATTGTGTTGATTTGAAGTTGATTTTAATTTAGTTGCATTAATTTAATTTTGACTTAAAGTTGATTAGATTATTTTAAAATTGTTTTAATTTAATTATATTTAATGTAAATTGTTTTTTTATTAACTGTCATTTTAAAATTATTTTTAATTTAATTAATTATATTATTTTAAAATTATTTTTTATTAAATTATCTTATAAATTATTTTAATTTGGTTATTTAATTTATCTTAGTTTTTATTAATGAGTTATTAAATTAATATTAAGTGGTATTTGATTTTTATCATTAATTAGGGGTTAAGATTAATAAATTAATATCTTCCAATATTAAACCCCTTCACTTAATACATTCTCCTTTAATTAACCTCAAATTTTAATAATTTAAGAAATTATAACTATTTTGTTTATGTTAGAAAAGTGATAAATGGGTTTCTACCCTTTAATTCCTCATGTTTCAATAATCTAAGGAGATTAATTAGGATCATTCATTACCCATTACCCATAATTAAGTCTAAATATTGATTAAGGCTAAATTTCAATAATCACCATTTTGTCCCTTAGGCTTGTTCACCTCAGAATTCATTAAATATAACTCAAATGACTTTGGAATTTTTATGTCACCATACCATGGGTCAATTAAAATATCAGAGGAGAAAATGTAATTTTACTATTTTTAATTTAATTTTACAGTTATTTTTGTGGAAAATAAGAGTTTTCAATGAAAATTCAATAATATGACCAAGGTAAGGTTTCTGTCCTTGAGAAAATTATGGGATGTCCCTACTAACCAGAGGACCATTTGGACCAATTTTGGTGATTTTTTGAATTATATTTTATTTATTATAATTATTTTGATTTTTGCAGTATTAATTAATTATAAAATAAAATTAAAGTTTAAAAATGGATTTTATATTTTTCTTAAGTCCCTCTGACCTCAAGAAGTCCATAGAAACAAATTTTATATTTTTTTAATTTTCTTTGATTTATTAGAATTAATTTGGTGAAAAGGTTGGAAAATCCATTTTTTAATATTAAAAATTGTCTTAAGCCCTTAAAATTCAATATCTTAACCTAGGGACTTAGGAAAAAATATTTGGTTGGTTCCTAAGTGATTAGGGGACCAAATATGACATTTTTATGAATTTTAATATTTTTTTTTTATTTTTCTAATTATTAAAATATTAAAAATATGGTTAAAAATGAAAATTTTTAGAAAATTCCAATTTTAATTTTTTAAGACTCCTCTAATATCAGAGAGCACACAAAACCAATTTGGTGAATTTTTAAATTGTATTTTTGGTTTTATGAATTTTTTAATTTTAAAAATGACCATACAACTTAAATAATTCATATAATGGCCTAAATTATTTCCAATTGACTTGAAATTTTTATGTGAGATTCTCTACATCCTAAGTGACAGTGGAGAATTATTTTCAAGTCATTTTGATGTGTGGTTACTCCAAATTAATTAAAGTATAGTTTTGAGGTTTTAGGCTAACTAAGGTTATTTTTAGGGAATTAAGTCAAACCATGATTTTTCTAGGGTCCTCTGGTCCCAAGATACTTCCCCTAATTTTCCTAGAATTTTCTAAGCAATATGCTAATTACTAGAATCAAAACATCAAATCAGACACATAAACTTGGAAAATCAATAACTTGCTACAGAGATGGCCTCTGGTCATGAAAAATTCAGGGAATGTTTCCAAGAATAGAGGCTACAAAAACCCTATGGTCTCATGTTATGGTGAATTATATGCATGAATGGAGAATTGAAATTCTTAAAATAGTATTAAATTAATTAAAAATAAAATACTTAACAAAACAACTTAATTCTTTTTTCCACATTATTCTCCTCTATTCGCTGAGCAAGATGGTATTTTTCTTTTATTTTTGTGATTTTTCTATACAAAGTTATGGATTTTTTAAGTTTAGGGTATTTAAATAATTCAAAAATACCCTAATTTCCTACTTAACCACGTCAGCACCGTGTCATCCTTGGAAAATCCGAAGCTCCACGCTGTGTGCCTCTATTCGACACCGCCATCTGACTGGGATGCCACGTGGCCCGTGGTTCATGTTTTGTTTCTTCATCTAGCGTGATCCCGACCGTTCACCCGATACGCAAGCCATCCGACGGCTCCTAGTCATCATCTACAATCGGTGCGTCTCGTGAGCCGTCCACCTTCTAACCCTACTATCTCACTCGATACTCAACCAAATTACGTGTTTTTTTGCTCTACGTACTCGTCTCAACAAGGAGAACACATCCATATAACTATGATGTTATGAAATAGACTTAAACAAAATGGAGAATCGAAAGAAGCTCTCAGGAAGGAGGAGTTTCATACCTTGGCTCTGAGAAGTGAAGCTTCAATCAGAGAGGATCGGCACGTTCGTTGGAGCTAGAGGAGCCTAGGGATGAAGCCTCTGGTCCTGGTGAAATGTCTATACCTGATTTTCACCATGCCCGATTTCAAAGCTTGGCCGATAGAAGGAATGGCTGGTCTGGTGAGGGGGCTTTTGCTAGGAAACTTCTTCTCTTGGTCTGGTGAAGGTGTAGAGTCAATCAATTTGAGGATTGGCTCACTGTGGTGAAGTCTCCTGGTTTAGGCTTGAGATTGAACTCTGCAATTGAGCTCAACCAGTGAGGATTAGGGCTGGATTTCAGTGGGGATCAACTCCTCTATACTAGGAGAAGAGTTTGGAGCAATTTTGGCAGAGTTTTGGTAAGGTTTTTTTCACCACCTTCCATGGCCGTGAGGATGGTGGGTTTAAATAACCATGGCTGGAGGGCTTCCCAGGGGTAATTGGAGGTTGGGATCAGCTGCCTAGGGGAGGAGAAGAATAGCTGTAGTGACCATTTGGGTTGGGACAACTCAGCAAGGTAAAACTTGGATTTTGAATCAAATAGGTGCTCACAGGTGTGGTGTTTTCCGGCGGCTGGGGTGGTGGTCCTACCAGGGTCAGGTCACCATCTTGACCAGTGAGGTCAGGGCTTGAGGTTTATGAATTCAATTGGGGTTTGACAAGTGTAAAGGGTTTGATTTAAGTGGTAATGGGAGAAGGGCTATTTTGAGCTTGGTTTGGTCAATCCATGGAAATGAGCTTGGTGCACCCACCAAGGTCTGATTTTAGGCTAAGAAAAATCAGTGGGTTCAGCCAAGAGAAGGTGGTGAGGTCTCCATCCATGAATATTTGGATTAATCATGGGTTAAGGTGAAGCATGGGTAAGGCTAATGACCTTAAGGGAAAAAATAAAGAAGCTCCTCCTTTTGCCATTTATGGAGTGATGAAAATTTAAAGCTCTCATGGCTTCATGTGGCTTTTCCATGGCTTGTTCATGGCTTCATTTGGCTTGGGAATGGCTTGGCTCACTTGCATGAGAAAGTGATTTTGGGATTTTTGAAATTTAGGGGTATTTTGGCATGAGGCTTGATTTAGATTTATTTGATGATGAAATTGGAACTTAGGAAATGATTTTGATTAAAGACATGATAAATGAAAATGTCATGTGGGCTTTGAAATAGGTTTTGGGCTTTTAAATTTGATGAAAGATGGGCTTTTAAATGCTTGAAGGAAATGGGCTTTATGTTTTAAAAATGGACTTTTGGATAGAAATTTGGTAAACGGTTGTGTCAAAGAAATTTTTTATTTAGCTTAGGAATGTGTCATAAGAATTTTAGAAAAGATTTGGAGTCATTTGGGGTTTAATTGGGTTTAATTTGGGCTTCTTTAATAATAGGGTCAAAGTGGGTCCAATTGGGCTAACTTGGGCTAAGGTTGGGCTAATGTTGGTTTTGATGTAAAATTTATGTTGAAAAATGTTTATGGGAGTGTACAAAAGAGTTTTCCATTTTGGTTGGGTCTTAATTTTGGGATTTGGGCTTTGTTTGGGTTTATGATTGGTTTAGGCCAATTTGGGAAATTTTGGTTTGGGTTAAGCTTGGGTGGAATTTGGGTCCAAATATTTGGTAAATTAAGTTAGAGTTTTATTTGTGGCGAAGTTAGAAAGGTTTCAAAACAAATTTGAGGAAAATTGGGTAACATTTGGGTTGACTTTTGAGTGGATTGGGTTTGTTGGTCATTTTGGGCCTTAAGGACCCATTTGGGACTTTTGATCAAATTAGATTAAATTTAGAAAATTGGCGTATGTGGCAGTTGAACAAAATGAAATTAAGAATATTTGGAATTTTGTGGAATTTTTTTGAGAATTTTTAGAATTTTTGGATTTTTGGGTTAAAAAGGGTATTTTAGATATTTGGAGGGTATTGGGGGGTATTTTGGAAATTTTGGTATATTTGGCCATGGATGATCAATTTGAGTGGTGGAGAATATTTAGGATTAATTTTTTGGAATTTTGGGTAATTTAGGCAATTTTGCAAATTTTGGGCAATTTTAATGGCATTTGGTAGGTTTGGTGGGTTTAGGGCCCCAGGGGTTAAAAATTGAAATTTAGGGAAAATAAAGATTAATTAGGAGTGAGTAAAATGGGACCATTTTGGTTGATCCATGAAGCCATATTGAGCTCACAAGAGCCATGAGAGGACTCATTTTAGGCACTCAATATGTTGTTCCTAACCCTCTTAGCTAGGGGCTTAGGGGTTAAGGTCCATCCATATGAGTTACCTACATGAGTCAGGGAGTTCAGTTGGGTGAGAGTGTGGTTTTAGAGTTTAGAATGTGTGTGAGAGTGTGGTGTGTGCAAGCTTTCCCTCACCAAGACCAGGCCACCCAGGGTGATCCTAAGGCCAAAGAATCCTATAGGAAACTCATCCTTTAAACCTCCACATATTGATTTCAACCCTCCAAGTGACCTGGGGATTTACAGTATAAATTATGGAGTTTGAAGGGAGTCAAGAAGTGTTTGAATTTCTAAGTGGTGGGTCCCATTTCTACTTCTCTAGGATAGTCGAAGGGAAAACTTATGGCTAGATCCTAAGTACTAAGGAGAGAGATCAGACCTCACCAAAAATGAGGTCAACAAAGTAAAAGTTTATCATTTTATATTTTGAAATATGTGGATTCTTCATCCATCATTTTTTCAGTTTGTCAAAGGTAATTGGTTATCGAATATTGAAGGTGGCTAAGTTGAGAAACAAGAATTAGGAGGATTTTTTTAATCTTAACACTAAGATTCTTTTTGATGAGACTAATTTAAAAAAGCTGGAGGACGATTTTAGTAATAATTTAATTGAGCATCATGTTCTATTGATTGGTTAGGATGTGCTAATTAATGTTATTAATATGAAAGAGTCCTTTTATAAAAAAAAGGCTATGAGTCACATGTTTATTGATAGAGAAAGAAATTCTACTTATTTTCATGCTGTTATTTAAAAAAATGAATAGCAATATCTCATAATCAAAAAAAATAAGGGTAATATTCTTTATGATCAAGATCTCATTAAGGCTGATGGTATTAATTATTACTCTAAACTTTTCAAAAATGATAATAGTGCTCTGGATAATATCATGGTGAAAACATTTTTGTGATGATTTTGCTTACACTAGTAATATAGATCTTACTTGTATATTTGATGAGGTGGAGATTAAAAGAGGCTCTGGATAGTATTGACAGCAGTAAATCTGCTAGACCAAATGGTTTTACTGTTTCTTTCTATAAGGTTTATTGGGATGTGATTAGTGAGAATTTTATTTGTGTTGTTTAAGATGTTTTTAAAGGTATTTATCTGTCAAGATATTTTAAAACTTTTAACTTGATTCTTACTCCCAAGCTAAAGATGGTCAACATTGGGAGGCTTTCACAAATATTAATCTCAATACTATTATTTCTAAGGTGGTTTCCAAAATCATGGTAAGTCGTCTATAACCTTTTCTTAGCAAGTTTGTTTTTGAATAGTAAATTGTTTTTATTAAAGGTAGATATATTGGTATAAATGCCCTTATTCTTCAAGAGTTAGTTCTTGATTTGGACAAGAAGGGCAGATGAGGTAACATTATTTTAAGATGGATATTTAAAAAGCTCATGACCCTCTTAGAAGATAGTTACTTTTGGATATTTTAAAGCCAGGAGTTTTAATCAGGATTTTGGATAATAACTAATACTCTTTTTTAATTAATTGTAAGAAATGTTGTTTTTTTCAAATCTTCTAAAGGGATTATGCTATGTGATCCTCTCTCCCCCTATATTTTCATTTTGGTATTTGATTATCTTTATAGATATCTTAATAAGCTCTTTGATAATCATCCTAGCATGTATTTTTTGATAAAGGGAATTTTGGCATCTCTCATCTTGCTTATGCTGATGATCTTATTATTTTTACTAATTCTAATAAGGGTTTTATTAAAAGGTTGTAGAAGTTCTAGAGCATTTTCAAGCTGCTTCTGGATTAGTGTTTAATACTAATAAGTGCCACTTCTATTATTCTAAATGGATTGTGGCTAAGAAGAAGAATTATATATAAGATTTTACTGGGGATAATAAAGTGGTTCTTCCTATTAGTTTATTAGGCTTTAATCTTGACAAGGCAGGAGGAAGAAACATATTTTTTATAATATTATTGATAAAATCATAAGAATTTGCTTACTTGGGATAATCTGCTATTATCATTTTGTGGCAAGGTTACCTTACTAAAAGGTGTTCTCACCTCTATTCCTTTCTATACTTTAATTTTTATGAAATTGCTTTCTAATCTTTGTATTAAGCTGGAAAATATCTTTAATAGATTTTTTAGGCTAGCAAGGATAATAAAATGCATTGGATGTAATGGTCTAAAATTTAAAGACCTACCATATATCATGATTTAGGATTTAGATCTTTATCTGATTCCATGAAAATTAATTTTATGAAGCTTTGAGTGAATTTTAGAGATGGTATATCTCTTTGGGCTCGTAGGATGAAGAGCAAATATTAAAATAGTGTTTATCCTCTGGCTGGTGATCCTACCAATTCTTATGTTTAGAAGGAAATGTTAAATGTTTCTAAGTCTACAAAAAATTTTATTTTTTGAGACATTAGAGAGGCTTCTTGTAGCTTTTGGTATGATAACTAGCTAAATGATGGCCATTTGGCTGATACATACGGTGGTATGGTGTGACATTTTTAATTTGCAAAAATTAACGTACTCAGATTTACATATATATATATATATATATATATATATATATATATATATATATATATATATATATATATATATATATATATATATATACTCCAATCCTTTTATTAGACTTCGAATCTTCAATCGAAACCAGTCGCCGTCCTTTCTCACCGGAGTTGGGAGACTATTGGTGACATCACTCATAACATTGTACAAGCCGAGAAGGATCTCTCTTCTTTGGAAGTTGCTGCCCTTACCGATGATACTAAATACCGCCAAATGGTCATCTGCTCAAGAACATCTCGCTCACTCTTATTGATCGGCAGGACCAATTCCTGTACGTAAAGTCGCTACTACTAAATTCAAAGATGGAGATAGGAACACTAAATTCTTTCATGCATGGATAAAATTCAAAAGGAAATGTAATGCTATACATTCCATCTTAAATGACCAAGGCCTTCTACTCAATGAGGAAGCTGCTATCGCCAATGATGTCGTCAAGTATTACCAGGAACTTCTGACTTTTAAACCTGGCAGCAGATCTCCTATTGATGATAGCCTGTTTAATAAAGAGTCTAAATATACCCAGTCTCTACAATTAGCTGATATTCCCTCTCTTGAGGAAATTTGGGTGGCACTTAACTCTATTGACAGCTCTAAATCAGCTGGTCCTGATGGGTACAGTGCTGACTTCTATAAAAAAACCTGGAACACTTGCAAAGATGAGGTCACCACTGCTATCCAAAGCTTCTTTTCAGGTAGGGACATTCCCCAATACTTCCATGCATCTACTATTGTGCTTGTGCCTAAGACCAATGCCCCCAAGTGCTGGAACCATTATAGACCAATTAGCCTAACCACTGTTATCAGTAAGGTTATCAGCAAAATCTTAGTTGGCAGATTGCAACCTCATCTTGCTCATATTATCAGCCCCAACCAATCAGCTTTTGTTAAAGGCAGATCTATTGCGATAATGCCCTCCTTGCTCAAGAACTTTTGTTGGATTTGGACGGACCTTGTAGGGGTGGTAACTTGATTTACAAACTCGACATAAAAAAGGCTTATGATACTATCGATTGGAACTTTATTCTACAGTGTGCCGCATGCTAGAGGCTTTTCCAATACCTTCCGTTTACTCATTAAGAGATGGCTTCGTAACAATAACCATTCTATCCTCATTAATGGCAAATGCCGGGGTGATTTCGCAGCTACTAGAGGACTTAAACAAGGTGATCCACTCTCTCCCACTATCTTCATCATTGTTATGGACTATCTCTCAAGGCCGCCGGATACTCAAGTCTCCTCTCACCCTTATGCCCAATTCCACCACGAGTCGGATATTAACATCTCTCACCTTTTATATGCCGATGATTTAATGATATTCTCCGGAGCTTCTAAAGCTGCTGTCAATAAGGTGATGCACTCGTCTCAACAAGTTTCAACGGATATCCGGCCTTCATTTCAACAAAAACAAGTGTGAATTGCTTTTCCCCAACCATATCCACCCTAACATTATCCATCGGACCACCGAATTCACCGGCTTTGTCAAAACCAACCTTCCCATAAAATACTTGGGGGTTCTTCTTATCAAAGGCAGATCTAAACAAACTCATTTTCGAGGAGATCATTGCCAAGTTGAATACTCAACTCTCTAATTGGTCCAATTCCTTCCTCTCATCCGGTGGCGAATTACACTCCTAAATAAGCATATTAACCTCTTTCCCTGCTTATATCCTCGTGATGGCTTCGCTTAAAGAAAAGTTCCGGGATTTAGATTGAAAGAATATTTAACGATTTCTATGGTCCGGTCATAGAAAACGATTTCATTGGGCTAGTCGGCAAAGAGTAGCCTTGCCTAAAGTTGCTAGTGGTTTAGGTTTTAAAGGCTTCGAAACACCTACAGCAAGTTAATTTCCGTAAGCTATGGATTCATTTCGTGGAGCAGAATTCTCTTTGGGCTCTTTTCATGAAAGGGAAGTATTGTAGAACCACTCATCCCTTAGCCTCTCATATCAAAATAGGTATTTCTAGAATCTGGAAACATATGCTCATTAACAAGGAAATAGCTGAATCTCTTATTTACTGGGAGTTAGGCAAGGGTGACATCCTGTTTTGGCAAGATAATTGGTGTCAAAAGGAACTTCGGTTCCCTACCTAATATTAACAAAGACTAATTCCCTATTTCCTACTGTTGGGACAACATGAATTGGTCCATTCCTAAACTCGAAACAATTATCGGCCGATTCTCGTTGTTGATCGGTGGCTCTTATCCCCTTTCGATAGGTATCAACCCGATAAACTCGGATGGATAAATGGCAAGAATAAGCAGCATTACCAAGCACATTTATTCCACTATCAACTCTTGGAATCGGGTCGATTGGGGCAATAAGCATATGGAACAAATATCTTACCCCCTCTATGTCCTTCCTCATTTGGAGAATTTTCCATGGGTTCCTCCCTACCGATGATATTCTAAAACTCAAAGGTTTGAGAGGCCCTTCTAAATGCCTTCTCTCGTGCTGTTAATTCGAAACTGCGAACCATCTTTTCTTTAAATGCCCCTTCTCCCAAGAGGTTTGGTCGAGTCCGATCGCAAGTTGAAAATTAACTCCGTCGTTGTTAGATTGGCATGATTTTAATGATTTCGGCATTCCCGGCAAAAAGTTAAAGCTCGGGGAGATCCCTTGTATTGTGGCTTGGTTCATTTGGATGCATAGAAATGGGGTTAAATATGATGGGGTGCTTCATAAAGCTAACGGGGTAGTTACCTACTCGCCTTACTTTTATCTCTAAATTGATCTCTCGTTAAAAATTTTCCAAACATTCTTCAGGCTTCTTTGTCCGCAAATAGACCTATGCTTCACAAAGTTACTAAGATCTTTTGGAAAGCCCCTAGCCCTCCTTTTATTAAAGTCAATACCGATGGTGCTTTCAAGGATCAATTAGCCGGCATCGGAGGCATCTTCGCAGACCATACTCGGGAAAGGTTTGCTTTTCTTCCAGTGCTCCCACTACTGCCGATGATCCATTGGAAGCCGAATCGTCGCTGTTTTTGGGCTCTTCACATTGCTACACTCTTTCAATGGTCTTCCATCATTGTGGAGGGAGACTCTTCTACTCTAGTTCGAGTACTTTCGGAATGACCTTCTTCCTCCTTGGCACCATTCCACTTGGGTTTACCAAATCGGATCTTTCGTTGCCTCAGCTCATCGTTCAATTTAACTTTATTTTCGGAGAAGGTAACAGCACTCGCTAATTGGATTGCTAAAAAAGCTTTATCTTCACAAGAGATTATGGTCTCCTCTACTCTACCTCCCCAGCTTCTTTATCTCATCCAGGCTGACTCATTCCAAGCCCCTCACTTCAGAATTTTGGAGTGATATTGTTACTCTCCCTACACCTGCTTAAAGCTGTTTATAATTACTGTAGGAACATTTTGGTGTCTTTTTTGTTTTTACTTGGTTTTTTGCTCCTTTTGGGTTTTCTCTCCAGTGGTCGTTCTCTTCTTTTACCGGGAATGGCCACTACTCTCTAGTTTATTTCATTTACTTAGTCTCTTTTCCTTTTGGTGTGGAGTCAGTACTGGGATCTTCTTCCCTGGGGATCTCCCTTTTGTAATCGCATACTTTTTTATTAACATGTAGGGGGCCGTGTAGCCTCTTCCCAAAATAATATATATATATATATATATATATATATATATATATATATATATATATATATATATATATATATATATATATATATTAATTTAGATGATAATGAATCACACAATCAACGCAAGTATACGTATCGCTCAAGTAAGAAAGGGCTCTAGTGGAGTTCTGGTCTCTCATTCATGGACATTGAATATGACCTTCACTTTTGTTGTGGAACTCATAAAATTTTTGAAACATATGTTTCCCAACAAGTTTTAACAATTCAATTGGCCAAATCAAAAAGTAAATAAAGTTTAAAGTGAAAAGTTCATCATAATTTCTCTATAATAAATCGACACATCATTTACATTTCACAGCATCAACACATCACATAAAATGGAGAAAGACAAAGAAATCTACTCAATACTCATAAGGAAAAGATGATAAAACATGGATTTTATATAATAAAACAACATCATACAAACAAAGTAAAGTAAAAACAACTTATCTCAAACTCTTCCCCAGTGAATCTCAAGGAATTCCTTTGACTCCTCTTCTTTCTTCACAACACAACTCTCTCTTTAGATGAATAAGGAAGAAGAAATCTCTCACTTTCCCTCTTCTCTCACACTCCTTAGAAGAGAAAATACAAAGCCTAACTTCCTACATAAAATCAAAAGAAACACTCTCTAAATTCTAAACTCTAAACTCTTCTCTTTCTTTCTTTCCCCCTCTTCAAATTTGCCCCAAAAGTGTTTAAATTCTGCCAAAACTAAATTCCCAAGATTTTTCTCAAGCAACCTTTCAAAATCCGGCCAAATACATTGAATCTACTTTGAATTCTAGATAGGACACTGTCGGCGCTGGTAGGAGTGTCGTTCGACGCATTATTCCGCCAAAACGTCATAACTCTTTGTAAACTGGTGCTGTTCGGTGCTAGTGACAGCGTCATTCGGTGCTGGTTCAATAAACTGCACTTCTGTCCTTTTTTGCTCCAAATTTGCTCTTTTTCGCTTCCTTTTGCTCCAAAGGCCTAAAATAATTGTACCTGTATGAAATCATGAAAAATACTTTTCTTGAAAGTGAAATATCATCAAAAATAGATATAAAATGAATACTAAAAAGCTATCAAATTTTCAGTGGATCATGGTCCTTCTGAGGTGAAGTTCAAGTTTCAGGATTTATGATATAATCAAGCTTGGGATCTCTCCAAACTGGATGTTCTGGTGAATAAAGAGGACTCCCTTTTAATACCTAAGATTCTTACTAATAATAGAAGGGATCATATTAAAGCTAAAAATACTATGGGGAAATCTATTTCTTATACTTTTGTTAATTCTTTTCAACACTATAAAGGCATGGATTTGCAGTGGGGGTGGAATTCCTTTTTGAAACCCTCATAGTTTCTTTTTTTTTCTTTTGGAGACTTCTTTATAAGATTATTCCTATTTATAATATCCTGAAGTTGAAAGGTATTGAACTACCTTTCTGGTGTCATCTTTGTAAAACTCATGAAAGGAGATTGATCATATGTTTTGTAATGGTTTCTTTGTTATGGGCATTTAGAATATGGCTTTTTCTCTTTTTGATAAGATTTTGAGATGGAAATATAATTTATCTATTAAGGATCTGATTAATTGCTGCAAGAGCATTGGGGAAGGGTTATTTTTTGCATTCATTATTATTATGATCTTTTGTTTACTTTGGATTGCTAGGAATGATGTTAAGCATATAAGTTGGTTTCAGCGCTCACTTGTTTTAATTGCATTAGAAGTTTTATTTTGAAGATACTAAAATTTGGCAGGTTTAAGAACCTTGTTAATAAAAAAATTGCTGAAGCTTTTTCATTTGTTTAGGGTGCCTATTTCTAGTATGTTTAAAATGCAGTTAAAAATTATTTATTGGAATAAACTGAGGAATATTATTTTAATTTTAATATGGATGGTAGCTGGAAGAAGTCTTTAGCTAGCTTCCTTTTTGTTGGCATCGGGGGTGTTTGCACGAATTCTTTCAGTAATTGCTTAATGTGGTTTTTTGCTCCTACTATTGCATCTTCTCCCTTAATTGCTGAACAGTATGTGATTTGAACTGCTTTTAATATTGTTATTCGCTGTGGTTGGAATAAAGTTTTGATTGAAATGCATTCTTTGGTGCATTGGAATATTTGAGAATTACGAAGGGAGTATTCTTAGCTTCTGACTATTCATATGAAGAAATTTTTTTCTTGTAATAATGTTTTGCAGGTTCAGTGATCATTTATTCATTGTGAAGTTAACAAACTAATTCAACTGCTAAAAATGGTTTGGATTCACAGAAGGTTATTATATCCAACAGGATTCTAGTGGAGCTGTCTGGATTGCTTCATGGGGATTGCTTGGATTTGACTTATATTCGTGTTAATAATTAATTCTTTTTGTTGTATGAGTTGTATTGTGGTCTTTTCTTCCAAGGTTTTTATTTTCCTTGCGTGAGTTGTAGTCATAGTGGGGTGTTGTGGAACTTTTACCCACCTTTCTGTAAATTTTTTTATGGAACAAAAATATTTTCGACGGAATTCATTAAAAAAAAACTTTCAAAGGCTTTGAATGATGAAAAAACAAAAGTATATAATGTCTAAATCACAAATATGGAATAGCAGTTGTACTTGTCTTCAATCATATCAAAATAAAAGCAAAACCACTCTCATTATTTTTATATGATTAACAATGGGTCTGTTACTAAAGAAAATACTAAAGATTTTCTTCTGGTCATGAATTGGATGACATTCTACATGACAAAATTCGCTTTCAGAATTGGATAGGAGTCTAACAATCATTGAGTCTCTGAATCTTTGAAGAAAACTTAAATTTTCAATATTTTGAATTTAAAAACAAGTTTGAAGGAAAATGAACTCAATTGATCAATTCATCAATCAAATCAATCAATTTATCTATCAACCAATTAATCAATAAATCAATCAACCAATCAATTAATCAATCGGACCATCAATCAATCAATTCATAAATCAAATTAAAATAATCAATCAATAAATCATTCAAATTAATAAAAGAATAAAACAAATCATTCCAAACAACAAACAAATCCTTTCAAACAACAAACAAATATTTTCAAACATCAAAAAAATATTTTCAAACATTAAACAAATCCTTTCAAACATTAAAAACAAAATCGAACTTTTATAATAAAACAAATAAACACTTTTTGATCCATCAATGTTGGTGTTGCATTTTTGATTGAGTCTGTGCTTTGACTCATATGTCTAGTGCAAAGTCTACATAGAAAATTCTTAGCATCGGTCATCGACCACTAGGGATGAGGGGAGGGGTTGAGCTTAAGCTAGCCTTGAACAACTTCTTCCACAGGTTCAACCTTTTTGTTCCTTCAGTGTTGGAGGAAACTTTAAGTGGTACCATCACGATTGTCGAGTTTGGTTGACTTGTAATATAGTGAAACGCTGATGAGCAAGTCAATCCTACGAATCTATAACATTTGAGTAGGGAATTTTTCTTTCGAAATCCTCCCTCATTAACTTGGATCCATCAAAAATCATAATGCTTATTTTTTTACCTATCGGTGTTAGAGGAATCTCGTTGGGCACCATCACAATATGGTCAAGTCGAGTGGCCTTGATTCAATGAAACTATGATATCCAGGTTGTTCTTTGAATTAATAAGCTTAAAGGCTATGGTCCCTCACAGACCCTTCTCTTGGCATAGTTAACTGGACACCCAAAGTCTATATCTCTTGGGCTTTGTCAGCTTCTATCGGTTACCTCGGCCCCGACATCTTTGATAGCAAGATAGAGTAAGCCTAAAATAGTACCATTCCAGCTACGTGTTATAATATCAATCATAGTTAGTGACAAGATTGGATCATCGTACCTAAAGTCCTAATGTGGAGTAGGCTTCTCATTGTCGGCAGATTTTCCTGGATTGTTCATAGTGAATTACCGGATTCAATAGAGCAATGTGTGGGCTAAACACAACCAAGATAGAAGACTCATCTCGTCATTCCTTCCTCAGTTGAGCTTTTGAAGCCCAGGTGGATGATTATTGAACTTCTCCTATCCGAAGCATTATTTATGATTGATGATGGTTGATTCCTTTAGTTAATGCCTTGAGTAAGAAAATCTATTAGGGAGCAAAATCTTTATCAACCACATGCTAGTCATTAAAACCTGCAAGAGTTACTTTGGAGGCCCACTTCCCCTGGACAATCTCCAAGTTATGATTAGCTTTCAAGTATAAAATTGATCCCACACAAATGATTTATCATGATCTAATCACCCTTTTCATCTATGGGATGAATATGAATTGTGTTCTTTTCATCTATAGAATGTTATGGATTGTGATTTGAAACCTTCTCTAATTAGCTCTCAGTTTAGACAAAAACCTTATATGTGTTGTCTATCTTGATCTAATCACCATTTCCATCTTTGGGATGAATGTCATTCGTGTTATTTTCATGTCTAGATTGTTCATATTTGATGATTTGAAACTTTCTCTGATTAGCTCTCAATTTAAGCGTGAAACCTATGTGCATTGTCAATCCTGATCTAATCACCCGGTTCATCTCTGAGATGAATGTCATTTGTGCGATTTTCATCTCCAAAATGATCGAGTTTGATGATTTTGAAAATCTTTTGATTATCTCTCAACTTAGATATAAATCTCATTTATGTTGTCTACTCTGATCAAATCGATCTGTTAACATTTTAGGTTGAATGTTAGTCCTTGCACTTTTCACCCTGAAGTTTTCATATCAACCCTGAAACCTCCATAATAAAACTGAACTAATAAAACATGAAATCTTAAAAAAATTGAAACCTTCACTAATGAAATTAATAAAATTAAAGCACCCCAATCGAAACCGAAAACCTAAAATAATTTTAATCACATGTATAAACAAAAAATAAAGGGTAATAAACAAAATTTCTCAAAAACTCAAGAAGAGCTTCACGTTGTCAAACTCATCCTCCAATACAAATTTCGGTGTTTAGTATTGATAACTCCACTCTCAAACCTGCTCAATCATGTAGGTTAACACCAATATATGCATTGTACTTTATACAGTCCACCACAAATATTGGGGGTTCATTTATTGACCTCATTTTTAGACCAATATTTTTCCCTACATTTCATATTCTGTTGAACCTTACTCAAGCTGGATCTTAAACTGAAACTTCAAGCAACCCTGATCGCATAACTCTAAATTGTCATTTCCTCTCTCGAGATTATTATGCGGCTTAGAATATCACTTAGAAAGTTGGATGATGTTTCTTGTTACATTTAGAGATCATGATGGTTTTAAACAATTCTTACGTGAAGTTCTTCATTTGAATGTTTTCAAGCATAAATACTGCACCAAAACTCTAAAACTTTCTGATTTTCTCTACTGGTCAATCTGATCATCTAAATCACTTTCTATAAATTGCATTATCTTCATAATCACATGTGAGGAGCATAAGAACCAGCTCGGTGGACATCAGACACCGTTTTTAACTTAAAAATGCCGACTTAGGGTTTCCGTGCGTAAAATGAGGGACCACATAAATTTTTCAACGACCCATTATTTTGAAAAAATGGACATCGCCATTGTGATCATCTCATCAAAATCATTCCAATGAGCCCTTTCAAGCTCAAATCTGATTTCAGTTTGGCACCAGTTGAGCCGATGAAAATTTGGAGAGAAAGCAATATTATAAGAGAGCAAGAATATTTTGGCCAAGACCATGTTGAAAAAAATTCAAATCATGCTCAAACCTCAACAAAAGTCATTTGGAAAACATAAATACACATTTTGGTCAAATAAAATTTATTAAAACTTCTGGCTTCTAAACTTACATTCTTTAGCTCTCCCAGGGTTTAGGTTCACTTTGACGTCATCAAAGATTTTGATCATATCAAAACCCATCTCACCATTAAAATCCTCATGATCTTCTCCAAATGTGCCAAAGTTAACCTTTGGCCATATTTGACCCCCGATGGGCTCAGAACTTGCCTAATTTAGCTCGTAACTTCAAACGCCTATAACTCAAGCTACAGACCTCGATGCACCAAAAGTATATACTCTTTTAGCTATATATTCTTACATATTTTTGGTGATATTGCACTTTAAATGAATGTATTTCTCATGATTTATTATAGGTATGATGATTATAGGTGATTGGAGTGAAAAGATGCAAAAAGGAATGAATTTGGAGCAAAATGGAGCAATTTGGAGGAAAACAACTGTGGGCGCCACCGGCGCCAGAATGGGCGACGCCGGTGCCCTCTTCTAGAGACTTCAGCAATTATTGGCAGAGCGCTGCCGACGCCCTATGTCTGTTCATTTCAAATAGAAGAGTTTTGGTGGATTTTGAAGGGGTGCTTAAAGAAACTCTTAGGGAATTCGTTCCTAACATTAAATTAAGTGTTCAAGATGAAAAAGAAGAGGGGGATTGTTGTAGAGAGTGTAAGGAAAGTGTGAGTGAGAGTTAGGGTTTGTGATTTTAAGAGAGATTCTTCTCTAAGGAGGGGAGAAGAGGGAGTAAAGTGAGAGATTGCGTTTTCATCTTTGTTCCAAGGAGATAATCAAGTGTTGCGAGGAATACAAAAGAAATCAAGGGAACTTTGAAGGAATTTGCTTGGGAAAGAGAAGGAGATAAGTTGTATTTACTATTGTGGTTTGTATGACTCTTCTTTTATATATAAAATCCATGTGTTCTTATATCTTCTCCATGATTTGTGAGTAGTTTCCTTTGCCTTTCTTCTTGCATAAAGTAGTGATGATGTGGTGATGTGAAATTGATGTGCCCTTAAAGTTTTATAAAAGTTGTGATGTTTCTTTCATTTGGAACTTAATTTACTTTTCAATCTGGCAAATTGAATTGTTAAAATATGTTGAGGAACATTAATTCCAAAAGAATTGAATGTCCTACAATAAGAATGAAGAACCCATTTAATGTCCGTGAATGAATTGCGTAGTTCATGGGGATTAAGTGCAAATGAATAAGGAAATTAGTTTTGATGGACTTCAAATTGAAGGTTTCATGGTGACATAATGGGATCCCCAATTTGGTCTTAAGATTCGTAACTAAAACCTATGGTTAGCCTTCGGGTAAAGGGTGAGTGGGAGCTTCGTAGTGAGAGTCGGTATCCTCCCAGCCTAGCCTTGGATTTAGTGACTAAACTTAAGATATGGCAATGTTCTTTACATGCTTGGAAGAGGAGGTACTCTTTTAAGGGTAAAGAAGCAAATATGCTCCTATTTGGCACAATACAAAAATTTTCCATTCTTCATCATCCACACATCATAATCTTTATGTAGGAAGGAAGACACTTTCCACATAAAAGTATCTTATAAATCACGTAAGTTAGTGTCTGTTAGTTAAAGAGTTTAGTAAGTAGAAATAATTGTCGTAGCTTTATTATTACCGTACTTTGCATTAACTAGTTGTAGTACACTTGAGCAATTGTTACAATTGGTATTGGATTTTAATGCTATATTATCTGATTTGAGGAACGTTTTCCCTCTCTGTGGGATCGATAACCAGGAATCCATTAGAGCCCTGTATTACTTGATATGATACGTATACTTGCGTTGCATGTGTGACTTTACTAAATCATTATAAATATATAAATCTGAATTCATAAAGTCTTGCATTTTTAAGCATATATAAAGTCGCCGTCAAGTTTTTGGCGCCGTTGCCGGGGAGATAGATAAACTGTACTTATTTTTAGATATTGTAGTAACTGAAAACCTTCACTTTGTAGTATATTTGTGTGCTTATTTAATTTTTAGTGTGAATTTATATGCGTAGTAGTGGATCTATAGGTTTGATACCTTATGATTTAGAGTTAGAGCGTACTATTAGAAAAATTAGAAAACAACAAAAACAAATTTAAAATTCTAGTGAAATGGCAAATAATCAAGAGAATCAGAATCTTAATGTTGGAAATTTGCCAAGACCCTTAAGAGATTATGCTAACCCAATAACAGATGAAATTCATATAACTATTCAAAATCCTGATGTTGTTGCTAATTCGTTTGAACTTAAAGCTGCTATTATCCAAATGGTACAAAATAATCAATTTGGAGGAACACCTAATGAAGACCCAAATTTACTTCTCGCTAGCTTTTTAGAATTGTGTGCTACTTTTAAGTATGACGGAGTGTCGAGTGATGTTGTGAGACTTAGACTTTTTCCTTTTTCCTTAAGGGATAAAGCTAAGGCATGGTTAAACTTGTTAGCACCTGGATCTATTCGAACTTGGGGAGAACTTTCTCAAAAGTTTCTATCAAAATATTTCCCTCCATCAAAAACTGCTAAATTAAGAAATGATATTACATCTTTTGGTCAGTTTGAAGGAGAGTCAATATATGAAGCTTGGGATAGGTTTAAAGATCTTCTTAGGAAGTGTCCACATCATGCTTTACCAAGTTGGTTAATAATTCAAACTTTTTATAACGAATTAGTGGGATCATTAAGATCAATTATTGATGCTGCTATTGGTGGATTGTTAATGTCAAAACCTTTCGATGAAGCATATTCATTGATTGAAGAGATGGCTACTAATAATTTTTAATGGCCCTCTAAACGAGTAAACCCTAAGAGAGTAGCTAGTGTTCATGATTCTGATATGATGACTATGACAGTTTCTCAAATAGCAGAACTTTCTAAGAAAATAGATCAATATGGAATGAATTATTCTAAACCACCCTCAGTCTTAGAGGAAAATTCATTTGGACAGATAACTGAATCTCAAACACCTTATGAAACTTTGAACGCGATTAATAGACCTAATAACCCTTATTTGAATTATTAAAACTTTGATTGGAAGAATCACTCAAATTTCAATTGAAATAGTAATAATGCTAATGTGAACCCACAATGGGGGCACAATTCAATGAACCCAGTTGGAAACTCAAACAACCAAGGGAATACTAACTTTAGACCATCTTATCCTCCTGGATTTAATAATAACCAACAGTTTAAGGATAAGAAGTTGTCTACAGATGAAATGATTTTGAATATGAGCAACCAATTACAAGTTCAAGGTGTTGCGATCAAAAATAGTGAAAATCAGTTGGGACATATTTTTACTGCGCTTGATAATAGACCTTCTGGAACGCTTCCTAGTAATGTGAAGATCAATCCAAAAGATCAAAACAAGGAGCAACTTAAGGCTATTCAATTAAGGAGTGAAAAAGAATTAGAAACTAGAGTGCAGAAAGAAGTTGAAGAAGAGAAGGAGAAGGTGAATATTGAAACAGGTTCAAATAAGATTTATCCAGACCTGGAATATCCTCTTGAACCAATGAAGATTACTGTTGAGAAACCACCTCCTCCATTTTCTCAAAGATTGAAGCAGAAGAATAAGGATAACAAATTTGAAAAATTTTTGAAAATCCATAAGAAGTTAACAATAAATACACCTTTTGTTGAAGCAATAGAATAGATGTTTGATTATGCGAAATTTATGAAGGATATTCTTAAAAAGAAGAGAAAGTTCGCGGATCATGAGACTGTTGCACTTAGTAGAGAGTGCAGTGCAATAATTAAGAAAAAACATCCTGAAAAACTTAAAGATCCTGTTGTTTCACTATCCCGTGTGCTATAGGTGAAAAGTTTTTCTGGAAGAGCCTTATGTGATCTGGCAGCAAGTATTAACCTTATGCCTTTATCAACTTTCAAAAGATTTGGAATTGGAGAAATTTCTCCTACATCTGTAACTCTTCAATTAGCTGATCGTTGTATTACTTATCCTAAGGGAGTGGTAGAAGATGTGTTAGTGAAAGTGGATAAATTTATCTTTCCTGTGGATTTTATTGTGTTTGATATGGAGGAAGATAAAGATATTCCAATTATTTTAGGAAGACCATTACTAGGTACTAGAAGAGATGTAATTGATGTTAAAAAAGGAGAATTAACTATGAGAGTTAATGATCAAGATGTGACCTTCAATATTTTGAAGTCTATGAACTATCCCTCAGTTGCAAAAGATAATGAATATTTTAGGATGGAAGTCTGCGAATATTTGAGAAATGATTATTTTAAAGAGATGTTTGAAAAGAAAGTGGAATGCGAAAATATAATTGAAGATGAAACTGGAAATGAAAAAGATTCAGATAATGAGATGGATAAGGAGTTGGAGTACATTCAGGAGAAATTTGAAGTGTTAGATACCATGGAAGGTGAAGATAAAAGTTTAATTTCATCTATTGTTAAACCTCCTGAACTTGAGATGAAAATTCTCCCTAAACATTTAAATTATATGTTCTTAGGAGAATCATCTACCCTACCAGTTATTGTATCTTCGGAGTTAACTGAATATTAAGAACAAAAATTATTGGAAATCTTAAAAAGATACAAAAAGGCTTTTGGATGGGCTTTGGCAGATATCAAAGGAATCAGTCATTCTATCGTATGAATAGAATTTTATTAAATGAAGAACATAAACCTAAAATTGATCCACAAAGGAGATTAAATTATATAATGAAAGAAGTAGTTAAGAAGGAAATTTTAAAATGGCTTGATGCTGGAATTATTTATCCTATTTCGGATAGTGCTAGGGTAAGTCCAATCCATTGTGTACCAAAGAAAGGTGGAGTGACTGTGGAAGTGGATGAAAGGAATGAAATTTTACCTACTAGATAAGTGAATGGATGGCGAATTTGTAATGATTATAGAAAACTGAATGCTGCCACCAGAAAAGATCACTTTCTTCTTCCTTTTCTCGATCAAATGTTGGATAGACTTGCTGGACACTGATATTATTGCTTTTTGGACGAATATACTGATTATCATCAAATACCTATTGGTTCTGAGGATCAAGAAAAGACAACGTTTACTAGCCCTCATGGAACATTTACTTTTCGAAGAATGTCTTTTGGACTATGTAACGCACCTGCAACTTTTTAAAAATGTATGATGTTTATCTTTAGTAGTATGATAGATAATGGAATAGAAGTTTTCATGGATGATTTTTCTGTGTTTGGAACTTCATTTGATATTTGTTTGGAAAACTTGGGAAAAGTTTTAAAACTCTGTGAGAAAACAAATTTGGTTCTAAACTAGGAAAAATGTCAATTTATGGTTGCAGAAGGAATAGTGCTTAGGCATAAAATTTCTGAATATGTTATGGAGGTTGATCCTGCTAAAATTCGAGTGATTGAGAGATTACCACCACCCACTATTGTGAGAGAGGTGTGGACTTTCTTAGGACATGCTGGATTTTACAGGCGTTATATTAAACATTTTTCTAAAATTACTAAACCTTTATGCCAACTTCTAGAAAATGATAGGAAGTTTGATTTTATTGATGAATGTTTGTGTGCTTTTAATTTACTTAAAGAAAAATTAATCATTGCTTCTATAATTGTTTCACCTGATTGGGAGAAATCCTTTGAATTGGTGTGTGATGCTAGTGATTATGCTATTGGAGTTGCGTTGGGGCAAAGGTATGATAAAACTTTCAAAGTCATTTACTATGATAGTAAAACT
This sequence comes from Papilionanthe hookeriana x Papilionanthe teres, assembly GCA_022702705.1. Taxonomy (NCBI): domain Eukaryota; kingdom Viridiplantae; phylum Streptophyta; class Magnoliopsida; order Asparagales; family Orchidaceae; genus Papilionanthe; species Papilionanthe hookeriana x Papilionanthe teres. The sequence goes on along the minus strand of CM040432.1, from coordinate 19,280,379 downwards.
CTTATTGATGCTCAAATTAATTATACCACTACTGAAAAGGAGTTATTCTCTATAGTATTTGCTTTTGATAAGTTTGGACCTTTTTTAATTGGGACTAAAAGTATAGTGCATACTGATCATTCAGCTATTAAGTATTTAATGCAAAAGAAGGATGTTAAACCTAGATTGATTAGATGGATACTCCCTTTGCAAGAATTTGATTTTGAGATAGTTGATAGGAAAGGATCTGATAATCAAATTGCTGATCATTTGTCAAGAATAGAATATGATAATTTATTTATATTTGAAAAGGAAGTTACAGAAACTTTTCCTGTTTAACAATTGTATATTCTTATGGAAAAGAATTTGCCTTGGAATACTGATATTGTGAATTATATTGTGAGTGATATTATACCATCGGATTTAACAAGGCAACAACAAAAAAAATTTAAATATGATGCTAAATTTTATTTTTGGAATGAGCGCTATTTATATAAACAGTGTAAGGATCTGATTATTAGAAGATGTGTGCCATATGAAGAAATTAACCCAATCATTCAGAGATGTCATGATTCTGAATTTGGAGGTCATTTTGGTGTTGATAAAACGGCTTATAAGATTTTACAATCTGGATTTTATTGGCCAACTCTTTTTCGTGATGTTTATAAATGTCAAATTTTGTGATCGATGTCAAAGAGTAGGTAATATTTCTAGAAGAAATGAAATGCCTCTGAATTATAATTTAGAAGTTGAAATTTTTGATGTATGGGGATTAGATTTTATGTGACCATTTACAACTTCATTTGGAAATTTATATATATTGGTCGCTGTTGATTATGTTTCGAAATGAATTGAAGTTGTAGCATTACCAAGATGTGATGCTCGGAGTGTTTCTAAATTTTTAAAGAAAAATATATATACAAGATATGGAATGCCGAGAGTAATTATAACTGATGGTGGAACCCATTTCATAAACAATCAAATTAAGAGATTAATTGAAAAATATAACATTATTCATAGGATCTCTACTGCTTATCATCCCCAGACTAGTGGTTTAGCGGAAGTATCGAATAGGAAAATTAAAAGAATTTTGGAGAAAACAGTGGATATTCATAAATTAGATTGGTCTGCTAGATTAGATACTGCATTATGGGCTTATAGGACTGCTTTTAAGACCCCTATTGGAATGTCTCCTTATAGACTAGTATTTGGCTAAACTTGCCATTTGCTGACTGAATTGGAGCATAAAGCATATTAGGCGATTAAGGAGTTGAATTTTAATTTGAAAAATACGGGAGAAAAAAGATTTATGCAATTGAATGAGTTGGAAGAAATCAGAAATGAATATATCATAATGATAGAATTTATAAAGAGAGAATGAAATTGTGGCATGATCAGAAGATATTGAAAAAACAATTTGAACTTGGATAAAGAGTTTTGTTATATAATACGAGATTGAAATTATTTCTTAGAAAACTTAAGTCCAGATGGATGGGACCTTTTACTGTAGTGAAAGTTCATTCTTTTGGAGCTGTTGATATCGAGGATCCTAAAACTAGAAATATTTTCAAGGTTAACCGGCATCGTTTAAAACCTTACTTTGGAGGGTTTTTACCATATTTCAAAGAGGTTTTATAGCTGAGTCATCCTAGTTAACTTAATGGTTTGTTGGGCTGACGACGTTAAACCAAGCGCTTTATGGGAGGCAACCCATGTGTACTTGTGTGTTGTGTTTGCTTGCTTATTGTTGTTTGTGCTTTTAGTTTGATATTTAAGAATACTAATTACCTCTGAATAAGTTAAAAATTAAAAATATATTGGATCGTATTGTGAAAATGAAGTATTTCAAGCCAAACAAAGTTTGGTGAAAATTTTTACCACTCGCGCCACCGGCGCCAGAATGGGCGCCGCTTGCACCCTATTCTTTTAAAAATAGCCGAATTTCTAGTTTGAGCGCCGCCGGCGTCCTATCGAGCGCCGCCGGCTCCCAAATTCTGGTTGATGGTTTTTAATTTTTAAAATGCGGTTTTTAGCGGTTTTGAGCGGGATCTTCTTCCATAAAACATCCCAAAACTCCATTTTAAACCCATAACCACCAGAAAAAGCGAAAACTTCCTTTCCCAATTCACATCCCATAGATTCCTACTCCATTGAACTCCCTAGATCTCGCACTTACAACCGACGAAAGTTCATTAGTTTCGAGGCGCAGCGTCTATTCCATAAAGTGATGATAAAAAGAAGGATTGTCAAGGAAAGAGGCTTTGCAAATCGAGGTTCAGAGAGTCCGACTACAAGAGTTGAAGAGATAGTAAAGCAAAGACATTGGGAAGTGTTATGCTACTCTACTGCCGCAGTGGTTGTTCCGGTCGTGAAAGAATTTTATGCAAATCTGCATGGGATCAACCAAGAATGTGTTTTTCTACGAGGTAGGTGATCACTAGAAAATATATTAAGAATTTCATACCAATTTTATATGAAATTGCACTTTAAAGAAAGGTATTTTCTTTTTTTTATTGCAGGAATGAGGATTTATAAGTATTGAAGGCAAAAAGCACAAAAGAAGCAAATTTAGAGCAAAAAGAACTCAATTTGATGAAAATTGAACTGTCCCGCCGACGGCGAGATTTAGGCCACCGATGACGAGTTTTTTCCGAAAGATTTTTAATATATTATAAGGAGCCCGTTGACGGTGAGATCGAACCCGCCGATAGCGAGATCGGCGCGGTTAGCCCATCTTCTAGAAGCCCGCCGACAGCGAGACTGATACCCGCCGACAGCGAGATAGTTAAATTGAGCCAGATACATTGAACCTGAACGCTTTTTGAAGAGGTGCTTAAGCAACCTTTGGAGATTTGACCCTTCTATAAATAGAGCCGAATTTTAGTCAGTTAGTGTGTCATTCTAGAGTCAGTTTTAGTCATTTGTGTGGAAGTTAAGTGTAATTTAAGAGTCTTTTGAGTGAGTAGATTAAGTTTTTATCATTTTGGTGTGTTGTACTGGAAGAAAGAGTCAAAGGAACTTCAAGAGTCTACTTGGGGAGAAGAATTGAGATAAGTATATTTTTTATTTGTTTGTTAACTTTAATGAAATCCATGCTTTGTGTTATCCTTCCCATGTATTCTGAGTAGTAACATAAGTCTTTCTCCTTGTTCTTGAGATTATTGAAATGACAAATTTAAATAGTTGTGCCTGAAATATGAAAATAGAAATTGTGCTAATCTTTTTACTTAAATCATAATTTACTTTGAATCTGGCCAATTAATTTGTTAACATATGTTGAATTATACACTATAGTAAAAATTACATCCAAGATTCAGGGAAATCAAAAGCCTTGGAAGGAGGGTGCAAATAAATAGGGAAACATTAACTAGCGGACGTAGAATTAAACATTTTAGTATGACAGACTAAAATATTCAATTTGGTCTTATTGTTTGAGAGCTGAAGTGTAGATGTTAGCCCTCAGGCGAGGGGAACGTGGGAGCTCTGAAGTGGCAGTCGGTATCCTCCCAGCCTAGCCGCATATTCAGTAATCAAACATAAGACTAGTCAATATTCTTTGCACCTGGACCAAAGTTTAAAGAATAGGTTTGCTCCTATTTGGTACAATATAATTAAAAACTAATTTAAATTTTCATTCACTTAATACTCTAAAAACTAGGAGAAAGATACTTTTCTGAAATCTTATATTAACCTTTTAAGCATTAGTTTATTTTAGTCTAAGTGTTCTAAATTTTCGTATATTAGATTAATAAGTAAAATTATTTTAAGTTGTTCTTTTAAATTTGCTAACTTCCTTGTGGGATCGATTTCTAGGACTCCATTAGAGCCCTATATTACTTGATAAAGATACGTATACTTGTGTAGTATCCACAATATAAACCATAAAATCCATAACAGAATCATAAGAATATATTTAGTGTGGATCAAGTTTTTGGTGTCGTTGCTAACTTTTATAATAGTAAGTATAAATATCGAAAAGTGGATCAAGTTTTTGGAGCCGTTGTTGGGGAAGTTAATAGTAAGTAATTATTAAGGTAATTAATAGAATTATTAAAATAATTATTAGAGTGACGGACTATTTTAGATATTACTTAAAAATTGTATGTGTGAATTTAGAAACGAAAATTTAATACCTTACGATTCAAAATTAGAACGCACAATTAAAAGAATTAGGAAAAAAAAGAGTGAAATTAAAAATTTAACAAAAATGTCAAATAATCAAGAAATTGAAAATATAAACCAACAAAGACCATTAAGAGATTATGCCAACCCTACATTAGATGAAATTCACCTAACTATTCAAAACCCTGATGTAGCTGCTAACTCATTCGAACTTAAACCTGCAATTATCCAAATGGTACATAATAATCAATTTAGTGGTTCACCTAACGAAGATCCTAATTTACATCTTGCTAGTTTTTTAGAACTATGTGCTACTTTTAAATATGAAGGAGTATCTAATGATGCTATTAGACTTAGGCTTTTTCCTTTTTCTTTAAGGGATAAGGCTAAGATGTGGTTAAATTCATTAGCACTTGGATCTATTAAAACTTGGGGAGAATTATCACAAAAATTTCTATCTAAATATTTTCCTCCCTCGAATACTGTAAAACATAGAAATGATATAACATCTTTTAGCCAGTTTGATGGAGAATCCATATATGAAGCTTGGGAGAGATTTAAAGAACTTCTTAGGAAATGCCCACACCATGCATTACTAGATTGTTTAATTATACAAACTTTTTACAATGGATTAGTAGGATCTCTTAGATCAATCATTGATGCTGCTGCTGGAGGTTCATTAATGTCAAAACCATTTGATGAAGCCTATGCTTTAATCGAACAAATGGCTACTAATAATTTTCAATGGCCTGCTGAAAGAGTAAATACTAAAAAGATAGCTAGTGTTCATGAAAATGATGCAATATCTATGCTAGCTTCTCAAATTGCTGTTATATCCAAGAAATTAGATCATTTTGGAATGAATTACTCTCCTACTATATTAGAAGAAAACTCATCTGGACAAATTATAGATTCTCAATCTCCTTATGAAACTATAAATGCTATTAATAATAGACCCAATAATCCTTATGCAAATTATTATAATCCTGGTTAGAAGAATAATCCAAATTTTAATTGGAATAACAATACAGCTAATCAACAATGGATGAACAACTCTATAGAAAATCCACCTAATAAAGGAAATTCAAATTATAAACCTTCTTATCCACTTGGATTTAATAACACTCAATTTAAAGATAAGAAGTTATCTATAGAAGAATTAATATTAAGTATGGGTCAGCACTTGCAAAATCAAGGAAATCAATTACAAATTCAAGGAAATCAATTACAAAATCAAGGAACAACAATTAAAAATATTGAAACTCAACTCGGACATATTGCTACTGCGCTTAACAATAGAATTCCTGAAACTTTTCCTAGTAATGTGGAAATAAATCCGAAAGACCAAGGAAAAGAACAAATTAAAGCGATACAATTAAGAAGTGGAAAAGAGTTAGAAACTAAAAGTCAGAAAGAAACAGAAACTAAAAATGAGGAAGTGGAATTTGAGAAAGAAAATAATCAACAAGATAAAAACTTAGAATATCCATTAATCCCTATGAAAATATCTATAGAAAAACCACCACCATCATTTCCTCAATGACTAAAGCAACATAAAAAAGAAAAGCAATTTGCTAAATTCCTTGAAATTTTAAAAAAATTAACGGTAAATATTCCTTTTGTAGAAGCATTAGAACAAATGCCTAATTATGTAAAATTTATGAAAGATATTTTAAATAAAAAAGGAAAATTTACAGATAATGAAATTGTTGCACTTAGTGAAGATTGTAGTGCAATTATTCAAAAAAAGCTTCCTGAAAAATTAAAAGATCCTGGTAGTTTCACTATACCCTGCGCTATTGGTGAAAAATTTTATGGAAAAGCTTTGTGTGACTTAGGAGCAAGCATAAATCTAATGCCTCTATCAATTTTTAAAAGATTAGAATTAAGAGAAATTTCACCTACTTCAGTAACTCTTCAGTTAGGTGATCGTTCTGTGACTTATCCTAAGGGAGTTATTGAAGATGTGTTGGTAAAAGTGGATAAATTTATCTTCCCAGTAGATTTTATTGTTCTAGATATAGAAGAAGATAAAGAAATTCCCATAATATTAGGAAGACACTTTTTAGCCACTGGAAAAGCTATGATTGATGTTCAGAAAGGAGAATTGACAATGAGAGTAAACGATCAAAAAATAACTTTTAACATAGCAAAATCAATGAAATATCTTGCTTTAGAAAAAGATGAATGTTTTCGAATGGAAATACTTGAACATTTGAAAAATGAACATTTTAAAGAATATTATGAAGAAAAATTAGAAAAAGAAAATATAGAATTAATTCAAGAAGCAAATAATGAAAAACTGGATTATACAAGAAAAATTCGAAATGTTGGATAATACTGAAAACATTGAAAAGAATATAGTTCCGTCAATAATTAGACCTCCTGAACTTGAATTAAAAATTTTACCTAATCATTTAAAATATGCTTATTTAGGTAACCATTCAACCCTACCAGTTATTATATCAGCTGAATTGAATGAATTACAAGAACAAAAAATGTTAGACACATTAAAAAAATATAAAAAAACTTTTGGTTGGACTTTAGCAGATATTAAAGGAATTAGTCCTTCAATCTGTATGCACAGAATTATTCTAGATAATGAACATAAGCCAAGAGTAGATCCTCAAAGAAGATTAAACCCAATAATGAAAGAAGTAATCAAGAAAGAAATATTAAAATGGCTAGATAATGGTATTATATATCCTATTTCGGACAGTGCTTGGGTAAGCCCAATTCAATGTGTTCCTAAGAAAGGAGGAGTGACTGTTAAAGCTAATGAAAATAATGATTTAATACCTATAAGACAAGTTATTGGATGGTGTATATGTATTGACTATAGAAAATTAAATGCAGCCACTAGGAAAGATCACTTCCCATTACCATTTCTAGACCAAATGTTGGATAGATTAGCCGGACATAAAAATTTTTTTTTTTTAGATGGACATAAAATTTATCATTAAATATATATTGCTCCTGAGGATCAAGAGAAAACTACATTTACTAATCCATATGGAACATTTGCTTTTCGAAGAATGCATTTTGGATTATGTAATGCACCTGCAACATTCCAGAGATGTATGATGTCTATATTTAGTAAATTAATTGATGATGGAATAGAAGTATTTATGGATGATTTGACGCATGCTTGAATCAGCTTGAAAAAGTATTAGAAGTATGCGAGAAAACTAACTTAGTTCTAAATTGGGAGAAATGTCAATTTATGGTTGCAGGAGGAATTGTATTAGGGCATAAAATTTCGGAAAATGGTATGGAAGTAGACCCTGTAAAAATTCAAGTTATAGCTAAATTACCACCTTCAACTACAGTAAAAGTGGTAAGAAGTTTTCTTGGACATGCTGGATTCTACAGACGCTATATAAAAGATTTTTCAAAAATTACTAAACCTTTATGCCAACTTTTAGAAAAGGATAAGAAATTTGAATTTACAACTGAATTCCTAAATGCTTTTGAATTACTAAAAGATAAATTAATCACAGCACCTATAATAGTTTCACCTAATTGGGAGAAATCATTTGAACTTATGTGTGATGCTAGTGATTATGCTATAGGAGCAGTACTTGGGCAAATATATGATAAAATTTTCAAAGTTATATACTATGCTAGTAAAACTCTTAATAATGCTGAAATGAATTATACAGTTACTGAAAAAGAGCTATTAGCAATTGTTTGTGCTTTTGATAAATTTTGGCCTTATCTAATTGGAACTAAATGTATTGTGCATACTTATCACTCTGCTATTAAATATTTAATGCAAAAGAAAGATTCCAAACCATGATTAATTAGATTGATATTACTAATGCAAGAATTTGATTTTGAAATCATCAACAAAAAAGGAACTGATAATCAAATTGCAGATCATTTATCAAGACTTGAATATAATGAATTATCTGACACTGATAATGAAATTATTGACAGTTTTTTTGATGAACAATTATACAATATAAATGAGTGGAAAATATCATGGTATGCTGATATAGTAAATTATATTGAAAGTGATATTTTACCACCTATGTTAACTTTGCAACAACAGAAAAAATTCATTCATGATGCTAAAACATACTTTTGGGATGAACCATATTTATATAAGCAATGTAAGGATCTTATAATTAGAAGATGTGTGCCTTATGAAGAAACAGAACAAATCATTCAGAAATGTCATGATTCTGATTTTGGAGGACATTTTGGAACAGATAAAACTGCTTATAAAATTTTAGAATCTGGATTCTATTGGCCTACTCTTTTTAGAGATGTTTATAGATATATAAAAACTTGCGATAGATGCCAACGAGTAGGTAATATATCTAGAAGAAATGAAATGCCTCTAAATTTTATATTAGAAGTAGAGATTTTTGATGTTTGGGGATTAGATTTTATGGGACAATTTGTTCCTTCATTTGGAAACTCATATATATTAGTTGCTGTTAATTATGTTTCTAAATGGATTGAAGCACAAACTTTACCTCGGTGTGATGCTAAGAGTGTTTCGAAGTTTCTAATGAAAAATATTTTTACTAGATTTGAAATGTTGAGAGTGATTATCACTGACGGAGGATCTCATTTTAGAAATCAATATATTCACAAACTAGTAGAAAAATTTAACATTATTCATAATATATCAACTGCTTATCATCCACAAACCAGTGGATTAGCTGAAGTGTCTAATCGAGAAATTAAACGTATTTTAGAAAAGACAGTAAACCCTAATAGATTAGATTGGTCTACAAGACTAGATTCTGCGTTATGGGCATACATGACTGCTTATAAAACCCCGATTGGAATGACTTCTTACAGACTTATTTATGGAAAAACTTGTCACTTACCAGTTGAATTAGAACATAAAGCTTATTGGGCAATTAAAGAATTTAATTACAATCTGAAAGAAGCTGGTGAGAAAAGATTATTGTAATTGAATGAACAAGATGAATTAAGAAATGAATCTTATAATAATGATAGAATTTATAAAGAAAAAATGAAATTATGGCATGATCGGAAGATTAACCTGAAGAATTTTGAACCAGGACAAGAAGTTCTACTTTATAATACAAGATTGAAATTATTTCCTGGAAATTGAAATCTCTATGGTTAGGGCCTTTCACTATAACTCAAATATTTCATATGGAACTATAGAAATTGAAGATCCAAAAACTGGGCATAGATTTAAAGTAAACGGACACAGATTAAGACCTTATTTTGAAGGGAGAAGACCAAATTTTAAAGAGGTATTATTGCTCAATCAACTTGATTACTAACTAAATTTAGTCGGGCTGACAACGTTAAACCAAGCGCTTTATGGGAGGCAACCCATAGTAATTATTAATTAGGATCTGTTTACTAATATTATTTAAAATTTAAATATAGAATGAATTCTACTCATTTTACTTTTTAGAATCATCACAAATTTGAATCTATACGAAGTAATCGGAAAATATTCGAACCGGAATGAAAAAGTGGGCAATTTACCTAATCTCGCCGACGGCGAGATCGATCCCGCCGACAGTGAGATCGGAGTGCCCAATTTCAGTTTTAATTAATTAACTATCCCGCCGACGGTGAGATCATTACTGCTGATGGTGAGATAGTTCAAAAGTGGTTTTTGTGAGTTATTTTGCGGTTTTGGACTGTTCTAAGGCCATTTCTCTTTAAAAAACGTTTAGAACTTCATTTTTACATCATCTGCATCCTTAGAAACAGCTAGAGCCCCTCCAAAACAATCTATTATGGCCACCAATCCACTAGAAACCACGAAATCTAGAGTTTTTAACCGAATAAAATTCGTCAGTTCTGAGGCTCAGCAAATATTCAACAAGGTTTTGATGAAAAAGCGACTGATTAAGGAGAGAGGATTCGTAAACGAGAGGAGTAGAGAATTCTACAACAACAATTGAAGAAATGATTGTCCGGCCGACGTTCGGAGGTATTCGCTATACAACATCTGCTGTAGTCATTCCAGTAGTCAAGGAATTCTACTCTAATCTGCATGCGATCCATAATGGAAGTGTTTACGTAAGAGGCAGATGGGTAACTTTCACTCCTTCTCGAATAAATGAATTATACTCGATTGAAAATACCCCTGTTTGCCACTATTCAAATTTTGTTCCTACAAGATACAACATGAATGAGATCTACAGATATCTGACCGACGAACCCGACGATTGGGAATTACGAGAAGATGGGTACGTTAGTTTTTCTGCGTCACTTCTTGACCCCGTCTCAAAGCATTATAATTTTTTTATTTCATCAAAATTATTACCCACTATGAGGGTAAACAAGGTTTCGAAGGAATGCATAATTTTAAATTATTATATTCAATCTGGATTGCCTATTGATGTTGGATATATTATTGTGAAGTCTGTACTAGGATTAATTGTGCATGGGTCAATTCATGGACTTGGACACCCATCAACTATATTTTCTTTATGTAGTCAGTACCAAGTTTCTTACAAAGCTTGGGAAAAAGTGTTATTGCCTTGGAAACCATTAGATCTGATAGATATGTTGCCTCCATTGGATAATAATGATGATACGGTAATTATTTCTGATCAAGCATCGCAAAACAATCCTTTAGTTAAACCCCTGACTGATAGAACAAACCTCATTTTAAGGAAACTTAAAGGATTGGAGAAGGAACTACAGAATGTGATGAATTCTATTGATAATATCTCTGATTTATTCGATCACATCGATTGGAGAATGAAGGAGCACTTTGACCATACAGGACATCTGGAGGCATGTTTTATACAACTATTGAGACAGAAAGGGTGAATTGAAGAAGATTCTACTGCAGAATTCCCTTTCAAGCTTTTCTATAATTATTTGTGCACATGCGTTCTATTGGAAACATCAGAGAAGTGAAAAGTTCAGATTCAGATGAGTAGTAGAGATTTCTATTCATATTATATGTATGGTGTTGATTTGAATTTAGTTTTTGATTTAGTTTAAACTTTAAATAGATAATCTCAGTTTAGATGAGATTGTATGTTGTTTGTTTAGTCTCAGCATTTAGAGTATTGTGGCGTGAATTGCAATGCTGAGTTAGATGTGTTTGGGTTAATTTGATAAGTCAATAGCTAGTTATGTAGTGATTGAAGTTGTAAGTTCATGGATTTCATTTATAAAGTTATAATGTTTGTGTTGTGTGAATTTATGTGTTCGTATAATATCTAATCTTAATAAAATATATATTAATAAATATATCAATTTTAGTAACCGGAACAATGAACAAGGCATAATCTAGATTAAAAATATTGTAAGAATTAAAAATATTAAAAAAATTTGGAAACCCCGCCGACGGCGAGGAAAAGTCCTTTGAAGGCGAGAAAAAGTCCGCTGACAGTGAGAAAATTTCGCTGACGGCGAGATTTTCTCGAAACTTTGGCCTTGGTAAATTAATTAGCTCGCCGACGGCAAGAAATTTCTCGCCGACAACTAGATCGTGAAATGTCCTTTATTTGACCGGTCAACCGACAATATTCATCGTCTCCCTCCTCAAAAACTTAAAAAAACCGACCTAGGGCTTGTGAAATCTTGGACTTGAAGCAATTCCAACATATTATGAAGCCAGATTTTATCTTCTCTTGGTAAGAGCTTCACTCCTATGTAAAAATTTTTTATTTTCACCATGAATTTCTTCTACATTGAGGATTTTGGAAAAATTTTGAAATGTGAAGAAAAGAATTAGAAGAAGTTCATGAAACTTGATTTAGATTGATTTTAGTAACAATTGGAAGCCATCTTAGTAATATTTGGGAGTTTAGTTAAGATTTTTGCAAATTTCACAGATCGAAATATTGCTCCATGACAAAAGAGAAGAGTAGATTACGACGAAACTCGTTTTTTGAATGCAAGAGCACAATCGAGATATTTTCACAACATTCAAGCCAGAATATGCATTCAGGATCGAATTTTCAAAAGTCCTAGAGGTTAAGTGGAGTGAATAATTAAAGAAAGAGGATGGGAAAATTTTTGTTTCATAACCAACAGAGCCACTGTGGAAGTAGTGAAAGAATTCTAAGCAAATCTGATTCAGGCTGAAGATGCACCGGTTAAGGTTAGAGGATTTTTTGTGGAATTCAGCGCTGCAAGAATAAATGCTTATTACGAGGTAAGAGACACCTACACCAGTGAGTATGATACATTCGAAACTATGGAAGGACCAAAGTAGGAGGTGATAGACTTTCTCACTGACGGGAAAGGAGTTTGGAAAATGAAGCAGCGAGAATGGGTAAACTTCCATCTTTCTATGTTGAATGCATCATCTAAAGCTTGGCAGTATTTATTTGTTCTACATTGTTACCTACTTACCACCATAGTGAGGTAACAAGAGATAGAGCAGTTCTGAATTTATGTATTCAAAACCAAAAAAAGTATTAATGTGGGAAGTATAATTTATAAGAATATATTAGCCACCTCAAGAAGTGAAAGTGGAGGAGGACTAGGACATCCTGGTCTTATCTATGCACTCTACCAATTATCTGGGGTAGAGGCAAAAGAGGATGAGGAATGGGTGGAGCCTATGAAACCCATTACTCTGGCTAATATTAAGAAATATGAATCCCACGAGGGATGGAGATCTGGAACAAGGAGTTTTGTGCCTTCTTCGAGTAGAGATATTCCCTCTACTAGTTATGACCCTCCTCCCTATAGTACTCCTACCCTTCTTGATTTGATGAATGAGATGACCTTCAGCGGAAGAGCTTTGAGAAAATAGAGGAAAACTGAAGCATATTGATCAGAGAATCGGAGGCTTGGAAAGAAGACATGATTATGACAGCAAGTATCTTCAGAGGCATTCAGAGTATGATATAGCATATTATGAGGCAGAGAGTCGTTACAGGAGAGGAGAGCTCGATGTAGTATTTCTCGAGTGGCCCCGATATACTCATTATCGACCTAATTTAGCCACTGATCAAGGAAATGATGATATAGCTTGGGACTTTGATGCAGAAGATTAGATGTTATGTTTTGTGTTTATTTGTTTAGTTATCTAATTTATGAACTTTGATGTTGTGATTGTTTGTATCTTTTTACTAAATTCAGAACTGATGTTTAGTTGTGAACATTGATTGTGATGTTGTGATAAACATTTGAATTCTGATGTAATATTTAAAATAGAGTAGGTTTTTATTTTAATATTTTTGGACTGTTATTAAAATCTTGGATTGGATTATTAAAATATATATGGATGTAGTTTAATGTTTTAGTATCAATTATGTTAGTGTTTTGAACTTATTTCAAAAATTTATTTACCAGCACTTTCTTAAATATTATGTGTAGAAAAAAAACTAACAGTACAGGTTAATTAAGTAATGAAAAAGCCTGCAGAACTTCAAAAGAAAAATAAATACCTAAAGCCCGAAGGTATGATTTCAATTTACAGTTTATTTTCTTTTCACCCTACATGTAAATAGATAGAAAACTTTAAGTTTGGGGGAGAGAAAAACAAGAAATTTAATTATTAAATTGTTCTCGATATACATTTTCAAAATTATTATAAAAATGATTTTTTGTAGTAATTTTAATTCAGTAACTAGAATTAATTTATCTAAATATTATAAAAAGTTGAATAAAATATTTTTAGTAATTAAACTAATTTTATAGATTAAGAAATTTAGTTTAAAAAGGATAAGAATCTAGTTAACTATTTAAAGTAAGGAAAACTATATTTTAAAATATAAAATTTTTAAATATTTAGTTGAGAAAGAAAAGATTGAAACTCAATAAAGTAAAAACTTTGAAATATATATTAAGTAAGGAAATATTTCAAGTTTCAAATTTACGAAAGAGAAAAATGAAGTTCAAAATCATTAATAGGCTATCCAGATATAGTAATCCTCACTTGAAAAAGAAAAAGAATGATTGAAAATCAATCCCTGAAAAGAAAAGAAAATATATATATATTGGATTGAAAATCAATCCAAATGAAAAAGAGAAACATAAGTGATGAGAAGCTTGAGGAAGTGCCTTATCAAAAATTGGCTTCATTTGAATCAACCTAAAAGAAAAACTTAGTTATATTTCTAAACTTATATATATATATGGATTAGTATTTTACTGAGTAGTGTTTTCATGAAATTCTCATCATCTGAATATTTTAAGTAATTTAATATTTCAAATATAGTCATTCTTGAGATAAATAGAAAACTAAACATCTTAAACTTGATAACTAAATAGCCTTATATCGATAGAATTAATTTAAATATCTAAAAATATTTCTATTAAACTTAACTATAGTATTTATTTAAAACTAATTCATAGTATTTTTGAATTAAAATCTTACTACAAATAATCATTACTTTTACGTAGTATTAAATTACTTAAGGACAAGTAATAGTTAAGTTTGGGGGAATTTGATCACTAGAAAATATATTAATAATTTCATACCAATTTTATATGAAATTGCACTTTAAAAAAGGTATTTTCTTTGTTTTATTACAGGAATGAAGATTTATAAGTACTGAAGGCAAAAAGCACGAAAGAAGCAAATTTGGAGCAAAAAGGACTCAATTTGATGAAAATTGAACTGTCCCGCCGACGGCGAGATTTAGGCCACCGACGGTGAGCTTTTTCCGAAAGATTTTTAATATATTATATGGAGCCGGCTGACGGCGAGATCGAGCCCACCGACAGCGAGATCGGCGAGGTTAGCCCATCTTCTAGAAGCCCGCCGACAGCGAGACTGATTCCCGCTGACGGCGAAATAGTTAAATTGAGCCGGATACATTGAACCTGGACGCTTTTTGAAGAGGTGCTTAAGCAACCTTTGGAGATTTGACCCTTCTATAAATAGAGCCGAATTTTAGTCAGTTAGTGTGTCATTCTAGAGTCAGTTTTAGTCATTTGTGTGAAAGTTAAGTGTAATTAAGAGTCTTTTGAGTGAGTAGATTAAGTTTGTTATCATTTTGGTGTGCTGTACTGGAAGAAAGAGTCAAAGGAACTTCAAGAGTCTGCTTGGGGAGAAGAATTGAGATAAGTATATTTGTTATTTATTTGTTAACTTTAATGAAATCCATGCTTTGTGTTATCTTTCCCATGCATTGCGGTAGTTACATAAGTCTTTCTCCTTGTTCTTGAGATTATTGAAATGACAAATTTAAATAGTTGTGCCTGAAATATGAAAATAGAAATTGTGCAAATATTTTTACTTAAATTGTAATTTACTTTCAATCTAGCCAATTGATTTGTTAACATATGTTGAATTATCAGCTATAGTAAATATTACATCCAAGATTCAGGGAAATCAAAAGCCTTGGAAGGAGGGTGCAAATAAATAGGGAATTATTAACTAGCAGGCGTAGAATTGAACATTTTAGTGTGACAGACTAAAATATTCAATTCAGACTTATTGTTTAAGAGCTGAAGTTTAGCTGTTAGCCCTCAGGCAAGGGGAATGTGGAAGCTTTGAAGTGGCAGTTGGTATCCTCCCAGCCTAGCCGCAGATTCAGTAATCAAACATAAGACTAGTCAATATTCTTTGCACCTGGACCAAAGGGTAAAGAATAGATTTGCTCCTATTTGGCACAATATAATTAAAAACTAATTAAATTTTCATTCACTTAATACTCTAAAAACAAGGAGAAAGATACTTTTCTGAAATCTTATATTAACCTTTTAAGCATTAGTTTATTTTAGTCTAAGTGTTCTAAATTTTTGTATACTAGATTAATAAGTAAATTTATTTTAAGTTGTTCTTTGAAATTTGCTAACTTCCCTATGGGATCGATATTTAGGACTCCATTAGAGCCCTATATTACTTGATAATGATACATATACTTGTGTAGTATCCACAATATAAACCATAAAATCCATAATAGAATCATAAGAATATATTTAGTGCGGATCAAGTTTTTGGTGTTGTTGCTAACTTTTATAATAGTTAGTATAAATATCGAAAAGTGGATTAGTAGGTATGTACCGTACCATTCACTCCTACAAGGATTAATGATCTCTTCATGATTGAAAATGTACCTATTTGTCATTATGCAAATTTTAATGCGACTAGCAATGATATGAATGAAATCTATCATTATTTGACGGATGAGAATGAAGAATGGGAAGTAAGGGATAATGGATATATCCGTTTCTCTTATTCATCCTTAAATCCGGTATCAAAACAGTGACATTACTTTATTTCGGCAAAATTAATTCCTACTATGAAGATAAGTAAGGTAATGAAGGAAAGTGCTATTCTGAATTTTTGTATACAAACTGGAAGGCCAGTGGATATTAGATCAATCTTTACGAAATATGTTTTGGGATTGATTGTGCATGGATCTAAATATGGGCTTGGATACCCGTCCACCATATTTCTGTTATGTAGTCAATCGCAAGTACCATATGAGAGTTGGTAAAAAGTTCTTCTGCCCTGGAGACCTATTGATCCAAATGATCTTTATGACTACCAAATAGTAGGTGATGAAGGAGATATGGATTTGCTTGCTTATCAGCCCACTGAGAGTTCACAACCTATTCAGCCTTACTATTCTGAAAGTTCGAGGGTGATATTAAAGAAGATAAAGAAGTTGGAAAATGAGGTACAGAATGTTCTGAATGCTATTAATAATATTTCTGATTTATTTGATCATATTGATTGGAGGATGAAAGAGCAATTTGATCATACTGGTCGGATTGAGTTGGGTCTGATTAATCTGTTGAAGAAGAAAGCTGCGGTGACTGAATATTCATCTGATGAATTCCTATATGGTCCCTTCTACAATATGTTCGTTCATCATCAATCAATCGAAGACATTAGAGAGGATGATAGTTCTGAGACTGATGAGGAGTAATTAGTGGATTTTGTATGCTGCTTTGTTATGTTTAAGTGTTTGCTTTGATTATTATGTTGTTTGCTTTGCTTTAGTAAGGTGTGCTTGGACTATGATTTGATTTCTTGTGTACTTAGGACTTAGTGTTTGCTTATCGTAGTGTACCTGCAATACTAAGGAACTAAGGAGTGTTGTCTTTTTTTTATGAACATATGTGTGTAATCGTTGTAGCGTGGATTTTATATATGAAAGTGATATGATGTGTTGTTTGTGTAAAGTGATATTGTTTAGTGTTTGTGAGATGAAATAGATGCTTGTTGATGTGTTAATAGGACTGCGGAGGTTGAGACGATTGAATTTGCAAAAGAAAATTTTGAACCCAATGGAATTTTCGACTGGCGCCGCCGGCGCCCAAATCCAGAGAGTTTGGCTATTACTTTGAATAGAGCACCGCCGGTGCCCAAATGCTGAAAATAGCCCGGGACCCTTAAAAATTCATGAAAACTGCCTGGGACTAATTTTTTTGCCATTTCTTTCGTCTCCCACATCCATGTTCGCAATTTTAAAGCTTTAGGGTTCGTTAGATCTCGAAGTAGAGAGGATTTCAAGGATTTCTGAGGCCGGATCTGCACTTCTCTTGGTAAGAGCTTTACTTTAAGCTAAAATTTTTGGATTTTCGCCATGTGAAACTCTCACATTGTTTGGATGATATTTTTGGGAGATTGTTGAGAAAAAGTAAGATTTCCTATGGTAGAATTTGTTCTTACTTGTTTGGATTAATGCTTGGAGTTAGTACATTGTGGATTTTGGGATTTATTGGTAAATTTTTGCAACATTTAGAAATTTACATGGCTCCTAGAATGAGTAAGGGGAAGCAAAAATTTGATTGGGACGATGAAAGATTTGTTAATTTTATGGCTCAGTTTTGCTTCAACTCTCAGTTGTAAAATAAGAAATGTATTCAGGATCGAGCATTTGAGAATCCTGGTGGATCTGTGGAACAGTTGAATTCTGAGCAGAATTGGGAGTGTTTCTGTTACTTTTCTGCTAATGCTGTTTTGGGAGTAGTCCGAGAATTTTATGCTAATGTGCTCTTATCTCAGATGGAATATGTGCTAGTCCGAGGGAAACTGGTTGAGTTCACCCCACAACGTATCAACACATTTTATCAAATTCAAGAACCTTGTGTTTGTGAATTTGAGAATTTTGATACTAGTGAAGGGAATTTGATGGTGTAATCACGTATCTGACCGATGGAAGAGGGGAGTGGAAGATGAATCAGAAACAGATGATTAACTTCCCTGCTTCTACTTTAAATGTTGCTTCTAAAGCGTGGCATTATTTTATTTCTGCGAGACTGTTACCTTCTTATCATCACAACGAAGTTACTAGGAATCAAGCTATTTTGAATTATTGCATCCAGAATATGAAGAAGATCAATATTAGAGCTATTGTTTTCAGGAGCATTCACTCTATTGCCAATGGAGAAACCACTGGTCGATTAGGACATCCTACCCTAATTCATGTCTTTTGTGTTCAATCTGGAGTTGAGTATAGTAGTTCTGAGGAAGTGGCGATACCTTTGAGACCAATTACGAAGACCATTATTCATACTTATGTGGCTCATGTGGGTGCAAAAGAGGATACTAGGAGTACTGATATTCCTACCACAAGCTATGATGTTCCATCTTCTTCTGAGACCCCGACACTATCTGATGTCATGAAGTAGTTGAGATTGCAAAGTGATAGTATTGATAGGATGCATAGTAGGATGGATGTATTCGAGGCCAGGAGTGATGTGAATGAAAACTATTTGCAGAGAAGAGTTGAGTTCGATATTGCTTATTATGATGCTCAGGCCGAGTTATGAGAGGAGATACTGGGGTGACATTTCTTACTTGCCCTAGTTATACACCGTACGGGCTCGAACTCGATGACCCTGCTGCTGATCCTGGTGATGAAGACTGGTAGATAGTTTGTTTGTTTTATTTCTGTTGTTCTTAGTCTGTTGTGATGTATTGATGTGATGTAGTGGATATTTACTTTTCATGTGATGTGTAACCCTGTGTTGTACTAGGTGATGTAGTGTTATTTACTTTTCATGTTGAAATGTTAGTTTTACTGTTAGTTTTACTGTTAGTAGTGTGATAGTTTGTTTCATGTTGTAGTGTTCTGTTGGATGTTTGGATGTTTAATGTTAATTTCTCTTTACCCATGCAAATATTTTAAATTGTTATATCATTGTTTAATGCTTGCTAGCTATAAAATTTTGATTAATACCAGATAGATTATGAAGATTTCAGAATCTCAGCACAGAAAGGTTAGTTTTCTTTTACTCTCAAATATTTCAAATTTATTGAAAAATTTAAGTTTGGGGAAGGGTAGAGAAATGCTAAACTTTTATTTATTCTCAATTATTATATTTTCAAAAATTATTAGCATAACTTTTGGCAGTTGAACCTCATTGTAAGATAACTAAAACTTTTCATTTCAGATGAATATTATGGAAGGATAAGATGAAAATTTTTGGTAATAAAAGTTGATTTTATAGAAATAAGATATTTAGTATGAAAGGATTTGATTATAGTTAACTGTTTAAAGTAAAGGAAACTGTATTTTTGAAATGTTAAGGGACTTAAAAGTATTTTGTATTAAGAAGATATTGTGACTTTATGAAAAATAATAAAGCTTATTCCTAACTATAAAGTAAGGTGGTGTTTCAAGTTTGAACTTTAGAAAGAGGAGAGTGAAGTTCAAAATCATTAAATGCTATCCAGATATAATAATCCTCAATAAAAGAAAAGAAAAGAAAATAAGGATTGAAAAAACAATCCCAAAAGAAAAAAAGAAAGAAAAATGTTTATGAGGAGAAGGTTGAGGAGATGCCTAATTAAAAATTGGCTTCACTTGAATCACCCAAAAGGTAAAACTTGATTTCATTTCTAAATTTATATTTAAAGTGCTAGCCTATATTTTAGTAAAGTTTGCATGATTTTCTTTTTCACGTATTCTTTTAAGGCACTCTTAATGTGACAAATTATGGTTTGTCTTGAAATAAATAGAAGACTAGAACTCTTAGACTTGATTACTGAATATTCTTATACCGTAATGTTGACTCGAGTTACTAAACTTTTTCGAAAATCTAACCAATATATTCTTTTGAATGAAAATTTTAGTGTCTTCAGTTGAAAAGTACATTGCCTAGAGTTATATTTTATGTAGTAAAAGGATTACTGTTGACCTCATTTTTGGTGTGGTATTTTCTTCTCTCCTTGGTTCTTAGGATCTAGCCATAAGGTTTCTTCTTGACTATGCTAGATGACTAGAATTGGGACCCACCCTTTAGCAATTCAGCTACTTCTTGACTCCTCTTGGGACCCCACATGGATGGTTGTAAACCTCTAAATCACCTTAGAAGGTTAAGACCACCATATGGGGAACCAATAGTGACCTCCTATAAAGTTTTTCAAGCCTTAGGACTACCTGGGTGGTCTGATCCTGGTGAGGTCTGGCTTACACACACTGCACTCTCACACAGACCATCCTTACTCATTCCTCCCCCTGGTTCATTTGAGCACTCATATGGCTAAGTCCAAATCCCTAGCTCTTTGGCTAAGAGGGTTGGAAACAACCCATGAGATGTTCAGGGTGGACATTTCTTGGTCCATGGCTCACTTTAAGCTTCATCATGATCAAAATTTAACTTTTGCTAAATGCCTAGTTGTGACATTGGGTCCTTCAAACCTACCTAAAATTACCTAATTGCCCTAAATTTTCCAAAATTCCCAAAAAAATTACCCAAAATTCCAAAAATCCTAAAAATCATTTTTGAAACAACCCCCACCTTTTAAATTCACCAAAATACCCCAATACCCGCCAAATAACCTCTTGATACCCTAAAATACCCTTTTGGCACAAAATTCCAAAAATTCTAAAAATTCCTAGAAAATTCAAGAAAATCCCAAATATTCCTAATTTCATTTTGTTCAACTAAACCATATCCCAATTTTGCCAAAATAACCCAGTTTTATCAAAATCCCCAAATTGACCCATTTTTAACCTAAATGGACCCAATGTCACACTAAACCAACCCATTTAACCTAAATTTTGCCCAATTTCAATTATAAACTTTAATTCAACATCATTAATATCAATATAAACCAAATACAAGCCCAATTTGATTCACATTTGAGTTCAATTCCATTTGAAATCCAAAATCCCCAATTTTGTCTAATTAATCCAAAACCCCCAATTAACCTAATACCAACTTTTTTTTCCCAAACTTTCAGTCCTAAACTTTCCATAACATTCCCATGAAACCTATGCAACTTTCAATTTCCCCAATTTAAGCCTAATCTTAACCTGAATCTATTTGAAAACCAAAAAATACCCCCATTTTAGCCTAAAGTGAACCCATGCCCTAAACCTACCAAATTGATTAGCCAAACCCTAAAGTTTCTTCCCAATTGATGTTGGGAACTCTTCAATACATTCCCCTAGACCATTTGAAACTTTCAATTGGGTCTAAACCCCACCTTAACCCAACTTGGAGCAAGTTGATTCAACCCTCCAAAAATTAACCAAAATACCAAAATCCACTAAATTGACCTTCCAGTTGAACCCAAAACCTCCCCATGTCTTCATGAAACTTCTTCATGCAAATCACCTCTTCAAAATTGCTCAAGACATTTGGACCCAAATCAAGACCTAGCTCAAGTTAGCCCAACCCAAACCCAAATGAGCCAATTTGAACCCATGACCAAACCAAACCAAATTGAACCAAATGTGGCTAAACCAACCTATCCACAGCCACTAAGTGAGCCCTAGGAACCACCCTAGATCCACCTAGCCCAAGCTAAGTGATTCCCCATTTTAAGGGATCTCTTCCCTTAAATGGACAAATCCACCTTTTGCCTCACCCCAAATTCCCCCTTGCCTGGTTTATCATCATTAAACCCTACTCCTTGGTTGACCTGACCCATGGCCAGCTCCCTTGTCCTTGCCGGCTGGCCTAGCCATTGGAGGGAGTCAAAATTGAAAGCCACCACCAAGTGAAACAAACCCAAACTCACCCAATTGGCCACCTCAGCTAAATCAAACATTGGAGCTTCTCGCCCTCCACGACCGGATCCGATTGAGCCCTCAGCTCGGCCCGATGGTCTGGCCATTTAAACACCTCTTCTCGGCCATGAGAGGAGTGCTTGAAGGGTGTTGAAATATTTATCAACGAAGTCCCCCAAACTATTCCCGGAGCTTCTCCGGCCTAGAGAAGAAGAACCCCATTTTTCTCACCGCTCTGAATCCCTCGACGTGAGCCCGATTTCTCGAGTCGAAAATCGAGGCGGAAACGGGACACTCTACGAAACTTCACCAAATCCAAATTAACTCTTCCCACACCTTCACCGGAGGTAGAGGAGTTCCCCAGTGAAAGCTCCCTCTCCGGACCACCCGAGTTGTTCCGGCCTCCAAGCTTTGTGATCGAGGCTGAGTGGAAGTCGAGCTCAGACATTTCACCACGGCTCCGGGCTTCATCCCTAGCCTCCTTGGACTCCAATGAACGTGTCGAGCCTCTCTGATAGAAGCTTCACTTCTCAGAGCCAAGGTATTGCCCTCTTCTTCCTACCGAGCTTCCAGCGATTCTTCATTTTATTTAAGTCAATTTCAATGCCTGTTTACCATATGGATGTGTTTGTCTTCTCAAGATGAATCCATAGAGCATAAGAACTCAAACATCCATTGAGAAACGAGAGAGATCTTAGGGTTAGAAGGTCGACGGCTCACGGGACGCACCAGTCATAGACGATGACCAGGAGCCGTCCGATCGATTGTGTATTGGTTGAACGGCAGAGATCAAGTCGGACGAGAAGATAGAGCGTGAGCCGCGGGCCGCGTGGCAGCTGACTCAGTTGGCGGCGTCGAATGGGAGCGCGGCACATAGAGCTTCGGAGCCACCGAGCTTAAAGCGGCGCTGACAGGTTTAAGTAGGAAAATCTGATTTTTCTTATTTATTTAAATACCTGAAACTTCAAAAATTGATATCTTTGAATAGAAAAATCATAAAAATAAAAGAAAAATACCCTCTTGCTCAGTGAACAGAGGAGAATAATGTGGAAAAGGAATTGATCTATTTTGTTGAGCATTTTATTTTTAATTAATTTAATACTATTTTGAGCATTTTAATTCTCCATGCATGTATACATTTCACCATGGCATGAGATCATAGGGCTTTTGTAGCCTCTGATCTTGGGAACATTCTCTGGATTTTTCAAGGTCAGAGGCCATCCCTGTAGTAAGTTATGTATTTTTTTAAGTTTATGTCACTGTTTTTGACATTTTAATTCCAAAAATTAGCATGTTGTTCAAAAAATTCCTGAACAATTTGGTGAAGTCCCTTAGGACCAGAGGACCCTAGGATAATTATGGTTTGAGTAAATTCATTAAAAAAAATCCTAATTGGCCTAATCACTCAAAATTGAACTTTAATTAATTAGAGTTAATCACACATTAAAATAACTTGAAATCAATTCTCCACTGATCTCTAGGATCAGGGGAACCTCACATAAAAATTTGAAGTCAATTGGAAATGTTTAACCCCACTAAATGGATCAATTAAGCCACATAATCAAAATTAAACTTTAAAAATTCATAACTCCAAAAATACATTTCAAAAATTCACCAAATTGATTTTAGGACTTCTCTGGTATCAGAGGAGTCTAAGAAAAATAAAATTGGAATTTTCTAAAAACTTTCATTTTTAAGCATATTTTAATATTTTTAATAATTAAAAATAATAAAAATCACAAAAATAATAAAATCATAAAAATGTCATATTTCGTCCCCTAATCACTTAGGAACCAATCAAATATTTTTCCTAAGTCTCTAGGTTAAGATATTTAATTTCAAAGCCTTAAAACAATTTTTAAATTAAAAAAATGTATTTGCTAGCCTGCCCCACTAAATTAATTCTAATAAATCAAAGAAAAATCATAAAAATATAAAATTTGTTTCTCTAACTTTCTTGAGGTCAGAGGGATTTTTGAAAAATATAATATCCATTTTTCAACTTTTATTTTATAATTAATTAATTAACACTCCAAAACTTAAAATAATTATAATAAATAAAATATAATTCAAAAAATCACCAAAATTGGTCCAAGTGGTCCTCTGGTCATTGGGACATTCCTAATTATAAAATAAAATAATTATCTTAAGGATAGAAACTTTACCTTGGTCATGTTGATGAATTTTCTTTGAAAATCCCTATTTTTCATTAAAAATAATTATATAAATAAATTAAATTCAGAAAAATCACATTTTTCTCCTCTAATGTCTTAATTGACATGTGAGTGAAGTGGCATAAAAAATTTAAGTTCATTTAAAGCTTAATTTAATGAGTTATAAAATAAATAAGCTTAAAGGGGCATAAAGGTAATAAAATATTTTAACCCCCTAATTAAAACTTTAGGTTTAATCAACATAAGGATAAAATATCTGATTTTAATCTTCTCTTAGATGATTGAAACATTGGGAAATTAAAGGGTAGGAACCCATTAATCACTTTAATAAACTCAAAAATGAAACTTTAATTAATTGAGTGATTTAAATTCTGGAAGATTAATTAAAATTGGATTATTAAAATAGGGATGTAACTTAAGAGGATATTAATTCCTTAATTTAAAAATCCCTAAATAAATCACTTAATAATATTTAACTCTTAAACTTAAGAGGATAAGTGGAATTAATAATTAAATGATTAAAAGTAAATAATTCTTAATTTGATTAAAACCTACATCATTAAATAATCTAACAATTGATTAAAACCTAAAATGTTAAATAATTAAAAAGTAAATTAAAATATTTGAAACTAATTAAAAATCATTTCAAAACAAACTTAAATCAAATTTGCAAATTTTAAATAATTTGAAGATAACTTACCTTAAAACATAATGTAAAAATTAAATTAATTAATATAATTAATCCAAATTAAAGCAGCAAAATTTAATAAATAATTTGAACACCTCTTTTGACCTAAGTTAATCTAAAAAATTAAATTAACATAAGATTTTGATATCATTTATAAAAGGTTTAACTTAAATGAATCAAACACTATTCTAAACTTAAAATCATTGATTAAAATTTCATAATTAAATCACATTAAAATAAATCATCAACTATAATTTCAAATCATTAAAAATCTTTAACAAATTAACTTGCCCCTGAAAGCTTTAAATTATTATAACTAGTAAATGAAGCGTTAAGTGAAATGTCACCTCACTCATAGGATAATCAAACATCCTAGTTCACTGAGCAAAGGAACAAAACTTAAATAAACCCTTGGATGATCAATTCACCAGTACAATGAAATTCATTTAGACTCAAAATAATCTCAGAAGTATTGAAAGATGTTTAGAATTCGCTCTAAGCACTTCCTCGATACGGTGAGATGTTTTAAAGAACAATAGAACTTAATTGTTCTTTTATGAAGAAAATCATCCTTAACTAAAAATCAAGAACCTAGACGTTATAGGAAATGACTAGCTATAGGATTAGGATTCTGGTAAACAACCAAAGCCATTCCTTTAGTCTTTACTTAGGTACTTATTGAAATATTTAAATGCCTTAACATGTGTTT
Source organism: Papilionanthe hookeriana x Papilionanthe teres (assembly GCA_022702705.1). Classification (NCBI taxonomy): domain Eukaryota; kingdom Viridiplantae; phylum Streptophyta; class Magnoliopsida; order Asparagales; family Orchidaceae; genus Papilionanthe; species Papilionanthe hookeriana x Papilionanthe teres. Next base: position 19,254,861 of record CM040432.1, on the reverse strand, counting down.
TAAAGTGTAGCTTGGAATGAAGAGAAGACTCTCCAGGTACGCTTTTATGTTATTGCAATTTACTTTATTGCCCTGTGCTTTACTTTTATTGCATGTTAAACGAGACTGTTGCATGAAAACCAAAACCTTTAGGATAGCCACAAAATCGAAACCAAAACTAAATTAAAAGTAAATAAAAGATAAAATCCACCGCCACAACATTTCAAAATATAAAACAACTCAAAATTTAATCACAAACAGAACAACAAAACCACAACATTAACTAAATTAAAATGTCTCGTTGAATGATCTGGAATACCTCGGATGATGTAACCCAGGTGTTGCTAACGGGATTTCCCACGGTCTAAATAAAAGTGTGGAACTCATTCAGTTGATTTTAGCAAATTCATATGGACTAAATGAATTCGATGAAAATAAGAGTGCCGGGATGACGGAACCGTGGGATCTTAATCGGTTCTGTTTAAACAACTTTAAGATTTGTTTTAATTAAAACACTAAAAGACATTTGGACTTTAAGATTTATAAACCATAAAACTTCTCTCATCTCTTGATTTTCATCTTCTAAAACCAAACCTCTGCAGCAACAAGGAGCTTGGAGCATAGTGGGCAGCACGACCATCTTCATCAGCAAAACTTGTGTCTACATCAGATAAACCTTTCTTAGAATTAAATAACCAAGCCATAGGATTTCGATGTAGTTTGCCTAGTGCAACATAAATCCTCAACTTTTCTTTAGGCATTTGCATAATCATGTTATGCAAATTAAGCCCTATCCAGTCTTAGGATTCTGAGATAGTCGTTGGGTATGACATAAACCCTCACATCTTCGAGGCTATTTTTATGATCATATCATACGAATATAAGTCCTAATTAACTAAAATTGGAAAGATTGAATCATTAAATAAAATTCCTAAATTGAAACCAAACAATATAATAGTTTGGGAAGTTGCCAAGATTCTTCTTGGATCCTCAGTTTCTCCTATTTTTCTTCCTTTGGACTCTTAAAATTAACTGTTCCAAATTTGATCTAGTCTCAATTGAAATTTCTAAAATCCAATCCTTTGAAACCTTAAACTTTGAAATTCTTGAGAGCAAAAGCACTGATCATTATCGAGAGTTTTCTTAAGTATTTTCGGATATTTAAGATGTATTTAACTATAGGGGCTTGCCCTTATAGGGAACTTTAGGAACCCAGGTAATATAAATCTTGTTTAATTCCTTTATATTAAACAAGGGAACTTGTCAGCTTATAAAACTGGTTCGCAGACCAAACGGATGTCACAAATCTTCTAGTTTATTTAATCGAGCCCCATCATCAAGCAAAGGTGTCTATTCTTTGGGATAGATACACGATTTGTGGTGCGGTGTTCGTTTATATAAACTATTCGGGATGTGAGATCAGTTTGATTTCATATATTAAAATTTTCAAACTTAAAATTACTTTCAAAAAATTAAATGTTATTTTCTAAATTATATATATATTTAAATTAAACTTAAAATCTAAAATTTTCCAACAATTTCTGTTTGGCGACCCCTTTTTCAAAACACACCAAACTAAAAATTTGCCGACAATTACTTGAGGACAAGTAATAGTTTAAGTTTGGGGGATTTTGATGCACCAAAAATATATACTCTTTTAGCTATATGTTTTTACATATTTTTGGTGATATTGCACTTTAAAGGTAGGCATTTTTCATGATTTGTTGCAGGTATGATGACTATAGGTAATTGGAGCGAAAAGATACAAAAAAGAATGAATTTGGAGCAAAATGGAGTAATTTGGAGGAAAACAACTTCTGGAGCCGCCGGCGCCAGAATGGTCTCCGACGGCGCCCTCTTCCAGAGAGTTCAGCAATTATTGGCAGGATAGAGTGCCGCCGGTGCCACTATCGGGCGCTGCCAGCGCCCTATGTCGGTTCATTTCAAATTAAAGAGTTTTGGCAGATTTTTGAAGGGGTGCTTGAAGAAACTCTTGGGGAATTTGTTCCTAACATTAAATTAAGTGTTCAAGAAGAAAAAGAAGAGGGGGATTGTTGTAGAGAGTGTAAGGAAAGTGTGAGTGAGAGTTAGGGTTTGTGATTTTAAGAGAGATTCTTCTCTAAGGAGGGGAGAAGAGGGAGTAAAGTGAGAGATTGCTTCTTCATCTTTGTTCCAAGGAGATAATCAAGTGTTGCGAGGAATAGAAAAGGAATCAAGGGAACTTATAAGGAATTTGCTTGAGGAAGAGAAGGAGATAAGTTGTATTTACTATTGTGGTTTGTATGACTCTTCTTTTATATATAAAATCCATGTGTTCTTATATCTTCTCCATGATTTGTGAGTAGTTTCTTTTGCCTTTCTTTTTACATAAAGTAGTGATGATGTGGTGATGTGGAATTAATGTACCCTTAAAGTGTTATAAAAGTTGTGATGTTTCTTTCAATTTGAACTTAATTTATTTTTCAATCCGGCCAATTAAATTGTTAAAATATGTTGAGGAACATTAATTCCAAAAGAATTGAACGTTCTACAACAAGAATGAAGAACCCATTTAATGTCCGTGAATGAATTGCGTAGTTCATAGGGATTAAGTGCAAATGAATAGGGAAATGAGTTTTGATTGACTTCAAATTGGAGGTTTCGTAGTGACAGAATGGGATCCCCAATTTAGTCTTAAGATTGGTAACTAAAGCCTATGATTAGCCTTCGGGTGAAGGGTGAGTGGGAGCTCCGTAGTGAGAGTCGGTATGCTCCCACCCTAGCCTTAGATTAGTGACTAAACTTAAGATATGGCAATGTTCTTTACATGCTTGGAAGAGGAGGCACTCTTTTAAGGGTAAAGAAGAAAATATGCTCCTATTTGGCACAATACAAAAATTTACCATTCTTCATCATCCACACATCATAATCTTTATGCAGGAAGGAAGACACTTTCCAAATAGAAGCATCTTATAAATCACGTAAGTTAGTGTGTGTTAGTTAAAGAGTTTAGTAAGTAGAAATAATTGTAGTAGCTTTATTATTACCGTACTTTGCATTAACTAGTTGTAGTACACTTGAGCAATTGTTACAATTGGTATTGGATTTTAGTGCTATATTATCTGATTTGAAGAACGCTTTCCCTCCCTATAGGATCGATAACCAGGACTCTATTAGAGCCCTGTATTACTTGATATGATACGTATACTTGCGTTGCATGTGTGATTTTACTAAATCATTATAAATATATAAATCTGAATTCATAAAGTCTTGTATTTTTAAGCATATATAAAATCGCCGTCAGACCTCCATTTTTTAAACTGTTTGAACTATTGGATTCGTTGTTTTATTCTCTTAGAAATAATATAATTTATTTTTCATTCGTGCCATGAATTCCCAAGCTGAAACATTTGAAAATCTTCCTAAAATTAACTTTATGGACCCCTTCTTATCTTAGCCCTTCGTTTTGACCACCCATCCAAGACCCCTACTTGTGCAATGTCATCAATCCACATCCTCCCCTCTTATTACCCTCCCACCGACTATCCAAAATTGAAAACCCATCATTTTAATGGTTTCCATCTTTTATTTTCACTCCAAATGAAGCCTAAGTGGGATATTTTTAAAATCCCTGATTTTTCTCTCCAAATTTGTCTCCTCATATATCCCTCCTCCAAGCCCCTAGAATGAATTTTAATCAGCCCCCTCTCCATAATTTTGAAATCCCCAAGCCATAACCGAAATCCCAAGCTCCCCCCTCCAAACGAAGAAGATATCCCCACTCTTTCCCTCCTCAGTGAAAGTCCTGATATCCTTTTCCTCGCTCAATCGAAACCCTCTCCTCTCCCCTTTGCCATCAAAAAATCAAAAATCTCTCAACATCTAAAAAACAAGAATCTAAAGGTATGAAATCTTACTAAGGGGAACGGGGGCATAACTACATACGTTCATACGATTCTAAAGACCCAAATGGTTGTTTTAATGTATGAGTATAGGAGTGCATGCTTTATGTGCTTTTCTTGCATAGGTGAGCGCTTGCACGATGTCTCTTACCTTTCTAAAGTGCAAGTTGGAATTTATTGAGCATAGGGAGAAAATAAAATTTAGAGATCAGAACAAAAACAAAAAAAAAAAATTTTAATTGACAACTCGATCAAAACCACACATAGAATGAAAAAATAACGAAGCAACCATACAAAACTTGTTTTTCACCATAACTAACAATTATAGGAGAAAAAAAATCACAGCCTAATTATCAAACACCCAAAAAAAATTAAAGTACACTAACTCAATCATCCATAACCGCACCCTAGGATAATCCCAAACTATGGCCTTAAGGTAGCAAATGTAGATGAAAACCTAAGACCATACAGATTCTCGAGACTAGTCCAGTTTAGAAACCCTTGTGAGTTACTAGGTTCCCCCATAGATTAAATTGAAGGACCAAGACATGCAAAATAATAATCCTACTCCCTCGGATTATGTGGGTGCCCGAGAATGAAATAATCAGTGGTTAATAGCAAAGACATCCCAAACCAATGCATAGCAAGACGATCTTCCTTAGCCACTTTTACAGTCATAAAGAGGAACTCTAGTTATGTAGGTAGTTAATAATCTGAAGATACCAATGTACCTTAAACAATGGAAAGTCATTGGAGTCTTGACCGGGTACGTTATTCCCATAATTTAAGTTAGTCCACCCATTAGTTTCCTTAGCAATTGGAGTTAGGGTTTCATCTTCATTTAGAATTATCACTAGCTTATCTTTCCTTCAGCCCATGTTATCTTTAAACTCCACTCATTTTCCTTTCTACCTTAAATCAGTTTTATCCCAACTTTAGAGACCCTATTTCAAACCTGATTTCAAAGTCCCAAATCCTAAGACATCATTTTCAAACCCAATTCAAATTCTAATTTAAAGACTTTACTCTGATGATAAGATCTGCTTTCTATACTCAAATTATCGGGTATAAACCCTATCATTCTAACATTGGTCGATCAAGTCAGTCCAAATTCCAACTCATTTTCCTCTGCAACTCCATCAATGTCCCTTTTGAATTTGAGTCACCCTCCATCGTATAGACACTTATTGATGACTTGGCATAATATAAGTCTGATTCATAATTGAGAGTTTTCACAGGAGTCACTTCGAAGATGTAAATAACTATGAGGGATCCCTCACATAGAGCAATCCAGACCGCAGAATAAAATAAACCATATCTTACTCCCATTAAGATAAGTGAAAACCATTGTTCTGTGGACCCACGAGTCAAAGGAGGTCTCCCACATCCGTGTGAATAGTCTCATTGAAAGATAATATTTCTATCCTTTGAGATAGTATACTATTTTGAATTTCATGCATGCCCGCTCAAATAGAAATCCTCACCAAACTTTGTGGTGATCACAACTAAAAAATAAAAAAGAAAACCTAGTAGTTTGTAATGGGTTTGATTGTCATGCTATTTGAGTTTACCTAACCACTATGGTTGGAGCAAACTTAGTTTAGACCGCTTTTGTTTGAAAGAGGTAAAATTAGTAATGAATTTTCTATTTTTTTCCTATACCTAAGGTTGACTTGGTGCATTCTCTGAAAGTTCAAAATCTCTTTGTTTTCTCCACCTATGCACATTTTCTTGTTTTTATTTGTTCATGATAATTTTTGTTTGAAAATGGTCTTTAATTAATAACAAACCAAAGAATATCATGAAGCCAGAGGAACAACTACACTCATCAGTAAATGTGAAGAGTATATGGCTTCTTTTAATAGACTAATACTTGAAGATAATTTTCTGTTGGGACCCATATTAAGTGAGGAGTTCTAAATCCACTATTCTAAGAATAAGTTGAACTTCAAAAATTTTGTATTTATATGTATTAAATCTACCCTAGTTTATGCGAAATTTATTTGAAACCATCCTAAGCAAAGGTTCTAGGGGATTCTTAAAAATCTTTACTATCATTTTAATGGTGATGGGCTTCAATGAACACATATTCTTATTCTCTTTAAAGAGCGACAAAATGGAAGGGCTCAAAAAAAAGACGAGGACTCAAATTAGTACATTTTTATAAAGTTTAAAACGCACCTCACTATTTGGATTGTGCGTTCTCACAACTTATTTGGAAATGGCGTTTTTATTTTGCATTAAACGTGGACCGCGGGTCAACCCTTACGCCCCGCATTTCACAAATAATTTTGACGAGGCTACCCCTCTTCCCTGTCTAGGAGAAAATCGCAGAGGAGACAAGAAGCTCGCAAATTCATGCTTCGGCACTCCTTCGGCTAGGGCAGCGAGGCTTGGCGCAAGGCACAGGGTTTTGAGTTGTGCGATCTCGACCGGGAAGGTGATTGGATAAGCACGCAGCGAAGCCCTTCGTTCTAAGCAGCGATCTCCTCCGAGCAGAAATCAAGTTCACGAGAGGTAGAAGAAGGAGCGATCTCCTCCGAGCACGCCATGAAGCCCTTCAATGCTCCAAGCACGCCGCGAAGCCCTTCATTTCTCCAAGCACGCCGCGAAGCCCATTGTTCTAAGCAGCGATCTCCTCCGAGCAAAAATCGAGTCTCTCTAGTTTTATCACTCTTAACAGTTTTATTTCTTATTTACTATTATATTTTAATAGCTATTTTTGTTTTTATTATTGTTTTGTTAATTAATGAGGAAAGTGGTCCCTCATTACTGTTAATTAATGTAACTATAGGTATTTTTGACTAGTATGAGAAAGAGTTTTGGGAGGTATAAGTTATTTATATGTGTTGAGCACCTCAAAATAATAACCACACAGTTCAAATTGATGTGTTTTATAATCTACCAAATATGCAGCAGCTTGGACGACCACTGAAGTTTGTTCTTGGTGCAATCACTTATGATTGAGTTTATTCATATTTTTTATATTAATCATTATTATTTTATAATAAACAATATGTAATAATCAGTAAAAATATATAATATTATTTTATAATATTTTTTATATCATTCATTATCATTTTATAACTGTTTTTAGGCCTTTATCTTTTTCTTTTATTGTTCTGACATCATTTTTTTTCTCTTGAGTATCAAATATATTGGTATGACACTTATATTGCAATAAGATTACTGCACAAGGGCAAAATAGTCATTTATTCAAAAACAGTTTCAAATCGAACTTGTTTCGAAACTGCATAAGCCAAACAGATCAGTAGAACTATCCAAGACATTCATCGATCGGTAGACTTATTAGGATAAGTCTCACTACTGAATAAGTTTGGATAAGTGCAGTAGTTCCAAATAGACCCTAAAGAGAGCTAATTGCATCTATTGGTACAAGTAATTACAGCCCGTTCAATTAGAATTTTGAACGTTGGGTTACTAGTCTATCAAGTATCCACAATTAATGCTCTATAGACTCATTAATTTTAAGGTGAATTTGTCAAACAACATGAATTTGGATTTGCTTTCATTCCTCAGCTAAGCCATTGAAATTGAGTTTTGAATTTTTGAAATATAGTTTTGAAATTGAATTTTGAATTTTAATTTTTTTTTTTTAATTATCAAGTCGGTCATGCTGCCATAATTTGAAGATTTTGATATTTCCTAAAAACTTTTTGCTGATCTTGGCAGGGGGTCGGATAACAATCATAATTTAGGGTTTTAATTCATTTAAAAAGTAAACAACAAAGTTTATCTAAAACATCTATTTATATATCAATCAATCCATATATATATATATATATATATATATATATATATATATATATATATATATATATATATATATATATCTATATCTATTTATATATCATTATCATCATCTAAGGTACTGCAGAACAATAGATGTTTTGATTGAAACGACCAATAATGCTATAAACCTCATGAGCTCCGAATGATCTTTCTGTCGTCATCAAACACAAGCTCAAGTCACACCACATGTTTGTAGAGAGACAGATCTTCAGTAACTTAAGGTAACAATGCATGTCCACCTTCTATAGAACGCCATATCGCAATCTCTGAGGTACCATCCTCTTTCGCACAAGCTCTGAACATGCCCGTAGTGTTGAAAGCCATGGCAACCTCACCAGTAGCAGAAACGGCAACAAGTCCAGTAGTACCTTCGGGAGAATGCTCAACTACATATTCAGCAGCATCATTCAAAGAAAGACCTTTATATTCCATCAAAGCGGCTACATCCCGTCCAACAGTTGCTCGGATGATCGATTCCCCTTTGCCAGTTGCTGAGACGGCACAGAGGAAATTGGCGTATGTTCCTGCACCTATTATTGGGGTGTCGCCAATCCTGCCGACCATTTTGTTCACCAAGCCACCAGTGGAAGTTGCTGCAGCGAGATTTCCTTTGCCATCCACTGCAACACATCCAACAGTACCGATTTGGCTCTCGCCTCTGTTAGAAGATGACCCTTGAAGAGGTTTCTCAGGAGCAGGTTGAGTGTAATCAATCTGTAATTAGTTTGAATTTAGTAATATCAAATTTAATTCACATAGAAGCTAAGAATGTCTGTAGAAAGCAGGGAGAGTGAATGAGGCAGAACGCTGGGATGCTAATAGCCATATGTTTTTGTTTAAAGCGAATTTTTTTTTCCTGAAACATCTAAACTAATATTTTAGAATTAGATTTGAGGCATGCGTCTCACTTAGTTAAGAAACAATCATGCGAATGATCATGGAAACGTGGACCGATAAATTTTATTCTAATTTAAAAAAGGGTAAACTAGGTGCCCAACTTATGCTGTAGATTCACAGGCAGATTGCAAAAATTACATAATGAAAATGAAACATACCTGCACTCTATTTGCAGCTTTTGCTTGGGTCAGCCTCTCAATATTTTCAGGAGTGATAAAATGGCTTGCGTCCCTTGTTTCAACACCCTGCAGTGTTTAGTTCATCCAACAAGAAAGCTTAGGATGCCTTAGGGTTTAAACAGAATTAAATTAGATAACAGGAGTTAAATTAGCATCAAAGAAGAGAAACTTGGACAGATACTGAAAATGAAGAGCAAGTAGGTCTGAATACATTATAAGGAAAGAACCGGCAATGCCATTCCTGACAGAAGGTGCAAATCCAAAACAAAGAACAATTCCAAAGAGGCCGAAACTATGTTGTATCTGTTAGATATTATTGTGTTTACCTTTTTATTATTTTACCCTACTTAAGGGTAGTTTAGTCTTTCTACCTATTGTATATATATTTATATTTTAGTCTTGTAATGCATAGTTGATGCATTTGCAACCGTAGCCACTTTGCACTCTCTTCTTCTTCTTCTCTTTCACTTCTTCTTTACTTTTATTGCAAGTTTAACATGGTATCAGAGCGAGTTTCGATTCATCCATAGCTTTTGCGGATCCAACTTTTTGAAGTTTTCGGTTTCATCTGTAGTCTACAGTGATAGATCTGATAGATCCAGATCTATTTGAAGTTTTCAGCCTCATTTGCAGTCTACAGCGACAAATCTGATAAATCCAGATTACTGGTTTTTCGGGTGATTAATCTTTCTTGGTATTTGATCTTTCTTTTCTTTCGCTTCACTTCTCGTATTGATAATAGTAGTTATGGTTGGTGAAAAAGATGACTTTCTTGATCCATTAATGTGCGATTAAATGGACGAAATTCTTTCTTATTGGAGTTATGTATTAAAAAAATTTTTGAAAGGCAAACGAATGTGGGGTTATGTTTCTGGCACCTCTGTTAAGCCCTTAGATGTAGGGCTGGCAATTTGGCTCGTTCGCAAACAGCTCGTGTTCGGCTCGTTAAGTAGCTCGTGTTCGGCTCGTTCGTTAAGCCTAACGAGCCGAACACGAACAAATTTTTAAGCTCGAAATGTAAACGAGCCGAACACGAACAACTGTTTGTTTGCTCGTGTTCGGCTCGAATTGGCTCGAAATAAAAAAAATCATATAATTATTTATATAATCATTATTATATATATTAGTTATATATCAATATATTATATATATTTATATTTAAGTTTAAATCATAATTGCTTGTTTGGCAGCGTGGTTATGCTTCTTGTTTCCATTCATTTGGTCCAGGTTCGAATCCGACGCTAAACATATATTTTTTCCAATTAATTTTAACGAGCTAATTTCGAGCCGAACACGAGCCGAACACGAACAAGAATATTTAATTTGAACCGAACACGAACACACCTTTCACGAGCTATTTCGAACAAGAGCCGATTTTGAGCCAAGCTAATTTCGAACGAGCCGAACACGAGCCAAGCCTGAGCTCGCTCAAGCTCGGCTCGTTTACAGCCTTACCTAGATGCAAGAGATGGAAAATATGAAGAAATGTTGGAAGTATGGGAAGCAAACAATTCGAAAATAATCACTTGCATCAATAACTCGGTTTCTCGATCGATCGGTGTTCGATTAGCGAAATATGAAACCGTCGAAAAGTTTGGAATCGTTTAGAAAGATTATATGTGCGATCGAAATTTTATAAAATATTTTCGATTAGAGATAGATATTCGTGCTTTCTTCAACAAGCAACATGAGCATTCAAGAATTTTATTCTGCTATGACTAACCTTTGGGATCGGTTATCTCTTCTTGAATCGCGAGAATTGCGAGCTTTTAAACCATACATCTGATCGTAGAGAAGAACAACGTTTGGTTCGATTTTTAATGGCTCTTCGAGATGATTTTGAAGGAGCTCGTGGAACAATTTTACATTGCGATCCTCTTCCAACGATTGACTCGAGTAGTTAATGAGTCATTAGTTGAAGAAGTTCGTCTCGAGTCTCAATCTGAAAAAGGAAATGTTGAGAAAGGGATCCTCACCACTCCTAATATGTCTGTTTTTGCAGCTACTCATAATAAAAGCAAATCTCAGGGAAAGGTTGGTTTTGATTAATGCAGCTTTTGTAAGCAAAAGGGACATTGGAAAGCTCAATATCCAAAGTTGTTGAACAAATCACAGCAGACACAACTCAATCAGTTCCACCCACGAAGCTTCAAGACACCAACATCAAATGTTGTAGCTATTGTTCCTCCGACAGATCCTCTTGTTGTTGGATATGCATATTCTTCGGGTCCTACAATATCCACCCTTGCTGAGCAGTTCCAAAAGTTTCTTGCCACACAACCACATGCCATGTCTGCCTCCTCAAACATAGGTTTGCATCCCTCTAGCTCATCAGATATATCTTCATCCATTTGGATACTTGACTCCAGAGCTTCTCATCATATGTCATCTGATCGTACCTCATTTGTATCCTTACATCCTGCATCATCTATCTCAGTCATGACGGCTGATGGGACTCCTATGCCACTAGCGAGCATTTGAGTCTATATGCACACCACATTTATCTCTTTCAAATGTTTACTTTATTTCTAATCTTACTTTGAACTTAGTTTCTGTAGGTCAATTGTGTGATTACGGTTTCTCGGTTTACTTTCTTCCACCTCTTGTTATGTGCGAGGATCCGCGATCCGGGAGGCTAATTGGGTCGAGCGGTAAGCTAGGGGGACTTTTTATTCTGGATGAGCTAAAAGTTCCCGATGTTGCAGCTTCCAGTGTTGACCGTCATCATTTCGTTTGAGTTCATCATCTTCTAAATTTTATCTATGGCACTCTCGTCTTGGCCATGTGTCTTCTTCTCGTCTTAAATACTTGGTTTCTAAAGGAGATTTGGGCGAGTTACAAACTCATGATATTTCTGTTTGTTGTGGTTGTAAACTTGCTAAATTTTCTGCTTTACCCTTTTCTAAAAGTGTATCGCTCTCTGTCGCACCTTTTAACTTGATTCATTCTGATGTATGGGGTCCTTCACCTGTTCATGCAAAAGGTGAATCAAGATATTTTGTCTCGTTCATTGATGACTGTACTCGTTATTGTTGGGTTTATCTTATGAAAAATCGTTCTGAATTTTTTAGTATTTATCATATGTTTCGTGCTTTTGTCAAAACTCAACATAATGATGTTATTAAGTGTTTTCGATGTGATCTGGGAGGTGAATATACCTCTACTAAATTTTACGAATTACTTTCCTACGATGGGACTTTTCTTCAAACTTCTTGCACTGACACTCCTGAACAAAATGGAGTTGCTGAAAGGAAACATCGTAACATTGTAGAAACCGCTCGTTCCTTCTTTTGTCTGGCTCAGTTCCAACTGAATTTTGGGGGGAAGCTGTTCTTACTGCAGTCTATATTATTAACAAAATTTCATCTTCTGTTACTTCAGGTTTGTCCCCTTTTGAAAAATTATATGGTAATGCTCCTGATTATTCCATTTTGAGAGTTTTTGGCTCCACTTATTTTGTTCTTCTACCTCATGTACAACGTAATAAATTGTCTTCGCGTTCGGTAATCTGTGTTTTTCTTGGTTATGGTGATGGTCAGAAAGGATATCGTTGTTATGATCCTGTCACTCAAAAACATTTTGTTTCCCGTCATGTTGTATTTCTTAAGCATATGCCATTTTACTCAATTCCCCATTCTTCTTCTCATGGCCTCACAAAGTCTAATCTTATACCAATTGATCCTTTTCACACAGATACAAATACTGTTGATATTGAGCATTGCAGGGTTGGCAGTTAGCCTCGGTAGTTCGCGAGATCCGATGCTCCCCCATCCCTACTGCTCCCCAAGAACCTTCTGTGGCTGTGGATCCTCCTCTTCCTCGTTACCCTCAACGTGATCGTAAGTCTACTAAATTGTCAGATTTTGTTTACTCCACTTATTCAACTTCTTTTGCTTCATTCTTAACCTCCATTCATAATTTGTCTGAGCCTTCTTCCTATCAAGAGGCTGTTTTTGATCCTCTTTGGCAGACAGCTATGGCAGAAGAACATTCTGCTTTGCACAAGACGGATACTTGGGACCTTAAGTCTCTTCCTCCAGGAAAAAGTGCAATTGGTTCTCGTTGGGTATATAAGATCAAAACCAAGTCAGATGGATCTATTAAGCGATATAAAGCTCGTTTGGTAGCTAAGGGCCTTTCTCAACAGTATGATTTAGATTATGAAGAAGCATTTGCTCCTGTTGCCAAAATGACTACTATTCGTGCTCTTATTGCAGTTGCATCTATTCATCAGTGACATATCTCTCAAATGGATGTTAAAAATGCATTCTTAAATGGTGATCTTCAAGATGAAGTTTACATGGTGCCTCCATCAGGTGTATCTCATAATCCTGGTGAAGTTTGTAAATTAAAGAAAGCTCACTACTGTCTTAAACAAGCTCCTCGAGCTTGGTTTGAAAAGTTCTCTATTGTGATTGCATCTCTTGGTTTTCATTCTAGCTCACATGACACTGCCTTGTTTCTCAAGAGTACCTCCCATGGTCGTATCATACTTTCTTTATATGTTGATGATATGATTATTACTGGGGATGATGTGAATGAGATTGCAGAGTTGAAATTACAATTAACTCGACAGTTTGAGATGAAAGATTTGGGTACCCTTCGATACTTTTTGGGGGATTGAAGTGGCTCATTCTCCTAGAGGTTATCTTCTCTCCCAATCTAAGTATATTGGCACCATCCTTGAACAAGCTCGTCTCTCTGATACTCGGACAACTACTACTCCTCTTGAACATAATGTTCAATATAACTCTTCAGATGGTGTTCTTTTGTTGGATCCCACCTTGTCGTACACTTGTTGGCAGCTTGGTCTACCTTACCATTACTAGACCTGATATTGCTTATGCAGTACATGTTGTTAGTCAGTTTGTTGCCTCTCCTACGGCAATTCATTGGGCAGCTGTTCTTCGCATTCTTCGTTATCTTCGGAGCACTCGATTTCAGAGTCTTCTTTTTTCTGTATCTTCTTCTTTGGAATTACGTGCTCACTCAGATGCTGATTGGGGTGGTGATTACATCAATCGTAAGTCTACCACAGGATTTTGCATTTTCCTAGGAGATTCTCTCATTTCTTGGAAGAGTAAGAAGACGGTTGTCTCTCGCTCTTCTACCGAAAGCTGAATATCGTGCCATGGCATCCACGACTGCGAAATTATTTGGTTGCGCTGATTACTTGCGTCGATATAGGTGTCTCTTTCTCAGCTCAACTCCTATGTATTGTGATAACAAGAGTGCTATACTAAGTGCCCGCAACTCGATCTTCCATGAGCGCACCAAACATATTGAGATTGATTGTCATTTCACTCGCCATCATTTTCAACATGGCACTATCACCTTACCCTATATTTCTTGTTTCGTGCAACTTGCTGATGTGTTTACGAAATCACATTCCACTCAACGTTTTCATTTTCTGACTTGCAAACTCTCGATGATTTCGCTTGAACCATCGTGAGTTTGAGGGGGGATGTTATATATTATTGTGCTTACCTTTTTATTATTTTACCCTACTTAAGGGTAGCTTAGTTTTTCTATCTATTGTATATATATTTATCTTTTAGTCGTGTAATGGATAGTTGATGCATTTGCAACCCTAGCCACTTCGCACTCTGTTCTTCTTCCTCTTCTCATCTCTTCTTCTTCTTCTCTTTCACTTCTTCTTTACTTTTGTTGCAAGTTTAACAGTATCGATGTTCTCAATATTCAAGGAAAAAAATAAAATATGATAAGCGTGGTAATATTTTCCCTAAACATCTATATAGTTATTGGTGCTTGTTATCCATTTTATCAAAATTTAGCTGTGCTGGGAACTTTTACAACAAGCACTAAAATGTTCCCCAGCAACTTGTTAGCTGTGTTTAATTGTTTTGATTTGTACATACTAACTCAAGTTTCATGCCTAGGCAATGTACTACTATCATCTTCAATCGAATTTTTGTCATTGTAACAGAGATGGAGAGAAGTAATTAAAGGAAACACGTTCATTTTGCCATTATCTATGCCAACGTTTTATGACATCATTTTTTGCCCGTTAGTTTGTTTAAAATCTCACATAATATAACATAGTGAATTATTCTCCCTTTATTAGGCCATTGCATTTTTGGAACTGCACAATAGGTCACCTAATCCTAGAACTCATGCTACATTGCCTTTATGTGGATTTTGTTGTGTTCGAAATTAAAATAACTTTACTTAATCCTAACGCTAGTATGAACATGCCGGTATAAAAGCAAGAGCAAGTTGCAATAAGAAAAATACAATGAGAATATATTACACTAATAAATATTATGAATTCCTAAGAAAATATTAAGCATATATGGCAACATTGATATGCTAGCATAAAAATTTTAAGAACTTTAAAATCCTCAAAAAACTCAGAATGCTACAACAAGGAGCATCATAAGTTTGTATAGTGCAAGAATAATTGAGAGATCCAAACGGAGAACAAATGTTGCTTGCTAGCAATTACTCGTCAGAATGCATTCCATCATATATTACAAACTTGAAATAGATTTCAGTTTCATAATTTCATGCGACTAAAAAGAGAAAATATATGATAAGATATGGATAGAATAAAAAATAAGACTTCGGTAATTAATGAATATCTACAGAACACCTCTTCAAAATAAGAGTTCTGATCCAGTTCTGTTTCATTGGAAGTTTTGCCAAAACTGTATTGATTGTGCTGAAGGATTAGTATAGCAGATGCCCAAATTAGCTTGTTTGTGTATAAGGCATCGCATATCATGTTTTAAAGTTTCAAAATAACAATCTTTAATTCAGCATACTTATTTGTTTCCGCAATATCAAAAAAGAACGAGATTGAACATCACAACCCTTGATACCAATCAAAATTTCCCAAAACAGAAGCCTCTTTTGTAGATTTAAAACCAAGACAAATAGATGAACCTTAATTTTAAGCAAATAAGATACTACTAACCTGTTCCTTTGCAAAGGATTCAGCTCCATCAAATGCCAGGTAAATATGAGGTGTTTTCTCCATTACGAGCCGTGCAAGTGAGATGGCGTTAACAACTGTAGAAAGGCCTGAGACAGCACCACATCTTTTTGTGTTGCCATCCATGATGCATGCTTCCATTTCAACAGTACCATTGGTGGTCAAGACAGATCCTCTTCCAGCATTAAAGTATGGGCAATTTTCTAACTCGCGCACCTACAAAATTAATTTACAAATCAAACTCCCAAAATGAATTATAAATGATAAAATGAATAGCTAGCATGAACAAGAATTCCAAATTAAGCTTTGGGTCATGCCTCGAGTAATTCTAGCGAAGCAACTGAATACATCGGTTATATCTCCAAAGAACAGATAAGAATTTGCTAGCTTCCTCAAGACATTAATATATATAAAAACGAATGTGACTAATGAAAAGTCACGTTCTTAGTTATCAGCAGGTGATGATGGACATGCCACAATCCATTAATTAGCAAATAAAAATTTCTATTTTCAATAGAATTTTGTCTTGGTTGTTAGATAATAGTGTTTACATTTTTATTATTTTACCCTACTTAAAGGTACAATAGTCTTCTTGCCTACTAAGGGTAGTTTAGTCTTCCTACCTATTGTATATATATTTATCTTTTACTCTTGTAATCGATGGTTGATATGATTGAAACCCTAGCCACTTTGTGTTCTCTCTTCTACTTCTCCTCTCTTCTTCTCTTTCACTTCTTCTTCTTTTGTTTCTATTGCACTTCTTAACATGGTATCAGAGCAAGTTTCTATTGCGCCCACCTTCTAGGGGTTCAGGGCGAAGCCCCGGAAATAATTTTTCAAGTGATCTATTTGAAGTTTTCGGTCTCATTTGCAATCTACAGCAATAGATCTGATGGATCTGGATCTATTTGAACTTTTCAGCCTCATTTGCAGTCTACAGCAATAGATCTGATAGATCCAGTTGCAGTTTTTCGGGTGATCAATTGTTATTGGTATTTGATCTTTCTTTTTCTTTCATTTTCTTTTCATATTGATAATAGTAGCTATGGCTGGTGAAAAAGATGATTCTTTTCAGTCTATTAGTGTGAAATTAAAAGGACAAAATTACTCTCTATTGGAGTTATGTATTGAAGAATTTTTTAAAAGGCGAAAGAATGTGGGGTTATGTTTACGGAACATACGTTAAGCCCGTAGATGAAAGTGATGAAAAAAATGAAGAAAGGATGGAAGTATGGAAAGCAAACAATTCAAAAATAATCACTTGGATCAATAATTCGGTTTCACAACCGATCGGTGTTCAATTAGCAAAATATGAAACCGCCAAAGAAGTTTGGAATCATTTAGAAAGATTATATACGCAGTCAAATTTTGCAAAACAATATCAATTAGAAATGGATATTCGAGCTCTTCAACAAAACAACATGACCATTCAAAAATTTTATTCTGCCATGACTAACCTTTGGGATCAGTTATCTCTTATCTACAGAATTATGAGCTTTTAAACCATACATTGATCGTAGAGAAGACAACGTTTGGTTCAGTTTTTTATGGCTCTTCGA
Organism: Papilionanthe hookeriana x Papilionanthe teres; assembly: GCA_022702705.1. Lineage (NCBI taxonomy): Eukaryota > Viridiplantae > Streptophyta > Magnoliopsida > Asparagales > Orchidaceae > Papilionanthe > Papilionanthe hookeriana x Papilionanthe teres. The sequence goes on along the minus strand of CM040432.1, from coordinate 19,237,598 downwards.
GATGATTGTGAAGGGCTTCGTGGAACAATTTTACTTCGCAATCCTCTTCCAACAGTTGACTCAGTAGTTAATGAGCTGTTGGCTGAAGAAATTCGTCTCAACTCTCAATCTGAGAAAGGAAACGTTGAGAAAGAAATCCTCCCCACTCCTAATATGTCTATTTTTGCAGCTACTCATAATAAAAGCAAATCTCATGGAAATGTTGGTTTTGATGAATGTACCTTTTGTAAGCAAAAGGGACATTGGAAAGCTCAATGTCTAAAGTTGTTGAACAAATCACAGCAGACACAATTCAATCAGTTCCACCCACGAAGCTTTAAGACTCCAACATCAAATGTTGCAGCTATTGTTTCTTCGACAGACTCTGTTGGTGTTGGACATGCATATTCTTTGGGTCCTACAGTATCCGCTCTTGCTGAGTAGTTTCAAAAGTTTCTTACCATAACTAGACCTGATATTGTTTATGCAGTACATGTTGTTAGTCAGTTTGTTGCCTCTCCTACTACAGTTCATTGGGCCAATGTTCTTCGCATTCTTCGTTATCTTCGGGGCACTCAATTTCAGTCTTCTCTTTCTTACATATTCTTCCTTGGACTTACGTGCCTACTCAGATGCTGATTGGGGTGGTGATTCCACTAGTTGTAAGTCTACCACAGGATTTTGTATTTCTCTAGGAGATTCTCTCATTTCATGGAAGAGTAAGAAGCAAGCAGTTGTTTCTCGCTCTTCTACCGAAGCTGAGTATCATGCCATGACATCCACCACTGCTGAGATTGTTTGGTTGCGCTGGTTACTTGTTGATATGGGTGTCTCTTTCTCTAGCCAACTCCAATGTATTGTGATAATAAGATTTCTATACAAATTACCCACAACTCAGTCTTCTATGAGCGCACCAAACATATTGAGATTGATTGTCATTTCACTCGCCATCACTATCAACAAAACATCATCACCTTACCGTATATTTTTTCCTCTATGCAACTTCCTGATGTATTTACGAAATCAAATTCCACTCAACGCTTTCGCTTTTTGACTATGAACTCTCGATGATTCCGCTTGAAGCATTGTGAGTTTGAGGGGGATGTTAGATAACATAGTGTTTAGATTTTTATTATTTTACTCTACTTAAGGGTACTTTAATCTTCTTTTCTACTAAGGGTAGTTTAGTCTTCCTACCTATTGTATACATGTTTATCTTTTACTCTTTGTAATGAATGGTTGATGTAATTGAAACCCTAGCTACTTTATATTCTCTTCTACTTCTCCTCTCTTCTTCTCTTTCACTTCTTCTTTTGTTTCTATTGCACCTCTTAACATTGGTAACATCTATGGATGTGGATGAAGGGGATAAGAATCAACAGGAGGGTGATTAAGTTAATATCTATTACATGAAGCAAAGTCTCTACTTGGTGATATAGCTTGTATGCATTGCAATATAAACACCATATAGCACGGAAAAAATTCTAAAAAGCTATGGACATGAATTCAAAGAACATTTTTCTTCACAAAACCCTTCAAACAAAGGTAAGCTAAGCAATACCTAAACAAAATTTCATTCTACATGCCAAGAAAACATCTGTTCTAAGAAATTGTACATACAATGAAGACATTTTTATTTGTTTTCGCTTTCTATTAAGAACAATAACAGGAAAAAACATGAAAAAGACAACCAATAAGAAACTATCTCCGCTTCTGCCACTTCTGCATTTGAGCAGGTTTGTTATCGGATACCCACCATAGAGGAATATAAACCTTTCTCCTAATATTTCCGTCAGAAGATTCAATTTAATGAATTCCATTTCAACATCTATACATATAAAGAAAATATCAATTATCTATAAAAGTCTTCCATAGTACTTTCTTTGTTCAACAAAAATTCACGAAATTTGAGTTTTTCTAGTGCTGTAGAACAAAATTGAGCGAAATTTATATATATATTGGATTGATTAATTAAAATAAATAAACCCAAATATTTACCCCAATTAACTCGATCACTTTTGCACAAATAAGGATCTCTTCCTCCCCCAAATTTGGGATTTTAACAACTTCAATTGTAATATTAAAAACAGTTACAATTAATATTTATATAATATAATTATATATATTATATTTAAAGTTCATTAATTAAATTATAATAGAACATAATTTTATCTTACCAAAGACTCGACAACCCTAACCCATGCACGTGCTTCTCCTTCCTCCTCTTCCTCTGCACGCGAGCCTCAGCTTTCTGACACAGATGCACGCAGAGGTGCTCGACTCACTCTTCTTCTTCCTCTGAGTTCTTTTTCCTTTGAGTGTGGATCGATTGCAGCCCGCACGATGAGCCACCCTTCTCGCACACCAATACAACACTGCCAGCTTTGACAATCCCAAGCAAACTCGCAGCAACTGCCAACGTCAACTTTCCTTCCTTCAATTAGGGCACGACAAAACCTTATCTTTCTCCTCCTTCCTTCTCCTTCCTTTAGCTAGGGTACAATGTTGCTTCCCATGCACACATGCGGTAATTTCCATGCTTCTCTATCTTTTTTTTTTCCTCGCACTTGATCTCTGAGTTCTTCCCTCTCTTCTGATTTCACTAGTTCAAAAAGAGCATAACAACTTTTAAGTTGTAACGGTAGAGAATCTCATATTCAAGTAATAATAATAATAATAATAATATTATTATTATTATTATTATTATTATTATTATTATTTACTTATAAAATATAGTTATTACAATCTCCCCTCTTTATAAAAATTTTATCCTCAAAATTCAAAAATTTAAATATAACAACAAACATACCTTAATTGAAAACGCGGGGGATATCTTTCTTGCATATCATAAGCTTTCTTCCAAGTAGTATTCCCTCTGATCCGTACTTCCATAAAAACTTCACAAACAGACTTTCACACCATCCAATCTCATAATTTGACCCTCATACAATTTATCTGGTCTTTCAAATGGATCAATCTATCTAATGGAAAAAAATGAGCATACTTAGTCAATCTATCAAAAATTACCCAAATAACATCACAACTCTATCGTTGGCTTGACAAAACCAATCTCAAAATTCATAGCAATCTCCTCCCATTGTCACTTTGGAATAAGTAAAGGTTGTAACAGACCTTCAGGATGTTGATGTTCTATCTTCACAAACTGATATGTAGAACACTTAGCCACAAATTTTTCCACCCACCGCTTTAATCCTGATCACAAAAATATTTTTTTAACATCTTGTTACATTTTATTACTCCCTGGGTGAATAATATAGTCATAAAAACAGCTTCCTCTAGAATTTATTTTCTCAAATTATCAACATTTCAAACATAAACCAAATTTTTTTATTTGAATAAGTCATCCTTATCCAACACATACTTTCTCCAAACTGCCTGCCTTAACCTATCTAACCTTAACCTATACTAGAATTTTTTTAACACTGCTATCTCTGGCTAATGAATTCTCCATTATGCCTTTCAAAGTGGGTTGCACAGTCAAACTGTGATAATCATGCAAATAAAATTAATGCTAATAATAAATAAATAAATAAAATGATATCGATGTCATTCAAATGAGACTCGCTCACGGGAATCAAAATGACATAATTTCCTTTTCTACATTCTACCGAACACACAAAGGAATCACAAAGATTGAGAGTGAGGGAGAAGAAGGGAAAAGTGGCGACACATGTAGGAATAATCGATGTTGGTTACGATGCCATGCAGACCATAGTTGTAGCCTCATATGGGTTCAGGTGGCTTTTGGGGCTGTTAGGTTCAGTCAAGTGGCTTGAATGAGAAGGAGTGAACAAATCGTTGGTGAGGTCTATGACAACACGAGAGCAACCAATTAACTTATTATTAACGATATTAAGATCACTAAAATCGATCGTATTTTTACAAACTTTATTGAAAAGTTTATCAAAACAACTCACTCATCTATGTTGAATATATTTTTCTAAGAAAATTTTTTTTTTATTTTCATCTTTAATACATTTTACTTAAGTTAAATATTTACTTTTTTTCTCTCTTTGTTTGGCTAGCTTATACATATATTTTTCACTATCTTAAGTAAAGATCACTAAAAACAAAACTTTCAACATCACATATTGTTCTTATAGACTCTCTATGGGTCATTTTATAATTTTCCAAATTTTCTAAGATTTTTCGTTTAAACCAATTTTCATAATATAATTTCTTATATTTTATCTTTTCTTGCACATTTTATTGCATCAACAACTATTTATTTTTATAAAAATATTTTTTCTTTTGAATCTCCAAATAAATCTTTTGTCACTTGTTTAAGAGAAATTGTTATTTTATGCCACATAGAATTTACTTATTCATGAATATCTCAAATCTCAAAATCTTCAAGTTTACCCTATAAAATCAATTTTATTTGTCTTTTAGGTGCCCCCATAAAATTCTATGATAATAATTCCTAATATTCTTTATTTCACAACGCTTCATCTTAAAATCCAGAACTAATAATCAATGTTGAGTATTTAAATTCTCACTTGGAATGATCTTACAATCTTTATATTTTCGACGATATCTTCTCCTCATAAGAAAAAAAAACAATTTTTGTTTTATTAGATCCATTTTTATAAGTAATAATATGTTCATATCTTTTATTGAAATAAGTATTAGCAATAAAAAAAATTATACGCTAAAACAAAATCTAATATAACTCTATCATCTTCATTAATCACTCCAAAATCTTAGCCACCATGAAAATTTCTAAAATCTTCGACCACTATACCGACATATCCATTTAAATCTCCTCCAATAAAAATTCTTTCTTTAAGAGATATCATTTGTACTAATTCTTCTAGATTTTTTTTTTTTTGAACCTATATCAAAACTTGCTTGAGGAGCATCAACACTTATAATATTAAAATTTATAGAATCAACAACAATCTTAAGGGTAATAATTCCATCTCCACTTCTATTAATTTTTACAACATTGTCCTTCAAACTCTTATCTATAGTTACACCTAGACCATTTGTAGTGTGACTTTTATCTGAACACCAAAGCTTAAAACATAAACTAGCAATCTACTTACATTTTCTCCAACCCATTCAGTTTCTTGAATAAATAAAATATTTATCTTTATATGAATCATAAAATCAATTAATTCCATTAATTTATCTGTGAGAGTATATATATACCAAGATTTTATCCTAGTATTAGTTTTACGGACTAACTTCTTTACTCACGACCGCCTGTAATGTGAGAACTCTTACTTATTTGATACTACAAACGGGCGACGGTTTAACGGCCATTGCACACTTTTCTCTGTATTCAGGCTATAGAACCTTCACTTCTAGGGATGCCCTAGCATTTACAAAATGATTAAAAAAGTAATTTCAAACCAGATCACTGTTCACTTGCTCTCAAGGAAAAAGCATTCGTGATGGATACAGAACGAAGCCTAATACAACTTCTTCGTCCAGTTCATAAAAAAAAAAAAATTATTTTAGAGGCAGAGAGACTTGAGAAAAAAGAAAAGGCAGAGAGAAGACACGGATCCGCTAATATATATATATATATATATATATATATATATATATATATATATATATATATATATATATATATATATATATATATATATAAATTTAAAAAATTAAAAAAAACAGAACGAGAGTGGTAAAATAGAGAGTTCCGGAAAAGGATGCCGGTTTCTTACAACGAGCTCGACCACATCTAGCGGCGTTCGATTGGCCTTAAGGGCTGCAACGCCATGGCTCAGACATCGGCGAAGTGTCTCCTCTCGCGGTAGCCTTCGCTCTCGCGGGAGCGATAAGGGGATGTCTCCGGCGCCGCCGTGAAGAGCGATCGCCCAGCCCATTCCCTACTTCGCTCTCTTTCTCGCTTCAGTTGTGCCTCTGTTGCAAAATGTATGGCAAGAATCCAAACCCAATTTTGCGTCAGCATGCCACAGATGCATTATTCGTCTGATGGGACTTTAACACGTGAAGGTAATGTTCACACGGTTTGGATGGGCTGTAAACCACGCTCATCTATATAAAATTTATTTATTCAAGTTTATTTAAATAATTGTGTGAAACAATTTTTAAAAATAATGTAAAAATAAATAAATCTGAGCAAATAATTGATTTATTCAGATTTATTTAAATAAATAAATTCAAGATGATTCGTTAATATGAACGAGTCTTTGTGCTTGAAGAATGCCTCAAGTCAGAGCCCAACAATAGTTGATAATTTTAGTGGTCATTTTGACCACGCTCTGTAGCCTCAAAACATAAGGTTTTATTTATGAGACATAACACTCTAGTTCCAGTCAGAAATCATCATCAGTTGATGATGAAATCGCTAGATATGGTTGCACTCACCAAGACATTTTGGACATGTTTCAATATTGATGATCAACATGAGATCTAATCCGAGCTGAAGGTGATAGAGCAAGCCAAGGATGCTGGTGTTGAGAGACTCAAGGACATGATTGAACATATGCAGTGTCAAGCACATTGTCGTGATAAATGATTTTTGATCGAGGTGGAGAAGGAAAAGGAAGAAGAGTTTGACCACCAAGATGACTGTATTTTTCTTTTTGTGTAGAGCTTCATTTCTACTATTTTCATTTATTCATTGATTACTCTTATATTTGATGATTATTTGTGATTTTTTGTTATACATTTTATGATTTCATCAAATATTATTGTCACTTTATTCTTCTAAATTGTCATGAGATATTAAAGATCTAGACGTTTGTCTTATTTCGCTATCTCAAATGTGTAAAATTTGTCTGGCTAAGAAATTTTTAGTACAAAAATTGGACTAATTAAAAGTTGATTTTTAGTTGTTATATTTTTACCGGTTGAAAAATCAACTACTTAATTGGTGGCAAAATCATTAGTCTATAACTTAGCCTCTAAGTTTAGTGACAAATATTTTAGATAGTAATAATACAACTATTGAATTATCAGTCGAATTGATAAACTCGTTGAAATTTTTTATCCGACCAAGCACTTTTTGAGAAGCAATAATCCGCGGACAAATATGAGCTATAATTCAGCCGAAAATCAAAATTAGTAGTATAAAAGGGTGATCTTACCCCTTAATTTTTTGACTGACGAATTGTGAACTTTTTTATAGTGTCCATAGACATGAGTAAATTTTATAAAAAATTCATCTCAAATCTATATTTTTTAAGGAAAATGAATAAAAAATAGAAAAAAAAAAAAACGTTTACTTAACACACCTATATTCTAGTATCGGAAAATTTACATACGGAGCACACAATTCTGATTTATTAACATATCTCACACCTAAATTTTCATATTTTCATTCATAGCACTTTGATGTTTTAAATTTATGCATGAAATATGTATTACATTTTAGAAAAAATCATAATATGGCCATTTTTATGTGATTATGAAGATTTGAATGCTAAGCGGGTAAATATGAATGTTTAGGTTTGAGATATGTGAATACATAAAAATTGTGTTATGTATGTAAATGCCTCTTTATAGTAAATCAAATGCATGAAACTACTACTATCAAAAACACATAATTGAATACACACATGAAGATACTAATTAATTATATAATAATATAGGTTAAAAATATCAATGCATGTAATAGATATAAATTAAAAATCAAATGCATCCTTATATTCATCATAAGGTGTATTATTTTTCTTTGTCATTAATAATGTAGCACTTCCCAAACTGCATATCACATGCTTGTTATATAATCTATAGTAGTAAATGATCAATATGTTATTAATGGTATTCTAAAGCATCATCTATAGTTTTTTGTTCTGCGTGTCTTATTTGGTATTTTATTGTCCTACATAAGAATGCATCCTAAAGGAGTCATCAAATTGAGCATCACAAGTTGTGCATTTATAAACTTATCCTTTCCTTGAATTGCATCCAATGATGAACATCATTATCACTTGGGACACCGTCTTACTTCCCATATCTCTCAAGAAGAGTAGCACTACAATAATGCTTCTTAGAAATAAAATTGATATTATATTTAATTTAATTTTTTAATCATAGGTAATGTTTCATAAGCTAATGAAGACTAACACGTGGCATTGTCATGCATAGATAAACTTCTCCTTTTTCATGTATATACTTTTAAATAGTTATATTGTGTAAGAAATTTTCTATTGTGAAACCCAATAGATGAATGAATAATATTATTAACTAACCCACTCCCCTCTAGTGTTTTCTCATGTGTCGCGCTTGTCCTCGTCCCACATTTGCTCAGTTATTCTCATGTGTCTCGCTCGTCGTCATTCTGCATTTGATCGGTAATTCTCCTCTTCTTCTCTTCGTTCTCTGACATTTGTGACTTTTCTTGATGGGTTTTGGTTGTGTGGATTTGCTTGGAGGATTGCTCCGTTAGCCATAATGATTTTTGTTGTTTTATTGGTGGATTTTCATCTTTTTCAGTTTTCTCGGTGGATTTGCTTGATGGGTTTTGGCTATGTGGATTTGTCTGGTGGATTGCTCTGTTAGCCATAATGGTTTCGATTGTTCTCTTGGTAGATTTGCTTATGATGAGATATTGTATAGAGGATAACTATCTCTCATGCTTTTTATTTACATATTCCAACCAGCGTGATTGGACTATGAATGAACTCATCAAATCACAGTGTGATATTCTCACTTACAACACCTTAGTATCACAAACATATGCATGAAAGATGTATATCACTTTTACGATGGCATAAAGAATGGTATTTTTGATATGATAATAAAAATTTAAAAAGTTTCCATGTTCTGTGCTGCGGGGAATTGAGCCTTATAAAATTTACCCCTAAAATGAAATAGTCAAATGGCCTCAGTTGGAAATGAAACTAACATTCACAATTCTGTTTCTTTTGTATAAATATTTATATGGTAGAATGTATAATAGAAAGAACTAGGCACATATTTAAAACCTTGTCTCATGATGGGGTGGAATATTTTTTTTCCTAGTATGATTTTTTCAAAAAACTGCAAAAATAAATATATTCTTTTTTCTAACCTCAATTGATCTAAGATAATTCTCTTTGATGCTTTTCATTTATATATTCCAACCAGCATGATTGGACAATGAATGGACTTATCAAATTATAAAGTGTGATATTCATACTTACTGTCGGTGCAGAGAGTTTGTTTAGATTTAATTTATATAAATATAGATAGAAGTTTAGAAAATATCATTTTAATTTTGAAAAATATGAAATCAAACTGATCTCATATAATCAATAGTTTAAATAATCAAGCACTACACTACAAGACATGTATTTATCAAGAACAATGAATACATTGATTATTGGTGAGGCTTGATCAAATAAACTAAAGAATCTATGACATTCGTTTGGTCTTCAAACCATTTATGTTGACTGACAGTTTCCTCTATCTAGTATGAAGCAATTAGATAGGGTTTATATTAATTTGGGGTATTTAAGTTTCCTATAAGGGTAAGCCCCTATGGTTAATTACATCTTAGATAAATGAAGTCACATAAAAAAACTCTTGATATAGATCAGGAAATATTTATATTCATGACTTCCTAAAGGTAGGGTTCTTCAAGAAAATGTTATAATGGGAAATCCAATAGGTGAGTGGCTCGAGTTTGAAGCAGATTATAGAAATCCAAATTAAAAACAAAGCTTGGGGAAGAACATAGATCCAAGGAGAGTCTTGGTGTTTACCTAAACTATCCTAGTGTTTGGTTTCAATTTGAGATATTTATTTAATGTTTCATCTTGACAATTTTATTATTTAGGGCTAACATTACCTGATACCGATCATGTGAATAGCCTAGAAGATGGGAGGATTTATGTCATATCCGATGACAACCTCGGAATCCTAAGACGAGTTAGGGCTTATATTGCACAGCATGGTTATGCAAAGGCCTAAAGAGATAAAGTCAGGATTTAAGCTGCATTAGGTAAGCTACCCTGAAGTCCCACGGCTTGTTGTTTAATTCTAAGGAGTTTCTTGTTGAAGTTGGTCGTGCTGCCAACTTTGAGTACTCCATGCTCCTCGTCATAGCGGGTTAAATTTAAAGTAGCGTCAATTGAAGAGAAAAGAGATGTGTAATGTTTTGGAAATGTTTAAATTGAGGTGTCTTAATACTTATTGGGGGAGTTTAAGTTGATTATAGCGACACCGGTTAGGATCCCACAGTTCCCTCATTTCTGCACTACTATTTACTTTAGATTCACCTAGTCTAGATGAATTTACTAAACTAAACTCAATGAGTTTCATACATTCATTTAGACTGTAGGAAAGCTTGTTAGCAGCCGTAGGTTGCCTCCTTCGAGGTATTCCCGATCATCCAAAGAGATGTTTTTATTTAGTTGCAATTGTAATTTTGTTGCTTTGTTTGTGATTTAAATTTTGAGTTGTTTTATATTTTGATTGTTGTGGAGGTGAATCTTATCTTGTTTTGATTTTAATTTTTAGTTTTGGTTTCAGTTTTTTGGTTATCCTAAAAGTTTTGATTTTCATGTAGGGTGACATTGCTGTTTAACATGCAAGCTCATAAGCAAGAAAATTGTAGTAAAGAAAATATAGAAAAGAAGGTACATATAAAAGTGTACCTGGTGATCCACTTTTTGATATTTATACTTACAACTGTGATATAAAAATTTAGCAACGACACCAAAAACTTGATCTTGCTTGAATATATTCGATGATTACGTTATGAATTTTATGATTTATATTGTGGATACTACGCAAGTATATGTATCGTTATCAAGTAATATAGGGCTCTAATGGAGTCCTAGATATCGATCCCACAGGGAAGTTAGAAAATTTCAAAAAAAAATTAAAGTAAACTTACTAATCTAGTATACAGAAATTAAGAATACTTAGACTAGAATAAACTAATGCTTAAGGTTGAATATAAGTTTTCAGAAAGTTATCTTTCTCCTTGTTTTAGAGAATTAAGTGAACGAAGAATTAAATAAGTTTTTAATTGTATTGTGCCAAATAGGAGCATTCATATTCTTTACCCTTTGGTCCAGATGCAAAAAACTTTGACTAGTCTTATGTTTGATTACTGAATCTGCGGCTAGGCTGGAAGGATACCGACTGCCACTTCAAAGCTCCCAAGTTCCCCTCGCCTAAGGGCTAACATCTACACTTCAGCTCTGAAACAATAAGACTGAATTGAATATTTTAGTCTGTCACACTAAAATGTCCAATTCTACGCCCAATAGTTAATATTTCCCTATTTATTTGCACCCTCCTTCTAAGGCTTTTGACTTCCCTGAATCTTTGATGTAATCTTTACTATCGTTGATACTTCAACATATGTTAACAAATCAATTGGCCATATTGAAAGTAAATTAAAATTTAAGTTAAAGATTAGCACAATTTCTATTTTCATATTTTAAGGCACAATTACTTTAATTCATCATTTCACGAAATCTCGATAACAAGGAGAAAGACTAAGGAAACTACTCAAAATGCATGGAAAAATAACACAAAGCATGGATTTCATCAAAATTAATAAAAAATTACAAATATAATTATTTTAATTCTTCTCCCCAAGCAGATTCTTGAAGTTCCTTTGACTCTTCCTTCAAGTACAGCACACCAAAACGCTAAACACTTTATCTACTCACTCAAAGACTCTTAAATTACACTTAACATCCATACAAATGACACAAAACTAACACAGCAATGACAAAAATTCGTCTCTATTTATAGAAGGGATCGATTCTCCAAAGGTTTCTTAAGAACCTCTTCAAAATGCGTCCAGGTTTAAAGTATTTTGGTTCTTTTTAACTGTCTTGCAGTCGGCGGCTTGGTCTCGCCGTCGGCGGGCTTCTAGAAGATAGGCTAACCGCGCTGATCTCGCTGTCGGCGGGCTCGATCTCACCGTCAGTGGGCTCCTTATAGTATATTAAAAATCTTTCGGGAAAAACTCGTCGTCGGTGGCCTAAATCTCACCGTCGGTGGGATAGTTCAATTTTTATCAAATTGAGTCCTTTTTGCTCCAAATCCGCTTCTTTTGTGCTTTTTGCTTTCAGTACTTATAAATCTTCATTCCTATCATAAAATAAAGAAAATAGCTTTCTTTAAAGTGCAATTTCATATAAAATTGGTATGAAATTCTTAATATATTTTCTAGTGATCAAATTCCCCCAAACTTAACTATTAATTGTCCTCAAGTAATTTAGATACTACATAAAAGTAAATGATTTCTTTGTAGTAAGGTTTTAATTCAGAAATTCTTTGAATTATATTTAAATAAGTATTATAGTAAAGTTTTCTAGAAATATTTTAAAATAATTAAACTAATTCTATAGATATAAGGTTTATTTAGTTCTCAAGTTTTAAGATTTCTAGTCTTCATTTATTTCAAGAATGACTATACTTTTCAATATTAAATTACTTAAGATATTTAGATGATAGGAATTTCATGAAAGCACTACTTAGTAAAATACTAATCCATATATATAAGTTCAGAAATGTAATTGAAGTTTACCCTTTAGGTTGATTCAAATGAAGCCAATTTTTGATAAGGCATATCCTCAAGCTTCTCCTCACTTTATATATATATATATATTCTTTTCTCTTTTTTCCTGGATTTATTTTCAATCCCTTTTTCTTTACATTTTTAAGTGTGGATCACTATTTTTTGTTAGTCTGTTAATAATTTTGAACTTCATTTTCCTCTTCCTAAATTTGAAACTGGAAACATTTACTTCTCTTATATATATTTCAAAGATTTTACTTCATTGGGTTTCAATCTTTTCTTTCTCAACTAAATATTTAAGAATTTCATATTTGAAAATATAGTTTTCCTTACTTTAAATAGTTAACTATATTCTTATTCTCTTATACTAAATATCCTTAATCTAAAAATTAGTTAATCATTAAAAGTATTTCTTTTAACTTTGTATAATAATTAAATAAATCAATTCTAGTTTACTGAATTAAAATTACTACAAAAATTCATTTTTATAATAATTTTGAAAATGTAAATTGAGATCAATTTAATAATTAAATTTGTATTTTTCCCTCCCCCAAACTTAAATTTTTCTATCTATCTACATAGGGTGAAAAGGAAATAAACTGTAATATTTAAATCATACCTTCGAGCTTTAGGTATTTCTTCTTTTTGAAGTTCTGCAGGATTTTTCCATTACTTAATTAATCTGTACTGTTATTATTTTTCTATACACCAAACATTAAAGAAAGTGCTGGGTAAAGAGGTTTAACATAATATTACCACATTTTATACTAACATATTATACTACATCCACATACATTTACTAATTCAATCCAAGATTACAATAGCAGTCTGAAAACATTACAAATTTAAAACTGTAAAACTTTAATAACAATATTAAAACAATCTACACTACATCATAATCAAGTTCATAAACTAAAACATCAATACTAAAATGTAAAACAACAAACAAACAATAACAACATTAGAATCTATAACTAAACAAATAAACATAACATCTAATCTTCTGCATCGAAGTCCCAAACTATATTATCATTTCCTTGATCAGTGGGTGGATTAGGCTGGTAATGAGTATATCGGGGACACTCAGGAAATACAACATCAAGTTCTCCTCTCCTGTAACGATTTTCAGCATCATAATAGGCTATCTCATACTCTGAATGTCTTTGGAGATACTCACTGTCATAATCATGTCTTCTTTCTAAACCCCTAATTCTCTGATCAATATGCTCCAGTTTTTCTTCTATTTTCTCAAAACTTTTCCACTGTAAAGTCATCTCATTCATCAAATCTTGAAGGGTAGGAGTACTATAGGGAGGAGGGTCATAACTGGTAGAGGGAATATCTCTACTCGAAGAAGGTACATAACTCCTTGTCCCATATCTCCATCCTTCGTGGGATTCATATTTCTTAATATTAGCCGGAGAAATGGGTTTCATAGGCTCCACCCATTCCTCATCATCTATTGCCTCTACCCCAGATAATTGGCAGAGTGCATAGATCGGACCGGGATGTCCTAGTCCTCCTCCGCTTTCACTTCTTGCGGTGGCTAATATATTCTTATAAATTATACTTCCCACATTAATACTTTTTTGGTTCTGAATGCAGAAATTCAGAACTGCTCTATCTCTTGTTACCTCACTATGGTGGTGGTAGGTAACAAGGTAGAACAAATGAAATAGTGTCAGGCTTTAGATGATGCATTCAACATAGAAAGAGGGAAGTTTACCCGTTCTCACTGCTTCATTTTCCAAACTCCTTTCCCGTCAGTGAGAAAGTCGATCACCTCTTCCAGTGGTCCTTCCATAGTTCCAAATGTATCATACTCACTGGTGTAGGGGTCTTGCACTTCGTAATAAGCATTTATTCGTGCAACGCTTAATTCCACAAAAAATCTTTTAACCTTAACCCGTGTATCTTCAGCCTGTGTCAGGTTGGCATAGAATTCTTTTACTACTTCCACAACAGCTCTGTTGGTTATGAAATAGAAATTTTCCCATCCTCTTTCTTTAATATTTTTCGCTCTACTTCACCTCCAGGACTTTTGAAAACTCGATCCTGAATGCATTTCCTGGCTTGAATATTGTGAAAATATCTTGATTGTGCCCTTGTATTCACAAAACGAGTCTCGTCATAATCCATTTTCCTCTTTTGTCGTGAAGCCATTTTTCGATCTGTAAAATTCACAAAAAATTTTAACTAAACTTCTAAATATTACTAAGATGGCTTCCAATAGTTATTAAAATCAATTTAAATCAAGTTCCATGAATTTATTCAAGTCTTTTCTTCTCATTTCAAAGTTTTCCAAAATTCCTCAATGTAGAAGAAATTCATGGTGAAAATATAAAATTTTTACATAGGAGTGAAGCTCTTACCAAGGGAAGATAAAATCCAGCGTCAAATTGTGTTGAAATCGCTTCAAATCCAAGATTCCACAAGCCCTAGGTCGGTTTTTTTTGAAGTTTTGAGGAGGGAGACGATGAATAGTGTCGGTTGACCGGTCAAATAAAGTATATTTCGCGATCTCGCTATCGGAGAGAAATTTCTCACCTTCGGCGAGCTAATTAATTCACCAAGGCCAAAGTTTCGGGAAAATCTCGCTGTCAGCGGGATTTTTTCGCTGTCAGCCAACTTTTCCTCGCTGTCAGCGAGATAGTTCTCGCTGTCGTCGGGGTTTCCAAAATTTTAATATGTTTAATTTTTACAATGTTTTTAATCTAGAATACGTCTTGTTCATTGTTCTGGTCACTAAATTTGACATATTTATTATTATTTTTTATTAAGATTAGATACTATACTAACACATAAATTCACACAACCCAAACATTATAACTTTATAAATGAAATCCATGAACTTACGAACTTCAAACACTACATAACTAACAATTGACTTATCAAATTAACCCAAACACATTTAACTCAGCATTGCAAACCACACCACGATACTCTAAATACTGAGACTAAACAAACAATATTAACTGAGATTATCTACGTAAAGTTCAATTTATATCAAAAACTAAATTCAAATCACACAAATACATATAATATGAATAGAAATCTCTGCTACACATCTGAATCTGAACTGATCTCTTCTCTGATGTTTCCAATAGAATGCAAGTGCACAAACAAATTATAGAAAGGCCTGAAAGGGAATTCTGTAGTAAAGTCTTCTTCAATCCACCCTTTTTGTCTCAATAATCGTATAAAACTTGCCTCCAGGTGTCCTGTATGGTCAAAGTACTCCTTCATTCTCCAATCAATGTGATCGAATAAATCAGAGATATTATCAATAGAATTCATCACATTCTGTAGTTCCTTCTCCAATCTTTTAAGTTTTCATAAATGAGGTTTGTTCTATCAGTCAGGGGCTTAACTAAAGGATTGTTTTGTGATGCTTGGTCAGAAATAATTACTATTTCATCATTGTTATCCAATGTAGGAAACATATCTGTCGGATCTAGTGGTTTTCAAGGCAATAGCACTTTTTCCCAAGCTTTGTAGGAAACTTGTTACTGACTACATAAAGCAAATATAGTTGATGGGTGTCCAAGTCCATGAAATGACCCATGCACAATTAATCCTAATGCAGACTTCACAATGATAGATCCAACATCAATAGGCATCCAGATTGAATACAGTAATTTAAGATTGTGCATTCCTTCGAAACTTTGTTTACCCTCATAGTGGGTAATAACTTTGATGAAATAAAGAAATACCAATGCTTTGAGATGGGGTTAAGAAGTGACGCAGAAAAACTAACGTACCTGTCTTCTCTTAATTCCCAATCATCAGGTTCGTCGGTCAGATATCTGTAGATCTCATTCATATTGTATCTTGTAGGAACAAAAATTGAATAGTGGCAAACAGAGGTATTTTCAATCAAATATAATTCATTTATTCGAGAAGGAGTGAAAGTTACCCATCTGCCTCTTACGTAAACACTTCCATTATGGATCACATGCAGATTAGAGTAGAATTCTTTGACTACTGGAATGACTACAACAGATGTGGTATAGCAGAATACCTCCCAGCATCGTTGAACAATCATTTCTTCAATTTTTGTTGTTGAATTCTCCGCTCCTCTGTTTATGAATCCTCTTTCTTTAATCAGATGTTTCTTCATTAAAACCTTGTTGAATAGTCACTGAGCCTCAGAACTGACGAACTTTTGTTGGTTAAAAACTCAGGATTTCATGGTTTCAAGTTGTTTGGAGGCCATAATAAATTGTTTTGGAGGGACTCTAGTCGTTTCTAAGGAAGAAGATAGTATAAAAATGAAGTTTTAAATGTTTTGTATAGAGAAATTCCCTTAGAACTGTCCAAAACCGCAAAATAACTCACAAAAACCAATTTTGAACTATCTCGCCGTCGGCGGTAATGATCTCGCCGTAGGTGGTAATGATCTCGCCGTCGGGGGGATAGTTAATTAATTTAAACTGAAATTGGGCACGCCGATCTCATTGTCTGCGGGATCGATCAGGCCGTCGGCGAGATTAGGTAAATTGCCCAATTTTTCGATTCGGTCCGAATATTTTCTGATTTCTTCGTATAGATTCAAATTTGTGATGATTCTAGAAAGTAAAATGAGTAGAATTAATTCTATATTTTAATTTTTCAACAATTTTAATAAATAAATCATAATTAACAACTACTATGGGTTGCCTCCCATAAAGCGCTTGGTTTAACGTCATCAACCCGACCTAGTTTAAATAGTAATCAGGTTGACTGAGCATTAAAACCTCTTTAAAATTTGGTCTTATTCCTTCAAAATAAAGTTTTAATGCGTAATACGTTTACTTTAAATCTATGCCCAGTTTTTGGATCTTCAATTTATATAGTTCCATATGAAAATATTTGAGTTATAGTGGAATGCCCTAACCATCGAGATTTCAATTTCCTCAGAAATAATTTTAATCTTGTATTATAAAGCAAAACCTCTTGTCCTGGCTCAAAATTCTTCAGGTTAATTTTCTAATCATGCCATAATTTCATTTTTTCTTTATAAATTTTATCATTATGATAAGATTCATTTCATAATTCATCTAATTCATTCGATTGCAATAATCTTTTCTCACCAGCTTCTTTCAGATTGTAATTAAATTCTTTAATTACCAAATAAACTTTATGTTCTAATTCAACTGGTAAGTAGCAAGTCTTTCCATAAATAAGCCTGTAAGGAGTCATTCTAATTGGAATTTTATAAGCAGTCCTGTATGCCCGTAATGTAGTGTCTAGTCTTATAGACCAATCCAATCTATTAGGGTTTACAGTCTTTTCTAAAATACGTTTAATTTCTCGATTAGAAACTTCAGCTAATCCACTGGTTTGTGGATGATAAGCGATTGATATCTTATGAATAATGTTAAATTTTTCTACTAGTTTGTGAATATATTTATTTCTAAAATGAGAACCTCCGCCAGTGATAATCACTCTTCGCATTCCAAATCTAGTAAAAATATTTTTCATTAGAAACTTTGAAACACTCTTAGCGTCACATCGAGGTAAAGCTTGTGCTTCAATCCATTTAGAAACATAATCAATAACAACTAATATATATGAATTTCAAAATAAAGGAACAAATGGTCTCATAAAATCTAATCCCCAAACATCAAAAAATTCAACTTCTAATATAAAATTTAGAGGCATTTCATTTCTTCTAGATATATTTTCTACTCGTTGACATCTATCGCAAGTTTTGATATATCTATAAACATCTCTAAAAAGAGTAGGCCAATAAAATCCATATTGTAAAATTTTATAAGCAGTTTTATCTGTTCCAAAATGTCTTTCAAAATCAGAATCATGACATTTCTGAATGATTTGTTCTGTTTCTTCATAAGGCACACATCTTCTAATTATAAGATCCTTACATTGCTTATATAAATATGGTTCATCCCAAAAATATGTTTTAGCATCATGAATGAATTTTTTCTGTTATTGCAAAGTTAACATAGGTGGTAAAATATCACTTACAATATAATTTACTATATCAACATACCATGGTATTTTCCACTCATTTATATTATATATTTGTTCGTCAGGAAAACTGTCAGTAATTTCATTATCAGTATCAGATAATTTATTATATTCTAGTCTTGATAAATGATCTGCTATTTGATTATCAGTTCCTTTTTTGTTAATGATTTCAAAATCAAATTCTTGCATTATTAATTTCCATCTAATTAATCTTGGTTTGGAATCTTTCTTTTGCATTGGATATTTAATAGCAGAGTGATCAGTATGCACAATACATTTATTTCCAATTAGATAAGGCCTAAATTTATCAAAGGCATAAACAATTACTAATAG
Organism: Papilionanthe hookeriana x Papilionanthe teres; assembly: GCA_022702705.1. Classification (NCBI taxonomy): domain Eukaryota; kingdom Viridiplantae; phylum Streptophyta; class Magnoliopsida; order Asparagales; family Orchidaceae; genus Papilionanthe; species Papilionanthe hookeriana x Papilionanthe teres. The sequence goes on along the minus strand of CM040432.1, from coordinate 19,218,847 downwards.
CTCTTTTTCAGTAACTGTATAATTCAATTCAGCATTATTAAGAATTTTAATAGCATAGGAGATGACTTTAAAAATTTTATCATATTTGCACAAGTACTGCTCCTATAACATAATCACTAGCATCACACATAAGTTTGAATGGTTTCTCCCAATTAGGTGAGACTATTATAAGTGCTGTGATTAATTTATCTTTTAATAATTCAAAAGCATTTAAGCATTCAGTTGTGAATTCAAATTTCTTATCCTTTTCTAAAAGTTGGCATAGAGGTTTAGTAATTTTTGAAAAATCATTTACGTAGCGTCTATAAAATCCAGCATGTCCAAGAAAACTTCTTACCCCTTTTACTGTAGTTGGAGGTGGTAATTTAGCTATAACTTGAATTTTTGCAGGGGGGTCTACTTCCATGCCATTTTCTGAAAATTTATGCCCTAATACAATTCCTCCTGCAACCATAAATTGACATTTTTCCCAATTTAGAACTAAGTTAGTTTTCTCGCATACTTCTAATACTTTTTCAAGATGATTCAAGCATGCGTCAAATGACATTCCAAATACAGAGAAATCATCCAAAAATACTTCTATTCCATCATCAATTAATTTACTAAATAGAGACATCATACATCTCTGGAATATTGCAGGTGCATTACATAATCCAAAAGACATTCTTCGAAAAGCAAATGTTTCATAAGGACTAGTAAATGTAGTTTTCTCTTGATCCTCAGGAGCAATATGTATCTGATGATAACCGGTATATCCATCTAAAAAACAAAAATATTTATGTCCAGCTAATCTATCCAACATTTGGTCTAGAAATGGTAATGGGAAGTGATCTTTCCTAGTGGTTGCATTTAATTTTCTAAAGTCAATACATATACGCCATCCAGTCACTTGTCTTATAGGTATTAAATCATTATTTTCATTAACTTTAACGGTCACTCTTCCTTTCTTAGGAACACAGTGAATTGGGCTTACCCAAGCACTGTCTAAAATAGGATATATAATACCATTATCTAACCATTTTAATATTTCTTTCTTGTCTACTTCTTTCATTATTGGGTTTAATCTCCTTTTAGGATCTACTGTTGGCTTATGTTCATTATCTAAAATAATTATGTGCATACAGATTGAAGGACTAATTTCTTTAATATCTGCTAAAGTCCAACCAAAAGTTTTCTTATATTTTTTTATGTGTCTAACAGTTTTTGTTCTTGTGATTCATTCAATTCAGTTGATATGATAACTGGTAGGGTTGAATGGTTACCTAAGTAAGCATATTTTAAATGATTAGGTAGAATTTTTAATTCGAGTTCAGGAGGTCTAATTATTGACGAAACTATATTCTTTTCAGCGTTTTCAGTATTATCCAACATTTCAAATTTTTCCTGTATATAATCCAGTTTTTCATTATCTGCTTCTTCAATTAATTCTATATTTTCTTTTTCTAACTTTTCTTTATAATATTCTTTAAAATGTTCATTTTACAGATGTCCAAGTATTTCCATTCGAAAACATTCATCATCTTTTTCTAAAGCAGGATATTTCATTGATTTTGCTATGTTAAAAGTTACTTTTTGATCGTTTACTCTCATAGTCAATTCTCCTTTCTGAACATCAATCATAACTTTTCTAGTGGCCAAAAAGGGTCTTCCTAATATTATTGGAATTTCTTTATCTTCTTCCATATCTAGAACAATAAAATCTACCAGGAAGTTAAATTTATCCACTTTTACTAACACATCTTCAATAACTCCCTTAGGATAAATCACAGAACAATCAACTAACTGAAGAGTTACTAAAGTAGGTGAAACTTTTCCTAATTCTAACCTTTTAAAAATTGATAGAGGCATTAAATTTATGTTTTCTCCTAAGTCACACAAAGCTATTCCATAAAATTTTTCTCCAATAGCGCAAGGTATAGTGAAACTACGAGGATCTTTTAATTTTTCAGAAAGCTTTTTCTAAATAATTGCACTACATTCTTCGCTAAGTGCAACAGTTTCATTATCTGTAAATTTTCTTTTTTTATTTAAAATATCTTTCATAAATTTTACATAATTAGACATTTGTTCTATTGCTTATACAAAAGGAATATTTACCGTTATTTTTTTTAAATTTCAAGGAATTTAGCAAATTGCTTATCTTTTTTATGTTGTTTAAGTCGTTGAGGAAATGGTGGTGGTGGTTTTTCTATAGATATTTTCATAGGGATCAATGGATATTCTAAGTTTTAATCTTGCTGATCCTTTTCTTTTTCTATTTCCACTTCTTCATTTTTACTTTCTATTTATTTATGAATTGTAGTTTCTAACTCTTTTTCACTTCTTAATTGTATCACTTTAATTTATTCTTTTTCTTGGTCTTTAGGATTTATTTCCACATTACTAGGAAAAGTTCCAACAATATGTCCGAGTTGAGTTTCAATATTTTTAATTGTTGTTCCTTGATTTTGTAATTGATTTCCTTGAATTTGTAATTGATTTCCTTAATTTTGCAAATGCTGACCCATACTTATTATTAATTCTTCTATAGATAACTTCTTATGTTTAAATTGAGTGTTATTAAATCCAGGTGGATAAGATGGTTTATAATTTGTATTTCCTTGATTAGGTGGATTTCTTATAGAGTTGTTCATCCATTGTTGATTAGTTGTATTGTTATTCCAATTAAAATTTGGATGATTCTTCCAACCAGGATTATAATAATTCGCATAAGGATTATTGGGTCTATTATTAATAGCATTTATAGTTTCATAAGGAGATTGAGAATCTATAATTTGTTCAGATGAGTTTTCTTCTAATATATTAGGAGAGTAATTCATTCCAAAATGATCTAATTTCTTTGATATTGCAGCAATTTGAGAAGCTAACATAGATATTGCATCATTTTCATGAACACTAGCTATCTTTTTAGGATTTATTCTTTCAGGAGGCCGTTGAAAATTGTTAGTAGCCATTTCTTCTATTAATGCATAGGCTTCTTCAAATGGTTTTGATATTAATGAACCTCCAGCAGCAGCATCAATGATTGATCTAAGAGATCTTACTAATCCATTGTAAAAAGTTTGTATAATTAACTCGATACGGTAACGCATGATGTGGGCATTTCCTAAGAAGTTCTTTAAATCTCTCCCAAGCTTCATATATTGATTCTCCATCAAACTGACTAAAAGATATTATATCATTTATAAGTTTTGAAGTTTTTGAAGGAGGAAAATATTTGGATAGAAATTTTTGTGATAATTCTCCCCAAGTTTTAATAGATCCAGGTGCTAATGAATTTAACCACATCTTAGCCTTATCCCTTAAAGAAAAGGAAAAGCCTAAGTTTAATAGCATCATTAGATACTCCTTCATATTTAAATGTAGCACATAGTTCCAAAAAACTAGCAAGATGTAAATTAGGATCTTCATTAGGTGAACCACTAAATTGATTATTCTGTACCATTTGGATAATTGCAGGTTTAAGTTCAAATGAATTAGCATCTACATCAGGGTTTCGAATAGTCAGGTGAATTTCATCTAATGTAGGGTTGACATAGTCTCTTAATGGTCTTTGTTAGTTTATATTTTCAATTTCTGGATTATTTGTAATTTGTGTTAAATTTATAATTTCTCTCTTTTGTTTTCTAGTTCTTTTAATTGTGCGCTCTAATTCTGAATCGCAAGGTATTAAATTTTTGTTTCCAAATTTACGCATACAATTTTTAAGTAATATTTAAAATAGTATGTTACTCAAGTAATTATTTTAATAATTATATTAATTACCTTAATAATTACTTTACTTCACTTCCCTGGCAACGCCGCCAAGAACTTGATCCACTTTTCGATATTTATACTTACAACTGTGATATAAAAATTTAGCAACGACACCAAAAACTTGATCCGCACTGAATATATTCTGATGATTTTGTTATAAATTTTATGATTTATATTGTGGATACTACGCAAGTATACATATCATTATCAAGTAATATACGGCTCTAATGGAGTCCTAGATATCGATCCCACTGGGAAGTTAGACAATTTCAAAGACAAATTAAAGTAAACTTACTTACTAATCTAGTATACGAAAATTAAGAATACTTAGAGTAAAATAAACTAATACTTATGGTTGAATATAAGATTTCAGAAAATTATCTTTCTCCTTGTTTTAGAGAATTAAGTGAATGAAGAATTAAATAAGTTTTTAATTGTATTGTGCCAAATAGGAGCATTCCTATTCTTTACCCTTTGGTCTAGGTGCAAAGAACTTTGACTAGTCTTATGTTTGATTAGTGAATCTAAGGCTAGGCTGGGAGGATACCGACTGCCACTTCAGAGCTCCCACGTTCCCCTTGCCTGAGGGCTAACATCTACACTTCAGCTCTCAAACAATAAGACCGAATTGAATATTTTAGTCTGTCACACTAAAATGTCCAATTCTACGCCCAAAAATTAATATTTCCCTATTTTTTTGCACCCTCCTTTCAAGGCTTTTGACTTCCCAGAATCTTGGATGTAATCTTTACTTTAGTTGATACTTCAACATATGTTAACAAATCAATTGGCCAGATTGAAAGTATTAGGATTTAAGTTAAAGATTAGCACAATTTCTATTTTCATATTTTAAGGCACAATTACTTTAATTCATCATTTCAAGAAATCTCGATAACAAGGAGAAAGACTATGGAAACTACTCAGAATGCATGGGAAAAATAACACAAAGCATGGATTTCATTAAAATTAACAAACAAATAACAAATATACTTATCTCGATTCTTCTCCCAGACAGATTCTTGAAGTTCCTTTGACTCTTCCTTCCAGTACAGCACACCAAAACGCTAAACACTTTATCTACTCATTCAAAGACTCTTAATTACACTTAACTTCCACACAAATGACACAAAACTGACACACCAATGACTAAAATTCGTCTCTATTTATAGAAGGGATCAATTCTTCAAAGGTTGCTTAAGCACCTCTTCAAAAAGCATCCATGTTCAAAATATTTTGGTTCTTTTCAACTGTCTCGCCGTCGGCGGGCTTCTAGAAGATAGGTTAACCGCGCCGATCTCACTGTAGGCAGGCTCGATCTCACCGTCAACGTGCTCCTTATAATATATTAAAAATCTTTCGGGAAAAACTTGCCGTTGGCATCCTAAATCTCGCCGCCGGCGGGATAGTTCAATTTTTATCAAATTAAGTCCTTTTTGCTCCAAATCTGCTTCTTTTGTACTTTTTGCTTTCAGTACTTATAAATCTTCATTCCTGCAATAAAACAAAGAAAATACATTTCTTTAAAGTGAAATTTCATATAAAATTGGTATGAAATTCTTAATATATTTTCTAGTGATCACCTGGCAAGTCTTCTTATTCCTCCACCTGAAAATTTAGTATTTTTTCTATAAACATTTATAATTTCCAGGAAAGAAAAGCCTATAGATAGGTTCATCATGGGCCTGTTAAGTCTTATGTCATAACTTGGTGGGTCCTAATTCTTCATTTGAGAGATGTCTTCCTTCAATAAATATGATATGTTCAGTTGTCCTACAAGGTGTCTAAAAGACATGTGAGAAGGTCTAGGAAAAACCTAGATATTTCACAACCCTTTTAAAATTTCTTGACTTCATTTGTACTTATCATAATTATTAAATGTTTCATCTATCTCATACCCTTATGCTCAGTGAGCTAATATTTTAATTTTCCTAAAAGTGGGATAAATATCACTTGATATTTTATTTATGAATTATGTAAGTGGGTCCTATAGAGGCAATTTAATTTATGAAAGAATTTAATCTTGATGGGCTTAGTGTTTTAAATATGTTTAAAATTAGTTGTGTTTTCTTTTCTAAACCTCATTAGTCAAATTTGATTAAGCCTAGTCCCACTACTAAGCCCTTAAGACTTAGGTGGGTATATTTATAAATTTTAGAAAAGTTAAGTCACATGAACATGTTTCTTGTTAATGTATTGTAATATTATTGTATCCTCAACTAGGGGTGTTGAATTAGTGAGTTATCAACTTCTAAAGTCAACCCCTTACCTTAAGGATCATGTAATTTAATTTCCATCCAAATTAATATGATTAATAAAATTATAAGCTTATCTTTTAATGTGACAAAAATGAGATGAGTTTCTACCATTTATCCTTTTATGTATTTCAATCATTCAAACATGTTTATCAAGATTATCCATTACCCTTTTAACCTTTAAATCAAGCCTAAATGTTTAATTAAGGCTAAACCTTCAAAAATGCACTTTTGCCCCTAAAGGCCTTATCACTTCATAATTCCTTAAATTTAATTCAAATGACTTTAAAATTTTATATTACTCCACTTATGGGTCAATTAAAACATTAGAAGAAAAATGTTAATTTTCTTAGTTTAATTTAATTTATATAATTATTTTCATTTAAAATAGGGATTTTCAAAGAAAATTCAACAACTTAGTAAAAATGAAACACATGTCCCAAAGAAAAATATTGGAGGTTCACATAGACCAGAGAATCATTTGGATCAAATTTCATGCTTTGTTGAACTTTAATTTAATTATTAAAATTATTTAAATTTTTTGAGTATTAATTAAATATAAAATATTATTTAATTGGAAAATTTTGTTTTATATTTTTCTTAAATATTTATGAGGTCAGAGAACCCAGAGAACTTAGAATTATTTTAATGCGAAATTAGGGAAATTCCATTTTAGCCTTTAAAATTTAATTTTGACCCTTTAAAATTTAATATCTTGATTTAGAGAGATAGTAAAATTACTCCAACTGTTCCCAAATGATCAGGAGGCAATTTGGAACATTTTCAGCAATTTTATTAATTTTGTTGTTTTTATTAATTTTTTATTATTTAAATATTAAAATAATGTTTAAATATGAAAATTTATTTTAATTACAATTTTATTTTTCAGGGACACCTCTAATCATAGAAAACTCCCAAAATTAATTTGGTGATTTTTTTAAGTCTATTTTAATTATTATAATTAAAAAAAATTCGAAGGTGTGATTTAGCTTAGAAAATTCATTTAAGTGTTTAAATTAACTCTAATTGAATTGAAAATTTTATGGTAAGTTTCTCTGATATTAAATTACAATGGAGAATGATTTTTAGGTTATTTTAATTTTTTTTAATCCAATTTTTTTTTGAAAATTTATGATTTAATTATAATTAGGGTTATACTTAATGAGTTAAACAAGTTTACATTTTTTCTATGTTTCTCTAGTCACACTGAATCTACCAAAATTTACTTTGCATTTTTCTGATCATTATTTTAATTATTTTAATTTTGATAGCAAAACAAACATAATAACTTGAAAAATAGAGATCTCCTAATAGAGATCTCCACTGACCTTAAAAAAATCAGGGAAAATCTCCCATGACAGAGAACAAAAGGCCAAAATTTCAAGTCATGGTGAAATGTAAATCTGATGCACAAAAAATATATTAGGTTTTTGTTATATAATTTTAATCATTTTTTGTGATATTGCACATTTAAGGAAAGTATTTTTCATGTTTTGCTGCAGGTATGATGCTTTTAGGTGATTGGAGCAAAAGGAAGCAAAAAGGAACAATTTTAGAGCAAAAAGAAGCAAAATTAAGAAAATTGGCTTCTGGCACCGCGGGCGCCCAATTCCAAAGAGTTCAAAAAATTATTTGGTGGACCAGCACCGCCGACGCCCTATCAAGCACCGCCGATGCCCTATCAAGCGCCACTGGCGCCCTATCAAGTGCCGCTGACGCCCTCTCAAGCGGCGCCGACACCCTATCTAGCTCCGCCGGCACCCAAAGTCGGTGGAACTCAAATTCAGTGTATTTGAATAAATTTTTGAAGAGGTGCTTAAAGAAACTCTTGGGGAATTAATTTTTAACTTATTTTAGACCATTTTAGATGCCAAAAGAAGAGGTGTGAGTAGGGGTGAGGGGGAATTGTGAGGGGAGTGTTAGAGAGAAGTGAAGAGAGTGTGTTAGGGTTTGTAGTAAGTGTGAGGAAAGTGTGTAGAAGTCTTGTATTGTGAGGAATTCTTCTCTAAGAAGTGTAGGAGGAGGAGTAAAGTGAGGGGTTATTTCTTCCTTACCATTCTAAAGAGGGAATTTAGTGTTGAAGAGAAGAGAGAAAGAGATTCAAAGGAACTACAAGAGATTTGCTTGGGGAAGGGAAAGAGATAAGTTGTATTTACTTTTGTGTTTGTATAACTTTTCTTTTATATATAAAATCCATGTTTCTTTGTATCTTCCTCATGAGTTTTGAGTAGATTTTTTTTGTCTTTCTTCTTGCAATGAGATGCGGTGAAGTGTTGATGTAGATTTCATATGCCATAAAATGTTAATGAAATTATGATGGTTTTCCATTTCAAACTTCATTTACTTTTTGATCTGGCCAATTAAATTGTTAAAATCTGTTGTGAAAGATCAAATCCAAAAGGACTAAGTGTTTTACAACAATATTGGAGAATCCATTCAATGTCCATGAATGAGTTGCGTAGTTTATGGGAATTGAGTGCAAATAAATATGGAAATATGATTTAATAGGCGTTGAATTGGAGGTTTTAGAGTGAATGGCTGAAAGCCCCAATTTTGTCCTAGATTTTTGTAACTAAAGATTAGGTTAGCCTTCAGGTGAAGGAAAGTGGGAGCTCTGAAGTGACAGCTAGTATCTTCTCAGTCTAACCATGGATTTAGCGACTAAGCCTAGGAATTGCCAAAGTTCTTTTCATACTTGGAAGAGGGGGTACTCTGACGAGGGTAAAGAATATGAATGCTCCTTTTTGGCATAATACAAATCTATCATCAATCTATATTAATCACTCACCATAGAATCATTGCAAGAGGAAATACATTTTTCCATATATAAACCTTTCAATTACAAAACTTAGTGAGCGTGTTAGTTAATCTTGCTTAGATAATCTAGAGTAACTTATAGCAAATCTAGTTGTTGTTATCTCTACATTAGAATATTAAATAGTACTTGAACTTACGTTGTGAATTGAGTATTGGATTTCAAATCTTTGCTATATTTTGAAGAGTTCCTACCTTCCTTATGGGATAGATAACCAGGACTCCACTAGAGCCCTGTATTACTTGAATGATACATATACTTGTGTACACGGGTGACTGCTTAATTATTAAATTAATCTATTTGCAAAACTAAATTGAAACTATCTTTTGAATATTGACTTTTGAGGCAGTTCGCAGTCACTGCCAAATCAAGTTTTTGGAGTCGTTGTCGGGGAAGGTATAAACGGTAACTAATCAAATTGTAGTAGTTGAAACCTTTACTTTGTAATTTGCAATTGTATGTGCTTGTTTAATTTTTAATGCGTTTTGTGTGATTTTATATGCGTAGGAGTGGATCTATAGGTTTAATGCTTTACAATTTAGAGTTAGAGCGTATTATTAGAAAAATTTGAAAAAAACAAAAAAAATCTGAAAATCCTCACAAAATGGCAAATAACTAAGATAATTAAAGAAATGAAAATGAAAATTTACCAAGACCTTTAAGAGATTATGCTATCCCAACATCAGATGAAATTCATATAACTATTTAAAACCTCGATGTTGCTGCTAATTCGTTAGAGCTTAAACATGTTATTATCCAATGTTACAAAATAATTAATTTGGATGAAAGCCTAATGAAGATCCTAATTTACATATCGCTAGTTTTCTAGAACTATGTGCTACATTTTAATATGATGGAGTGTCGAATGATGTTATTAAACCTAGAATTTTTCCTTTTTTCATTAAGGGATAAAGCCAAGGCATGGTTAAATTCGTTAGCACCTGGATCTATAAGAACTTGGGGAGAACTTTCACAAAAGTTTCTGTCAAAATATTTCCCTCCATAAAAAACTGCTAAGCTAAGAAATGATATCACATCTTTTTGTCAGTTTAAAGGGAAATCAACATATGAAGCTTGGGAAATATTTAAAGATTTTCTTAGGAAATGTCCACATCACGCTTTACCCGATTGGTTAATAATTCAAACCTTTTATAATGGATTGGTGGGATCTTTGAGATCATTTATAGATGCTGATGCTGATGGATCATTAATGTCAAAACCTTTTGATGAACCATGTTCGTTAATAGAAGAGATGACTACAAATAATTTTCAATGGCCCTCTGAACAGGTAAATCTTAAGAGAGTAGCTAGTATTCATGATTCTGATGCTGTAACTATGATAGTCTCTCAAATTGCTGCCCTTTCGAAGGAAATATATCAATATGGAATGAATTATTCTCAAACACCCTTAGTGTTAGAGGAAAATTCAGTAGCACAGATAACAAAATCTCAGACACCTTATGAAACCTTGAATGCTATAAATAATAGACCTGACAATCCTTATTCAAACTATTATAATCCTGGTTGGAAGAATCACCCAAATTTCAACTGGAACAATAACAACAATGCTACTATTAACCCGCAATGGGGAAACAATCCTATTAACCCAGTTGGAAATTTGAACAACTAAGGAAACACCAATTATAGACCTTCTTATCCTCCTGGCTTTAATAGTAACCCACAATTTAAGGAAAAGAAGTTGTCTACTGAATAATTAATATTGAACATAAGTGATCAATTATAAGCTCAAGGTGTTGCGATTAAGAACATTGAGAATCAATTAGGACATATTTTCACTGTGCTTAATAATAGACCTTTTGGAGCTCTTCCCAACAATGTTGAGATCAATCCAAAAGATCAAAACAAGGAGCAAATTAAGGCTATTCAATTAAGGAGTGGAAAAGAATTAGAAACAAGAGTGCAAAAAGAAGTTGAAATTGAGAAAGAGAAGGTGGATATTAAAAAAGGTTCTAATAAGATAAATTCAGATTTAGAACATCCTCTTGAATCAATGAAGATTACTGTTGAAAAACCACATCCTCTATTTCCTCAAAGATTGAAAAAGCAAAATAGGGATAACAGATTTACGAAATTCTTGGAAATCCTTAAGAAATTAATAGTAAATATTCCCTTTGTTGAAGTATTAGAGCAGATGTCTGATTATGCAAAGTTTATGAAGGATATTCTTAAAAAGAAAAGAAAGTTCATAGATCATGAGACTGTTGCACATAGCGGAGAGTGTAGTGCAATTATTCAGAAAAAGCTTCCCAAAAAATTTAAAGACCCTGGTAGTTTCACTATCTAGTGTGCTATAGGTGAGAAATTTTTTGTAAGAGCTTTATGATATCTAGGAGCTAGTATTAATCTTATGACTTTATCAACTTTCAAAAGATTGTGGATAGGAGAAATTTCACCTACATCTGTGACTTTTCAGTTGGCTGATTGTACCATTACTTATCCTAAAGGAGTGATGGAAGATATGTTAGTGAAAGTGGATATGTTTATCTTTCCTATTGATTTTATCGTATTAGATATGGAGGAAGATCAAGAAATTCCAATTATTTTGGGAAGAACATTCCTTGCTACTGGGAGAGCTATAAATGATGTTCAAAAAGGAGAATTAACTATGAGGGTTAATGATCAAGAGGTGACCTTCAATATTCTGAAATCTATGAAATATCCCTCAGCACAAAAAGATGATTTCTGCTTTCGAATGGAAATCTATGATTATTTGAGAGATGATCATTTTAAAGAAGTGTTATAAGAGAAAATAGAATATGAAAATGTGGAGTGTGAGGATGAAAGTGAAATAGAAAATGATTTTGATGATATTGATAATGAAGAGTTAGACTATGTTTAGGAAAGATTTAAAGTATTGGATACTATGGAAAGCAGTGATAAAAGTTTAATTCTATCTATCATAATACCTCTTGAACTTGAGATGAAAATTCTTCCTAATCATTCGAAGTATATGTTTTTAGGAGAATCATCTATCTTACCATTCATTGTATCTTCGTATTTGAATGGACATCAAGAACAAAAATTATTAGAGACTTTAAAAAGATACAAAAAGGCTTTTGGTTGGACCTTAACAGATATTAAAGGAATCACTCCTTAGATCTGTATGCATAAAATTTTGTTCGATGAACAATATAAACCTAGAGCTGCTCCGCAAAGGAAACTAAATCCATTGATGAAATAAGTAGTTAAAAAGGAAATTTTAAAATGGATTGATGCTAGAATTATTTATCCAATTTCAGACAGTGCTTGGGTAAGTCCAATTCATTGTGTTCTTAAGAAGGGAGTAGTGACCGTTGATGTGAATTAACGAAACAAAATTATACCAACAAGACAAACTAATGGTTGGCGAATTTGTATTGACTATAGAAAATTAAATGCCGCCACTAGGAAAGATCAATTTCCTCTTCCTTTTCTAGATCAGATGTTGGATAGACTTGCCGGACACAAGTACTACTGCTTTTTTGGATGGATATACTGGTTATCATCAAATACTCATTACTCCTAAGGATCAAGAGAAGACTACATTTACTAGGCCTACAGAACTTTTGCTTTTTCGAAGAATGCCCTTCGAATTATGTAATGCACCTGCAACATTTCAAAGATGCATGATGTCTATTTTTAGTAATATGATTGATAATGGAATATAAGTATTCATGGATGATTTTTCTGTATTCAAAACTTCATTTGACATATGTCTGAATAATTTAGAAAAAGTTTTTGAGCTTTGCAAGAAAACAAAATAGTTCCGAATTGGGAAAAATGTCAATTTATGGTTACAAGAGGAATTGTGCTTGGGCATAAAATTTCTGAACTTGGCATGGAGGTAGACCCTGCAAAAATTCAGGTTATTATGAAATTACCACCTCCTACTACTGTGAGAGGGGTAAGAAGTTTCTTAGAACATGTTGAATTTTATAGGTGTTATATTAAAGATTTTTCGAAAATTATTAAACTTTTGTGCCAACTTTAGAAAAAGATAAGAGATTTGATTTTAATGAAGAATGTTTAAATGCCTTCGAACTTTTAAATGAAAAATTAATCACTACTCCTATAATTGTTTCACCTGATTTGGAGAAATCATTTGAACTTATGTGTGATGCTAGTGATTATGTGATTGGAGTTGCTTTAGGGCAAAGGTATGATAAAATGTTCAAGGTTATGTACTGTTCTAGTAAAACTCTTAATGAAGCTCAGATTAATTATACCACTACTGAAAAAGATTTATTAGCTATAGTATATGCCTTTGAAAAGTTTAGACCATATCTGATTGGAACTAAATGCATAGTGCATACAAACCATTCAACTATCAAATATTTAATGCAAAAAAAGGATGCCAAACCAAGATTGATTAGATGGATACTTCTAATGCAAGGATTAAACTTTGTGATAATTGATAGGAAAAGATCCGATAACCAAAGTACTGACCATCTGTCCAAACTGGAGTATTATAATTTATCTGAATTTGAGAAGGAAATTAAAGAAACTTTCCCTAATGAGCAACTTTATACTATTATGGAAAGAAATTTGCCTTGGTATGCTGACATTGTGAATTATATTGTAAGTGACATTGTACCACCTGATTTAATAAGGCAACATCAAAAGAAATTTAGATATGATGCTAAATTTTATTTTTGGGATGAGCCCTACCTATATAAATAGTGTAAGGATCTTATTACTAGATGATGTGTGTCGTATGAAGAAAATGATCCAATTATGCAAATATGCCATGATTCTGAATTTGGGGGACATTTTGGTGTTGATAAAACTGCTTATAAGATTTTGTAATCTGAATTTTATTGGCTTACTCTTTTTAGGGATGTATACAAATATATAAAAATATATGATCGATATCAGAAAGTAGGTTATATTTCTAAAAGAAATGAAATGCCTCTAAATTTTACATTAGAAGTTGAAATCTTTAATGTATGGGGATTGGATTTTATGGGACCATTTACTCCATCATTTGGAAATACATATATATTGGTTGTTGTTGATTATGTCTCGAAATGGATCGAAGCAATTTCTTTACCCAGATGTGATGCTCGGAGTGTTTCAAAATTTTTAATGAAATTTTTTTTACAACATGTGGAATGCCGAGAGTAATCATAACTGATGGTGGATCTCATTTTAGGAATAATCAGATTTAGAGATTGGTTGAAAAATATAATATTATTCATAGAATCTTTACAGCTTATCATCCCCAGACTAGTGGTTTAGCGGAGGTGTCAAATCGTAAAATTAAAATAATTTTGGACAAAACTGTGGATCCTTACAAATTAGATTGGTTTGTGAGATTAGATACTGCATTATGGGCATATAGGGCTGCTTTTAAGACCCCTATCAGAATGTTTCCTTATAGAAGTATTTGGAAAGACTTGCCACTTACATGTTGAATTGTAGCATAATGCATATTGGGCGATAAAAGAGCTGATTTTTAATTTGAAGAACGCAGATGATAAGAGACTTGTGTAATTGAATGAATTGAAAGAAATCCAAAATGAATCTTATCATAATGACAGGATTTATAAGGAGAAAATAAAATTATGGCATGATCGGAAGATATTATGAAAGAAATTTGAACCTTGACAAAAAGTTTGTTATACAATACTAGATTGAAATTATTTTTTGAAAAACTTAATTCTAGGTGGATAGGACCTCTTACTATTATACAAGTGAATTCTTTTGGAGTTGGTGATATTGAGGATCCTAAAACTGGAAAGATATTTAAAGTTAATAGGCACATATTAAAAGCATATTTTGAAAGGTTTCGACCAAATTTTAAAGAGGTTTTATTGTTATGTCATCCTAAATAACTGAATGGTTTGTCAGGACGACGACGTTAAACCAAGAGCTTTGTGGGAGGCAACCCATATTTATCTTTGTTATGTTTGTGTGCTTATTTTTAGTAGTTGTGCTTGTAAAGAGTCATATTGGAGTCCTACTTACTCTTAAATATCATGAAAGAATGGAAAGTATTGGATCATATTGAAGAATTGGAATATTTCAGACCAAAATGAAGTTCGAAGCATTTTTTAACACTGGTGCCGCCAGAGCTAGAATGGGCGCCGACAACGCCCAATTCCAAAGAAGATGCACAATTTATATCGATAGAGCATTGCCGGTGCCCATAAGACACCGCCGGCGCCGAGATCCAGGTGATGGTTCCTGGAGTTTCAAAATGCGATTTTTGGCAGTTTTAGGCGGGATTTCTTCCTAATAACTCCCCAAAATGTGTTTTTAGCTCTCTAAACCCCAGAAAAATGAAAAGTTCCATTCCCAATTCACATCTAATGAGTTATAACTCCATAGAAACCTCAAGATTGAGTTTCAATTGATGAAAGTTCATCAGTTTCGAGGCGCAACATTTATTCAACAAGGTGATAATTAAGAGGAGGATTATTAAGGAAAGAGGGTAAATCGAGGTATGGATAATCCTGCTACAAGAGTTCAAAAGATAATTGCGCAGAGACGTTGGGAAGTGTTATGCTACACTACCACTGTAGTCGTCGTTCTTGTTGTGAAAGAAGTCTATGCAAATCTTCATGAGACCAATCAAGGATTCGTATTTGTGCGAGGTAGGTTTGTACCATTCACTCCTTCGAAGATAAATGACTTATTATTGATTGAGAATGTGCCTATCTGCCATTATTCAAATTTCGATGCGACAAGAGACAATATGAATGAAGTATATCACTATTTGACGGACGAATGTGAAGATTGGAAGATTAGAGACAACAGATATGTAAGTTTTTCTTCTGCATCTTTAAATCCAGTATCAAAGCAATGACATTATTTCATTTTTGCAAAGTGGCTTCCAAATTTAAAAATTAGTAATGTAATGAAGGAGAGTGCTATTTTAAATTACTATATTCAAACTGGAAGGCTAATCTATATTGGTACAATCATCATGAAATCTGTATTGGAATTGATCATTCGTGGATCTAAATATGGGCTTGAACATCCTTCCACCATATTTCTTCTTTGTAGCCATTCACAAGTTCCATATGAGAGTTGGGAAAAAGTACTTTTTCACTAGAGGCCTATTGATCCAACCAATCTTTATGACTGTCAGACAATAGGAGATGAGAGTGATATGAGCCTCATAGCTGATCAACCATGTTAGAGTTCACGACCTATTCAGCCTTACTTTCTTGAAAGTTCCAGAGTGATTCTGGCAAAGATCAAGAGGTTGGAGAAAGAGGTACAAAATCGTATGAATGCTATTAATAATATCTCTGATTTATTTGATCACTTGGATTGGAGGATGAAAGAACAGTTTGATCATACTGAAAAATTGAAGTGAATTTGATAAATCTATTAAAGAGGAATGATGTGATTGCTGAGGATTCATCTAATGAATTCTTGTATCATCCCTTCTATAATATGTTTGTACATCATCAATCTCTGGGAGATATCAAAGGAGATGATCGTTCAGAGATTGACGAGGAGTAGTGACTCTGCTTATTTTTTATTAGTTAATAATTCTATGCTTTGGTGTGTTTAGTGTTGACTTGCTTTATTTTATATATGTATTTGGACTTGATATGCTTGAATTCTATGTTGGTGCTTAGTTTTTAGTGTTAGAGTATCATAGTGTGTTTGTAACGTTGACTATCTGTGCCTGGATGAACTTATTTGGTGAATGTTTAGTGTGTATATTTGTAGCATGGATTTTATATATTAAAGTGATGTTTTGTATTGTTGTGTAAGTTTCATGTTAGTTAGTTGCTTACTTGATGAAATGAATGCTTGAAGAGGCTATTGATGCGATAGCAAAATGGTGAAATGATTTAAATTGCAAAAAATTTTCAGACCAAAAAATTGAACTGGCGCTGCCGATGCCAGAATGGGCATCATCGGCGCTCAAATAGAGAGAGTTGGGCCATTTAATTTAAATAGAGCGACACCAGCGCCCAAATACAGAAAAGGCCAAACCCCTCTAAAATAGCAATTTCTGCCCTGAGACCCGCAAATATAGTTGTTTCCTTCATCTTCTTCCTCCAGCTTTTGCAAAAATTGGATCTAGGGCTTGCTAGATCAAGGATTTGGAGCATTTTCAAAGCTTTTTGAGAGTGGATCTAGACTTCTCTTGGTAAGAGCTTCACTTTAACCAATTTATTTTTTATTTTCACCATGAGAGCTTCTCACATTGCTTGGAAACGAAACTTGGAATTTTTAAAGATATTTTAGGATTTTCCATGATGATTTAGGCTCTTATTTAAATAGATTTGCTTTAGGACTTTACTACATAGTGATTTTGGAATTTATCAGATTTTATTGCAAATTTTTAGAATTCCAAATGGCTCCTAGAACAAGCAAAGGCAAGAAGAAGTTGGATTTTGATGAAGATAGATTTATTAACGTTAAAGCGTAGTTTCATTTCAATTTTGTCCTGCATAATAAAATTTGTATACAAGATCGGGGTTTTGAAAGTCTAGGCGGATCTATTGAGCAGTTGATTTCTAATAAAAGCTGCGAAAGATTTTGTTATTTCACTGTAATGCTATTATGGGTACTGTGCGAGAATTTTATGGAAATCTGCCCTGAACTGAAAAGAAATATGTGTTAGTTCAAGGAAAAATGGTAGAGTTCACCCCACAGCGTATTAATGATTTTTATCAGTTACAGGCGGTGAGCTATTGTGAATATGAAAACTTTGACATGAGAGAACCTTTTATGATAGAAGTGATTTCCTTTCTGACAGACGAAAGAGGGAAATGGAAGGCAAAACAAAAACATATGATTAATTTCCCTGCTTCTAAGTTAAATGTAGCTTCTAAAGCATGACACTAATTCATCTCTCCAAGATTACTACCTTTACATTATCACAGTGAAGTTACAAAGGATAGAGCAATTCTAAAGTATTGTATTCAGATCATGAAGAAGATTAATAGTGGATCTATCATCTACAACAACATTCAGACTATTGCTAGAGGAGAAACAACTGGTGAATTTTGACATCCTGCCCTGATTCATTCACTATGTGCACAATCTGGAGTTGAATATGATAGTTCTGAAGAGGTAGCCATACAACTGAGACCTATTACCAAGACTATTATTTGGACTTATGAGTCTCATGTGGTAGGAAGAGGAGAGAGTAGGAGTACTGATATTCCTACTACCAGCCAGGACATTCCATCTACTTCTGAGCCACCTATACTATCTGATGTTATGGAGCAGTTGAGGATGCAAAGTTCTAGTATGGATAAACTTCATAGCAGAATGTATGTATTTGAGGCTAGAAGTGATGTTAATGAAGATTACATGAGGAGGAGAGTCAAGTATGATATTGCCTATCAAGATGCTCAGGTCAGATTTATGAGGGGAGAAACTGGAGTGATATTCCCTACCCGCCCCAGCTATGTTTCATACCGACCTGATCCTATTGATCCTGTTGATGAAGTTGGTGATGATGATTGGTAGTATTATGATCTCTTTTTTCTATTGTGTGTTGTAGTACTTTTTGATTTGTTATTTTTTTCTATGTTTTATATAGTTTGTTGATGTATTTGTATTAAAAATGAAATTGTAATGAACTTTGTGTTAGTTGTTTAGTAATTTAAATTGAGATTGTGATGTTATGTTGGTTGTTAAATGTTTAAGTGTTTAATATTTCTTTACCTTGAAAATATTTTGAATTATATATATCACTTCTTCTAACTATATCATGCTTGCTAGCTTAAAATATTGATTAATACCAGCATAGTTTCAGAAAATTTCAAAATCCCAGCACAAAAGGCTTAGTTTTCTTTTACTCCTTACCATTTCAAATTTATTGAAAAACTTAAGTTTGGGGGAGGGTAAAAATATGAACTCTTATTTGTTCTCAATTAATATATTCTAAAAAATTATTAGCATAACTTTTGGTAGTTGAACCTAACTTTAGATAACTAATTTTTTTTAATTTCATTTAAATATTATGGTAGATTTGGATGAAAGTTTTTAGAAATAAAAGTTAATTTTATACGTTGAGAAATTAGTATGAAAGGATTTGATTATAGTTGACTTTTTAAAGTAAAGAAAACTATATTTTTGAAATGTTAAGAGACTTAACGAAATTTGTGGGAAGAAAGGATTGTGACTTTGTGATGAATTATAAAGCTGATATATATTTATAAAGTAAGGAGATGTTTCAGGTTTGAACTTTAGAAAGAGGAGAGTGAAGTTCAAAACCATTACATGCTATCCATATATAGTAATCCTCACATAAGAAAAGGAAAAAGAAAGAAAATAACGATTGAAAAACAATCCCAAAAGAAAAAGAAAAAGAAAAAAAAGATATATGTGAGGAGAAACTTGAGGAGATGCCTAATCAAAAATTGGATTCACTTGAATCAACCTAAAGGAAGAAATTAGTTACACTTCTGAATTTATATTTAAAGTATTAGCCTACTTTCTAATGGAGTTGCATGAGCTTCATTTTCATATAGTCTTTTAAGGCACTCTTAATATGACAAATTATGGTTTATCTTGAAATGAGTACAAGAAACTCTTAGACTTGACTACTGAATGTTCTTATACCTATAGTTTTAACCTTAGTTACTGAATTTCTAAGAGTCTTGCCATTATATTCATTTAAATAAAAAATCATAGTATTCTATAAGTGAGAAGTTCACTACTTTGAGTTATATTTTTATGTAGAAAAAGGATTACTTGAGGACAAGTAATAGTTAAGTTTGGGGATTTTGATGCACCGAAAATATATTAGGTTTTTGCTATATAATTTTATTTATTTTTGGTGATATTGCACTTTAAAGGAAGGTATTTTTATGTTTTGCTTCAGGTATGATGATTTTAGGTGATTGTAGCAAAAGGAAGTGAAAAGTAACGAATTTGGAGCAATAAGGAGCAAAATGAAGAAAATTAGCTTCTAGCGCCGCCAGTGCCCAATTCCAGAAAGTTCAAATAATTATTTGGCAGACCAGTGCCGCCGACACCCTATCTAGTGCCGCCAGCACCCAAAGTCCGTGGAACTTAAATTCAATGTATTTGGATGACTTTTTGGAGGGGTGCTTGAAGAAACTCTTGGGGAATTCATTTCTAACTTATCTTAGACCATTTTGGACTCCAAAAGAAGAGGTGTGAGTAGGTTTGAGGGGGAATTGTCAGGGGTGTGTTAGAGAGAAGTGAAGAGAGTGTGTTAGCGTTTGTAGTAAGTGTAAGGAAAGTGTGTAGAAGTCTTGTATTGTGAGGGATTCTTCTCTAAGGAGTGTAGGAGAAGGAGTAAAGTGAGAGGTTGCTTCTTCCTTACCATTCTAAAGAGGGAATTGAGTATTGAGGAGAAGAGAGAAAAAGATTCAAAGGAACTACAAGAGATTTGGTTGGGGAGGAGAAAGAAATAAGTTGTATTTACTTTTGTGTTTGTATGACTTTGCTTTTATATAAAAATTCCATGTTTTGTTGTATTTTCATCATGAGATCTGAATAGATTTCTTTGTCTTTATTCTTACAAGGAGATGTGGTGAAGTGTTGATGTAGATTTGATGTGCCATAAAAATGTTAAAAAAATTGTGATAATTTTCCATTTCAAACTTCATTTACTCTTTGATCTAGCCAATTGAATTGTTAAAATCTGATGTGAAACATAAAATTTGAAAGGACTAAGTATTTTACAACAATAGTGGATAATCCATTCAATGTCCATGAATGAGTTGCGTAGTTTAATGGAATTGAGTGCAAATAAATAGAGAAATATGGTTTAATGAGCAACGAATTGGAGGTTTTAGAGTGACAGGCTGTAATCCCCAATTTGGTCCTAGAGTTTGGTAACTAAAGCTAAGGTTAGCATTCAGGTGAAGGGAAGTGGGAGCTCTGAAGTGACAACCAGTATCCTCCTAGCCTAACCACGGATTTAACGATTAAGCTTAGGTTATGCAAAAGTTCTTGTCATACTTGGAAGAGGGGGTACTCTTACGAGGGTAAAGAATATGAATGCTCCTGTTTGGCACAATATAAATCTATTATCAATCTATATCAATCACTCACCATAGAATCATTGCAAGAGGAAAGACACTTTTCCATATATAAAACTTTCAATTACAAAACTTAGTGTGTGTGTTAGTTATTCTTGCTTAGAAAATTTAGAAGTAAATTGTAGTAAATCTTGTTGTTGTTATCTCTACAATAACATATTATATTGTACTTGAACTTGCATTGTGAATTGAGTATTAGATTTCAACATCTTTGTTAATTTTGAATTTTTCTACCTTCCTCGTGGGATAAAAAATCAGGACTCCACTAGAGCCTTGTATTACTTGAACGATATGTATACTTGTGTATATGGGTGACTGCTTAATTATTAAATTAATCTATTTGCAAAACTAAACTGAAACTATCTTTGAATATTGACTTTTAAGGCAGTTCGCAGTCACAGCCCGATCAAAATAAAAATGGAAAATAAAAATACACAAAATAGATTTAATTAATTAAAAAGAAAATATACATCAAATAATCTTGAAATCAATTCCATATTGTTCTCCTCTGTTCACAGAGCAAGAAAGTATTTTTATTTTATTTTTCTAATTTATCTAAACCAAGTTATGTTTTTTCTAAGGTTCACTGATTTAAATAAATCAATTAATCCATAATTTCCTACTTATCCAGTGTGGTGCCACACAATCCTACGGTACTCTGAAGCGCTATGCGTCGTCTCCTCATTCGGAGTCGCCCTCTGAGTCAGCTGCCACGCGACCACACTTTATGTGAGGATCTTCTGTCTGGTGAGATCCCAGCCTTCCAAACGTTACACACTAGATCCAACGACGCTCCTCCTTCGTCCCCAATTGGTATGAACTGTGAACTGTACGTACTCAAACCCTAGTATCTTCCTCTACACTTAAGCAAATCACATGGGGTTTGTTTCTATGGACTCATCTGACCTAGAAGAACCTATCTATAGGGCTAACCTTGTCTGAAATCAACCCAATGTGCATGGAGAATCAAAACAAGCTTGGGAGGGAGAGAGTTCAATACCCTTGTCTGAGAGGGGAGGCCTCAATCAGATGTTTGTAGCAGCTTCAATTGGTCCCAACGAACCTCCAGATGAAATCCCTTGCCCTGGTGAAATGCCTAAACCTGAATTTGACCAAGGGCTAATTTCAGGTGTTAATCAAAGTCTAGTGTGGAGGCTCTCTGTGATGGGTTTTTGATGGGGGGAACTTCTTCTTTTAGTGTGGGGATGGTGTGGATTCAATTAATTTGGATTTGGTGCCTTATAAAGCTGTGGTGGAATGTGTCTTGGTTTTGGCTAAAATTTCAGTGGATAAATTAGCTCAGAACATTGGGGATGAGTGGTTGAAGGTAGTGGGATTACACTCAGGAAGGTTTGAGGAAGCTCTTGTGAGGTTTTGACAGGGTTTCCTTAAGAAAATTTCATCACCTTTTCTTGGTTGTGGAGACCTCTATTTATGGCCATGCTGCCTGGTGGAGCTCAGCGGCCAATGTGGGTGTAATTGTCTACTTAAGTGGAGTGCTGAAGAGCTTAAGTGAGCAATCAGAGCTGGATAGCCAGGTTAGGTTGTTGACCTCACTTTTTTTGTGAGGGTTGATCCCCTGATATTAATACTTACAAATATGATATGAAAATTGGCAACAACACCAAAAACTTGAGCCGCTAGGAATATATGTGCGCCAAATACTTGGTACCGTTCGGTAAATGCAACGGCGCCAAAAACTTGACTCCACTGGATAAATGCGCTGATGATTTAGATATGAAACTTATGATTTTATAATATGGGATACTACACAAGTATACGTATCGTTTATCAAGTAATATATGACTTTCTGATTAAGTCCCGAGATATCGAACCTACAGGGAAAATTTGAAAATCTTTAAAGGAATCAGAAAATTATCCTTTTACTTTTTTTATGGCTTTTGAAAGTATGTCTTGATTTTGAAAAGTTTTGAAAGTTAATTTGTCTTTTGAAATTTCCTTAATAAAATGTTAAGCAATGAAATTAAAATTATAATAACTAATAACATTGGATGTAATTAACTAGAATATCTTTTCCTTTTCTTTTATGAAGTAGTAATAATTCTTAAAGTGTTGTTGTGGAAGTATTTAAATTTGTTGTGACAAATAGAAGCAAATGTCTTCTTTACCCTTACATGGTTCTATAAAGAACATAGGTTAATTTGAAATTTTTATTATTTTGAACATGGTTAGGCAGGGAAGATACCAGTCTCTCACTCTAGAGTTCCCTCGATTCCCACCACCTAGGGGCTAACTTCTCATAAAAAAACTCAAAATTTCAAACCAAATTTGGGGGTTTTAGCCTGTCACTCTAAAATCCTCTAATTTTACTCCCTTTCATAAAAATATCTTCTAATATTACATTCAATTCTATGGACTACAATTCTCACCCATATAATTGCATTTGATTCTTACTAACTTTTATGAGACAATACTGCATTGGATCTTACATAATCTCAAGAAATTCTACAACTTAACAGGCCAAATTAAGAAGTAAACAAAGTTTTCAGAATCAATCTTCATAACTTCTTCCAACGTTTAAACACTTATACTTTCTACAACACTTCTTTATAAATTAATTACTTCTCCATTTAAGAAAGAAAAAGATAAAGTAAACTACTTAGAATGCATTAGGAAAATACAAAAACTCATTGATTTGCAATTAAAAATAATAAGAAAAATAACAAACGAAAGAAAAAAATTAATAAAAAGATTAAAAGTAAACACTTATCTGAAAATCCTCTCCACAAGACTAAGGAAGTTCCTCTGAAACTTTGACTCTTCGCTAAACTACTCCTCAGAGCAAGTCTCTCAACTCCGATGACTCAGAATACAGACTTCAGTCTTCAATAGAAACTAAACTAAAAGAAAGAAAAGAAGTGGGAAGAAGAAGACTTCACTTTCTACTCTCTACTCCTACTCTTAATAAAAACTCTTAAAATGCAGTGGAAGAACAATGGAAGTACCCTTCAAAATGCAGTGGAAGAGCCTCCAAAAGCCTCTCCTTCAAAACGTAGCCTCCTCTAATCTTTCCTAAGACTCTCTTTAAATAGTAAACCAAAAGGTGCCTTGGTGTCTGTTGACCTCATTTTTGATGAGGTCTTCTCTTCCCTCTTTGGTGCTTAGGATCTAGCCTTAGGCTTTTCCTTTGACTATCGTAGAGGACTAGAATTGGGACCCATCCTTTAAAAATTTAAACCACTTCTTGTCTCCCTGCAAACCCCACAAGCTTGATTGTAGACCCCTAATCACCTAGAGGGTTGAAATCAAAAGTGAAGGTTTAAAGGATAAGTTCCCCAAAGGACTCTTTGGCCTTATGACCACCCTGGGTAGCTTGGTCTGGTGAGGGTTGACTTACACACTCACTACACTCATACTCTACACTCTCTCACACACAATCCAAATCCTAAAACCACACTCATACCCAACTTGACTCCTTGACTCATTTAGGTGATTCATGTGGATGGACCTTAACCCCTATACCAATTTCTAAATTAAAACTAAAAATTCGCTGACAATTTCTGTAGGCGACCTTCTTTTCAAAATAAAACACATAACCTAAAAATATGCCTAAACTTCTGGCGACTCCGCTGGGGAATAGTTCCTCTCTCTATTTTGATCAAATGACTTTGCTTTCATAAATCGGTAGTGAGCCCATGCCCCTAGTGGACCAAGACTACCATTCTTCCGTTGGAATACCCCGTTCATTTCTGTCTTGAACGAGTATAGCCAACTCCTCTCGGATTTAGGAGCCACTGTTTAGACACCCCCTAAACGGAGAGGTTCCAAGATCCTTTTACCTCTTTTGTGAGGTGGGATGGACCCCCAATAGGTGTTAGTTTAGGAGCAGTCCTTCGAGTCGAGAAGTCTTGCATAAGACTTTCTCTTCCTTTCCAATTCTAAATCGGATTCCTTACCTTCTCTACACCTTTGAACATTCCGTTCCTAATAAACAAACCCTCTAATGAACTACTCTTTTAAACTATAACTCCTTTTTATAAATACATGAACAAACATGTGTTTGGACTCTTTTCGATTCCTTTCTTTCCGTCCCGATGAGAAGAAGCATAACTTGAGACTGACAATCAGAATCTACCTTGCAGAAACTGTCTGCCCCAAAGCTGATTTTCTCCTTCACTAATGGACTGGACTTCCCTGTTTACAAGGATGAGCTGCCCAACAATGGGATCATCCATTTCAGACAAGGATTCGAGAATACAAATGTCAAGATCACTGATGTTACCCTTTTCACACTTACAGACAAAGTATCTGAAACTGAAAAACCTTTGATTGAATTCAATCTAAAGTCAGCCTAAGAGTTCCCTCCCCTGCTAAGGGTTCCAGCTGAGAGGAATACTACTGTTCGTAGAAGGACTGTTGTCTCTACCCCCACCGGTCTAGTCCTCTCTGCACCTACCCCGGCTTCCGCCAAACTAAATGGGAAGGAAGTTCAAATTTGTAACGAACATGTTACCATGGAGGGTACAGACTTCCGTGCAAGACCTTCTATTTTCGAAATTGGGTCTAGCTCAAGGGTTCCACCCCTAACACGGACTCAGAGAAGAAACAGAGGCAGAAAGATCACCAGAAAGGCCAGAGCTGCCAAAGTTGCTTTCTTGGAAGAAATCCCTGAATATACACCACTACCTGAGTATATACCATTGCCTGAATACACACCGCTTTTGGAAGGAAGTAGATTCCATGCTCTCTCCGCCGCAGCTGACGAGGAAAATGTCCGCAAGATTGCTTCTACATTACCTTGACCCGCATACTATAGCTACAGCCGAAAGGAAAT
The DNA here is from genome assembly GCA_022702705.1 of Papilionanthe hookeriana x Papilionanthe teres. Taxonomy (NCBI): domain Eukaryota; kingdom Viridiplantae; phylum Streptophyta; class Magnoliopsida; order Asparagales; family Orchidaceae; genus Papilionanthe; species Papilionanthe hookeriana x Papilionanthe teres. Next base: position 19,193,236 of record CM040432.1, on the reverse strand, counting down.
GGCTAGGATTACACCATTTGCCCGACTGCAGACTGTGATAGAAAAATTAGCAAAGAAAGAGAGATGTCCTGTATCAGAAATTTTAAGAAGAATAGGGCGGGTACCAGCCAAGTCCCGTCTTGGGCCGCAAGTAGAACCCGTTAGCGCCGCAGAGAAACCGAATAAAAAGATGAAGGCCAGTCCACCTGTTGTTGTTTCAGGATTACAGATCAGGGAGGATACCACCTTCCAGCATTCAGCCGACAGACCATCCGATCCTAGGCCTTCTGCTGCTAGAAGGATGGTATGTCGTACTACTACCGGTCAATTAAGGCCAAAACAACGACCAGAAAAGGAAAGTCTCATCAGAAGACTCGAGTCTGAAGAAAGTGCCACTGCAATGAAGGAGACTTCCAAGAAGGAAACCCAACGGTCATCGCGTGATAACTGCGAAACTGCACGAAAAAGACCATTGGAGGACTCTATGGAAAAGCTGAGAACTGACATTCAACGGTTAGCAAGAGAAAGTGAAGAAAAATTTGGAGATGAAGTTGACTCGTCAGAGTTCATGGATGACGAATATGTGGAGATCAACATGGTTGAGACACGAGCATCGTTAGCTTCGCAAGGTGCCCCGGCAGCTGCAGAGAGGGATGAACCAGAAGCATTAAGAGCACAAATTCGAGAAAAGGATGATACAATCTCTCAAATGGCAAAAAGGATGGAAGAGATGGCTGCGGCTCTAGCCACTCTTCGAGTCGAGTTCAACCCCGAAGAGAAACACCTCCAAAAGTTATTCATATTACGGATGGAGGAAAAGAGATTACATCCGTTAACGGAGATGATCGACGAAGAAGGATTCTACTCGGAACATGATTCCGGAGAAGGACATCGAGAACATGATGGAACGAGCGAGTGCGAGAACCCTTAGCACACTCTAAGAGCGAGCATCTATTCGGACGGGTAGACCTTACCCCAAAGAATTCGATGCGGTACTAATACCAAAAGGCTTCGTACCACCTCTGTTCGAAGACTTTTGATGGTATCAGAAATCCTCGACAACATGTTGCACATTTTCGTGCTAGTTGTTGTAACGCCGGTGGAAGTGACACTTTACTCTTCCGACAATTCGTCAGCAGCCTGTCAGGGATCGTCTTCGATTGGTATGCAGAGTTACCAAACTATTCGGTAAAGACATTAATAGAATTGGAAAATCTCTTCGTGAAACGGTTTGCCGGAGCTCAGCGCCATATCACCATCAGTGACTTAGTGGTGGAGAAACAGAAACCGAATGAAACTTTAGTGGATTACATACTTCGATGGAGAAATATAAGCATGAAGTGTGAGCCACAGCTACAAGAACAACATGCAGTCGGTATCCTGCTTAAAAGCATTCACGACCCGATAGCACTTCTCCTTAAGCGATTCACAATTAAGACTTTTGAGAAGTTGTTAAGCAAGGCCGGGAGCTTGCAAGAGGAAGCAAAACAACTAAGTTTCGTCGATAAAACAGACAAACAGAAGCCTACGAAGACATTCGAAAAGAAATCCGAGATCGTCGCGGTAGTTGACAAAGGAAAACAACGAATACAAATACAGCCGGAGCAATCGCAGCCCAGCTATCAACAACCTCAGCAGAAGTACCAACAACCTCAACCCGGTTATCAACCAACCCAACAATATGAGCAACCGCCTCGCCCACAGCGCACATTAAAGGAGCTCATAAATAGAGAATATCCATTCAAGAATGAGGCAGTGCCAAAGATGTTCCGCAGTTTGATGAAGACTTTGGATTTTCGATGCGCCAGAACCCAAGAAACCGAAGGAAGTTAACAAGAAAGACCATCCCAACTACTGCCCTTACCACCAGATGCTTGGACATAAGATAGAGGACTGCATCACCTTTAAAAGTTGGCTTGACAACAATCTCCGAAAAGGGAACATAACGATCCCGAAGGAATACATGAAAGAACCCCGAGAAGGAGGTTACGTCGATGTTATTTCGACGGATCCCATTGTTCCGATAGACCCTTACACGACCGATGATGGATGGAGTACCGCTTGGACGAAGTCATCGAAGAAAATTTTGGATCTCATCCAAATCGCTTAGGCGCATGCTTCAACTCAGAGTTTGAAATCTGTCAAGCCGGCGCTATCGCTTGCAATTGAAGAACCGCCCAGGAGGAAAAGACTGTAGAAAAGAAAGAGATTATAGAAGAAGAAAGGACCGAGGCTCCTGAGGCTAGACTAGGGGCTGCTTATCCTAGGATGGTTGTTTCCGATTCGGGGGAAAAATTCCTCAAACCTTTGACTCTGTATGATTATTTGCTCGCTCCAGCGGGATCTTATAATGATAAGAGTTATGGCGTTAGCTACATTTTGACTGTTTCTAACGAATATGTAACTTATGACAACCAATCTAATCCGGATCCAGATTTCGATACCAATAATGATTCTCAAATCATACACAACCTCGACATTCACAATGACAAAGAAGACATTCATCAAGAAGGCTACGAAAGTTCAACAAGCAATGAATCTATTTGTGAATTCCAAGGAACTCCAATCACAATAGAGTTAGAGCCTTCTGATTCCGAAGAAACCCCAGAAGAACCTGTCATGCCAATTCAAAAGGAGACATCTGTAAATTCAGTACCAGACTCAGAAGAAATCACAGAAGTCAACTTGAGGAGCGGATGGGTTCTACCTCCAAGAATGGGTCCAAAAGAAAAAGGAAAGCAGGTGGTTGTTCAGGAAGAATCAACCCCAGCAGAAGAATTTCCCATTCGGGAAGAAACTGAGACGCATGATAACAAAGTGGACTATAACGTGCTAGCCCATCTTATGAAACTGCTAGCCAAACTGAGCATCTACAACACTCTCATCTTATCAAAAGAGATGAGGCAAGCTTTGATCAAGGCCTTACTTGATCCAGAGATTTGTTTAGCTCAGATGGCAGGAGATTCCTTAGACGAGGTTTGCTCGTTAAAGGAACAGCGAGGTGTTACCTTCACGGACAGTGATCTACTGCTTGGGACGGCCGATCACGAACCGACCATTGTACATTTCGATTCATAATCGAAAAATTTATGCTCTCCAGAGTATTGGTGGATCCAGGAGCATTGATCAACATAATGAATCTCCAGACGCTAGCATACTTGGAAATTGATGCTCGCGAGCTTGAAGCGGACAAGATGTTACTAAGAGGATTCAACCAGAAAGGAGAAAGAGCACTTGGATTAATAACACTGTTAATGAAAACCGGTGACTTAGCAAAGACAACCGCAAAATTCCATATAATTAATTATGAAACATCGTTCAACACGCTACTGGGCCGACCATGGATACATGAGAACCAGATGGTACCGTCGTCTCTGCATCAGTGCATAAAATACTACGAAGGAGGAGAACAGTGCATTAAAGGTGATTTGCAACCTTTCTCCGTACATGAGATTGGAGTCCATGAAGATGCAGCTTATTACGCACCTCCGAAGAAAACAATCTTCTCCAGAAACACCGTGCCAAATGAAGCAAAAGAAATTCGAGACAATAAAGAACCTGAAGTTCTAGCCCAACAGTCACTCACCACTCCCTTACGGCGAGATGGTGAAGGTTTCTCCAGAACTCGCATCTGAGGTCGAGGGGCGGGGACGAGGTCGTGGAAGAGACATTGGGATAGTTGGACAGAAAAAGCTGATGATCAACGTTGATTGGGAAAACAACTCTGAGGAAGAAGAGGAGGTCAAGAAAGAAGCAGCTACAATAAACCGGAAGAAACCAAAATTCAAGATTTCTCTCGAAGATGAAAAGAACGAAGAATACAAATCGATGTACGAGAAAATTAACCACTATGTACACACTATGGCCCTGACCCCGATCCGATCTCAATAAGATCGAGGGTATGGTGGTCAAGAAGTACGTGGCGGCGGTGCAAAGCTAATCAAATTTTACCGTGGCACTTCTTCTTTCAATACTGAAAACAATGTACAATTTGAAGATGTCGCTTCTTCTGAATTAATGGAATTACCTTTTGAGTGGTACTCTCCCTGTGTTCAAAATTTAATTCAACGTGGTGTCTTACCTCGACAATGGACAAAAGGCCGAACACAACACTTCGAAAAATTATGGAATAATGCCGGGTCGACCTCCCGATTCAAAACATGGTCTCGGATTTGGCACGGTAGGTTCGGTTGACGATACGAGAATTTTGTTTGGTTGTCACTTGCGAACCTAATGAAGGCGTTTAGAAACTACGGAAGAGCTTGAAGATCCGCAAATTGGAGATGCTCCACCAGAATTTGAAGAAGAAATCAAATCCACAATAGATGAGTTAATGGAAGTTAACTTTGGTACTAGCGAAAAGCCTAGACCAACCTTTGTTAGCTCCTTACTCAATAAAGAAGATTTCGAGGAAATGATCAAGCAATTAATTGAATTCAAAGACTGTTTTGCTTGGAGTTACGACGAAATGCCAGGATTAGCTCTAGAAGTTGCAGTTCACAGGTTAGGAGTGGATCCTACTTCCGTTCCAATCAGACAAGCTTCCGGAAGAATGCGTCCGGAAATTGAACAACAAGTAATAGCCGAAGTTAAGAAGCTAATAGATGCTAAATTTGTCCGTGAAGAACAATACCCTACTTGGCTAGCCAACGTGGTACCAGTCAGAAAGAAGAATGGTCATATCAGAATCTGCGTAGATTTCAGAGACTTGAACAAAGCATGTCCGTAGGATGAATTTCCACTACCAATTCCAGAGTTAATGATCGATATCGCTTGAACACATGAAATATTCTCTTTCATGGATGGATCTTCAGGATACAACCATATAAAGATGGCACCAGAAGACGAAAAGCTCACGGTATTCAGAACACCAATTGGAGTGTATTCTTTGCACGATAATGCCATTCGGACTAAAGAACGCGAGAGCAACATACCAAAGAGCAATGACAAAGATTTTTGAGGAGCTCATTCACAACCAAGTTGAGTCGCTACGTGGATGATGTGGTCATCGAAAGCAAGCGAAGGAAGATCACTTGTATGATTTGAGAATTGTTTTTGAGCGACTAAGGCGATACAACCTTAAGATGAATCCCTTAAAATGCGCCTTCGGCTTCACCTCCGGGAAATTCTTAGGATTTGTTGTCCGACATCACGGGATCAAAATTGATCCGGAAAAAGATTAAAGCTATCTTAGAGATGCTGCCTCCCAAAACCTTAAAACAACTACGATCCTTTCAAGGGAAGCTGGCATATCTTCGACGCTTTATCTCGAACTTGTTGGGTAGGTGTCAGCCCTTCTCGGCATTAGTTAAAAAGGAAGCCAAATTCGTTTGGGAAGAGAAATTACAACGGGCCTTCGAGGACATCAAGCAATACTTAATGACACCTCCTGTCTTAGCAGCCCCAGTCTCAGGTAGACCGTTGATACTTTATACCGCGGCTCTAGACGACTCCCTTGGAGCCCTGCTAGCCCAGGTCAATGATGAGGGAAAAGAAAATACTCTCTACTACTTAAGCCGTCGTCTGATTCCGACGGAAGTAAAATATCCTCCAATTGAGAAGCATTGTTTGGCCCTAATCTTTGCCGCACAGAAACTCAGGCATTACATGCTCTCTCACAAGGTCAACCTTATTTCGAAAGTTAATCCATTGCAATATTTCATGACCCGTCCAACACTTTCTGGCAGGATTGCCAGGTGGTTAATGATACTATTGCAATTCGATATAACTTTCGTGCCTCTTCGTGCCGTAAAGTGACAAATCCTAGCAGATTTCCTTGCAGCACACCCTTTACTGGTAGAATCGCCTCTCAATGACGACTTGCCAGATGAACAGATAATGAACTTAGAAGACACTGATGATCGACGTTGGGAACTATACTTCGACGGAGTATCCTCAACATAGAAAGACAAAGAATTGCAAACGATAGTGCCCGGTAAGGCGAGAATCGGACTAATCTTTATAACACCGGAGCGGAGGATGTTAAGATACTCCTACCATTTAACGAGTCGTGCACAAACAAAGAGGCAGAATACGAGGCCCTCATAACAGGACTAGAACTGACCATTCAGATGGGGATAACAGACATCAATATCTGTGGAGATTCTCAGTTGATCATTCAACAGGTCGTAGGACAATACAGAATCTTAAAGCCAAGACTCGAGCAATACTTTCAGTATGGCATGAAATTGTTGGGACAAATTCCGAATGTAACAATCTACAAGATCCCCAGAAGAGAAAATGCTCGCGCGGATGCGCTAGCCCGCCTTGCAAAAGAATTTGCCTGCTTACAAGATGAGTCAATTGAAGTGTCAGTTCAAGGACGGCGAGTCCTATCACAACCCGACATGAATATGATACAAAAATCAGAAAAAGTAGAGGAATCAGTTGCAGCAGTGACGTAAAACACAGAAAATTGGTGTTAGCCGCTAATAGAATACCTCCAAACAGGGAAATTACCAGATGATAAGTCATTAGCACATCAAATCAGGAAAAGAATTCTGTCTTACGCATTAATCAACAATACATTATACAGAAGGTCTTTTGATCAGATGTGGTTAAGATGCCTGAGCGGGTCCGAGGCTCGTGAAATTGTCAAAGAAGTGCATTCAGGACTTTGTGGCGCTCATCAGTCGGGCCCGAAAATGAAAATGAAAATTAAAAGACTAGGGTATTACTGGCCCTCGATGATGACCGACTGCATGAAGATTGCCAAAAGTTGTCACCAGTGCCAGGTACACGAGTGGTTCTACACCAACCTCCAAATGTGCTACATCCGACAATTGCATCGTGGCCATTTGAGTGTTGGGGCACAGATATAGTGTGTCCGATAGAACCGCCTTCTTCAAGAGGACATCGCTTCATCCTTGCAGCTACAGACTACTTTTCTAAATGGGAAGAAGCAGTTCCACTCAGAGAAGTAAAGACACACCATGTGCTACAGTTTTTCAAGAACCAAGTCGTCTTCCATTTTGGGGTACCGCGCAGAATCATTTCAGATAATGGGTCTGCATTCAAAAGTACAAAAATCAACAATTTTGTCAGGAGACATGGAATCGACTGGCGATACTCAACAATCTACTACCCAAGAGCAAACGGCTTGGCCGAGGCTTTTAATAAAACTCTCGTTCAAATCTTAAAGAAAACTTTAGACAACAACAAGAGAAATTGGCACGAGAAGTTGTAAGAAGCCTTATGGGCCTACAGGACAACCTTCAGGACTTCTACTCAGTCTACACCTTACACTTTAGTGTACGGGTCCGAGGCAGTGTTACCATTGGAAGTCTAGCTTCCATCACTCAGGATTGCAGTTGCAAATAAAATTACCACAGAAGAAAATGCCAGATTACGACTGGAAGAACTGGAAAACTTGGAAGGAAAAAGACTTGCAACGCAACAAAATTTGGAACTGTACCAAGCTAAGATGATCCAGGCTCATGATAAACTAGTCCGCCCAAGAACTTTCAAAGTTGGGACTTAGTTCTTGTTCTCGGAAGACCTATTCTTGCACATCGCAAGATAGGGGGCAAATTTGAACCAACTTGGGAAGGGCCGTTTATAGTTGAGGCAGTCTACTCAGGAGGCTCCTACCAACTTGTGAATTGCTAAGGAGAACGACAAATGCTTCCAATCAATGGACGATATTTAAAAAAGTATTACGCAACCTGATGTTTCAAAGGGTGGCCTCTAAAATATAGTTCTATCCCTAGAAACACGGTTGAGACAATCACTTTGTGACTGGGTCCGAACCCAAAAACACAAAAAATAAATAAAAAAATGTACTAAAAAAATAAAATACGTGAAATCATAATAATAAAGTTTTACCCTTCCGTTCAAATCAAATCTTGTTCCTGATCTTTCTTCATATTTTCCCACTTTCCTTAAAAAATTAAAATAAGTGAATAAAAATCTTCGGTGATAAATACTTTCTTAATGTTCTTGTTCTTAGTACGATCCTCGATCCTTTCCTTGTTTTCTTCGCAGGGAAATGTCGAACGGGCGGTTGGTCCTAAACTTTAGAAATTGCGTGAGTCTCGCACTCGATGAAAAGAGGGTGAAGGATGGAGCAGTGATAGAGATTGACTCGGACTTCACACCAGCTGGCCTACAATATGAAGAAAATGATTAGATCACAGTTGATCGAGAAGAACTTCATAGCTAAACAGTGATGAAAGTGGGTGGCCCGAGCCACCAATCCAACAACAAGAAAAGAAAAACAAACGTCGCAGAAGATAAGAAAATTATGTCCGTGGTTGCTACAGCAGAAGGTGGGCTTGTCAGTGCCGCGCCCATAGAAATTCAAGGAGTGAGAAGAGCTACTCTCACTGCTACCCAGCGACGAAATAAGAATCGTCGTATTCGCAAGATGTTGACCAAGTTAGCAGAAGATCAACATGGACAGACAGTGGGTACTGTTAGTGCAAATGCTCCAAGGAGACCGGTTCGGCAGGAACCAGAAAGAAGAAAGCCAACTCAAAAAAGGTTGGAACAGATGAAAGAAATACCAGGAAGAACAGAAATGGAGTCGGTGCCTCAACGCCGAGCAGATGTACCAGACCCGGAGAGTCTTGTTGTGAAAGAAACCCCGGAGGATGTCCCTACAGAGACTATCCCTGAGGAGTCGAGACAAGCAGGATAGCGTGCTGGGGTTGAGCCATACATCCCACAGTACGTTACCAGACACCGAGGACTTTAGATAATTCCAGAATATGAGAGGGAGAAAATGCAGCTAGTTGAAAAGAAGACCTTTGAATACTTTGAAAGGGTTGGAGGCAGAAGAATCAACATCCTGGAAGGCCTCGAGCTACATAAAGGTGTATTCTCAGAATACGAGCAACAGCAGATTGTGGATTGCATTCTAGAACTTCGAGAAGATGGGTCGAGCGAGGCCGTCGCGAGAAATGACTTATTCGGAACCCCGAAATGGATGCCAGGGAAAGGAAGAGTCACAATACAATGCGGATGTTGCTATAACTTCGCAGAGGACAGAAAAGGAAATCCACCAGGAATACTCCGTCACGGTGAGGTGGATCCCATGCCAAGAATAATTAAAAGAATGGTGAAAAGAATGATAATGTGGAGGGTACTGCCAGCAGACTATATACCCAACAGTTGCATCATCAACATCTATCAGAAGGGCGACCGCATACCTCCGCACATAGACCACCGGGACTTTGTCGGACCTTTACGCACGGTTTCGTTCGTCAACCAGTGCAATATCATGTTCGGATCTGACCTCCGGATAGCAGGCCCGGGCAAGTTCCGAGGGCCGGTGGAGATACCACTTCCGGTAGGTTCCATCATGATATTACAAGGAAATGGAGCGGATATCGCAAAACATTGCATACCAGGAGTACCAGTGGAGCGGATCTCTGTGAACTTTAGAAGAATGGACGCCAGAAAGGCACCATACCATTTCCAACCGAGCCGAGTGGAGAGTCTCCGGCCATATGAGTCGTGAGTTACATGGGAGATATCACACCTCCAAAGCACATCCATGCGGCATTCCTGCCAAGGGTGGCTTGGAAGGTGATGTTATTGACCATGTACCTTACTATTCAGACATGGATTTAGCAGATACTTTTGGATGGATCAACGAGAATCATACGTAGTCTGTTTTGAGTCATGGATTGTATGAAGAATTTTTCAGATCGAGTTGTATGATGTATCTTCAACAAGATTGGAATGAAAGTGACCATGTCACATTTTGCCTTCACCTCTTTTGTGCAAATTAACTAAGAAACGCCATTAAAGTTAAATGAACTTCGAACAAAGAATAGAAAAGAAAAGGAAAATACATAACAACTCTCTTTCATAAAAATCCAAACATTAAAAAGAATTTCAAATTCACATGAACTCCTACAAACATTCTCTGCACTTTACAATATGTTTTCACGATCTCTACATTCATAAATCTCAGCAATATGTACAGTCTCTGCCCATCTCGCAAATCTCAAGACGGATAAGCCCGCCCTACCCCATCCCTCAAGAAATTCAACACCGGATAGCTTCCGCCCTACCCCCATCTCAAGAATCTCAACAACGGATAGGCTTCCGCCTCGCCTTCCCATCTTAGTAATCTTATGATCTGAGATAGGCTTCCGCCCAACTCCTTCTCACTCCCCGCACTCGAGATAAAGTACGCTCCTACTCCTTTCTCAAAGAATCTCAAAATTTGGATCCTCTCAAGAAGAAATTGAAATCAAAGCACTCGTATCTCGGATAAAGTTTTTGTCCTATTCTTCCTGAAGATTTGGAATAGATTCACCGCTTTCTTCTCAACATACAAATGCATTCGGGTGGGCCTTAGCCTTACTTCTTTCTCCGCATAAGATCAAAATTGAAACTCAAATCGAAATTCAAACTCAAAAATTGAAAACTTAAAACAAAAAAATGAAACGAATCTAAGATCCAATCTTTTGAAATCTTGTGATCCGAAATTGACCTCCTTCTTCTCCAAGCCGAGAGTTCTAGAATCTTCAGCCTTAGAGATTTACCTAATACTTCAAAGGAAATTTTTGTACTTTGTCCTAAGTCTTTACTGACATTTGTTTTGGTTCCGTTGATCTCTGGCCAATGCCAATACGCACGGTATGCTTGGTTAGCACACCACACCTATTGGGGGTCCATTTGTTGACCGCATTTTTGATGAGGTCTTCTCTTCCCTCTTTAGTGCTTAGGATCTAGCCTTAGGCTTTTCCTTTGACTATTTTAGGAGACTAGAATCGGGACTCATCCTTCAGAAATTTAAACCACTTCTGTCTCCCTCGCAAACCCCACAAGCTTGATTGTAGACCCCTAATTACCTAGAGGGGTTGAAATCAAAAGTGAAGGTTTAAAGGATGAGTATTAATGGCTGCTATTAAAGATTTTAATTACCATTTTACCTTTAAGCTTAATAATTTCATAACTCACTAAATTGAACTCAAATGAACTTGAAATTTTTATGTGACTTTACTCATATGTCAATAAAGACATGAGAGGAGAAAATGTGATTTTTCTGTATTTAATTTATTTATATAATTATTTTTGGTGGAAAATAGAGATTTTCAAGGAAAATTTGATAACATGACCAAGGGAAAAGTTTCTGTCCTTAAGAAAATTAGGGGACATTCCTAATGACCAGAGAAGCATTTGGACCAATTTTGGTGATTTTTTGAATTATATTATTTTTATTATAATTATTTTGAGTTTTGGAGTGTTAATTAATTTAAAAATAAGATAAATGTTGAAAAATGGATTTTATATTTTTCAAAAATCTCTCTGATATCAAGGAAACCAGAGAATCAAATTTTGCAATTTTTTGATTTTTCTATGATTTATAATCATTATTTTAGTGAAAATGCTAGAAAATACATTTTTTTAATTTTAAAATTACCCTAGGCTTTAAAATTTAATATCTCACTAAATAGACTTAGGAAAAATGTGGGATTTGTTCCTAAGTGATTAAAATTCAAAATGTGACATTTTGGTGAATTTTATTATTTTTGTGATTTTTATTATTTTTTAATTATTAAAAATATTAAAATATTATTAAAAATCAACTTTTTTAGAAAATTAAAATTTTAATTTTCTTAGGTTCCCCTGATATCGTAGAGGCTCCAAAACCAATTTGGTGAATTTTTAAAAAGTATTTTAAAAGTTATGAATTTTTAAAGTTTAAAATGGCTAAGTGGCTTAATCAACCCAACTAGTGGGGCTAACCAAGTCCAATCGACCTCAAATTTTTATGGTGGATTCCTCTGATCCTAAAGGTCAGTGGAGAATTGATTTCAAGTCAATTTGATACCTGGTTAACTCTAATTAATTAAAGACCTATTTTGGGTGTTTAAGCCAATTAGGGTTAATCCGAGTGAATTAACTCAAGTCCTATTTTTCCTGTGAGTCCTCTCGGTCATAAGGAACATCACCAAATATTTCTAGAATTTATTTCACAACATGCTAATTTTTGGAATTAAAATACTCAAAACAGCAACATGCATTTGAAAAATAAATAACTTTTCACGAGATGGCCTCCGACCTTGGAAAATTCGTGGAATGTTCCCAAGTTCGAGGCTTCAAAAGCCCTATGGTCTCATGCCATGGTGAATTGTATACATGCATGGAGAATTAAATGTATGCAGAGAGTAAATAAATCATAAAAAATAAAATACTTAATTAAATTAAATGATTTCTTTTCCACATTATTCTCCTCTCGTTCACCGAGCAAGAGGTATTTTTATTTTATTTTTGTGATTTTTCTACACAGAGATATGAATTTTTGAAGTTTAGGGAATTAAATAAATAGAAAAATACCCTAATTTTCTATTTATCCACGCGGCGCCGCGTCAACCTCGGCAGCCTCCGAACGCACACGCGTCGCGCTCCCATTCGACGCCGCCACCCGAGTCGCCAGCCCGGGCCCCGCGGTTCTCGTACCGTCTCCCGGTCCGACGCAATCCTCGGCCGTCCGTGCGCGCGTGTATCGAATGGACGCGCATCCGTTCATCGTCCCCAAGTGTTCTCACCCGAGAGCCGTCCACACTAAATCCCTAAGATCTCACTCGATTCTCAATGGATTTTCATGTTCTTATGCTCTATGGATTCGTCTTCAAGAGACGAACACATCTATACGGCTAACATGCATCGAAACTAAGGCATTTGAAATGGAGAATCTCCGTAAGCTCCTGGATGGAGAGTTAACTCATACCTTAGCTCGTAGAAGTGTGGCTTCAATCCGAGAGTTGTTGCACCTTCGATCGGGTCCCAAGCAAGCTCCGCATGAAGTCTCCCGGTCCGGTGAATCGCCTAGCTATGAAAGTGACCACAGCCCGATCACAAAGCTTCGGAGGCCGGAGCAACCGGGTGGCCCTGGAGATGGGGCTTTCAGTGGGAAACTTCTCCTCTTGGTCCAGCTGAAGGTGTAGGACCACCAATTTGAGGATTGGCTCACCGTGGCAAAGTGTCCCGGTTTCGGGTGGAATTTCGACTGAGAAATCGGGCTCGCTGGTGGGGATTAGGGCAAATCGACACCGGGAATCAACCGCTCTAAGGATGGTGAAGGGTTTGGAACAATTTTGGCGTAGTTTCGGCAAGGTTTGTGCTTGGCTCCCCTCATGGCCGAGAGGGGTGGAGTTTGAACAGAGCTGGCTGGGGGCCTCCCGTGGAGAGTTAGGGCTCGGGATCGACCGCTCTCCGGTGAGGAGAAGATCAGCCCATGGTGACCACTAGGGATGGGGCAGCTCAAGCAAGTGAGAATTTCAATGTCGGCTCACATGCGAGCTCTCGGCCATGGTGTTTTCCGGCGGCCTCGGTGGCCGGCCGGCCGTGCATGGGTCACCCTCGTGGTCAGTGGGTCGTGGCTGGAGGTTTGTGCAATCAATCGGCCATGGACATGTGTAAAGGCTTTGATCCAAAGTGGAATGGGGCATGGCTAGATTTGGACCTAAATGGGTCAACCCACCCATTTGGGCTAGGTGCACCACCCAAGGCCTGGTTTAGGCCGAGGAGAAAGTGATTTGGATCAGCTTGATTAGTGGGGTCAAGTCACAATCCAAGTACAATTAGAGCTTAAGCATGGTTTAGTGGAATCATGTAAGTGGTTAACCACCTTTAGGAGTTAAGGAAAGAGCCTCCTCCTTTTGCCCAAAATGGCATGGTGACATGTAAAGAGGCTCTCATGGCTTGCATATGGCTTATGCATGGCTCCATGGCTCCATTTGGCTTGGGAAAAGTAAAGTCAATTTCATGGAAATGGATTTAAGGAAAATTTTGGTATTTAGGGGTGATTTGGCATGAGGCTTGATTTGGAATTATTTGATGATGAATTTAGGACTTAGGGATGATTTTAATTGAAAGTATGATGAGGGGAAATGTCATATGGGCCTTGGAAGAATTTTGGGCTTTTTTTGAAAGGGTTTTAGATGAGCTTTTAAGATGGATTAGGAAAGTGGGCTCTCGAATTTTAAAATGGATTTTGGGATGAAATTTTGTAAAGAGGTTGGGCCAAATAATTATTGGGTTTAGCTCATGGATGTGTCATGAGTGACTTGAAGCAAATTTGGGGTAGTTTGGACTTGAATTGGGTTGGATTTGAATTCTTTTGGTGAATGGGCCAATGTAGGTCAAATTGGGCTAACTTGGGCCAATGTTGGGCTAGGGTTGAAATTGATGTAAAATAAATATTAAGAAATGTTTATGGGAGTGTTTCAAAAAGGTTTTGGCTTTGGTTGGGTTTTAATTTTGGGGTTTGGGCCTATTTGGGTTAGATTTGGGTTTAGGTCAAAATTGGGCTTTTTGATTTTGGGTTGAATTTGAGTGGGGTTTGGGTCAAAATCTTGGGCAAATCATGTTAGTGTTTTGTTTATGGGGATGTTAAGGAAGGTTTAGAAAAGATTTGGGGTTAATTGGAGTTGAATTGGGTTAGTTTGGGCTAAGTTTGGGTCATGGGTCCAAATTTGGGCTTTAAGGCCCAAAGTGAAATTGGATCCAAATGTCAATCAAATTGGACTTGGATTTGGTCTAAATTGGTATTGGGAATGTTGAATTGAAGTTTAGAATTGAATTGGACCAAAATTGGGGTCAATTGGGTATGTTTGGTTTGACATTGGGTCCACTTTGGGTTAAAATGGGTCAATTTGGGGGTTTTGACAAAAGTAGGGTAAATTGACAAAATTGGCCCATGGTGTAGTTGGACAAAATGAAATTGGGAATATTTGGGATTTTCTGGAATTTTCTGGGAATTTTCTGAATTTTTGGATTTTTAGGCCAAGAAGGGTATTTTGGGTATTTGGAGGGGATGGGGGGTTTTCTTGGAATTTTTGGTATTTTTGGGTATGGATAGTCAATTTGAGTGATGTGGAGGTGTTTGGGATTGATTTTGGAAAATTTTAGGTAATTTGGAGATTTTGCAAAAATTTGGGTAATTCAAGGGTTTTGGGTAGGTTTAGTAGGTGTAGGGTCCCGGGGGTCAAAAATTGAAAATTTGGGAAATTGAAGATTGGGTGAATTTGGGTGGGGTGAAATCATTTTGGTTGAGCCATGAAGCCATTTCAAGCCCATATGAGCCATGAAAGGACTCATTTGAGGCATTCACTATGTTGTTCCTAACCCTCTTAGCCAAGGGCTTAGGGGTTAAGGACCATCCATGTGAATCACCTACATGAGTCAGGAGGTCAAGTTGGGCATGGGTGTGGTTTTAGGAAGTGTGTGGAAATGTAGTGTGTAAGTGTAATGTATATCAGCCCCTTCACTGCACCGGGCCACCTGGTAGCGGTCCTAAGGCCAAAGAGTCCTATAGGAACTCATCCTTTAAACTTCCACATTCGATTTCAACCCTCTAGGTGATTAGGGGTCTATAGTCAAGTTTGTGGAGTTTGCGGGGAGTTTAGAAGTGGTTTGAATTTCTAAAAGGCGGGTCCCAATTCTAGTCCTCTAAGATAGTCAAAGGAAAAGCCTAAGGCTAGATCCTAAGCACTAAAAAGAAGAAGGGAAGACCTCATCAAAAATGAGGTCAACAGTGAATTAACAATTTCTCCCAGTTGATTCTCTATGTTTCTAATCGCAACATTTTAACTTTGCAACTGATTTCCCATTTGCAATACCACTTCTTCTATAAACATTTTTTCATCCTGAAATTGTTGATCATTATTATAGTCCAGTGGATAAGAAGGTCTATAACTTGTGTTACCTTGATTATTCCAACTTCCATTAGTATTTGCATGATTATTTTCCCATTGTTGGTTTCCGCCCTCAGTAGTATGATTCCAGTTAAATTTTGGATGGTTCTTCCAACAGGGGTTGTAAAAGTTAGAATATGAGTTGTTTATGGTATTTGAAGTCTCATATAATAAGTTGGAATCAATCATACACCCTAATAAACTTTCCTCACTTAGAGGAGTAAATTGAGGTTGGTTCGTTCCAAATTGTTCTAACTTCCTTGATATTGCAACAAACTGAGATGCAAGAATTACAATCACATCTGTATCATGAACACTAGCTACATTTTTATAATTTAGCCTTGCAGAGAGCCATTAAAATTCATTCGTAGCCATTTCTTCAATTAATGCATACGCTTCATTTAATGTTTTTGCCATTAATTAACCACCAACAGAAGCATCAATAATGGACGTAAAGGATTCTACTAACCCATTATAAAAAGTTTGAATGATTAACCAATCTGGAAGAGCATGGTGTGGACACTTTCTTAGGAGTTCCTTAAATCTTTACCAGGCTTCATATATTGATTCCCATTCATATTGACAAAATGAGATAATATCGTTTCTAAGTTGAGTAGTCCTTGAAGGTGGAAAATACTTAGCTAGGAATTTTTGAGTTAACTCCTTCCAATTTTTAATAGAACCAGGTGCTAATGAGTATAACCACATTTTAGCCTTATCCCTTAGTGAGAAAGGAAAAAGTCTACGCCTAACAACATCATCTGACATGCCATTATAACGAAATGTAGCACAAAGTTCTAGAAAACTAGATAAGTGTAAATAGGGATCCTCCGAATGAGTTCCCCTAAACTGGTGGTTCTGCACATGTTGGATAATCTCTGGATTTAGTTCAAATGAGTTAGCTTCTACAATAGGGTTTTGTATACTTGAGTGAATATTATCTATCGTAGGATTTACATAATCCCTCAATGATTTATGATGATTTTCCAAGTTAGTATTTTAAATGTTTTCCATTTTCATTTCTAGTTTTTCAAGTCCTTTCTGTTTTTTAATTTTTTTCCATTTTTCTAATTCGGGATCATAAGGCACAAGTCCTACAGATCCTTTGTTTTTCATACGTAACACAACAAACAATACATTAATAATAAAAAAAATAAAACGAAAAATATATTCAACACAACAAAACATTTTCACGAACACCTTATTTTTTTACACAAACTATTTTTTTTTCATAACACTTAAAAAAAAACAAACTTTTCATACAAACACAATTTTATGACACTAAAGTTTCTAATTTTAAGCCTAATTACTTCAACTAAAATTCTCCTAAAACTCTTACCGAAGCTTCACTGTCAACGGCGCCAAAAACTTGATGCGACTTTTTTGTAAAAATTTATGAACTCAGATTTATATATTTATTATGATTTTGTAAAGTCACAATTTCAAATGCAAGTATATGTATCATATCAAGTAATACAGGGCTCTAATGGAGTTCCGTTTATCGACCCTATAGGGAAGCGAGGTAAGAGGTTCTTAGATAAATTCTAGTATACTACAAACAACCATAGTTTGGAAGGTTGATATAAGTGGTTTTCTTTAACAACTACTCCTAAAGGTAAATCTTAATTTTAAAATAACTAATAACTACACCTAAAGGAAAATATTAATACTAAAGATAACCCTTTTTGGATAAATTTGTTTGGTGAATTTTGAGATAATAAAAACTACTATTCTCATGTAACGAATTGGATAATGTATAGGAATGAGATGCATTAAATATTGTATGTGCCAAATAGGAGCAATCCTATTCTTTACCCTCTTCCGAGTACCCCCTCTTCAGAGTGTTATAAAGAACATTGGAAAATCCTAGGCTTAGTCCCTAAATCCAACGTTAGCCTGGAAGGATACTGGCTGCCACTTCACAGCTCCCACTCCCCTTCACCTGAAGGCTAACCCTAGCTTTAGTTACAAAACTTTAGGACCAAATTAAGGATCTCCGTCTGTCACCCTGAAACCTCCAATTCGACGCCCATTAAACCATATTTCCCTATTTATTTGCACTCAATCCCCATGAACTACGCAATTCATTCACAGACATTGAATGTGGTTCCACTTTGTTGAGAATTACACCTCCCTTTTGGGATAATGCAATTACAACAAATTTTAATAATAGAACGGGTCCTTATTGTAATGTAAATGAAGTGCAAGTAAAACCATCACATTTATAATTAAAACTTATTTTAGCAAGCATCCCAATATCCTAAATATAAGTCCTACTCATTGCAAAAGAAAAGTAGAATGGAAACAATGACATAATCTTCTCATGCCACTATTTCCATAGAAGAAGAAAGAGTAAGAGAAAGACATCACAAAGCACGAAGAAAACACAACGAAAAAACTTCATTTCAATGCAAATCAACAAAATAAGTGTTTACAAAATCATAAGGTAATGAAGAACACAATATTTAGCATTTTTACCTTGAAAGAAAGATGAAAATCTCTCCCACAAAGTCCCCCGCGAATCCATGCAATGCTACAATATTCCCTTACAGATTCTATCAAAATCTCCTCACCAATCTCTCCAAAAAGCTAGAAATCTACATTTCTACTCCTATTATAAAATCTCTAAGCATTCTCCAAGTTTTCCTTCTCTTCTCCTCTTTTTATTTTGGCTTTAAAATTGGCTTAAAATAATGTAGGGACGAATTTCCCAAGAGGTGCAGGAAGAAACCCTCTAAAAAGCATCCAGATTCGATGTATATGGTCAATAACCTCTCAATTTCGCCTCCAGACCATCTTGGGTGCCACCGGCGCTGAATAGGGCACTGCTGGTGCCCTATTTTTTGTGCCCTCAGGTTTGTGGCGCCACCGGCGCCGGTTTGGGCACCCCCGGTGCCCATCCTGCGCAGCTCCACCATTTTGCTCCATTTGGCCTCGTTTCAGCTCCGATTAGCCCCATTTCAGTTACGTTGCATTCCTAATAGATAGCCCTAAAAAATAAGCATAAAAAACAATATTTATTTAAAGTATAATCTCATTCAAAAATATTTAAGAAGTGTAAAAGAGATTAAGCATAGAAAGACTTACCGAAAGGTGTCAAGCCAAAATTTGTTTTCTTGCTCGTTTTTGCTCCAAATTGCACCGTTTTTGCTTTCTTTTGCACCAATCACCATTTCTTATACCGATAACCAAAAAAATACAAAATACCTTCCTTTAAAGTTTATTATCACCAATAATGAGTAAAAAACATAGAGCAAAAACTATATATATTTTTGGTGCATCAGGCATGTAGAGACACTCTGTGATTTTTCTTAGGCTATGAAAATTCTCTAAGTTAACATTTCATAGATTCCATTGAATTTTATGATTATTTTTAATAATAATTATAAAAATAGGAAATTAACAAAATAAAATTTGAAATTGGTTAAGTAACATAGTATGACAAACACAAACCTTAAAATGATAAGAACTTAGCCTAAAAAAATGTTGAAATAACATTTTAAGTGAGGGTTAAATTTATTAATTATAAAATTAATAATTTTAAAACCTTAAAGTTCTTCCCCTCACCTTACTTAGTCTAAAGGGCTAGGTTATTGTTGAATCTAACTCCAAGTAGACTCAACACAAAACATAATTAGGTCTAAGATCTCAAAATTAGACTTAATTAAATAAAGTTAGACCCTAATCACATTAAATTTAACTTAATAAACCCTAATTAGGTCTAAGACACCAATTAGACTTAATTAAACAAAGTTAGACCTTAATCACATTAGGTTTAACATAATTAGGTCTAAGAAACCAATTAGACCTAATTAAACCAACTTAGACCTTAATGACATTAGGTTTAACTTAATAAACACTAATTAGGTCTATGACACCAATTAGACCTAATTAAACCAAGTTAGACCTTAAACAAATTATGTTTAACTTAATAAACCCTTATTAGGTCTAAGACACCAATTAGACATAACGAAACCAAGTTAGACCTCAATCACATTAGCTTTAACTTAATCAATTAAACCTTACCCAAATTAGGTTTAATTAAACCAAAACAAATTGGACTTAACCCTAATTAAGTCCAACTAACCAATTAAACCTTACCCAAATTAGGTTTAATTACTCTAAAACTAATTGAGTTAACCATATATCTAATTAATTAATTAAATCTAATTCAAGTTTAAACCTAAATTAAAATTGAGTTCAACCCATATTGAACTTAAGTCAAACTTAAGTCTAGGTTCAACCTAACTTGAACCTAACTTAACTTAAACCTAAATCAAACTTAAGTTCAACCCATATTGAACTAATGTCAAACGTAAATCTAGGTTCAACCTAACTTGAACCTAACTTAAACTTAAATCCAACTTGAGTTCAACCCATATTGAACTTAAGTCAATCTTAAGTCTAGGTTTAATCGAACTTGAACCTAACTTGAATCTAAACTTAAATCAGACTTGAGTTCAATCAAACTTAAGTCTAAGTTCAACCTAACTTGAACCTAACTTAAACTTAAATCAAACTTGAGTTCAACCCATATTGAACTTAAGTCAAACTTAATTCTTGGTTCAATCTAAGTTGAACCTAACTTGAATCTAAACTTAAATCAAACTTGAGTTCAACCCATATTAAATTTGAATCAACCATAAGTTTAGGTTCAACCTAACTTGAATCTAACTGGTCAAAATATCAAGTTTGATTTAAATCAAACTTAACTCAATATTAAGTTCAGCATAAATCAAACTTAATTCAACATTAAGTTCAATCTAAATTTAACTTATTTCAACAAAAAACATTAAGTTTGATTTGAATCAAACTTAACTCAATATTAAGTTCGACTCAAATCAAACTTAATTCAATATTAAGTTCAATCTAAATTGAACTTATTTTGACAAAAATATTAAGTTTTATTTAAATTAAACTTAATTCAACATTAAGTTCAATCTAAATTGAACTTACTTCAACAAAAACATTAAACTTGATTTAAATCAAATTTAGCTCAATTTTAAATTCGATCCAAATCGAACTTAATTCAATATTAATTTCAATCTAAATTGAACTTATTTTGACAAAAATATTAAATTAAACTTAATTCAATATTAAGTTCAATCTAAATTAAACTTATTTTAACAAAAATATTAAGTTTTTTTAAATCAAACTTAACTCAATATTAAGTTCAACCCAAATCAAACTTAATTCAATATTAAGTTCAATCTAAATTGAACTTATTATGACAAAAAATATTAAGTTTGATATAAATTAAACTTAATTCAACATTAAGTTCAATCTAAATTGAACTTATTTCAACAAAAACATTAAATTTGATTTAAATCTAATTTAACTCAATATTAAGTTCGATCCAAATCGAACTTAATTCAATATAATTGAACTTATTTTGACAAACATATTAAGTTTGATTTAAATTAAACTTAATTCAACATTAAGTTCAATCTAAATTAAACTTATTTTGACAAAAATATTAAGTTTGATTTAAATCAAACTTAACTCAATATTAAGTTCGACCCAATCGAACTTAATCCAACATTAAGTTCAATCTAAATTGAACTTATTTTGACAAAACATTAAGTTTAATTTAAATCAAACTCAACTCAGTTCAATCTAAATTGAACTTATTTTGACAAAAATAAGTTTGATTTAAAATATTAAGGTTGACTTAAAACAAACCTAACTCAATGTTAAGTTTAAATTAAATCAAATTCAACTAAATATTGAGTTCAACCTAAATTGAACTCAAATTCAATCTAAGTCAAACAAAAATCTTTTGTTAAATCCAATTTAAGTTCAACTTAAGTTAAATCCAAAACTTGGATTTAACCTAACTTAAGTTGAAGTCAAATCTAAATATAGGTCAAACTCATTGTAGACTTATTTAAACCTTAAGTTTTACTTAAATAAGACTTGAATGGTCTTTAAATTCTAATTAAGTCTAATCTAATTTCACTTAATTAACCTTTGCGTTTTATTTAAATAAAACTTAAACCTTAATTATGTCTATTTTAACTAGACTTAACTTAAACCTTAGGTTCAACCCATATTGAAACTAACTCAACTTAGGTTCAATCCATATTGAACCTAACTCAACATATCTAACTTAGGTTCAAACTAAATTGAATCCAAGTAAACTTAATTCTTAGGTTCAACTCATGTTGAACCTAACTTAACATATCTAACTTAGGTTCAACCTAAATTGAACCCAAGTTAACTTAAAACTTAGGATTAACCTACAATCAACATTTCTTACTTAGGCCCAAATTGAACTTAAGTTAATTCAACTTTAGGTTCAATAAAAAATTGAATTTAACTTAATATTTATAATTTAAGTTCATATAGACATGAACATAAGTTAACTTAAGTTTAGATTCAATTTATATTGAATCTAAATCAATAATTCTAGCTTAAGTTCAGACATACATGGACTTAAGTTAACTCAACTTTAGATTTAATTGAATCTAGATCAAAAATTTTAACTTAACTTCAAACAGACATGAACTCAAGTTAAACCAATCTAAATAGACATGAACTCAAGATTAACTCAGGTTCAACCCAAAGTAAACCCAGGTTAAATTCAAACCACATCAAACTGAAATCAAATTTTGATTTAAAATTTCTTAAAATTCCAACTACTTTAAAGATCAAGTCGAAGATATTCAGATTCAAACAACAATGAATCTGATTATCAAATGATTTATCTAAGTCTAATTCATATTAAACATAACACTTCTTCTAGATTCAAATAACATTAAACCCAAAATTTTAAAATCTGACTTAGGTCAGATTTTGTAATTAGATTTAATATTAGATTCGAACGGCACCGAATCTAACATTCTAAAATCTAATTTGTGACATTGAATCTAATTTTCAAAAATTATTAGATATAAATCTTTAAATTCAAATAAAATTGAATAGAAGTTCCTAGATCTAATCAACTCTCAAAAAAACAATTTCTAAAAGCTAATCAAAATTTTAGATTTAATCGAAAATGAATCTAAAAATCAAAACACATCAAATTTAAAACTTCAAGTTCAAAAGTCATCAAACTTAAGATTTTGACATGAAATGACATAAAAATCTTATGAAATCGTAAACAACCTAAAAATTTTTCAAACCTAAAATTGGGAAAAGACATTAAAACTTAAATGAAACCTTAATGAAAAAACATCACTAAATGCAACTTGAACCCCAATATTCTTAATCTACGAAGATTTTTCGGATGAAGCAATCCTTCTTACTGACAGAATTCTTTCAGTCCTAGTTTAAGCACCTTTCGGACTAAGTAGATTAAGGCCCCTGATAACCCTGAAATGACGGAGCCAGTGACATCTTGACCGGGTTATATAAAAATATAACTAAACTAATAGATTGAAGAAATAAAAATGACATTATTTCTTTTAGATCTAACACTATTTTCCTTTGCAGGATGAAAATAAATCTAATTATTTATTTCCTTTGCATGTTATAGGATGTGGTAACTTTATTTTATAGGACGATATTCCGAAGATGAGACAAACGACAACAAAACAAAATCACACTGTCATCAAAACAACAACATTGACAAAAAAAACAAAACAAACAATATTAAATTGACAAAACCAAGACAAAACAAAACCAAAACTTTTAGGATAGTCACCAAATAAATAAACAATAAAACAAAAATGACAAACAACAAAAGAAAATGATAAACAACAAGACAACGAGACGTGACAAAACAACATTTAGGATTGATAGTCGATACATCTTTCTTTAAAAGCTCTTCAGAAAACAAGTGATTGACATTAATTAGAAGTTTTCTTAGACAATTATAAATTGCCTAAGATGTAATTAACTATAGGAGCTTGCTCCTATAGGAGATTTAAAGAACTCAGAATAGATATTATATCTAAAAATCTCTGGTTACCTTAAACTTCACTATCCTTATAAAGAACTTGTAGCATAAGGCATTCTAGAATCTTTATAAGGATTATCACTGACACCTCTTTTTCTACTGTTTATATATTATTAGCTCTTATTCCGTTCAAATTTCTTATTATCTGAAGACTTTTTTACGGGATATATAGAAATAAGATTTATTGAAGATTAGGGCAATATTATAGATAAATAGAGTGGCGACTCTAAAATGACATCGATACCCATAAAATCTCCAACACGGCGATGACACCACCATCCATAGAATTTATTTTGCGAGTCTGCTAGGGATTTCTTTCTTCTCTTCTTACGTTATCACTTGTTCTCATTTGACATTTCGTTCTTTGACAAATAAGGACTACATCTTTTCAAACTTTTTTAAAGTGTTATTTTTGACATACAAAGACAAATTCCTAGTTTATGAATAAGTCAATAACATTCATTTTCCTTAGAGTTTCAAAAAAGTTGCAATGGAGTCTCATAATTCAATCTTTTCTTATTATCAAGACTTCAATACACTAATGGAGGAAGATGTTTGCCTTTATCAGAATGATTTGGGATTATTTGGTGAAACTAAATTTGTAATCCATACCAAACTGATATACACTCTTTCGAAGAATTTGATCTGCAACCTTATGAAGAATTTCTAAATTTTACAGAAGACCTACCTGAATATACACCTGAAGAGCCATATACTCTAGAATAGATGAAAAGACAAATTGACAGGAAAGGAAAGCAAATCTATGAAGATGATGATATTCCACCACCATCCATATATGAAGTTGGATCTTGTTCTAAAAATAGAACTCGTTCTCTTAGAAGAAAAGAAAGAAAAAGTGGAACGAGAATGATAATTTTGAAAGACCTGAATTTGAACAAAAAGTTTTTGGTAACCCTTTGATGAGGGCGAGACTTTAATATTGCAAGAACTTATGAACTCAAATTTATATATATTGATAATGATTTTGTAAAGTCCATGCATTCAACGCAAGTATACGTATCATATCACGTAATACAGGGCTCTAATGAAGTCCTTGTTGTCGATCTCATAGGGAAGGAGTGAATCTAACTATAGATAATGTAAAACTGAATTCCAATACTCAAATTGCAATTAATGTTTAATGTTTATTTCTACTACCAAGATGCAGAAAACAGTAACAATTAAGCAAAATATAATTACTTTTAATATCTTTAAAGCAGAATTAACTAACAGACACACACTAAGCTATATATTTGAAAGGTTTTTATATTTAAGAAAAGTATCTTTCCTCTTGTAATGAGCATATGATGTGTGGATGATATGGATTGCTTATCTATGGTATTGTGCCAAATAGGAGCATAATTGTTTCTTTACCATCAAAAGAGTACCCCCTCTTCCAAGCATGAAAAGACCATTGACATATCCTAAGTTTAGTTAATAAATCTAAGGCGAGGCTGGAAGGATATCGGCTGTCACTACGGAGCTCTCACTCACTCTACACCTGAAGGCTAACCTTCAAGTTTAGTTACTAATCTTAGGACCAAATTGGGGATCTCAGCCTGTTACTCTGAAACCTCCAATTAGACGTCCATCAAAACACATTTCCCTATTATTTGCACTCAATTCCCATGAACTACGCAATTCATCTATGGAAGTTGAATGGTTTCTTCATTGTTGTTGTAAGACACTAAATCCTTTCAGAGTTAGTGTTCAACAATATATTTTAATAATTCAATTGGCCAGATCGAAAAGTAAATTAAGATCGAAATGAAAAACCATCACAATTTCTTCAATACTTTAAAAGCACTTCAAATCCACATCAAAACATCATCACATCTCTATGCAAGAAGAAAGAGACAAAGGAGACTACTCAGAATTCATAGAGAAGACACAATAAAACATGGATTTAATATATAAAAGAAAAGTCATACAAACAACAAAAGAAAATGCAACTTATCTCTTTCTCTTCCCCAATGCAATTTCCTTGAAGTTCCTTTGAATCATTTTCTCTCTTCTTTGCAATACTCAATTCCTTCTTTAGAATGGAAAGGAAGAAGCAATCTCTCACTTTACTCCTTCTCCTTCACTCCTTGGAGAAGAATCCCTCTCAAATTCTTAGTTCTACACTCTTCTCTCCTAAGCCCTAACACTCAAAGCACACTAGACTCTCTAGAACACACAAGACACACACTATTTTCGTCCAAAAATAGTTACTTATAAGTTAGAAACGAAATCCCAAGAGTTTCCATAGGCATCCCTTCAAAAAGTTGCCAAAACTCTTCAAATTTGAAATCCATCGACATTGGGCGTAGGCGGCGCCCGATAGGGCGCCTGTGGCACTCTATCATCCAAAACTATCATCCAAATAGTTTTCCTCCTTTTTGCTCCTTTTTGCTCAGAATTTGTTCCTTTTTGCTTCTTTTCGCTCCAATCACCTAAAATCATCATACCTGCAACAAATCATAAAAAATACCTTTCTTTAAAGTGCAATATCACCAAAAATGTGTAAAATTATATAGCAAAAATAATATATATTTTTAGTGCATCAAAATCCCCCAAACATAACTATTACTTGTCCTCAAGTAATCCTTTTACTACATAAAAATATAACTCTAGGCAATGCACTATTCATCTGTAAGATACTAAATTTTTCATTCAAAATAATATATTGGTTAGAATTTTAGAAAGAAATTTAGTAACTCAGGTCAACACTACACGTATAAGAATATTCAATAGTCAAGTTTATGGGTTATAGTCTTCTATTTATTTCAAGATAAACCATAATTTGTCACATTAAGAGTGCCTTGAAAGATTATGTGAAAAAGGAGTTCATGCAAACTTCATCAGAATGTAGGCCAATACTTAAGTATATATTCAGAAATGAAATCAAGTTCCCCTTTAGGGTGACTCAAGTGAAGCCAATTTTTGTTAAGGCATCTCCTCAAGCTTCTCCTCAATAGTATTTTTTTTGGGATTGTTTTTCAATCCTTCTTTTCTTTTCTTTCCCATTTTTTATGAGGATTACTATATCTGGATAGTCATTAATGATTTTGAACTTCAATCTCCTTTTTCTAAAGTTCAAACTTGAAATCCCTCCTTACTTTATAATTAGGTATGAGCATTATTATTTATCGTAAAGTCACAATCTCTTCTTAACACACAATACTTTAAGTCTCTTAACAATTCAAAAATACAGTTTTCTTTACTTTAAATAGTTAACTATAATCAAATCCTTTCATACCAAATATCTTACCTCGATAAAATTAGCCTTTATTACTAAAAACTTTCATCCAATCCTTCCATAATGTTCAACTAAAAAAAAAAGTTTTAGTTACTTACAGTGAGGTTCAACTGCCAGAAGTTATGCTAATAAATTTTGAAAATATAATCATTGAGAAAAAATATGAGTTAATATTTTTCTACCCTCCCCCAAAAATAAATTTTTCAATAAATTTGAAACAGTAGAGAGTAAAAGAAACTAACCTTTTTGTGCTGAGATCTTGAAATCTTCGACAGCTATCTGGTATTAGTCAAAATTTACAACTAGCAGGCATGAAACAGTCAGTAACAGTGACATATAATTATTTTAAACATTTGCATGGGTAAAGATAAATTAAATTTAGACATCTAAACATCCAACAAAACACCACAATACTAAACAACTATCACATCACTACTCTGTTCATTTAACAATTTCAACATAATAGTACATACATAGGTTTACACATCACATGAAAGCAAATAACTACTACATCACAAAAATAAAACACAACACACAAGAAGAAAAATAAAAACAGAAACAAGCAAACTACCAATCTTCATCACCAGGTTCATCAGCAGGGTCAGCATGATTAGGTCTATACGGTGTATAGCTGGGGCAGGTAAGAAATACCACATCAGTCTCCCCCTCATGAACCTGACCTGAGCATCATGATAGGCAATATCGAACTCAACTCTTCTGCTCATATAATCTTTATGCACATCACTTCTGGCCTCAAACACATCTATCCTGCCATGGAGTCTATCCACACTAGCACTCTGTAATCTCAGCTGCTCCATAACATCAGATAATGTAGGGGGCTCAGATGTAGATGGAACGTCATAACTCGTAGTAGGAATATCAGTACTCCTACTCTCATCTCGGGCTCCTACATGAGACTTATAAGTACGAATAATAGTCTTTGTAATCGGTCTCAGCAGAATAGCTATCTCTTCAGAACTGCTAAACTCTACTCCAGACTAAACACACAAGGCATGAACTAGGGTTGGATGTCCTAATCCTTCAGTGGTCTCGCCTCTAGAAATATCCTGAATGTTCTTAAAGACAATAGTTCCAATATTAATTATCTGAATACAATAGTTCATAATTGCTCTATCCCTTGTAACTTCTCTGTGGTGATAAGAAGGTAACAGTCTTGCTGAGATGAAATAATGCCAAACTTTTGATGCAACATTTAACTTGGAAGCAGGGAAATTAATCATCTATTTTGACTTATTTTCCATTCCTCTCTTCCATCAGTCAGAAAAGCAATCACTTCCTTCATATTTGCCTCTCGAGTATCAAAGTTTTCATATTCACAAACAAATGGTTCCCAAGTCTGATAAAACGCATTGATACGTTGAGGGGTAAATTCAACCATTTTTCCTGTAACTAACACATACTCAATTTCAGTCCAGGGCACATTTGAATAAAACTCTCTAACAACTCCCATAACAATATTTGCAGTAAAATAACAAAATCATTCTCAGTTCCCTTCGAAAATTAGCTATTCTACAGATCCACCAGGATTATTAAAAGCCCGATCCTGAAAACACTTTTTATTGTAAAGGTAAGAGTTAAAGCGAAATTGTGCTTTAACATTAACACACTTTTTCTCATCAAAACCCAATTTTCTCTTCCCTTTACTCATCCTTGGAGCCATGTGAATTTCTAAAAAACTGCAATAAAATTCCAAACAAACTCCGAATACTATTCTAAACAAGTAAGAGCAAATTTCATCATAGGAAATCTTTAAATTTCTTCAAAAATAAAAAAATTCCAATCTAAGCAATGTGAGAGATTTTTATGGTGAAAATAAAAAATTTTTAACTTAAAAGTGAAGCTCTTACTAAGAGAAGTGTAGATCCAGTCTCAAAAAGCTTTGTAATCACATCAAATCCAAGATCTAGCAAGCCACAGGTCATCAAAATCGCAAAAATGGAGGAGAAAGACGATAGCAATGGAAAAAACCGTGGGTTGCGAAATAAAGGGTTTTTGGCCTTTTACTGTATTCAGGCGCCGACGACACTCTATTTATTTAAAATGCCAAAACTCTCTGGATTTGGGCGCCGGCGACGCCAGTCCAAAAATTTTTCTGGGTCCGAAAATTTTTTCGTAATTTCAATCATTTCGACCTCCACAATGACATTTAACACTTCAATAAGCACTATTTCATTACACAAGAATTAACTAACACAATTCTTACACAAACAATACAAAACATACTTCTATATATAAAATACATGTTACATCATAAACACTAAATATGTTCATCAAATTAAACCAACAACTCTTTAGATTTTTAGTGTTGTAAGTACGCTACGATAAGCAAACACTAAAATCTAAACACACACAATGAAATTAAGCATAGCAAATCCAAATTCAAATTACAAAGCAAGGCAAAGTAAATACTAAACACACCAAAAAAATTAAGCAAAGTAAACTAAACACACATCAAACATAAGTAGAATCCAATAATCACTCCACATCAGTCTCAAAACTTTCTTCCTCTCTAATATCTCCAATAGATTGCTGATGCACGAACGAATTGTAGAAGGGATGGAATGGAAATTCATCAGATGAATCCACAGCAGTCACCGCTTTCTTCTTCATCAGATTAATCAAGCCCATCTCAATCCGACCAGTATGATCAAATTGTTCCTTCATCCTCCAATCTATATGATCAAATAAATCAGAAATATTATTGATTGCATTCATAACATTCTGTACCTCTTTCTCCAACTTTTTGATCCTCTTCAGTATCATTCTGGAACTTTCAGGAAAATAGGGCTGAATCGGTTGTGAAGTCTGAGTTGGTTGATCAGCAAGCAGATTCATATCATCTTCATCTCCTACTGTTTGGTAGTCATAAAGATTAGTTGGATTAATAGGCCTCTGGGGAAGTAGAACCTTTTTCCCAACTCTCATATGGAACTTGTGATTGACTACATAATAGAAATATGATGGACGGGTGTCCAAGCCCATATTTAGATCCATGAACAATTAATCTCAAAACTTATTTCACAATTATATTACCAATATCGATCGGTCTCCCAGTTTGAATACAGAAATTCAAAATGACACTTTCCTTCGTTACCTTGCTAATCTTCAATGTTGGAAATAACTTTGCTAAAATAAAATATTGTCACTGCTTTGACACTGGATTTAAAGATGTAGAAGGGAAACTAATATATCCGTTTTCTCTAACGTCCCAATCTTCATTCTCATCAGTCAAATAACGATACACATCATTCATATTATCACTTATGGCATTGAAATTATCATAGTGGCAAATAGGTACATTCTCAATCATAAAAAGATCATTAATTCTCGTAGGAGTGAATTGTACAAACCTACCTCGCACAAAGACTAATCCTTGGTTGATCCCGTGCAGATTTGCATAGAATTCCTTCATAACCGGAATGACTACGACAATGGTAGTGTAACATAACACTTCCCAACGTCTTTCCTTAATTATCTCTTCAATTCTTGTAGTCAGATTATCCATACCTTGATTTATAAAGCTTCTTTCTATGATAATCCTCCTCTTCGTCATCACTTTATTGAACAATTGATGTGCCTCAAAACTTATAAACTTCCTTCGGTTAAAAATGCAAGATCGAGCGGTTT
Source organism: Papilionanthe hookeriana x Papilionanthe teres (assembly GCA_022702705.1). NCBI lineage: Eukaryota > Viridiplantae > Streptophyta > Magnoliopsida > Asparagales > Orchidaceae > Papilionanthe > Papilionanthe hookeriana x Papilionanthe teres. The sequence goes on along the minus strand of CM040432.1, from coordinate 19,162,812 downwards.
CTATGGAGTAGGAATCCATGGGATGCGAATTGGGAATGGTAGTTTTCGTTTTTCTGGAGTTTGGAAGTATAAAATGAAGTTTAGGGAGTTATAAGGATGAAGATCCCGCTCAAAACCTCCAAAAATTGCATTTTGAAACTCCAAAATCCATCAACAGGTTTTGAGCGCCGGCGGCGCCAGTGGTAAAAAATCTCACCGAACTTTGTTTGGCCTCAAAATATTCTAATATCTCGATTCAATCCAATATTTATCAATTTTAAAAGTATTTAGGAGCGATTAGGATTCACAAATAACTATCTTAAAAGCACAATTATAACAAACAAGCAAACACACCACAAAGATACATATGGGTTGCCTCCCATAAAGCGCTTGGTTTAACATCGTCAGCCCGACAAACCAATCAATTAATCGAGATGACTCGGTATTAAAACCTCTTTGAAGTCAGGTTGAAACCCGTTAAAGTAAGGCTTTAATTGATGCCCATTAACCTTGAAAATCTTTCCAGTATCAGGATCTTTAATATCAACAACTCCAAAAGAATGAACTTTTTCAACTGTAAAAGGTCCCAACCATCTAGACTTGAGCTTTCTAGGAAATAACTTTAATATTGTGTTGTATAACAAAACTTTTTGTCCAAATTCTAATTTCTTTTTCAATATCTTCTGATCATGCCACAATTTCATTCTCTTTTTATAGATCCTGTCATTGTGACAAGATGCGTTGCTAATCTCTTCCAATTCATTCAATTGCATAAATCTCTTCTCTCCATCAATTTTCAAATTAAAATTCACCTCTTTTATCACCCACTATGCTTTATGCTCCAATTCAACCAGTAAATGACAAGTCTTACCCAAAACTAGTCTGTAAGGAGACATTCCAATAAGCATTTTAAAAGCAGTCCTATAAGCCCATAATGCAGTATCTACCAGAGAAGACCAATCTAATTTATGATTATCCACAGTTTTCTCCAAAATTCATTTAATTTCTTGAATAGACACTTCTACTAAACCACTAGTCTGGGGATGATAAGCAGTACAAATTCTATGAATAATATTTTTTTCTCAATGAATCTTTTAATTTGATTATTCCTGAAATGGGATCCACCATCAGTTATAATCACTCTTGGCTTTCCATATATAGTAAATATATGTTTCTTTAAAAACATTGAAACACTCCGAGCATCACATTTAGGTAAAGCAATAACTTCAATCCATTTCGAGACATAATCAACTACAACCAGTATATATAAATTCCCAAATGATGGGGTAAATGCTCCCATAAAATCTAATCACCAGATATCTAAAATTTCAACTTCCAAATTATAATTTAGAGGCATTTCATTTCTTCTAGAGATATTACCTACTCTCTGACATCGATCACATGATTTAATGTATTTGTAAACATCCTTAAAAAGAGTAAGCCAATAAAATCCAGATTGTAAAATCTTAAAAGCAGTTTTATTAACACCAAAATGACCTCCAAATTCAGAATCATGACATCGTTGAATCATTAAATTCATTTCTTCTTGTGGCACACATCTTCTAATAATCAGATCCTTACACTGTTTATATAAATAGGGCTCATCCCAAAAATAAAATCTTGCATCATATTTAAACATCCTTTGTTGTTGCCTTCTTAAATCAGGTGGTACAATATCACTCACAATATAATTCACAATATCAGCATACCAATGTAAATTTCTTCCAATAATAGTATAAAGTTTTTCATCAGGGAAAGTTTATGTAACTTCCTTCTCAAATTTAGATAATTTATCATACTCTAATCTCAAGAAATGATCAGCTATTTGTTTATCAGATCCTTCCTATCAACTATCACAAAATCAAATTCTTGCAGAAGAAGTATCCATCTAATCGGTCTAGGTTTCACATCCTTTTTTTGCTTTAAATATTTGATAGTTGAATGGTCTGTATGCACAATACTTTTAGCTCCAATTAAATAAGGTCTAAACTTTTCAAAAGCAAATACTATAGCTATTAACTCTTTTTCAGTAGTGGAATAATTTTTTTTGAGCTTTATTAAGAGTTTTACTAGCATAGTAAATGACTTTGAAAACTTTATCATGCCTTTGCCCCAATGCTAATCTGATTGCATAATCACTAACATCACACATGAGTTCAAATGGTTTCTCCCAATCTGGTGAAACAATTATAGGTGCAGTGAATTATTTCTCTTTCTATAATTCGATAGCACTCAAGCATTCATCATTAAAATCAAGCTTTCTATCATTTTCTAAAAGTTGGCACATTGGTTTAGTAATTTGAGAAAAAATCTTTAATATATCGCCTGTAAAATCCAGTGTGTCCTAAGAATCTTCTCACCTCTCTCACAGAACTGAGTGGTGGAGATCTCTTAATCACTCTAATTTTAGCAAGGTCGACCTCCATACCATGTTCAGAAATTTTATGCCCAAGCACAATTCTTCCTGCAATCATAACTTAAAATTTCTCCCAATTCAGAACTAAATTTGTTTTCTCGCAAAGCTCCAAAACTTTTGCTAAGTTTTCTAAGCAGATTTCAAATGAAGTCCCCAATACAGAGAAATCATCCATGAAAAATTCTATTCCATTATCTATCATACTGCTGAAGATAGACATCATACATCTCTGAAATGTTGTAGGTGCACTACACAGTCGAAAATGCATTCTTCAACAACAACAACAACAACAACAACAACAACAAAGCCTTAATCCCACTAAGCGGGGTCGGCTACATGAATCATTTTTCTCCATTGTGTACTATTTAGTGTCAAATTTTCGTTTAATTCTAATAAATTAAGATCATTTTTTATGCAATAAGCCCAAGTTTTCCTAGGTCTACCTCTGCCTTTCTTAACATAAGTTGTATTTAAAACATCAACTCTCCTAATCGGATCATCAAGTGGTCGACGTTTAATGTGACCAAACCATCTAAGGCGACTCTCTCTAATTTTATCCATCATCGGTGCAACTCCAACCCTTTTACGGATATATTCATTTCACATTTTGTCTCTAAGTGTAAAGCCACTCATCCACCTAATCATTCTCATCTCGGCAACACTTAACTTAACATTATGCTTCTCTTTTAAAGGCCAACATTCAGCACCATAGAGCATTGAAGGTCTCACCACTATCTTATAAAATTTTCCTTTCGACCTAAGCGGTACTTTTCTATCACACAATAGGCCAGACGCATTTCTCCACTTCAACCAACCAACCTGAATTCTACTATTAACATCCCCATCTATATCACCATCGCTTTGAACAATGGACCCGAGATATCTAAATCGTTCACACCTTTTAATAATTTGATCACCCAAAGTTACACTGCTCGTCACTAGACCTACTATTACTAAAATTACATTCCATGTATTCAGTTTTAGTTCTACTCAAACGAAGACCTTTAGACTCCAATGTAGACCTCCATAATTCAAGTTTTTCCTGGACTTTTTCTCTTGTCTTATCCACAAGGAGGATATCATCAGCAAAAAGCATACACCAAGGTACATCATCTTGTAAATGCCCAGTAAGACCATCCATAAATAAAGCAAAAAGATATGGGCTTAAAGCCGATTCTTGATGTAAACCAACAGAAATAGTAAAATACTTGGTCAATCCTCCTTCAGTTCGAACACATGTAACAGCTCTAGCATACATATCTTTAATGACTTGAATATAAGTCATATCAACACCTTTCTTCTCAAGGACTCTCCAAAGAACATCTCTAGGAACCTTATCCTAAGCTTTTTATAAATCAATAAAAATCAAATGTAGATCCTCCTTATTATCTCTGTACTTCTCCATCAAACCTCTCAATAAATATATAGCTTCCATGGTAGACCTGCCCGACATAAATCAAAATTGATTATGAGAAATCTTCGTAATATGTCTTAACCTATGTTCAATTACCCTCTCCCATAATTTTAAAGTATGACACATCAATTTAATTCCTCTATAATTTGCACACTCTTGTGCATCTCCTTTATTCTTAAAAATGGGGACCAAAATGCTCTTTCTCCACTCCTCAGGCATCCTTTTAGTTTTTAAAATAATATTAAAAAGTTTAGTGAGCCAAGAAACCCCCAAATCACCTAAACATTTCCACTTTTCAATTGGGATATCATCAGGTCCTACAGACTTTCCCCCCTTGGTTTTCTTAAAAGCCTCATCAACTTCTTTTTTACTAATGCGACGGTAAAAATGAAAAGTTTTATTATTATTAACGATATTAAGATCACTAAGGTCAATCGTACTTTCAGCATCATCATTAAAAATTTTATCAAAATTACTCACCCACCTATGTTGAATATCTTTTTCTAAGAAAAGCACTTTTTGATTTTCATCTTTAATACATTTTACTTGAGTTAAATCTTTACATTTCTTTTCTCTTTGTTTGGCTAGTTTATACATATATTTTTCACCTTCCTTAGTATCTAACATGTTATAAAGATCACTAAAAGCAGAATTTTTAGCGTCACAGATTATTCTTTTACACTCCCTGCCGGCCGTTTTATATTTTTCCCAGTTCTCTACGCTTTTACATTTAAACCAATTTTTATAGCACAACTTCTTATATTTTATCTTTTCTTGCACATTATTATTCCACCACCAACTATTTTTATTTATAGAAACTTTTTCTTTTGATTCTCCAAGTACATCTTTAGCCACTTGTTTAATAGTATTAGATAATTTTTCCCACATAACATTCGCGTCTTCATGAACATCCCAAATATTTAAATCTTGAATTTTACTCATAAAAATAATTTTATTTGTGTCTTTTAGGTGCCCCCATCTTATTCTACGATGTTGAATCCTAGTATTCTTTATTTTACAACTCTTCATCTTAAAATCTAGAACTAATAATCGATGTTGGGTACTTAATTGCTCACTTGGAATAACCTTACAACCCTTACAATCTCGACGATCTCTTCTTCTCATAAGAAAATAATCAATTTGTGTTTTATAAGATCCATTCTTATAAGTAATAAGATGCTCATCTCTTTTCTTGAATAAAGTATTAGTAATAATCATATCATACGCTAAAGCAAAATCTAAAATGGCTCTACCTTCTTCATTAATCGCTTCATAACCATAACCACCATGAATATTTCTGAAATCTTCTACCACTCTACCGACATGTCCATTTAAATCTCCTCCAATAAAAATTTTTTCTTCAAGGGTATCAAGTGTATTAAGTCTTCTAGATCATTCCAGAATTTATCTTTAGAGCCTATATCTAAACCAACTTGAGGAGCATAAGCACTTATAATATTAAAAATCTTAGTATCAATAATAATCTTAAGTGTTATAATTCTATCTCCAACTCTATTAATTTTGACAACATTATCTTTCAAACTCTTATCTATAATTACACCTACACCATTTCTAGTACGACTCTTACTGTAATACCATAGTTTAAAACCTAAGTTATCAATCTCCTTAGTTTTTTCTCCAACCCATTTAGTTTCTTGAATACATAGGATATTTATCTTTCTATGGATCATAATATCAATCAATTCCATTAGTTTACCATTGAGAGTACCTATATTCCAGGATCCTATCCTAATACTAGTATCATGGACTAACTTCTATACCCGCATCCGTCAGTAATGTGGGAAAATGCATTCTTCAAAAAGCAAAAATTCCATAAGGGCTAGTAAATGTTGTCTTTTCTTAATCCTCAGGAACAATAGGTATTTGATGGTAACCAGTACATTTATCCAGAAAGTAGTAGTACTTGTGTCCAGCAAGTCTATCCAGCATTTGACCGAGAAAAGGAAGAGGAAAGTGATCTTTTCGGGTGGCAGTATTTAATTTTCTATAGTCAATACAAATTCTCCATCCGTTAATTTGTCTTGTGAGTATAATTTCATTACATTCATTCACTTCAACAGTCACTCCTCCTTTTTTTGGTACAAAATGTATTGGACTCACCCAAGCATTATCCGAAATAGGATAAATAATTCCAGTATCCAGCCATTTTAAAATTTCCTTCTTAACTACTTCTTTCATTATTGGATTGAACTCTTAGTTTATGTTCCTCATCTAATAAAATTATGTGCATACAAATCAAAGGACTGATTCCTTTAATTTTTGCTAAAGTCCATCCAAAAGCTTTCTTGTATCTTTTTAAAATTTCCAACATCTTCTGTTCTTGATAATCGTTTAACTCTGAAGATACAATAACTGGCAGGGTAGATGATTATCCTAAAAACATATAATTAAAATGATTAGGGAGAATTTTCATCTCAAGTTCAGGAGGTTTTATTTGAGATGGAATTAAGCTTTTATTTCGACCTTCCATAGTGTCTAATACTTCAAATCTTTCCTGAACATACTCCAAATCTTCATTCTTCTTACTATCTGAATTTTCTTCATTTTCAATTTCTTCTTCAAACATATTTTCATACTCCACTTCTTTTTCAAATATATTTTCAAAATGATCATTTCTCAAATATTCACAGACCTCCATCCTATAACATTCATTATCTCTTTCCATTGAAGGATAATTCATAGATTTCAAAATATTAAATGTCATCTCTTAATCATTAACTCTCATAGTTAATTCTCCTTTTTGAACATCAATCAAGGCTCTTCCAGTAGCAAGGATTGGCCTTCCCAAAATGATTGGAATTTTTTTATCTTCCTCCATATCAAGTACAATAAAATCCACAGGAAAGATAAATTTATCTACTTTCAATAACACATCTTCCACCACTCCTTTAGGGTAACTTTTGACCAAAAAGATAATTTTGGTCAAAATAGTCGATTTTTGAACTAATGACCACCCTATTGTCCCAATAGGTCAACTTTTGACCAAAAAGTCAATTTTGGTCAAAATGGTTAATTTCTCACCCAATGACCAAAAAGTCAACTTTAGTCAAAATGGTCAAATCTTGACCCTATAACCAATAGAATGATCCAATATGTCAACTTTTAACCAAAAGTCAAATTTGGTCAAAATGGCAATCCTTGACCTAATGACGAACCCATTGACCCGATATGTCAACTTTTGACCAAAAAGTCAATTTTGGTCAAAATACTCAATTTTTTACCTAATCACCACCACATTAACCCAATAGGTCAACTTTTGACAAAAAAGTCAAGTTTGATCAAACTGGTGAATTATAATCCAATGACCAAATAGTTTACCCAATAGGTCAAGTTTTGACAAAAAGTCAACTTTGGTCAAAATTGTCAATTTCAGACATAATGACCACCCAATTGACCCAATGGTTCAATTTTTTACCAAAAATTCAATTTTGGTCAAAATAATCTATTTTTGACCGAATGACCAATTATTGACCCAATAAGTCACTCTCTGACCAAAAAGTCAAGATGTGTCCACTTTCACTAAATTTATCCACTTTCACTAATGGAACTATCGACTAACTGAAGAGTTGCAGATGTAGGAGAAATTTCTCCTATCCACAACCTTTTGAAAGTTGATAAAGGCATAAGATTAATACTAGCTTCCAAATAACATAACGCTCTTCCTAAAAAATTTTCTCTTATCGCACACGAGATAGTGAAAATTCCAGGATGTTTAAGTTTTTCGGAAGCTACTTCTGAATAATTGCACTACACTCTCCGTTGAGTGCAACAGTTTCATTATCTGTAAACTTTCTTTTCTTTTTCGGAATATCCTTCATAAACTTAGCATAATCAGGCATATGCTCTAATGCTTCAACAAAAGGAATATTTATTATTAATTTCTTAAGGATCTCCAAAAAATTTTCAAATCTATTATCCCTGGTTTGTTGCTTCAATCATTGAGACAATGGAGGCGGTGTTTTTTCAACAGTAATCTGCATTGGTTCAAGAGGATAATCTAAGTCTGGATAAATCTTGTTTGAACCTTTTTCAATATTCACCTTCACCTTTTCTATTTCAACTTCTTTTTGCACTCTTGTTTCTAATTCCTTTCCACTCCTTAATTGAATAGCCTAAAGTTGTTCCTTGTTTTGATCTTTTAGATTGATCTCAACATTACTTGGAAACGTTCCAGTAGGTCTATTATTAAGTGCAGTGAAAATATGCCCTAATTTATTTTCAATATTTTTCATCGCAACACCTTGAGCTTGTAATTTATTTCCCATATTCAGAATCATTTCTTCAGAAGAAACTTCATATCCTTAAATTGCAGGTTACTATTAAATCCAGGAGGATAGATGGTCTAAAATTGATATTTCCTTGATTGTTCCAATTTCCAATTGGATGTATAGAATTGTTCCCCCAATGTGGGTTAATGTTGGCATTGCTATTATTCCAGTTGAAGTTTGGGTGATTCTTCCCACCAGGATTATAATAATTTGAATAATGATTGTTAGATCTATTAATAGCATTCAAAATCTCATAAGGTGTTTGAGATTCTATTATCTATCCAAATGAATTTTCCTCTAACACTTGGGGTGGTTGAGAATAATTCATTCCATATTGATCATTTCCTTCGAATGGGCTGCAATTTAAGAAACTATCATAGTCATCATATCTGAATCATGAACACTTGCTACTCTTTTAGGATTTATCCATTCAGAGGGCCTAAGAAAATTATTAGTAGTCATTTCCTCAATTAATGTGTATGCTCCATTAAAAGGTTTTCACATTAATGATCCACCAACAACAACATCTATAATCAATCTGATTGATCCCACTAATTCATTATAAAATGTTTGAATTATTAACCAATCTGGTAAAGCATGATGTGGGCACTTCCTAAGAAGTTCTTTAAATCTTTCCCAAGCTTCATATATTGATTTCTCTTCAAACTGACCAGAAGATATGGTATCATTTCTTAGCTTAGTAATCTTTGATGGAGGAAAATATTTTGAAAGAAAATTTTGAGACAATTCTCCCCATGCTCTAATAGATCCAGGTGCTAACGAATTTAACCACACCTTAGATTTATCCCTTAATGAAAAAGGAAAAAGTCTAAGTCTGATAACATCACTCGACACTCCGTCATATTTAAAAGTAGCACACAGTTCTAGAAAACTAGCGAGGTGCAAATTTGGATCATCATTAGGTGTTTCTCAAAATTGATTTTTTTGTACAATTTGGATAAAAGTAGGTTTAAGTTTAAATGAATTAGCTACAACATCACGATTTTTGAATAGTTATATAAATTTCATCTGTTGTTGGGTTAGCATAATCTCTTAAAGGTCTTGGCAAATTTCCAATATCATTTCTTTGATTATCTTAATTAATCGCCATTTCACAATGATTTTCAGTTTGTTTATGTTGTTTTCTAATTTTTCTAACAGTACGCTTAAACTCTGAATCGTAAGGTACAAAACCTATAGATCTACTACGACACATATAAAATCACACAAATTCTTTAAAAAGTGAATAAACAGATACAATTACACACTAAAAATTAAAGGTTTTCAGTTACTATATTATCAATAGATACCATTTATACCTTCTTCCTTCCTTCGATTCCTTCCTTCCCCAACAATGGTGCAAAAAACTTGGTGCGGGCCGGACTTTAATATTGCAAGAACTTATGAACTCAAATTTATATATATGTATAATGATTTTGTAAAGTCCATGCATTCAACGCAAGTATACATATTGTATCAAGTAATACAGGGCTCTAATGGAGTCCTGGTTATTGATCCCACAGGGAAGGATTGAATCTCACTATAGATAATGTAATACTGAATTCCAATACTCAAATTGCAATTAAATTTTAATGTTTACTTCTACTACCAAGACGCAGAAAACAATAACATTTAAGAAAACTACAATTACTTCTAGTATCTTTAAAACAGAATTAACTAACAGGCACACACTAAGCTATATATTTCAAAGGTTTTTATATATAATAAAAGTATCTTTCTTGCAATGAGAATATGATGTGTGGATGATATGGATTGATTATCTATGATATTGTGCCTAATAGGAGCATAATTGTTTCTTTACCTTCAAAAGAGTACCCCCTCTTCCCAGCTTGAAAAGAACATTGACATATCCTAATTTTAGTTACTAAATCTAAGGCTAGGCTGGGAGGATACCGGGTGTCACTACGGAGTTCTGATCCATGAAAAAAATACCTATTTTTATGCCTTAATGTTTATTAAAATTTTAAGGATATTATGCTTTAGTGAAAGGTATTTTATATTTTTGGATGAAGGTGATGTAAAAATGTTCAAAAAGGAAAAAAAATGAAAAAGAATGAAAAAGGAGCAAAAAGGAGCAAAAATGGAGCAAAAATGCAAAATTGCCAAAATAATGGTCTCGGCGCCAGCGCCGAATCCGACGCCTAAGCGCCAGCTCGATACCAAAGCAGTTATGATTTTGTAACAACTTTGGGTAGTTATTTTGACGGTTAGAGTGGTTATTGGACCCTCTAGAAGAGTGGCAGTTATTGCTGGATTACAGGACATGTGATACATTGTATCTAGAAGCTTGGAAACGGTTTGGATCGCAAAGAGATGCGATCAAAAGTGAAGTGGTGCGAAGAACTGGACGTAGAGTCCGGCGCTCAGCGCTAGCATGCCGCCGCCTAGGTGCTGCATTACGCTTCTAGAAGATTCATTGAACTTAAACACATTTTAAAGAGATGCCTTAGGCAACCCTTGAAGCTTATAAATAGGAGGCCGTTTCTTCAGAAAGAGGCGCCCAATTAGAGAGAGCCCCAAAAGCAAAGAGGTTCCTAATTAGAGAGAAATTTTAAGGTCCACAATTTTAGTTTACTTTCCTTCATAAATTAGTGATTTAATTTTATTTAGAGTTTGTATTGAGAGTTTGGAAGAGTTGGTGCTTTTGAAGTCTATTTCACTTTGGAGTCAGTGGGAATCAGAGGCTCAGTTGGAGAAACACTTGAGATAAGTATTTGTAATTTGATTCAAAGTTTTATTTATATGTTTTGTTATTTAGATTCAATGTGTTATGAGTAGTTACTTTAGTTTCTCCTTTCAATTATGAAAAGATAAATAAGATAATATAAATTTTGTTGGAGAATTAAAAACTAAAATATGTTTAAATATTGTGATGATATTAATACCGGATCTTAATTTACTATTTAAATTGGCTAATTAAGTTGTTAAAATTTGTTAAAGAGTTTTGAGACCTAGAAGGAGATGAATTCTTAACTAGTAGATATCACATGAATCCTTGGGTAGTCGAAGGCTTTGTGCGGGTTATTCTAGGTGAAGTGCAAATAAATAGGAAAATATTATTCAATGGGTGTAGAATTAATAAGTTTTTATAGTGACAGACTAAATTCTTTTAATTTGATTTATAGAAAGGGAACGTGTCATTAGTAGTAGTGTGAGCTTAGATTAACCCATTCTACTAACAACACATCCAGACCTGATATATAGATTAGCCAATGTTCTTTATACTATCGAGCGAAGGTAAAGAATAGGAGTGCTTCTATTTCAGACAATACCATTAATTTATATTCTCCACGAATATTACATTATCTAAAAAGTCTTGGATTAAGTGGAAGGAAGAAAGTTGTTTGCTTATTATTATTTACATCACTCATTATTTTAGTACTGCTTAATTTCTGCATTTAGTAAATTAAATATTAAAACTTTAAAAGAAATACATAAAAAATAAAATTAAAATATTTAAAAATCTATAAACCTCCTTGTGGGATCGATACTAGGGTCTTTATTTAAAGCCCTATATTACTTAAAACGATACGTATACTTGCGTAGTACCTCTACTGTGTAAAATATTTTCCAGAAAATTATATTTATATACACTAGCCGCTATTATTAGTTGGGTCAAAGTATTGGCTATAACATATTTTTGGAAGCATAAATTACTGTGTTATTTATGGTCGGGTCAAGCTACCACTTACCCTTCACCTGAAGGCTAACCTTCGAGTTTAGTTACTAATCTTAGGACAAAATTGGGGATCTCAGCCTATCACCCTGAAACCTCCAATTTAACGTCCATTAAAACACATTTCCTTATTTATTTGCACTCAATTCCCATGAACTATGCAATTCATCTATGGAAATTGAATGAATTCTTCATTGTTGTTGTAAGACACTAAATCCTTTCAGAGTTAATGTTCAACAATATATTGTTGACCTCATTTTTGATGAGGTCTTTTGCTTCTTTCTTTAGTACTTAGGATCTAGCCTTAGGCTTTTCCTTTGACTAATCTTAGAGGACTAGAGGTTGAACCCACCCTTTAGAAGTTTAAACACCTCTCGACTCCCCGCAAACCCCACAAGCTTGATCGTAGACCCCTAATCACCTGCGAGGGTCGAAATCAAATGCGGAGGTTTAAAGGATGAGTTCCCTCAGACCTTTCTCGGCCTTAGGAATACCCCGGCGGCCCGGCCCGGTGAGGGTTGACTCCGCACATACACTACACTCTCACACACATTCCAAGTCCTAAAACCACACTCTCACCCTACTTGACTTCCTGACTCATGTAGGTAATTCACATGGATGGTCCTTAAACCCTAAGCCCCTGGCTAAGAAGGCTAGGAACAACATAGTGAATGCCTCAAATGAGTCCTCTCATGGCTAATATGGGCTTAATATGGCTTTATGGCTCAACCAAAGTGATTCCATTTCACTCACACTTGATCAATCTTCTTTTTTTTTAAATTTCAATTTTTGTCCCCCGGGGCCCCGGACCCACCAAACCTACCAAATACCCTTGAAATAAACCAAAATTTGCAAAATTACCTAAATTACCCAAGATTTCCTCAAAATCAATCCTAAACACATCCCACCATTCAAATTGACCATCTTTGGCCAAAAATACCAAAATTTCCAAAAATACCCCTAAACCCCCCAAAATTACCAAAATACCCTTTTACCCCAAAAATCCAATAATTCAGAAAATTCCAACAAAATTCCAAAAAACCCCGAATATTCCCAATTTCCTTTAGTTCAACTACACCATGGGCCAATTTTGCCAATTTACCCCACTTTTACCAAAACCCCCAGTTTCACCCATTTTTAGCCCAAGTGAACACAATGTCAAACCAAATCACCCCAATTAACCTCAATTTTGGTCCAATTTAATTATAAACATCAAATCAATATCCCCAATATCAATTTAGAACAAATCTAACTCCAATTTGATTGACATTTGGGCCCAATTTAAATTTGAAGCCTAAGGCCCAATTTTGGCCCATGACCTAAACCTAGCTCAAACCAATACAATTCAACTCCAATTGGCCCCAAATTTTTTCTAAAGCCTTCCTAACACCCCCATAAACAAAAACTAACTTGATTTGCCCAAAATTTGAACCTAAAATCCACCCAAACCTAACCAAAAACCAAAATCCCTTAAATTGACCTAAGCCCAAAACTAACCCAAATAGGCCCAAATCCCAAAATTAGAGCCCAACAAAGTTGAAAACTCTTTGTGAAATTCCCAAAAAACATTTCTCAACATTAATTTTACACCAAATCCAACTTTAGCCCAACCTTAAACCAAGTTAGCCCAATTTAACCCACTTTGGCCATTTTACTAAAAGACCCACATTAAACCCAATTCAATTCAAAATCACTTCAAATTTGTTCCAAACCACTCATGACACATCCCTAAACTAAACCCAACATTTATTTTGCATGGTCATTCACAAAAATTTCATCTAAAAGCCCACTTCCTTAAACCACTTTAAAAGCACATCAAAAACCATTTCAAAAGCCCAAAATCTATCCTAAAGCCCACATGATATTTTCATTTGTCATCCTTTTAACCAAAATCAACCCCTAAGTTTTAAATCCATGATCAAATGATTCCAAATCAAGCCTCATGCCAAATCACCCCTAAATGCCAAAAATTCCTAAAACCCATTTTCACGAAACTTGGCTAAGCCATTCCCAAGCCACATGAAGCCATGAAGCCATCCTTAAGCCCCATGTAAAGCCATGAGAAGTTTGACATGTGACCATCCCCTAAATAGCAAGAGGAGGAGCCTCTTTAAGGATTCTCTTAAAGGGGATTAAACCTTTTCATCCTTCCCCTAAACTATGTTTAAACTTAAACATGCTTGGATAGTGACTTCTTCCCACTAATCTAGCTGACTCACCTGATCTCCCTCAGCCTAAACCAGAGCTTGGAGAGGTGAACCCAACCCATTTGCATGACTTAACCCATTTGGATCCAAAATCACCCCTCACCCTATACCACTTAAAGCTAATCTCTTTACACATGTCCATGGCTAATTGACTGTACCATTGCCAACCCCTGATCCTTCTAATTAAGATGGTGACCTAACCCTGCCTGCTGGCCGCCTGGGTCGCCGAAAAACACCATGGCCGAGAGCTCCAAACGAGCCAAAATTTTCAATTCTCCCTTGCTGAGTTGTCCCAGTCCAATTGAACATCATGGCTATTCTTCTCTTGCATAGAGCAGCTGATCCCAAGCATCAAACTTCCCAGTGAAGCCCTCCAGCCATGCCTATTTAAACCCACCACCCTCTCGGCCAAAGGAGGAGTTGAACCAAAACTTACCAAAACTCTGCCAAAATCACTCTAGACTTCTCTCCAGACATAGAGAACTTGATCCCCACTAAAATCCAGCCCTAAAACCCTCTCTGTGAGCTCAATTTCGAGTCGAAAATCTACCCAAAAAATAGGACACTTTACCACGGTGAGCCAATCTCCAAATTGATCGATCCTACACCTTCACCGCACCAGGAGGAGAAGTTCCCCGACAAAAGCCCCTCACTAGAGCCGACCATCGCTTCCAGCCTCTAAGCTTTGTGATCGGCCTTGGTCACTTTCATACTTAGACAATTCAACAGAGCTAGAGACTTCATCTGGAGCTTGCCTGAACTCAATCAAAGGTGACACAACTCTCAGATCGAAGCTTCACATCTCTGAGCAAAGGTATGAACTCATTCTTCCTCCTGAGCTTCCAGCGATTCTCCATTTTATTTGGGTTAATTTCATAGCCTATAAACCGTATGGATGTGTTCATATCTTTAAGATGAATTGATAGAGTATAAGAACTCAAAAATCCATTGAGAATCGAGAGAGATATTAGGGTTTGAGTGTGGACGGTCACGGGTGCACACCAGTCGTAGACGATGACCAGGAGCCATTGGAACACTCGTTTATCGAGCGGACGATCGAGATCAAGTCGGACAGCGCAATGGTATGTAAACCGCGGGCCCCTGGAGAGCTGAGTAAGATGGCGGCGTCGAATCACAGCGCGACGTGTGGGCTTTCGGAGCTGCCGAGGTTGACGCGGCGCAGCGTGGATAAGTAGAAAATTAGGGTATTTTTGAATTATTTAAATGCCCTGAACTTTAAAAATTCATATCTTTGCATAGAAAAATCACAAAAATAAATTAAAAATACCCTCTTGCTTACTGAACTGAGGAGAATAATGTGGAAAAGAAATCAAGTTAATTCGATTAGAATATTATTTTTAATAATTTATTTAATGTTTTCAATGTTTTGATTCTCCATTGGCATAGATAATTCACCATGGCATGAGACCATAGGGCTTTTGAAGACTCTGATCGTGGAAACATTCCATAAGTTTTTCAAGATCAGAGGCCATCTCTGTGAAAAGTTATTGATTTTTCATGTTCATGTCACTGTTTTAGGTATTTTAATTCCAATAATTAGCATGTTGTAAAATAAATTCTAGGAAAATTTGGTGATGTTACTTAGGACCAAGGGACCCTATGAAATATATATTTTGAGTTAATTCATTCATAATAACCTTAATTGGCCTAAAACCCTAAAATTGAATTTGAATTAATTAGGGTTAACCACACATCAAAATGACTTGAAAATAATTCTCCATTAGTCTTTAGGTTTAGGGGAACCTTACATAAAATTTTAAAATCAATTGGACTTGATTAACCCCACCAAATGGATTGATTAAGCCTCATAAGCAAAATGGAACTTTAAAAATTCATAACTCAAAAAATACTTTTCAAAAATTCACAAAAATGATTTTGGAGCTTCACTGATATCGGGGGAGTTTAAGAAAATTAAAATTGGAATTTTCTAAAAAAGTTGATTTTTCACAATATTTTAATATTTTAATAATTAAAAAAATAATAAAAATCATGAAAATATTAAAAATCATAAAAATGTCACATTTTGACTCCTAATCACTTAGGAACAAACCAAGTATTTTTCCTAAGTCCCTAGGATAAGATATTGAATATTAAAGGCTTAATGTATTTTTTAATATTAAAAAATGAATTTTCAACTTTCTTCACTAAAATAATTCTAATAAATCAAAGAAAAATCAGAAAATGATAAAACTTGTTTCTTTGGACCTCTTGATGTCAGAGAAATTTAAAAAAAAATATAAAATCTATTTTTCAACTTTTATTTTATTTTAAAATTAATTAATACTCTAAAAGTCAAAATAATTATAATAAAAAAATATAATTCAAAAAATCACAAAATTTGGTTCAAGTGGTCCTCTGGTCATTAGGAATATCCCATAATGTTCTTAAGGATAGAAACCTTTCCTTGGTCATGTTGTTGCATTTTCTTTGAAATTTCTATTTTCTACTAAAAATAATTATATAAATAAATTAAATTCAGAAAAATCACATTTTCTCCTCTAATTTCTTAATTGACATGTGAGTGAGGTGACATAAAAATTTCAAATTCATTTGAACACAATTTAGTGAGTTATGAAATAAATAAGCTTAAAAGGGCATAAAGGTAATTAAAAATTTTAACCCTTAATTAAAGCATTAGGTTTAATCAAAATGGGGGGTAAAATATTTGATTTTAACTTTCTCTTGGATGATTGAAAGTTAGGGAAATTAAAAGGTAGAAACCCACTAAACACTTTGAAAATATCAAAATGAAACTTTAATTAATTAAATGATTTAAATTTTGGAAATGATATATTTAAAAGTTGGATTATTAAAATAGGGATATTATTAAGAGGATATTTATTCTTTAATTTAAAAATCCCTAAATAAGTCACTTTAACAATATTTAGTTCTTAATTAAAAATTAAAATAATAATCCAAATTAACAAATTAAGACTAAAATTAAACTAAAATTAAATTCAATTAAATTAAAATTAAATTAAAATTAAATTAAAATTAAAACTAAACTAATGGAATTAAACTAAAATTAAACTAAATTAAATTAAAATTAAACAAAATTTAAATTAAACTAAAATTAAATTAAACTAAAATTAAATTAAATTAAAATTAAATTAAATTAAATTAAATTAAATTAAATTAAAATTAAATTAAAATTAAAATAAAATTTAAATTAACCTTAATTTAAATAAAATTAAATTAAATTATAAACTAAAATTAAATTAAATTAAAATTTAATTAAAATTAAATATGATTAAATTAAATTAAAATTAAATTGAATTAAATTAAATTAAAATTAAATTGAATTAAATTAAATTAAAATCATTTAATAACAAACCTAAGTGAAATCATTAAGAGTTAAATCAAAACATATCAATAATTTCAATACTTCTTTCTTTCTAAGTAAATTTAAAACATGAACATCAATTTGAAATACTAAGATAATTGAAAATGTAAAGATTTAAATCAAATCAAAAATAATTCGAACATTATTCCAAACTTAAAATTATTAATTAAAACCTCATAATTAAATTAAAACATTTTGAATCATTAACTCAAACTTTTAATTAAGTATGATTAAAATTCTTGATAAACCAACTTGCCCTTAAAGGCTTTAATTATTATAACTCTTAAATAGAGTATTAAGTGAGATGTCACTTCATTCATTAGGTAATCAAATACCCAAGTTCACTGAGCAAGAGACAAAGTTTAACTAAACTCCTGGATGATTAATTCATATGTGCAACTAAATTTACTTGGACTCAAAAAAATCCCAGAAATATTGAAAAGATGTTTAAGACTCGTCCTAAGAACTTTCTCAATATGATGAGATGTTTTAGAAGAACAATTGAATTTAATTGTTCTTTGATGAAGAAAATCATTCTTAAACCAAACCAACAACCTAGACGTCATAAGAAATGACTAGCAATAGGATTAGAATTCTTGTAGACAACGATAACCCTTTCCCTTAGCTTTACCTACGTATTTCTTGCAAAAATATGTTTAAATGCTCTAACATGTGTTTTAAGTGCAGCTTGGGATGACGGGAAGGCCCTCGAGGTACGCTTTTATTTTATTGCAATTTACTTTTTTGCAATTTACTTACATGCACTGTGCTTTACTTTTCTTGTATAATAAATAAGATTGTTGCATGAAAACTAAAACCTTTAGGATAGTCCCTGAACTGAAACCAAAACTAAATTAAAAGTCATTGCAAGATAAAATTCACCGCCACAACATTTCAAAATATAAAACAACTCAAAATTTAATCACAAACAGAACAACAAAACTACAATTGCAACTAAATTAAAACGTCTCGTTGAATGATCGGGAATACCTCGGATGATGTAACTGACATGTTGCTAACGGGATTTCCCACGGTCTAAATGAAAGTGTGGAGCTCATTTAGTTGAGTTTAACAAATTCATCTGGACTAAGTGAATTTAATGAAAATAACGGTGCCGAGATGACGGAACCGTGGGATCTTAATCGGTTCTGTTTAATCAACTTTAAGATTTGTTTTAATTAAAATATTAAAAACACTTGGATTTTAAGATTTCCTATAAACCAAAACACTTCTCTCATCTCCTGATTTATGACTTCTAAAACTAAACCTCTACAAAAACAAAGAGCTTGGAGCATAGTGGGCAGCACGACCATCGTCGTCAGAAAAACTTGGATCTACTTCAGCGAATCTTTCTTAGAATTAAATAACCAAGCCATAAAACTTCGAGGTAGTTTGCCTAGTGCAACATAATTCCTCAATTCTTCGTTAGGCATTTGCATGATCATGTCATGTAAATTAAGTCCAAACTGGTCTTAGGATTCTGAGGTAGTTGTTTGGTACGACATAAACCCTCACATATTCAAGGCCATTTGTATAATCATGTCATACAAATATAAGTCCTAATCAATTAAAATTGGCAGGATTGCAATATTAAATAAATTCCCAAATTGATGCCATACAATAGGATAGTTTGAGAAGTTGCCAAGATTCTTCTTGGATCCTCAACTTCTCATATTTTTCTTCCTTTGAACTCCTGAAATAAATTATTCCAAATTTGATTCATTCCCTTTTGAATTTCCAAAACTCCATCATTTGAAAACCTTAAACTTTGAAATTCTTGAGAGCAAAACCACTGATCATTATCGAGAGTTTTCTTAAGTGATTCCCATCATTTAAGATGTAATTAACTATAGGGGCTTGCCCTTATACAGAACTTTAAGAACCCATGTAACATAAACCCTGCTTAATTCATTTATATTAAGCAGGGGAACTTGTCGGCTTATAAAATTGGTTCGCAGACCAAACAGATGTCACAAATCTTCTAGTTTATTTAATCGAGCTCCATCGCCAAGCAGTGTGTCTATTCTTCAAGATAGATACACGGTTTGTGATGCGGTGCTCGTTTATATAAACTATTTGAGATGTGAGATCGGTTTGATTTCATATCTTAAAATCTTCAAATTTAAAACTATTTTCAAAATCAAATGCTACTTTCCAAATTATATATATATTTAAATTAAAATTAAAATCTAAAAATCTACTGACAATTTCTATTTGGCGACCCCTTTTCAAAATAAAACACACAACCTAGAAATATGCCAACAATTTCTGGTGACTCCGCTGGGGACTAGTTCCTCTCTCCATTTTGATTAGATGGTTTTCCTTTCATAAATCGGTAGTGAGTCCATATCCCTAGTAGACCAAAATTACCATTCTTCCGTTGGAATACCCTGTTCATTTCTGTCTTGAATGAGTATAGCCAACTCCTCTCGGATTTAGGAGCCACTCTTTAGACACCCCTAAACGGAGAGGTTCCGAGATCCTTTTACCTCTTTTCTGAGGTGGGGTGGACCCCCAATAAGTGTTAGTTTAGGAGCCGTCCTTTCGAGTCGAGAAGTCTTGCATAAGACTTTCTCTTCCTTTCTAATTCTAAATCGGGCCCTTTACCTTTTCTATAACCTTTTTTCCTTCAATCGTTTTGTTTCTAACAAACGAACCCGCTAATAAACAACCTTCTAATAAACAATCTCTTTTAAAAATCACAAATACACTAAGATAAACGAAAATGTGTTCGGACTCTTTCTTTTTTGTCCTAAGCTTTACGACGAAAAGAAGCATAATTCGGGACTGACATTCGGAATCTACCCTGCAGAAAATGACTGCCCCAAAGTTAATCTTCTCCTTCACCAATGGAATGGACTTCGCCATTTACAAAGATGAGCTGCCCGACAATGGAATCATCCGTTTCGGACAAGGATTCGACAACACAGATATCAAGTTCGCTGACGTCACTCTCTTCACACTAATGGACAAAGTGTCAGAAACTGAGAATCCTGTGATTGAGTTCAACCTGAAATCGACTCAAGAATTCCCTTCCCTGCAAAGGATTTTAGCTGAAAGGAGTACTACTGTTCGTAGGAGGACTGTTGTCTCTATCCCCACCGGTCTAGTCATGTCTGCACCTACCCCAACTTCTGCCAAACTGAAGGGGAAGGAAATCCAAATCCGTGATGAGCCTGTCACCGTGGAGGGTACAGATTTTGATACAATACCATCTGTTTTTGAGATTGGGTCCAGTTCAAGAGTTGCACCCCTAACTCGGACTCAAAGGAGAAATAGAAGTAGAAAGATCGCCAGGATTGAGAAAGCCAAAGCCGTCAAGTTGCTTTTCTAGAAGAAATTCCGAGGAAAGAGAAGAACCGCCCGAGTATATACCTCCGTTGGAATGGAGCGGGTTTCACCCTCTCTCTGCCTCATTAGATGAAGAGAATGTCCGTAGGATCGCCGCCGCATTTCCCCGACCTCGCGTACTACAAGCAATTACAAGAGGAAAAGGGATAAGACTACGCCATCGTGGCTCGACCGCAAGCCGTTATAGAAAGATCGACAAAGAAAGGAAGATGCCCCGTGTCGAAATCTTAAGAAGGATAGGATGGGTGCCGCGCAAATCCCTCCTCGAACCGCGATCGAGCCTCGTTGCCGTCACAGAGCCACCAAAGAAGAAAATAAAAGCCGCTTCACCAGCTTGTTGTATCGGGTCCACAAATTAGTGGAGGATACCACCTTCCAGTATATAGCCGACAGATCATCCGGCCCTAGGCTTCCGGCTGCAAGAAGGATGGTATGACGACCTACTATTGGCGAGTTAAGACCAAAACAATGTCCTCAGAAGAAAAGTCCCATCAGGCTGCAATAAAGGGGACTCCCGTAAAAGAAGTTCAACAACCGTCACGAGACAACTCTGAGACCGTGCGGAAAAGGCCATTAGAGGATGCCATGGACAAATTAAGGACCGACATCCGACGGTTAGCAAAAGAAAGAGAAGAAAAACTAGGAGATGAAGTTGACTCATCAGTATTCATGGATGTGGAGTATGCCGAGATCAACATGGTTGAAACGCGAGCATCATCCGCTTCACAAGGTGCTCCACCACTCGCGCAGAAGAGATGAACCGGAAGTGATGAGGGCACAGCTTCGGGAAAGAGATGACACAATTTCCCTGATGGCAAAGAGGATGGAAGAGATTGCTACTGCGTTAGCCACTCTCCAGAGTCAGGTACAACCTCAGAAAGAGACACCCCCAGAAATTATCCATATTGCAGATGGAGGAAAAGAGATCACATTCGTCAACAGAGACGAACAAACAAAGAAAGATCTTGCACAAAACATGATTCCAGAAAAGGACATTAAGAGCATGGTAGAACAGCAGGTGCGATAAGCCCTAGCACAATCCAAGAGTGGAGCATCTATTCAGATGGGTAGACCTTACCCCAAAGAATTCAATGCAGTTCAATACCTAAAAGGCTTCGTACCACCTCTGTTTAAGACTTTTGATGGAACAGGAAAGCCCCGGCAGCATGTCGCACATTTTCGTGCTAGTTGCTGCAATGCCGGTGGGAGTGACGCTTTACTCTTCCGACAATTCGTTAGCAGTTTGTCAGGGAGTGCTTTCGACTGGTACGCAGAATTGTCGAACGGTTCAGTATAAACCTTTTCATAACTGGAGAATCTCTTCGTTAAACGATTTGTCGGTGCTCAGCACCACATCACTATCGGTGATCTAGTGGTGGAGCAACAGAAGTCAAACGAGACTTTAGTGGATTACATACTTCGATGGAGAAACTTAAGCATGAAGTGTGAACCACAGCTTCAAGAACAACATGCAGTCGGCATCCTACTTAAAGTATCCATGGCCCGATAGCACTTCTCTTTAAGGGATTTACAATCAAGACTTTGGAGAAGTTGCTTAGCAAGGTCGGGAGCTTGCAAGAAGAGGCAAAGCAGTTAAGTTTCGTGGATAAGAACGATAAGTAGAAGCCCATGAAAACATTCAAAAATAAATCTGGAATCGTTGCGGCAGTAGATAAGAACAAGCAGCCGGTTCAGATACAGTTAGAGCTGCCGCAGTCTAGTTATCAACCACCACAACGGACTTATCAGCAACCTCTGCTGGGCTATCAGCAACCTCAGCAGGGTTATCAACAACCTCATCCGAGCTATCAGTCGCCTCAGCATTATGAACAACATCCTCGTTCATCGCGTACCTTAAGAGAACTTCTAAATAAAGAATATCCATTCAAAACCGAAGCGATAGCGAAGATGTTCCGCGACTTAATGAAGACACCGGATTTTCGATGCGCAGAGCCAAGAAGCCGGAGGAAGTCAATAAGAAGGATCATCCAAACTATTGCCCTTACCACCAGATGCTCGGACACAAGATAGAGGATTGCATCACTTTCAAGAGTTGGCTTGATGACAATCTCTGGAGAGGGAGCATAACGATCCCAAAGGAATACATGAAGGACCCCAGAAAGGAGGTTCCGTCAACGTTATTTCAACGGATCCCATTGTTCCGATAAACCCGTACGCGACTGATGATGGATGGAATACTATCTGGACAAGATCATCGAAGAAAATTTTGGATCACATTCAGACCACTTCGGTACACGCTTTAACTCAGAGTTTGAAACCTGTCGAGCTGGCACTATCACTTGCGATTGAAGAACCGCCCCAGAAGGAGGAGAAGATCGTGGAAGAAAAGAAGACCGAGGCTCTGAAAGGTAGACTAGGGGCTGCTTATCCTAGGATGGTTGTATCTGATTCGGGGGAGAAATCCCTCGAACTCCTGACTCTGTATGATTATATGCTCGCTCCGGCGGGATCTTATAATGATAAGGGTTATGGCGTTGTCTACATTTTGACTGTTTCTAACGATTACGTAACTAGCAACAATCGGTTTAATCCGGATCTCGATTCCAATACAAATAACGATTCTCAAATCCTACACAACCTCGATGACCAAGATGAAGAAGATGTTCACAAACGAGGCTACAAAAGCTCGAGAAGCAACGAGTCCATTTGTGAATTCCGAGGGACTCTGATCACGATAGAATTAGAACCATCAGACACCGAAGTAACTTCAGAAGAGCCAGTTGTTCCAATTCAAGAGGAAACACCAGTAAATTCAGAAGAGATAACAGAGGTCAATCTAAGAAGCAAAAAAGTTCTACCCCCGAGAATGGGTCCAAAGGATAAAGGAAAGCAGGTGGTTGCTCAGGAAGAGCCAACCCCAGCAGAGGAACTGCCCATTCAGGAAGAAACCGAGGAACATGGTAATAAAGTAGACTACAATGTGGTAGACCATCTTAGGAAGCTACCAGCCAAACTAATCATAGACGACCCTCTGATCCTATCAAAGGAGATGAGGGAGGCTCTGATCAAGGCTTTACTTGATCCAGAGATTTATTTAGCACAAATGACCGGTAATTCCTTCGACGAGGTTTGCTCGTTAAGAGAACGACGAGGTGTTACCTTCACGGACAATGATCTCATTATCGGGAACAGATCGATCACTAGCCGACCGTTATGCATTTCAATCACTATTGGAAAGTTTACGCTCACCAGAGTGTTGGTTGATCTGGGAGCATCAATCAACATAATGAATTTTCGAACGCTAGCATAATTGGAAATTGATGCTCGCGAGCTTAAAGCATACAAGATGCTATTAAGAGGCTTCAATCAAAAGGAGAAAGAGCTCTTGGATCGATAACACTACTAATGAAGACCGGTGATTTAGCAAAGACAACCGTAAAATTCCACATAATTGATTCTGAGACATCGTTCAACGCTCTACTGGGTCGACCGTGGATCCATGAAAACTGGATGGTACCGTTGTCTCTGCACCAGTGCATAAAGTATTACGAAGGAGGGGAACAGTGTATCAAATGTGATTTGCAACCGTTCTCCGTGCACGAAATTGGAATTCATGAAGATGCGGCCTACTACGCGCCCCCGAAGAAAACAATCTTTTCCAGAAATACCATACCAAATGAAGCAAAAGAAATTCGAGACGATGAAGAACCTGAGGTTCTAGTCCAACATTTACTCGCCACTCCCTTACGGCGAGATGGTGAAGATTTCTCCAGAACTCGCACCCGAGGTCGAGGCCGAGGACGAGGACGTGGAAGAAATGTTGGAACAGTTGGACAGAATAAACCGGTCATCGATGTTGATTGGAAAAATAGCTCTGAAGTAGAAGAAGAAATTGAGAAAGAAGCAGCGACAATACGTCAAAAGAAACCCCAGTTCAAGATTTCTCTTGAAGATGAAAAGAATGAAGAATACAAATCAATTTACGAGAAGATTAACCACTATGTGCATACTATGACCCTGACCCCGATCCATTCTAATAAGATCGAGGGTATGGTGGTCAAGGAAGTACATGGTGGAGATACTAAACCAATCAAGTTTTACCGTGGTGCTTCTTCATCCAATAATAAAAAAGATGTACAATTTGAAGATGTTACTTCTTCGGAATTAATGGAACTACCTTTT
This sequence comes from Papilionanthe hookeriana x Papilionanthe teres, assembly GCA_022702705.1. Lineage (NCBI taxonomy): Eukaryota > Viridiplantae > Streptophyta > Magnoliopsida > Asparagales > Orchidaceae > Papilionanthe > Papilionanthe hookeriana x Papilionanthe teres. The sequence goes on along the minus strand of CM040432.1, from coordinate 19,137,952 downwards.
GAGTGGTACTCTCCCAAGTTAGGAGTTCACAAGTTCACAAGTTAGGAGTAGATCCTACTTCCATTCCAGTCAGACAAGCTCCTAGAAGAATGCATCTAGCAGTTGAGCAACAAGTGATAGCTAAAGTTAAGAAGCTAATTGATGCTAAATTTTTCCGTAAAGAACAATATCCAACTTGGTTAGCCAACGTGGTACCAGTCAGAAAGAAGAATCGTCAGATCAGAATCTGCGTAGACTTTAGAGATTTAAATAAAGCATGTCCAAAGGATGAATTTCCACTACCAATCCCAGAACTGATGATCGACATTGCTTCAACACATGAAATCTTCTCTTTCATGGATGGATCATCAGGATACAACCAGATAAACATGGCACCAGAAGACGAAAAGCTCAAGACCTTCAGAACGCCTATCATAGTGTATTGCTACACAGTAATTCCATTCGGACTAAAGAACGTAGGAGCAACTTACTAAAGAGCGATGACGAAGATTTTTTAATGATCTCATTCACAACCAAGTCGAGTGCTACGTGGATGATGTGGTCATCAAAAGCAAACTGAAGGCAAATCACCTGTATGATTTGAGAATTGTTTTTGAGCGACTAAGACAATTTAACCTTAAGATGAATCCCTTAAAATGCGCCTTCGGCGTCACCTCCGGGAAATTCTTAGGATTTGTTGTCCGACATCGCGGGATTGAAATCGATCCGGAAAAGATTAAAGCTATTTTAGAAATTTCTCGTCCCAAAACTTTGAAACAACTACGACCTTTTCAAGGGAAGTTGGCATATCCTCGACGCTTTATCTCGAACTTGTCAGGTAGGTGTGAGCCCTTCTCGTCAATGGTTAAAAAGGACGCCAAATTTATTTTGGGATGAGAAATGCCAGCGGGCTTTCAAGGACGTTAAACAATATTTAATGATACCTCCTGTCTTAGCAGCCAAAGTCTTAGATAGACTGCTAGCCCAGGTCAATGATGAGGGAAAAGAAAATGCTCTCTACTACTGAAGCCGTCGTCTAATCCCGACGGAAGTAAAGTATCCTCCGATTGAGAAGCATTGTTTGGCCCTGATGTTCGTCGCTCAAAAGCTCAGGCATTACATGCTTTCTCATAAAGTTAAACTTATTTCGAGAGTTAATTCGTTGCAATACTTGATGACCCGACCAACACTTTCTGGCAGACATGCCAGGTGGTCGATGATACTATTAAAATTCGACATAACTTTCGTTCCTCTTCGCGCAGTGAAGGGACAAGTCCTAGCAGACTTCCTTGCAGCACACCCTTTACCGACAGATTCGCCTCTCGACGAAGACTTGTCTGACGAGCAGATAATGAGTCTAGAAGACCCTGATGATCAATGTTGGGAACTGTACTTTGACGGTGCGTCCTCAGCACAGAAGAACAAAGAATTGCAAACGAGAGTTCCCGTTAAGGTAGGAATCAGACTAATCTTTATAACACCGGAGCGGGGAATGTTAAGATACTCCTACCACTTAACAGAACCATGTACAAACAATGAGGCACAATACGAAGCCCTCATAACAGGATTGGAATTAACCATTCAGATGGGAATAACGAACATCAACATCTACGGAGATTCTTAGTTGATCATTCAACAGGTCGCCGGACAGTATAAAATTTTAAAGCCAAGACTCAAGCAGTAATTTCAGTATGCCATGAAATTGTTGGAACAAATTCCAAACGTGACAATCTACAAGATTCCCAGAAAAGAAAATGCTCTCGCCGATGCGTTAGCCCGCCTTGCAAAGGAATTTGGCTGCTTGCAGGATGAGTTAGTTGAAGTGTCAGTTCAAGTTTGACAGGTCCTATCACAGCTCGACATGGACACAATACACAAATCAACAGAAAAAGCAAAAGAAACAATTGCAGCAGTGACAGAAAATACAGAAGATTGGCGGCAGCCATTAATAGTTTACTTGCAAACAAGAAAACTGGCTGACGATAAGTCGTTAGCCCATCAAATCAAGAAAAGAACTCTGTCTTACGCATTAATAAATAATACATTATATAGAAGGTCTTTTAATCAGATATGGCTAAGATGTCTGAGCGGGTCCGAGGCTCGTGAAATCGTTAAAGAAGTGCATTCAGGACTTTGTGGCGCTCATCAGTCGGATCCGAAAATGAAAATGAAGATTAAAAGACTAGGGTACTACTGGCCCTCAATGATGACTGACTGTATGAAAGTTGCCAAAAGTTGTCACCAGTGCCAAGTGCACAGAGTGGTTCTACACTAACCTCCAAATGTGCTACATTCGACAATCGCGTCGTGGCCATTTGAGTGTTGGGGCACAGATATAGTGGGTCCGATAGAACCGCCTTCTTCAAGAAGACATCGCGTCATTCTTGCAGCTACAGACTACTTTTCTAAATGGGCAGAAGCTATACCACTCAGAGAAGTGAAGGCATACCACGTGCTACAGTTTTTCAAGAACCATGTCGTCTATCGTTTTGGGGTACCGCGTAGGATCATTTTAGATAATGGGTCTGCATTCAAAAGTACAAAGATCAACGATTTTGTTAGAAGATACAGGATCGATTGTCGATATTCAACGGTCTACTACCCAAGAGCAAATGGCCTGGCCGAGGCTTTTAATAAAACTCTCGTTCAAATTTTAAAGAAAAATTTGGATGACAATAAGAGAAATTGGCATGAGAAGTTGTTAGAAGCCTTATGGGCCTACAGGACGACTTTTAGGACTCCTACTCAGTCTACGCCTTACTCTTTAGTGTACGGGTCCGAGGCCATCTTTCCCCTGGAAGTTCAGCTTCTGTCACTCCAAATTGCAGTTGCAGAAAAGATCACTATAGAAGAAAATGCCAGACTATGACTGGAAGAATTGGAAAGCTTGGAAGGGAAAAGACTTTCCGCACAGCAGAATTTGGAACTGTATCAAGCCAAGATGATCCAGGCCCATGATAAATTAGTCTAAAGTCGGTGACTTGGTTTTGGTTCTCAGAAGACCTATTCTTGCACATCGCAAGATAGGTGGTAAATTTGAACCGACATGGAAAGGGTCGTTCGTGGTCGAGATAGTCTACTCAGGAGGTTCCTACCAACTGGTGAACTTCCATGGAGAATGATTTATGCTTCCAATCAATGGATGGTATTTAAAGAAGTATTACTCGACCTGATGTTTCAAAGGGTGGCCTCTAAAATAGAATCTTATCCCTAGAAACACGGGTGAAGTAATCACTTTGTGACTGGGTCCGAACCCAAAACAAAATAAAATGGATGATTAAAAAATCTCATCAACGAAAATGTTAAAAGAAAACATGGGAAATCATAATAATAAAATGTCAATCATTCCATTTAAATCTAATCATTCCTGATGTTTTCTCATCTCTTCCTACTTCCTTTAAATTTAAAAGAAGTGAAAAAGAATTTTTAAGTGTTTTTCTTATTGTTCTTATTCTTAGTACAGCCCTTGATCCTTTCCTTATTTTTTTCGCTGGGAAATGTCGAACGGGCTGTTGGTTCTAAACTTTAGAAATGGAGTGAGTCTAGCACTTGATGAAAAGAGGGTGAGGGATCGAGCAGTGATAGAGATTGACTCAGACTTCACACCAGCCGGCTTACAATACGAAGAAGATGATTGGATCCCAGTTGATCGGGAAGAACTTCACAGCCAGACAGTGATGAAAATGGGTGGCCTGAGCCTCCAATCCAACAACAAGAAAAGAAAAGCAAACACCGCACATGCAATCGGAGAAGATAGGAAAATTAAGTCCGTTGTTGCCACAACAGAGGGTAGGCTTGTCAGCGCCATACCCGCAGAAATTCAAGGGGTAAGGAGAGCTACTCTCACTGCTACCCATCGAAGAAATAAGAATCGTCACATTCGCAAAATGCTGACCAAGTTAGCAAAATATCAATATCAACAGACAGTGGATACTGTTAGTGCAAATGCTCCAAGGAGACCGGTTCGTCAAAAACCAGAAATAAGAAAGTTAACTCCAAGAAGGTCGGAACAAATAAAAGAAATATCAAGAAAAGCATAAATAGAGTCGGTACCTCGACGCCGAGCATATGTACCGGATCCGAAGAGTCTTGTTGCGAAAGCAAACCCAGAGGATGTCCCTACGGAGACTATCCCCGAGGAGCCGAGACATGCAGAAGAACGTGCTGGGGTTGAGTCATACATCCCGCAGTATGTTACTAGACACCGAGGACTTCAGATAATCCCGGAATACGAGCTGGAGAAAATGCAACTAGTTGAGAAGAAAACCTTTGAATACTTTGAAAGAATTGGAAACAAGAGGGTCAACATCTTGGAAGGCCTCCAGCTGCATACAGGTGTATTCTCAGATTATAAGCAACAACAAATTGTAGATTGCATCCTTGAATTACAAAAAATGGGTCGAGTCGGTCGCCTGAGAGAAATGATATATTTAGAACCCCGAAGATGGATGCCAGGAAAGGGAAGAGTTACAATCCAATTCAGATGTTGCTACAATTTTGCCACAGATAGGAAAGGAAATCCACCAGGGATACTCTGTCGCAGTGAGGTGGATCCGATGCCAAGAATCATTAAGAAAATGGTGAAAAGGATGATAACATGGAGGGTATTGCCTGCAGATTGCATACCCAACAGTTGCATTATTAACATCTACAAGGAAGGCGACTACATACCTCCACATATAGACCATCATGACTTTGTTGAGACCCTTATGCACAAGTGTCATTCGTCAACCAGAGTGCAACATCATGTTCGGATCCGACCTCCGTATCGGCAGCCCCGATGAGTTCCGAGGGCCGGTTGAGATACCATTACCGGTAGGTTCCGTCCTGGTGTTAAAAGGAAACAGATCAGACGTTGCGAAGCATTGCATTCCGGAGTGCCTGTGGAGTGGATCTCAGTTACTTTTAGAACAATGGACGACAGAGAAATGCCTTACTACTTTCAGCCAAATACAGAATTGGAGAGTCTCCGGCCCTACGAGCTGTGAGTTACATGGGAAATTGCACACCTCCAATGCACATCCATGCGACATTCCTGCCAAGGGTGGCTTGGAAGGTGATTTTACTACCCATGTTTCTTACTATTCAGACATGGATTTTTGACAGACGCTTTTGGATGGATCAACAAGAATCTTACACAATCCGTTTTGGATTTACATGGATTGTATAAGACATTAAATTTCTAAGGAAAGTGTCATCATGACTAGATCAAGTTGAATGATGTATTTTCAGCAAGTTGGAATGAAAGCGACTACGTCATATTTTGCCTTCACCACTTTTTGTGCAAATTGACTGGGAAACGTCATTAGAGTTAAATGAACTTTGAACGAAGAACAGAAAAGAAAAGAAAATAAATGAGATTTTTTCCTAAAAATCTGAATATTAAAATGAATTTCAAATTCACATGAACACTAAAGAAACAACAAAAATAAAAAAATGGAATTGTTAAAGGGCAAACGAAATGAATCTAAATCTCGAATTGAATTCCAATCTGAATCCTCTGATTCGAACCTTTCAGTTCTTCTCTCAATCGAAATTTGTTTGAAACTCTTTTGAAATTTGAATATTTTCCTTGACTTATCCAAGTCAAGTCTTTTTAGCTCGGTACACTTACTAGCTCCTTTCAGTTCTCTTTCTTCTGTGTCTTAGAGGATCGACTAGTTTTATTGACACGGAGCCATGAACTTTGTTCGATTTGGTTCTGATGGCATGAAACTGGGTCCCACTTCATACAGATAAATCTTCGAGACTGGAGCCTAACTTCCAGTTCTCTTTGAGGCTAGAGCCTAACTTCTAGTCCTCTTTCAAATTTTCGAGACTTGTACTTAAATTCCAGTTCTCTTCCTTCGAGGTTGGTACCTAAATTCTGATTCTCATTCTAGATCGATACCTAAATTTCGATTCTCTTTCGAATTGATACCTAAATTTCAATTCTAAATTCCAAGACTGGTACTTAAATTCCAGTTATCTTCCTTTGAGGTCGGTACCTAAATTCCGTCTCTCATTCGAGATCGATACTTAAATTTCGATTCTCTTTCGAATTGATACCTAAATTTCAATTCTAAATTAACGAGACTGGTACTTAAATTCTAGTTTTCTTCCTTCGAGGTCGATACCTAAATTCCGACTCTCATTCGAGATCGATATTTAAATTTCGATTCTCTTTCGAATTCATACCTAAATTTCAATTCTAAATTCTGAGACTGGTACCTAAATTTTGGTTCTCTTCCTTCAAGGTCGGTACCTAAATTCCGACTCTCATATGAGATCGATACCTAAATTTTGATTCTCTTTCAAATTGATGCCTAAATTTCAATTCTAAATTCCGAGACTGGTACCTAAATTCCAGTTCTCTTCCTTTGAGGTCGGTACCTAAATTCTGACTCTCATTCGAGATCGATACTTAAATTTCGATTCTCTTTTGAATTGATACCTAAATTTCAATTCTAAATTTTGAGACTGGTACCTAAATTCCAGTTCTCTTCCTTCGAGGTCGGTACCTAAATCCCAACTCTCATTCGAGATCGATACTTAAATTTCAATTCTCTTTCGAATTGATACTTATATTACAATTCTAAATTCCGAGACTGGTACCTAAATTCCAGTTCTCTTCCTTTGAGGTCGGTACCCATATTCCGACTCTCATCTGAGATCGATACTTAAATTTCGATTCTCTTTTGAATTGATACCTAAATTTCAATTTAAAATTCCGAAACTGGTACTTAAATTCTAGTTCTCTTCCTTCGAGGTCGGTACCTAAATTCCGACTCTCATTCGAGATCAATACTTAAATTTCGATTCTCTTTTTAATTGATACCTAAATTTCAATTCTAAATTTCTGAGACTGGTACTCAAATTCCAGTTCTCTTCCTTCGAGGTCGGTACCTATATTCTGACTCTCATCTGAGATCGATGCCTAAATTTTGATTCTCTTTCAGGTTTGATACTTAAATTTCAAATCTCACTCTCTCGAGATCAGTACCTAAATTCTGATTCTCATTCTTTTTTTACATCGATACTTAAACTCTGATTCTCACTCCGAGGCTGGTACCAAAATTCCAGTTCTCTTCGCAATCCCGAGGTTGAAACCAAGGTTTCAATTCTCATTTCAAATCCCAATTTCAAATGCAAAATTTCCATAAATTGATTTCAAATTAAACTTCAATCAAAATTGAGACAAAGAACGAATTGAAATCCAAACTCACACATGGAAACTTGAAATTTAAAAGTAAACTAAAATCTAAATTGAATTCCCCAGATCTTGGGATTTGGAGTTCACCTCCTTTTCCATTCCCCAGCGAGAGTTCAGGAATCTCCAGTCTTGGAAATATACCTGATACTCCCCAGAGGAAATTCTTCTACTTCATCCTAAGTTTGTCACTTGGACATCTGTGTTGGTTTTATTGATCTCTTCGGTCAATGCCAATACAAGCGGTGTGCTTGGTTAGCACAGCACACCTATTGGGGGTCCATTTGTTGACCTCATTTTTGATGAGGTCTTTTGCTTCTCTCTTTAGTACTTAGGATCTAGCCTTAAGCTTTTCCTTTGACTAATCTTAGAGGACTAGAGGTGGAACCCACCCTTTAGAAGTTCAAACACCTCTTGAGTCCCTACAAACCCCACAAGCTTGAATGTAGACACCTAATCACCTAGAGGGTTGAAATCAAATGTGGAGGTTTAAAGGATGAGTTCCCTATAGGACCTTTCTCGCCTTAAGAATACCCTGGGTGGCCTGGCCTGGTGAGGGTTGACCTGCACATACACTACACTGACACACACATTCCAAGTCCTAAAACCGTACTCTCACCCAACTTGACTTCCTGACTCAAGTAGGTAATTCACATGGATGGTCCTTAACCCCTAAGCCCCCAGGCAAGAGGGTTAGGAACAACATAGTGAATGCCTCAAATGAGTCCTCTCATGGCTCATATGGGCTTAATATGGCTTCATGGGTCAACCAAAGTGATTACATTTCACTCACACTTGATCAATCTTCTTTTTTTTTTAATTTCAATTTTTGACCCCCGGGGCCCCGGACCCACCAAACCTACCAAATACCCTTGAAATGACCCAAAATTTGCAAAATTACCTAAATTACACAAGATTCCCTAAAAATCAATCCTAAACACATCCCACCATTCCAATTGACCATCTTTGGCCAAAAATACCAAAATTTCCAAAAATACCCCTAAACCCCCCAAAATTACCAAAATACCCTTTTACCCCAAAAATCCAAAAATTCAGAAAATTCCAACAAAATTCCAAAAAATCCTAAATATTCGTAATTTCATTTTGTTCAACTACAGCATGGGACAATTTTGCCAATTTACCCCACTTTTACCAAAAGTCCCAATTTGACCCATTTTTAGCCCAAGTGAATCCAAAGTCAAACCAAACCACCCCAATTGACCTTAATTTTGGTCTAATTCAATTTTTGACTTCAAATCAATATCACCAATATCAATTTAGACCAAATCTAACTCCAATTTGATTGACATTTTGGCCCAATTTCAATTTGAAGCCTAAGGCCCAATTTTGGCCCATGACCTAAACCTAGCTCAAACCAATCCAATTCAACTCCAATTGGCCCCAAATCTTTTCTAAAGCCTTCCTAACACCCCCATAAACAAAACATCACATGATTTACCCAAAATTTGAACCTAAACTCCACCCAAACCTAACCCAAACCAAAATCCCTTAAATTGACCTAAGCCTAAACCTAACCCAAATAGGCTCAAATCCCAAAATTAGAGCCCAACCAAAGTTCAAAACTCTTTGTGACATTCCCATAAACATTTCTCAACATTAAGTTTACACCAAATCCAACTTTATCCCAACCTTAAACCAAGTTAGCCCAATTTGACCCACTTTGGCCCCTTTACTAAAAGACCCACATTAAACACAATTCAATTCAAAATCACTTCATATTTGTTCCAAACCACTCATGACACATCCCTAAAATAAACCAAACATTTATTTGGCATGGTCCTTCACAAAACTTTCATCCAAAAGCACATTTTAAAATCCAAAAGCCCACTTCCTTAAACCACTTTAAAAGCCCATCCAAAACCATTTCAAAAGCCCAAAATCTATCCTAAAGCCCACATGATATTTTCATTTGTCATCCTTTTAACCAAAATCAACCCCTAAGTTTTAAATCCATGATCAAATGTTTCCAAATCAAGCCTCATGACAAATCACCCCTAAATGCCAAAAATCCTTAAAACCCATTTTCATGAAACTTGGCTAAGCCATTCCCAAGCCACATGAAGCCATGAAGCCATCCTTAAGCCCCATGTAAAGCCATGAGAAATTTGACATGTGACCATCTCATAAATGACAAGAGGAGGAGCCACTTTAAGGATTCTCTTAAAGGGGATTAAACCTTTTCATGCTTCCCCTAAACTATGTTTAAACTTAAACATGCTTGGATAGTGACTTCTCCCCACTAATTTAGCTGACTCACCTAACCTCCCTCAGCCCAAACCATAGCTTGGAAAGGTGAGCCCAACCAATTTACATGACTTAACCAATTTGGATCCAAAATCACCCCTCTCCCCATATCACTTAAAGCTATGCTCTTTACACAAGTCCATGGCTAATTGACTGCACCATTGCCAACCCCTGATCCTTCTGATCAAGATGGTGACCTAACCCTGCCGGCCAGCCGCCTGGGTCGCTGGAAAACACCATGGCCGAGAGCTCCATATGAGCCAAATTTTTCAATTCTCCCTTGCTCAGTTGTCCCAGTCCAATTGAACATCATGGCTGTTCTTCTCTTACATAGAGCAGCTGATCCCAAGCATCAAACCCCCCTAGGAAGCCCTTCAGCCATGTCTATTTTAACCTACCACCCTCTCGGCCAAAGGATGAGTTGAACCAAACCTTACCAAAACTCTGTCAAAATCACTCCAGACTTCTCTCCAGACATAGAGAACTTGATCCCCACTGAAATTCAGCCCTAAAACCCTCTCTATGAGGTCAGTTTCTGAGTTAAAAATCCACCCAAGAAACAGGACACTTCACCACAATGAGCCAATCTCCAAATTGATTGACCCTACACCTTCACCAGACCAAGAGGAGAAGTTCCCCATCAAAAGCCCCCTCACCAGGCCAGCCATTGCTTCTAGCCTCCATGCTTTGTGATTGGACTTGGTCACTTTCATACTTAGACAATTCCCCAAAGCCAGAGACTTCATCTGGAGCTTGCCTGGAGTCAATTGAAGGTGATACAACTCTCAGATAGAAGCTTCACTTCTCTGAGCAAAGGTATGAACTCATTCTTCCTCCTGAGCTTCCAGCGATTCTCCATTTTTTTGGGTTAATTTCATGACCTATAAACCGTATGGATGTGTTTGTCTCTTCAAGACGAATCAATAGAGTATAAGAACTCGAAAATCCATTGAGAATCGAGAGAGATATTAGGGTTTGAGTGTGGACGGTCACGGGTGCACACCAGTCGTAGACGATGACCAGGAGCCATTGGATCGCACATGTATCGAGCGGATGGTCGAGATCAAGTCGGACAGCGTAATTGTACGTAAATCGCGGGCCCTTGGAGAGCTGAGTCAGATGGCTGAGCCGAATCACAGCGCGACACGTGGGCTTTCGGAGCTGCCGAGGTTGACGCTGTGCCGCATGGATAAGTAGAAAATTAGGGTATTTTTGAATTATTTAAATGCCCTGAACTTCAAAAATTCATATCTTTGCATAGAAAATTCACAAAAAAAAATTAAAATACCCTCTTGCTCACTGAACTGAGGAGAATAATGTGGAAAAGAAATCAAGTTAATTGGATGAGTATTTTATTTTTAATAATTTATTTACTGTTTTCAATGTTTTGATTCTCCATTTTCATAGATAATTCACCATGGCATGAGACCATAGGGCTTTTGAAGCCTCTGATCTTGGGAACATTCTCTGAATTTTTCATGATGAGAGGCCATCTCTGTGAAAAGTTATTGATTTTTCAAGTTCATGTCACTGTTTTAGGTATTTTAATTCCAATAATTACCATGTTATAAAATAAATTCTAGGAAAATTTGGTGATGTTTCTTAGGACCAGGGGACCCTATGAAATATATATATTTTGAGTTAATTCATTCATAATAACCTTAATTGGCCTAAACCCCTAAAATTGAATTTAAATTAATTAGGGTTAACCACACATCAAATTGACTTGAAAACAATTCTCCATTACTCTTTAGAGTTAGGGGAACCTTACATAAAATTTTAAATCAATTGGACTTGATTAACCCCACCAAATGGATTGATTAAGCCTCATAAGTAAAATGGAACTTTAAAAATTCATAAGTCCAAAAATAATTTTCAAAAATTCACAAAAAAGATTTAAGAGCTTCTCTGATATCAGGGGATTCAGGAAAATTAAAATTGGAATTTTCTAAAAAAGTTGATTTTTCCCAATATTTTAATATTTTAATACTTAAAAAAATAATAAAAATAATAAAAATCATAAAAATATTAAAAATCATAAAAATGTCACATTTTGACTCTTAATCACTTAGGAACAAACCAAGTATTTTTCCTAAGTCCCTAGGACAAGATATTGAATTTTAAAGGCTTAATGTAATTTTTAATATTAAAAAATAAATTTTCAACCTTCTTCACTAAAATAATTCTAATAAATCAAAGAAAAATCGGAAAATTATAAAACTTATTTCTCTGGACTCCTTGAGGTTAGAGAAATTTATGAAAAATATAAAATCTATTTTTCAAATTTTATTTTATTTTAAAATTAATTAATACTCTAAAACTCAAAATAATTATAATAAACAAAATATAATTCAAAAAATCACAAAATTTTGTCCAAGTGGTCCTCTGTCAGTGAGAAACATCCCATAATTTTCTTAAGGACAGAAAACTTTCGTTGGTCTTGTTGTTGAATTTTCTTTGAACACCCCTATTTTCTACTAAAAATAATTATATAAATAAATTAAATTTAGAAAAATCACATTTTCTCCTCTAATGTCTTAATTGAAATGTGAGTGAGGTGACATAAAAATTTCAAATTCATTTGAACTCAATTTAGTGAGTTATGAAATAAATAAGCTTAAAAGGGCATAAAGGTAATAAAAAATTTTAAACCTTAATTAAAGCTTTAGGTTTAATCAAAATGGGGGGTAAAATATTTGATTTTAACTTTCTGTTGGATGATTGAAACATAGGGAAATTAAGGGGTAGAAATCGACTAAACACTTTGAAAATATCAAAATGAAACTTTAATTAATTAAATGATTTAAATTTTGGAAATGATATATTTAAAATTTGAATTATTAAAATAGGGATATTATTAAGAGGATATTTATTCTTTAATTTAAAAATCCCTAAAAAAGTCACTTTAACAATATTTAGTTCTTAATTAAAAATTAAAATAATAATCCAAATTAACAATTAAGACAAAAATTAAACTAAAATTAAATTAAATTAAATTAAAATTAAATTAAAATTAAATAAAATTAAAATTAAACTAAAATTAAACTAAAATTAAATTAAATTAAATTAAAATTAAATTAAAATTAAATAAAATTTAAATTAAACTAAAATTAAATTAAATTAAAATTAAATTAAAATTAAATTAAATTAAATTAAATTAAAATTAAATTAAAATTAAAATAAAATTTAAACTAAACTAAATTTAAATTAAATTAAATTAAAATTAAACTAAAATTAAATTAAATTAAAATTAAATTAAATTAAATTAAAATTAAATCAAATTAAAATAAATTAAAATTAAATTAAATTAAATTAAATTAAAATCATTTAACAACAAACCTAAGTGAAATCATTAAGAGTTAAATCAAAACATATCAATAATTTCAATACTTCTTTCTATCTAAGTAAATTTAAAACATGAACATCAATTTGAAATACTAAGATAATTAAAAATGTAAAGATTTAAATCAAATCTAAAATAATTTGAACACTATTCCAAACTTAAAATTATTAATTAAAACCTCATAATTAAATTAAAACATTTTGAATCATTAACTCAAACTTTTAATTAAGTATGATTAAAAATCTTGATAAACCAACTTGCCCTTAAGAGCTTTAATTATTATAACTCTTAAATAGAGTATTAAGTGAGATGCCACTTCATTCATCAGGTAATCAAATACCCAAGTTCACTGAGCAAGAGACAAAGTTTAACTAAACTCTTGGATGATTAATTCATATGTGCAACTAAATTTACTTGGGCTTAAAATAATCCCAGAAATATTGAAAGATGTTTAGGACTCATCCTAAGCACTTTCTCAATATGATGAGATGTTTTAGAAGAACAATTGAATTTAATTGTTCTTTGATGAAGAAAATCATCCTTAAACCAAACCAACAACCTAGGCGTCATAGGAAATGACTAGCAATAGGATTAGGATTCTGGTAGACAACTAAAACCCTTTCCCTTAGCTTTACCTCGGTATTTCTTGCAAAAATATGTTTAAATGCTCTAACATGTGTTTTAAGTGCAGCTTGGGATGACGGGAAGACCCTCCAGATATGCTTTTATTTTATTGCAATTTACTTTATTGCAATTTACTTACATGCACTGTGCTTTACTTTTCTTGCATGATAAATAAGACTGTTGCATGAAAACTAAAACCTTTAGGATAGTCCCTAAGCTGAAACCAAAACTAAATTAAAAGTCATTTCAAGATAAAATTCACCGCTACAACATTCCAAAATATAAAACAACTCAAAATTTAATCACAAACTGAACAACAAAACTTCAATTGCAACTAAATTAAAATGTCTCGTTGAATGATCGGGAATACCTCGGATGATGTAACCCACGTGTTGCTAACGAGATTTCCTATGGTCTAAATGAAACTGTGGAACTCATTCAGTTGAGTTTAGCAAATTCATCTAAACTAAGTGAATTCGATGAAAATAATGGTGCCGGGATGACAGAACAGTGGGATCTTAATCGGTTCTGTTTAATCAACTTTAAGATTTGTTTTAATTAAAATATTAAAAATACTTGGATTTTAATATTTCCTCTAAACCAAAACACTTCTCTCATCTCCTGATTTATGACTTCTAAAACTAAAACTCTGCAACAACAAAGAGCTTGGAGCATAGTGGCCAGCACGACCATCGTCGTCAGCAAAACTTGGATCTACTTCAGTGAATCTTTCTTAGAATTAAATAACCAAGCCATAGGACTTCGAGGTAGTTTGCCTAGTGCAACATAAATCCTCAATTCTTCGTTAGGCATTTTGCATGATCATGTCATGTAAATTAAGTCCTTACCGGTCATAGGATTCCGAGGTAGTTATTTGGTACTACATAAACCCTCACATCTTCAAGGCTATTTGTATGATCATGTCATACAAATATAAGTCCTAATCAATTAAATTTGGCAGGATTGCAATATTAAATAAATTCCCGAATTGAAGCCAAACAATATGATAGTTTAAGAAGTCGCCAAGATTCTTCTTGGATCCTCAACTCCTCCTACTTTTCTTCCTTTGAACTCCTGAAATAAATTGTTCCAAATTTGATCCATTCCCTTTTGAATTTCTAAAACTCAATCCTTTGAAAACCTTAAACTTTAAAATTCTTGAGAGCAAAACCAGTGGTCATTATCGAGAGTTTTCTTAAGTGAATCCCATCATTTAAGATGTAATTAACTATAGTGGGCTTGCCCTTATAGGAACTTTAAGAACCCAGGTAATATAAACCCTGCTTAATTCATTTATATTACAGGGGAACTTGTCGGCTTATAAAATTGGTTCGCAGACCAAACGGATGTCACAAATCTTCTACTTTATTTAATCGAGCCCCATGGCCAAGCAGTGTGTCTATTCTTCAAGATAGATACACGGTTTATGATGGGGTGCTCGTTTATATAAACTATTTGGGATGTGAGATCGGTTTGATTTCATATCTTAAAATCTTCAAATTTAAAACTATTTTTAAAATCAAATGCTACTTTCCAAATTATATATATATTTAAATTAAAATTAAAATCTAAAAATCCGCTGACAATTTCTGTTTGGCGAACTCTTTTCAAAATACAACACACAACCTAAAAATATGCTGACACATATGTTAGCAATTCAATTGGCTAAATCAAAAAGTAAATTAAGTTTGAAATAAAAACCATCAAAATTTCTTCAGTAGTTTAAAAACACTTCAAATCCACATCAACACATCATCACATCTCTATGCAAGAAGAAAGACAAAGGAGACTACTCAGAATTCATAGAGAAGACAATAAATTATGGATTTTATATATAAAAGAAAATTCTTACAAAACAAAAAAAATACTTTTCTTTTAATACAACTTATCTCTTTCTCTTCCCTAATACAATTCCCTTGATGTTCCTTTGAATCCTTTTCTCTCTTCTATGCAATACTCAATTCCCTCTTTAGAATGAAAAAGGAAGAAGCAATCTCTCACTCTACTCCTTCTCCTTTACTCCCTAGAGAAGTATCCCTCTCAAATTCTTACTTCTACACTCTTCTCTCGTAAGCCTTAACACTCAAAACACACTAGACTCTCTAGAACACACAGGACACACACTATTTATTGCAAAAAATAGTTACTTATAAGTTAGAAATGAAATCCCAAGAGTTTCCTTAGGCATCCCTTCAAAAAGTCGCCAAAACTCTTCAATTTAAAATCCACCGACATTGGGCGACGGCAGTGCCCTATCGTCCAAATAATTGCAGAGCTCTCGGGAAAATGGTGCCGGCGGCGCCAGAATTTGTTTTCTTCCTTTTTGTTCCTTTTCGCTCTGAAATCGCTCCTTTTCACTCCAATCACCTAAAATCATCATAAGTGCAACAAATCATGAAAAATACCTTTCTTTAAAGTGTAATATCACAAAAAAATAGGTAAAATTATATAGCAAAAACAGTATATATTTTTAGTACATCACCCTTCCTTTTCAAAAGAAAATCGGTATATTTTGATTCCTGTTGAATATACTGATAATTTCTTTCAACTTAGAAGTTCTCCATCAATGCACGCTATATATTCAGTGTTTAAAAGACTAGCACGAAAAGAAAAATGCTCAAATTCTTGCTATTGGACAAGATGGGATGTGCAGTCTCTAAAACAATGGAAAGGAGAATTCTCGTAATAGAAAACTCTGTTTATCAAGAAACAGGTTATCAAACCCCAATAGATGATCAATGTACTCGAGTGCCAGTGAAGTTCCAACTTAGGCCAAGAGTAAAAGATTTGACAGTTATAAAAGACAAGGCCATATATGACAAATTGATATTGGAAGCAGAAGACACATCTACCAAAATGACACATTTAGTTCATATGTTACAAAATGCAGATTGTTCATTCTCACAATAAAACGATACACCACCTAGAGGGTCTCGTCCCATACTAAGAAATAATGTATGAAAACGAAGATCATCTGAAGAAAACTCAGATACTATGAGCATTCCTGCAAATAGTTCACAAGAAGGAACTTGTAAAGAATGTCCTGCAAAATCATTTGAAGAAAGACTAAAAAAATTAAAGAATGACATCAAACAATTCTCGATGCAAGAATAGAAAGACTCTTCTGACAGTTCAAATGAAAATGTTGCTAACATTAATATGGTAGAAACACGATCTACTTCTTCAGCTTGAGATTTAAATGAAGAAGATGCAACAAATGAAGTGCGATCAATTATACGACAACGAGACGAACAGATTAGTTGTCTTAAACAAAAAAATGGATGAGTTGGTAGTAGCTTTACAAAATCCACCAACAAATCCATCACTGGCCATTGAAATCATTAGGCCAGAGGCAATCCACATTTTGGAAGATAGAGGAGAGCTAATAGAAGTTGAAGAAAGCACTCAAAAGAAAAAGGATTCCCTCACAGTGGAAATCCAGAAAAAGATATCACATATCTTGTAGAACAAAAAATAAAAGAAACAATGGCTCAGGTAAAGGCTGGATCATTAATTCCAAAGGGCAGACCATATCCAGAGGAATTTGATTCTGTCCAATACCCTAAAGGTTTTGCTCCTCTTGTCTTTAAAATGTTTGATGGAACTGGTAATCCCTGATAGCATTTAACACACTTTAGAGCAAGCTGCTGCAAGGCGGGAGGAAATGACGCTCTTTTATTCCGTCAATTTGTTAACAGTCTTACGAGAGTTTCCTTTGAATGGTAAGCGAAACTTACCAATGGGTCTGTTAAAAATTTTGTAGAGCTTAAAAATCTCTTCATTCAACGATTCGCTGAAGCTCAACATCAAACTACAGTTGGTGATGTAGCAGTAGAAAAACAGAAACTAGGAGAAAGTTTAGTAGATTACATTTTGCGCTAGAGAAACCTCAGCATGAAATGTGAACCACAACTTCAAGAACAAAACGCTGTTAAAATTAAGCTTTACAATATTCATGGTACTATAGAATTTATGCTTAAAGGATTTACGATAAAAACATTTGCAAAATTGCTCAGTAAAGCTGCCTATCTTCAAGAAGAAACTAAGCAGATGAGTGTAACGGAAAAGAATGAAAAGACTAAGACTGCCAAGACATTTGAAAAGAAACCAAGAAATGTTGCAGAGAAAGGTAAACAAGTGATGCAGGTTCAACCTGAATAAAAGAAATAACAGCAGAATCTGTCATCATCACAAATCTCTCCTCAATTAGAACTTCAACAACCAATCCCAGTACCGGCAGATAAAAGATTAATGGACAAAAAAATGAATAAATAATATCCATTTAAAAAAGAGTCTATGAGCAAAATATTTCGTAGCTTGCTTAAAATACCAGAATTTAAGCTACCAGAAGCTAAAAGGCCGGCATAAGTTGACATGAAGGATAATCCCAATTATTTTTCATAATATAGAATGTTTGGACATAAGTTTGAAGAATGTTTTGTCTTCAAAGACTAGCTAGAGCGTAACTTTAAAGAAGGAAATATAGTAATCCTGAAAGAATATTTGAAAGAACCTGATAAAGGTTCAATCAATATGGTTTTGGTAGATAAGCTTAATTCCGACAACAAAAACATAGACAACACTGTTTGGGATAAATCTTCTGAGGAGATACTTATTGAATATAAAGTTACAAAATCTTCGAGGAAAGAAAAAAAAGAAAAATAAAGAACTAAAAAGGATTAGATGTCTTCTAGATATAGGGACTATGGTTCCTTTTGTATCTCCTAGTTCTTATATGTCTCCATCTCCTACTAGAATAGTTGTCTTGGATGAAGGGTGAAAACCCCTTAGGACGTTGACTTTGTATGACTTTTTTTTTACCACTACTATGAATAATAACGATTCCAGTTCTTCTTACATTTTGTCTATTTTGGGTGATGCTCTGGAAAATGATCATTCAAATTCTAATTCTATAGACAATACTCAAATCATACATGATCTCAATCAATCTAAAGACGACTAAAATGACAGTAACATTGATAATAATTCTGACAATGACAAAGATGAAAGCGATATTACCACACTTCAACTACAAGGAACCCCAATTTCCATATAATTGGAGTCTTTAGACTCGGAGACAAAAGAGTCAGACAGTAAATTTGAAGAAATAGTTGAAATTAATTTTGGATGTGGAAAGGTTTTACCTCCTAGAATGGCTCCACAAGAGAAGGAAAAAACAAATAATTACATCGGAAAAGATCATTCCTCCAATATATCCTCAACTCCCTAAAATAAATGAGGTTGATCTTCATAACAAAGTGAGCTATAATGTATTAGCTCATTTGAGAAAGTTACCAGCAAAATTGAGCATCAATGACGCTCTCATACTCTCCAAAGAAATGAAAGAGTCATTGATAAAAGCCTTTTTAGATCCAGACGTTTACTTAGCTCAACTTGCCAGTATTACTCAGAATGAAGTCTGTCCATTAGAAGAATCAACAATGATTACCTTCTCTGACAATGACTTGTTACGTGGAACAACTGAACATAATCGTCCACTGTACATCACACTGAACATAAACAACACGACACTTTCAAGAGTTCTTATCAACCCAGATGCCTAGATTAACATTATGAATTTAAGAACTCTTGCAAATTTGGTTATTGATGCATCCCAACTATCAAGAGATACAATGATGCTATGAGGATTTAATCAACAAGGAGAACGAGCTCTTGGATCAATAATGTTGCTCCTAAAGATAGATGACTTGACGACAACGACAAAATTCCATATCATTGACTCTGATACCTCTTTTAATGCTTTACTCGATAGACTATGGCTGCATGAGCATAAAATGGTTCCTTCTTCACTACATCAATGTATAAAATATTTACAAAAAGGACAAGAATGTTCTATTATAGGAGATTTGCAACCGTTTTCAATCCATGAAATCGGTATACATGAAGATGCAGAATATTATGCTCTTATAAAGAAAACAATATTCTTCAGAGAGACAACGGTGAATATAAAAGAAAAAGACAAAGAGAAGAAAATAAATGAAAAAGCTCATCCTTCTTCAACAAAAGATAAAAATATGTTGATCAAACTCATGCTCGAGGCCGAGGCTGGAGACGAGGACAAGTGAAAGAAAACCCAATTGCCACAATGAATAAGCCATTGAAGTTCAAAATTCACCTGGACTCTGAGGAAGATACAAATGAAGAAACAACATTGATGGTTCTAAAAGAACCTCAATTCAAGATACACCTGGAAGAAGAAGACAAATAAAAACAATTTGAGTCTATGTATGATAAAATTAATCATTATATACACTATCACTCAAACTCCAATCTCTAATGCTATGGTTGAGACTTTAGTAGTCAAAGAAGTATATAGTGATGACAAAAATCCAATTAAGTTTAGACTTGACTCTACCTCTTCTAGTACTGAAAATGATGTAAAAATAGAAGATGAAAATCTTCCAAAATTAATGAAAATTCCTTTTGAGCTGTACTCTCCCTGGGCATAAAAATTTATTCAAAATAGTTTAATGCTCAAACAATGGCCTTTAAAACAACCAAATTTTATTAAAAAAATGTGGAATCATAATAAATTAAATCCTAACTCAAAAGAAGGTATTGGATTTGGTACTATAGAACCCTTAGATGATACAGAATTTTGCCTAGTCATCACTGAAGAACATAACTCTGAACCAACATATGATCTTCCAATCAAAGATGCTCCTCCAGAATTGAAAGAAGAAATTAAATCAATGGTTGATGAATTAAAAGAAATAAGTTTAGGAACTAATGAAAATCCGAAACCAACTTTCATTAGTTCATTCCTTAATGATATGGAAGCAAAAGATATAATTCAACCATTGACAGAATACAATGATTGCTTTGCTTGGACTTATGACGAAATGCCTGGTCTGTCTCCAGAAGTCGCAGTCCACAAACATGAAATACATCAAATTGCAATCCCTATTAAACAAGCTCTGAGAAGGATGTGTGTTGAAATAGAGTAACAAGTCATTGTAGAAGTTAAGAAATTGATAGAAGTTGATTTCATACGATAAGAAATAATCTGACATTTTTAGCCAATGTGGTACCAGTTAAAAAGAAAAATGGTCAAATAAGGGTCTGTATAAACTTCAGAGATTTGAATAAAGCGCATCCAAAAGACAAATTCCCTTTACCAATCCCAGAATTAATGGTTGACATAGCATCAACACATGCAATATTTTCCTTTATGGATGGGTTCATAACAATCATTTGTAACATTTTGAACCATCAATTGGCCTTAAGCCAAACTCTAGCTATACCTAAAATAAACCTAACGCAGGTTGCCTAAAATTAACTAAAACTCCAAAATCTTCCAAATTGAAACTCCAAATGAACTCCCATCCACTTCATGTCTTCATGAAAAATCTTCCTTACAATTTTAACACAATATTGATCAATCAATTTGATCCAATTCAAACCCAAACTCAAGTTAGCCCAACTCAAACCTAAGTGATCCCAATTGGACATACGAGCCAAATTGAACCTAACTAAACCAAAATTGATCAAACCAACCCCTTGGCAGCCAAACCTAGACCTCATAGAGTGGGCTTGACCTGACCTAATCCATGCCCCATGAGCCATGGACCAATGGTACACTACTTGGGACCACTGAGTTTAGCCATTTGCAAAAAGCCATGTCCCATCCCCTAACTCTCCTTAAGCTAGCTCCCTGCCCCAATTAATGCAGCCGAGCCTCTCCTCCACTCCTCCTTAGCCTGCCCAGCTGCCTCGTCGTCCTTGCCAGCCACCCCAGCCACTGGAACAAGCACGCTCGAGCGGCCCCTTATCATTGAAACCCAAAATTTGGGCTTGGCAGTGGGCAATCCCCTCTGCAGCCACCTAGCCTGCTCAGCCCTCACCCTAAGCGGCCTAAGCTCCCCTCTCCGACCATGGATATAAAATCACCTCATTTCGGCCATGAATCAGGTGCTGAAACTCCTCTCATAGAACTCCTCTAAACTGCTCCCAGAGCTCCTCCTATCCAAAAGAAGTTCATCCCCACTGTCCTCCTGCCTTAAATCACCCTAGCTGAGCTCAATTTCTCAGTCAAAATTCAAGCCAGAAATAGGACATCTCCAGAACCTCCACCAAAATCAAATTAAACTCACCCACACCTTCCCAGCACCAATAGAAGGAGTTCCCTAGTGAAAGTTCCCACTTTAAACCACCTTATTGCTCTATCGACCTGAGCTCAAAATCGGGTCTGGTCACTTTCATAGCCAAACATTTAACCAGCGCTTGAGGCTTAATTCGTAGGCTTCTAGAACTCCAACGAACGTGCCGAGCATCTCTGATCGACACCTCACCTCTCAAAGCAAAGGTATTGAACTACCCTTCCTCTCGAGCTTGCAGCAATTCATTTGGCTTGATTTCAATACATGTTAGTCGTATGGATAGCTTCGTTTAGGCTAGACAACCGCACTTGATTTGGTTGAGTAATGCTTGAGATTTTAAGGTTTTAGGGTGGACAGCTCTCAGGTTGAACCAGATGGAGACAATAACTAGCCACCATTAGATCGAGCGTGTATCAGATGGACTGCAGAGATCGAGCTGGACAGAACTGCAAAACGAAAAGGGCGTGCTGACTCAGATGGCGGCACCGAATATGGAGACGACGCATGGAACTTTGGATCTGCCTAGGTTGAGGTGGCGCCGCGTGGTTAAGTAGGAAATTAGGGTATTTTTGATTAATTTAAATACCAGAACCTTTAAAAATTCATATCTTTTATTAGAAAAATGCTAAAAATAAACTAAAAATACTCTCTTGCTCAGTGAACATAGGAGATTAATGTGGAAAAAGAATTATGTTATTTTGTTAAGTATTTGATTTTTAATTAATTTACTACTATTCTGAGTATTTTTATTCTCCACTCACACACACAATTTATCATGGCTTGAGACCATGGGATTTTTGTAGCCTCTGATCTTGGGGACATTCCCTGAATTTTTCAAGGCCAGAAGCTATCTCTGTGGAAAGTTATCTATTTTCCAAGTTTATGTGCTTATTTTGGTAATTTAATTTCAATAATTAGCATGTTGATTAATAAAATCTAGAAAAATTAGGGGAAGTATCTCTGGACCAGAGGACCCTAGGAAATTGTAACTTGGCTTAACTCATTTAAATGAACCCTAATTTGGTCAAAACTCCAAAATTAAGATTAAAATAATTTGAAACAACCACTCATTAAAATAACCCAAAATCAATTCTTCACTGATCTTTAGGGTCAGAGGAGTCTCCTATAAAAATTTTAAATCAATTGAAAATAATAAACCCACTAAATGAATTATTCAAATCACATGGCCACTTTTAAACTTTAAAAATCATAAAACTCAAAAATACATTTAAAAAATTTACCAAATTAGTTTTGAGGCCTCTCTGGGATCAGAGGAGCCTAAGAAAATTAAAACTAGAGTTTTTCCAAAATTTTCATTTTTAACCCAATTTTGAATATTTTAATAATTAAAAAATTAAAAAATTTAAAAAATAATAAAATTCACAAAAATGTCATATTTGGTTTCCTAATCATTTAGGAACCAACCAAAAATTTTTCCTAAGTCTCTAGGTAAAGATATTGAATTTTAAAAGCTTAATACAATTTTTAATATTAAAAATGGATTTTTTAACCTTTCCCACTAAAATAATTCTAAATATTCAAAGAAAAATTAGAAAAATTTAAAATTTTTTTCTCTAATTTCCTTGATGTCAGAGAGATTTATGAAAAAAATAAAACTTAATTTTCAACTTTTATTTTATTTTATAATTAATTAATGCTCCAAAACATGAAATAATTATATTAAATAAAATATAATTCAAAAAATCACCAAAATTGGTCATGTGGTCCTCTGGTCAGTAGGAACATCCCATAATATTCCTAAGGACAGAAACTTTACCTTGGTCATGTTATTGAATTTTCTTTGAAAACTCTTATTTTTCATTAAACTAATTATATAAATTAAATTAAAATTTGAAAAATCACATTTTCTCCTCTAATGTCTTAATTGACATGTGAGTCAGGTGACATAAAAATTTTAAGTTCATTTGAGCTCAATTTAGTGAATTATGGAGTGAATATGCTTAAGAGGACATAAAGGTAATTAATGGATTTTAACCCTAAATAATATTTTAGGCTTAATCAAAGGGAGGGATGAACATTTGATCCTAAATCTTCTCTTTGATGATTGAAACTTAGGGACTTAAAGAGGTAGAAACCCCTTGATCACCTATAACATCAAAATGAAACCTTAATTAATTAAACCATTTAAATTTTGGAAGAATAATTAAAAAAAATTTGGATTATTAAAATTAGGGATATTACTTAAGAGGATATCAATTCTTTAATTTAAAGTCCCTAAATGGATTAATAATATTCAACTCTTGATTAATTCTAAAAAATGATGATTGAAATTAATGATTAAAAGAGAGCAATCCTTATTTAATTTAAAGTTTAAAACATTGAATGATTTAATAATCAAGCTAAAAAAAACCTAAGATATTAAAGCTAATTTGAAACTACTTAAAACTTAACCTAAAACAAATTTGACGTGTTAAAAATATTCTCAGAAAATTTACAATATGATAATCAAATTAAATTAAAAATTAATCTAAAATGTTATAATTAAGTTAAAACAAATTCAAATCATTAAAAATTTTCAAATAATTCAAATAACCTCTTTAACCTAAGTAATCTAAAAATTCTAAAAATCAATCTGAAATTTTAGAAATAAACTAAACTGTCTTGAAACAACGATTCAATTTTAATGGTTAAATCCTTTAATAAACTAATTTACCCCTGAAGGCTTCCACCATCATAACCTTTAAATGAAGTATCAAATGAAATCCCACTTCACTCATCGGATAATTAAATGTCCAAGTTCACTGAGCAAGAAACAAAACTTAACTAAATTCTTGGATGATCAATTTATCTGTACAATGAAATTCATTTGGACTTGAAATAATCCCAGAAGCGTTGAAAAGATGTTTAGGACTCGTCCTAAGCACTTTCTCACTATGATGGGATGTTTATAAGAACAATTGAACTTAATTGTTATTTGATGAAGGAAATCATCCTTAACAAAACACAAGAACCTAGACGACATAGGAATTGACTAGCAATAGGATTAGGATTTTGGTAGACAACCAGAACCTTCCCTTAGCTTTACCTAGGTATTTCTTGCAAGTATTTAAATGCCTTGACATGTGTTTTGAGTGCAGCCGGGAATGACGAGAAGACCCTCTAGGTACGCTTTTATTTTATTGCAATTTATCTACTTGTGTTGTACTTTCTTTATGACAAAACTTGCATCATAAACAACAATGTCACACTGCATTAAAACTGAAACTTTTAGGATAGCCACAAAACTAAAACCCAAAACTAAATAAAAAATCAACAAAAGATAAAATTCACCGCCACAACATTCAAAAGATAAAACAATTGAAAATTTAATCATAAACAGAACAACAAAACTACAACTACAACTAAATTAAGACGTCTCGTTGGATGATCGGGAATCCCTCAGATGTTGTAACCCACGTGTTGCTAACGAGATTTCCAATGGTCTAAATGAATGTGTAGAACTCATTCAGTTGAGTTTAGCAAATTCATTTGGACTATGTGAATCCGATGAAAATAGTGGTGCCAGGATGACGGAACCGTGAGATCTTAATCAGTTCTTCTTAATCAACTTTAAGATTTGTTTTAATTAAAACATTAATCCATCTTAATTTTCAAAATTTTTAAACCAAAACACTTCTCTCATCTCTTGATTTCCACTTCTAAAACCAAACCTCTGCAACAACAAGGAGCTTGGAGCACAGTGGGCAGCACGGTCATCTTCATCAGCAAAACTTGTGTCTTCTTCAGCTAAACCTTTCCTAGAATTAAATAACCAAGCCATAGGATTTCGAGGTAGTTTTCCTAGTGCAACATAAATCCTCAGCTTTTTGTTAGGCATTTCCATAATCATGTTATGCAAATTAAGCCCTAACCGGACTTAGGACTCCGAGGTAGTCGTTTGGTACGACATAAACCCTCACATCTTCGAGGCTATTTGTGTGATTATATCATACAAGTATAAGTCCTAATTAATTAAAATGGGCAGGATTGAAACATTAAATAATTCTCAAATGAAAGCCAAACAATAGGATAGTTTGGGAAGTTTCCATGATTCTTCTTGAATCCTCAGCTTCTCCTACTTTTTTTCCATTGGATTCTTGAGATAACTATTCCAAATCTGAGCTATTACCTATTAAAATTTTCAAAATCCAATTTGTTTGAAACCTTAAACTTTGAAATTCTTTAGAGCAAAACCACTGATCATTATCGAAAGTTTACTTAAATGATTCCCATCATTTAAGATGTAATTAACTATAGGGACTTGCCCTTATAGGGAACTTTAAGAACCCAGATAATATAAACCCTGCTTATTTCCTTTATATTAAGCAGGGTAACTTGTCGGCTTATAAAATTGGTTCGCCAACCAAACGGATGTCACAAATCTTCTAGTTTATTTAATCGAGCCCCATCATCAAGCAATATGTCTATTCCTCGAGATAGATACATAGTTTGTGATGCGGTGCTCGTTTATATAAACTATTTGGGATGTGAGATTGATTTGATTTCATATTTTAAACTTTTCAAACTTAAAATTTTTTTTTTAAATCAAAATGCTACTTTTCAAAAAATATATATAAATTTAAATTAAACACTTAACCTAATAAAATAAGCTGTACAATTTCTGGTAACTCCGCTGTGAACTAGTTCTTCTCTCCATTTTGATCAGATGGTGTTGCTTTCATAAATCGGTAGTGAGCCCATGCCCCTAGTGTACCAAACTATCATTCTTTTTGTTGGCATACCTCGCTCATTTCTATCTTGAGTGAGTGTAGTCAACTCCTTCTTTAGATTCGAAAGCCACTGTTTAGACACCCCTAAACAGAGAGGTTCTGGAATCCTTCTGTTCACCTCCCAAGTCAAGGTGAGACCCCAATAGGTGTGGTTTAAGACCAATCTGCCGAATCGAGATTCTTACGGGAGTTACCTTTCCTAAAGTTCAGGATAAGGGTCCAACAACTTTCTCTCTCTTGTGATTAATCCTACTCTTAATCGAATCATTATCAACTCTTTATTTTTCGAATACCTCTATTAACTACGAACTAAATGAAACCACGAAATCTGAAAAAGCTTTATGAAATAAACAAACAAAATCAAAATTAAATTAACAAAAACTTGTTCGGACTTTGCCTTGAATCTTCTTTCTTTTGTAAAAAAGATTGTTGCGACGATAAGGGAAGTAGAGGGTAGCTCTGACGTCCCGAATCTTTTCTGCAGAAGATGTCTGCACCGAAGTTGATCTTTTCCTTCGCTACTGGAACTGACGTGGCAATCAACCGGGATGGACTACCTGACAATGCAGTCATTCGCTTCGGACAAGGGTTAGACCAGACGAACTTTAAGTTCGGAGACGTCAATGTCGCCTTACTAAAATCCAAGGCACCTGAATCTGTGGAACCCATACTGGAGTTCAGCTTGAATTTGACTCAAGAGTTTCCTTCCCTGAAGATGGTCCCAACTCGAGGTAACACCGTTGCTTGTAAAAGATTGGCCGTCAAAGCTGATAGGATTGCCTCCCAAACTATTGTTGCTACGCCCACTGGTCTAGTCATCACTGCACCTACCCCTGTTAAATGGAAGGACAAGGAAATCCAGACCAGTGATGAGCTTGTTACCGTGGAGGATACGACCTTTGCTGCGATACCACCCATCTTCGAGATAAGGTCCAGCTCAAGGATGGCACCCTTGACAAAGTCTCAGAGAAGGAATAAGAATAGAAGAATGGCTAAAGCCAAAGCCGCTGAGATTTCCATTCCTGAGGAAATTCCAGAGGAGGAAGAAGAACTGCCAGGACTTTCACCCCTGCTAGAAGGGAACAAATTTTACACGCTTTCTGCCGCTCCTAAGGAAGAAAGTGCTCAGAAGATCGCTATCGTGTTACCCCGACTGGCATATTACGATGAGCATAAGGGAAGAAGAACAAGAAGTGAACTGCTCACTCAATTATGGACGATAATCGAGAAGTTGGCAAGGAAAGATAATTGCTTTGTGCTTGAGATTCTGAGAAGGATGGGAAGAATACCTTCCAAGGCACGTCTCAGACCGAGGGTACTTCCCCCTAACGTTCAAAAGGAACTTTCACCAAAGAAGAGGAAAATGAGTAGCAGAAGGTTACTTGCTGTGGTATCTGGCACGCATCTTAATAGGCACACCACCTTCCAACCTACCACTGATGAGCCATCCAGCTCTAGGCACGCAATCTCAAAAAGGATGGTGTGGCGACCGAAAGTCGCGGAGCCAATACCGACAGAGCAGCCAGAAATGAGATGTTCTGATGCTGAGTCCAGAGCTAAGAGGAGTATTGTCGTCTACGAGACGACTCTAGAAAATGAAGTTCACCAACTGCATTCTACTAGCCGTAGGAACGTTAAAAAAAAGACACTCGAAGTCACGCTAGAAAGGTCAAGATCAGATATTCAGCAGTTATCCAAAGAACAGAAAGAAAGATCAGAGAATAAAGAAGACTTATCAGAATACATGGATGAGGACATCGCTGAAATCAACGTCGTCGAGACCCGAGCGTCGTTAGCCCTACTGGGAGCTCCAACAACTACAGAAGGAGATGATCCAGAAGTAATGAGACTCCTTCTCTGAGAAAAGGATGATATAATTCATCGAATGGAAAAGAAGATGGAAGAGATGGCGGCTGCTCTAGCCACGCTTCAAAGTCAGCCTCAGCCCTCAAAGGAAACACCCCTGGAGGTCATTCACATTGCGGATGAAGGAAAATAAGTCACGTCCGTCAATGGAAAAGAGCAACTGAAGAAGGATTCCACTCAAAGTCTAATACCGGAAAAGGACATTAAGCATCTGGTAGAACAACAGGTGCGAGAAGCCTTAGCCCAATCCAAAGGCAGGGCATTGATTCTGAAGGGTAGACCATACTCTGAAGAATTTGATGCCGTGCAATACCCTAAAGGCTTTGTACCACCTCTGTTCAAGACTTTTTATGGAACGGGAAACCCTCGACAACATGTTGAACACTTCTGCCCAAGTTGCTGCAACACAGGGGGTAGCAACGCTTTGTTGTTCCGCCAGTTTGTCAGCAGCCTTTCAGGAATTGCCTTTGACCGGTATGCAGACCTGCCCAACGGCTCGGTAAAGACATTCACAGAATTGAAAAACCTATTCATGAAACGGTTCACTAGAGCTCAGCACCACATCACCATCAGTGATCTTGTGTTCGAGCAATAGAAACCAAACGAAACTTTGGTGGACTACATACTACGATGGAGGAATTTAAGCATGAAATGTGAGTCGCAGCTCCAGGAACAGAATGCCATTGGAATTCTGCTAAAGAGTATTCATGTTCTGATAGAATTTCTCCATAAGGGATTTACAATTAAGAAATATGAGAAATTGCTCGGCAAGGCTGCGAGTCGACAGGAGGAAGTGAAACAACTCAGTTTCACCGATAAGACTGATAAGCAGAAGCCAGTCAGAGCCTTCGAGAAGAAGTCTGGGACCATCACAGCGGTAGACAAGGTCAAGCAACCAATGCAAATACGGACGAAACGACTTCAACAGAATTATCAACAACCTCCGACAAGTTATCAACCGCCTCAGTAGAACTATCAACCGTCACAGTAGTATGGCCAATAGTCATCTCAGCAATACAACCAGCAGCCAGTTCAATAAAAGCGTAGCTTGACAGAACTCCTAAAAAAAGAATACCCCTTCAAGAATGAAGTAATTGGCAATTTATTCTGTAGTCTGATTAAGAAGGACAGATTTCAATTGCCAGAGCCCAAGAAACCAGAGGAGGTGGACAAGAAAGATCACCTGATGTACTGCCCTTACCACTGGATGATCGGATACAAGATAGAGGACTGCTTCACTTTCAAGAACTGGCTCGAGAACAACCTTCGGTAGGGGAACATAATGATCCCGAAAGAATACATGAAGGAGCCCCAGAAAGTAGGTTCTGTTAATGTCATTTTGGCAAATTCTATTATTCCGATAGACCCGTACACGACCAACAACGAATGGAGTACAATTTGGACAAAGTCTTCAAAGAAAATATTGAATCTCATTCAAACCGCTTCGATGCGTGCTTCAATTCAAAGTTCAAAACCTGCCGAGCCGGCACTATCAATTACAATTGAGGAACTGCCCCAAAATGAGGTGAAGATCGCATAGGAAAAGAAGACTGAGGCTCCGAAGGGTAGAGTAGGGGCTATTTTTCCTAGGATGGTTGTTTTTGATTCGGGGGAGAAATCCCTCAAACCTCTGACTCTGTATGATTATTTGCTCGCCCCGGCGGGATCTTATAATGATAAGATTTATGGTGTTGGCTAAATTTTGACCGCTTCTAATGATTATGTAACTGACGAAAACCAACCTAATCCGAATATCGATTTCAAAATGAATAACAATTCTCAAATCATACGAAACCTTGATGATAGCGTTAAAGAAGAGGATTCTAGCGGAAGCGATTGTGATGGTTTGCAAGATGACGAACTCATCTGTGAATTCCAAGGATCTCCTATCGCGATTGAGCTAGAATTCTCAGATCCCGAAGTGACTCCAGAAGAATCTGCTGCTCCGATTCAGAAAGAAGAAGCACCAGCTAATTTAGAGCCAGACTTGGAAGAGATAACAGAAGTCAACCTCAGAAGCGGAAAAGTTTTACCCCCCAGAATGGGTCCGAAAGATAAAGGAAAGCAAGTGGTTATTCAGGAAGAGCCAACCCCAGCAGAAGAATTACCCATTTGGGAAGAAGTTGAAAGACCAAACAATAAAGTAGAGTATAATGTGCTAGTCCATATTCGGAAGTTGCCCGCCAAACTGAGCATCTACGATGCTTTAATTCTTTCAAGGGAGACGAGAGAAGCTCTGATCAAGGCCTTACTTGATCTAGAGATTTGCTTAGCTCAAATGGCCGGTAACTTCTTAGACGAGGTTTGCTCGTTAAGAGAACAGTTCGGTGTTACTTTCACGGACAATCACTTGCTACTTGGGACAGTTGATCACAAAAGACCCCTGTACATTTCAGTCGCTATCAAAAATTTCACGCTCTCTAGGGTGTTAGTTGATCTGGGAGCATCAATCAATATAATGAACCTTCGGACGTTGGCATATTTGGAAATTGATGCCCGCGATATCCAAACAGAAAAAATGTTACTAAAAGGCTTCAACCAGAAATGAGAAAGAGCTCTTGGATCAATAACACTGTCTATGAGGATCGGTGACTTAGCAAGAACAACCGCAAAATTCTACAAAATTGACTCTGAAACACCGTTCAACACTCTACTGGGCCGACCATGGATCCATGAAAACCAGATGGTACCGTCATCTCTACACCAGTGTATAAAGTATTATGAAGGAGGACATAAACAGTACATCAAAGGTGACTTGCAACCGTTCTCCATGCATGAAATTGGAGTACATGAAGATGCTGCCTACTACGCACCTCTCAAGAAAACAATCTTTTTCCAGAAATGCCATGCCAAATGAAGTAAAAGAAACTCAAGACGACGAAGAACCCAAAATTCTAGTTCAACAATTACTCACCACTCCCTTACGACGAGATGGTGAAGTTTTCTCCAGAGCTCGCATCTGAGGTCGAGGTCGAGGTCGGGGACGAGGTCGTGGAAGAAATGGAAGAATAGTTTAACAAAAGAATCCGGTTATTAAAGTTGATTGGAAAGACAATTCCGAAGAAGAAGAAAAAGAAATCAAGAAAGAAGCAACAAAAATAAGTCGAAAAGAAACCTTGGTTTAAGATATTCTTTGGAAGATGAAAAGAATGAAGAATACGGAGCAATGTATGACAAGATTAACCATTATGTACGGACTATGACCCTAACACCGATCTGCCTACAGTAAGGTTGACGGTATGGTGGTCGAGGAAGTACATGGTGGAGGTGCTAAGCCAATCAAATTTTACCGAGGTGCTTCTTCTTTAAAAACTAAAAAAGTTGTAAAATTTGAAGGTGTTGCTTCATCTGAATTAAAGGAATTGTCGTTTGAGTGGTATTCTCCCTGTGTTCAAAATTTGAGGCAACGTGGTGTCTTACATAAGCAGTAGTCTAAAGATCAATCACAACGCTTTAAAAAGTTATGGAGTAATGCCAGCCGACCTCCCAACTTAAAGCATGGTCTCAGATTTGGCACTGCAGGACCAGCTGATGATACATAATTTTGCTTGGTTGTCACTTGCGAGTCTAATGAAGACTTCTTGGAAGCTTCAGATGACCTCAAGGACTTGCCAATTGGAGACGCTCAGCCAGAATTTGAAGAAAAAATAAAATCTACAATAGACGAGTTAATGGAAGTTAACTAAGGTACTAGCGAAGAGCCTAGGCCGACCTTTGTTAGCTCCTTACTCAATATAAAAGACTCCAAAAACATGATTAAGCTATTGATGGAATTCAAGGACTATTTTGCTTGGAGTTACGACGAAATGCTGGGATTAGCTCCAGAGATTGCAGTTCACAAGCTAGGAGTGGATCCCACTGCCGTTCCAGTCAGACAAGCTCCGAGAAGAATGCTTCTAGAAATCGAACAACAATTAATAGCTGAAGTTAAGAATCTAATAGATGCCAAATTTTTATGAGAAGAGAAATACCCGACTTGGTTAGCCAACGTAGTACCGGTTAGAAAGAAGAACGGTTGTTGACCTCATTTTTGATGAGGTCTTCTCTTCTCTCTTTAGTACTTAGGATCTAGCCTTAGGCTTTTCCTTTGACTATCTTAGAGGACTAGAGATGAAACCTACCCCTTTAGAAGCTCAACCACTTCTTAACTCCTTGTAAACCCCACAAGCTTGATGGTAAACCCCTAATCACCTAGAGGGTTGAGATCAAATGTGGAGGTTTAAAGGATGAGTTCCCTATAGGACTCTTTGGCTTTAGGATCACCACAGGTGGCACAGTGCAGTGATGGCTGACCTGCACATACATTACACTTTCATACACATTCCAAATCATAAAACTATTCATGCCTAGCTTGACTTCCTGACTCATGTAGATAATTCATATGGATGGACCTTAACCCGTAAGCCCTTGGCTAAGAGGGTTAGGAACAACATAGTGAATGCCTCAAATGAGTCCTCTCATGGCTCCTATGGGCTTAAAATGGCTTCATGGCTCAACCAAAATGATTCCATTTCACTCACACTGGCTCAATTTTTATTTTTTTTTAAAATTTCAATTTTTTGACCCTTGGGGCCCCGGACCCACCAAACCTACTAAAAGCCGTCGAAACTACCCAAAACCACCAAAATTTCCAAATCGCCCAAAACTTTTCCAAAATTAACCGTAAACATTTCCCCAACAATCAAATTGATCATTTACAGCCAAAAATACCAAAATTTCCAAAAATACCACCAATACCCTCCAAATTACCAAAATGCCCCTCTTAACCCAAAAATCCAAAAAATACCAAAAATTCCCAGAAAATTCCAGAAAATCCCAAATATTCTTAATTTCATTTTGTTCAACTACACCATGGGCCAATTTTGTCATTTACCCTACTTTTACCAAAACCCCCAATTTAACCCATTTTAAACCCAAATGAACCCAATGTCAAACCAAATCACCCCAATTGACCTCAATTTTGGTCTAATTCAATGTTAAACTTCAATTCAATATCCCCAATATCAATCTAGACCAAATCCAAGCCCAATTTGATTGGCATTTGAATCCAATTTCATTTTTAAGCTTAAAGCCCAATTTTGACCCATGACCCAAACTTAGCCCAAACCAACCCAATTAAATCCCAATTTGACCCAAATCTTTTCTAAAACCTTCCTAGCATCCCCACAAACAAAAAACTAACATGATTTTCCTAAAAGTTAGACCCAAACCCTACTCAAATTCAACCCAAACCCAAAATCCCTTAAATGGGCATACACCCAAATTTAACCCATATAGGCCCAAATCCCAAAATCAAAACCCAACTAAAGATGAAACCTCTTTGAAACACTCCCATAAATATTTCTCAACATTAATTTTTCATCAAATCCAACATTAGCCCAACCTTAGCCCAAGTAAGTCCATTTTGACTTATTTTTACCCTATCACTAAAGAGACCTAATTTAGACCCAATTCAATTCCAAACCACCTCAAGCTTGATCCAAATCACTCATGACACATCCTTAAACTAAACCCAACATTTCTTTATCCCAATCCTTTACAAAATTTCCATTTACCAAGTTGTTTTTAAACCTAAAAACCCATCCCCTTAAACCATTCTAAAATCCCACCTTTACCAAATTTTAAAAGCCCAAACCCATCCTAAAACCCACACTACAATTTTATCTCATCTTCACTCAATTAATATCACTCCTTAAGTGCTAAATCCATCATGAAAATCAAACCAAGATGGTATTATGCCAAAGCCCATCAAATAACCCCAAAATTTTCCAAATTTCATAAACCCTTTTCCATGAAAGTTGACTTGACTTTTCCCAAGCCAAATGTGAGCCATGAACAAGCCATTCTCAAGCCACATGAAGCCATGGGGGCTTTGACTTGTCATTAGTTCACTTATGGCAAGAAGAGGTGGTTCTTTCTTAAACCTCCCTTAAACCTTTTTAACCTTATTTATGCTACACACTAAACCATGTTTAGCCACCTCACCATGGATAAGGACTTCACTATCCCAATTCAGCTGACCCAAATGACTCTCCCTCAGCCCAAGGTTAAGCCATGGATGGTGAACCAAGCACAAATACATGGGTTGGCCCAAACCAAGCCAAAATCACCCCTTTTCCATTCCATTTCAATTCACCATCTTTACACATGGCAACCATCAATTAAACTCACAGGAATCAAGCTCTGACCTCACTGACCTTAAGGGTGACCCATGTCTGGCCGGCCAGCCACCACAGCCGCCAGAAAACCCCATGGCCGAGACCTTGGGAGGAGCCCAACCTTGAAATTCTCCCTTGCTGAGCTGCCTTATGCCTAATGGCTGCCATGGCTGTTCTTCCCTTGACCTAAGCAGCTGATCCAAACCATCAAACCCCCCAGGAAGCCCTCCGACTAGTCCTATTTAAACACCACCTCCTCTCAGCCAAGTGAGACATTGAAACAAACCATACAGAAACTCTGCCCAAAATCATTCCAGACTCTCCCCCACACCTGGAGAACCTGATCCCCATTGAAATCCCCCTGCCATTTC
Source organism: Papilionanthe hookeriana x Papilionanthe teres (assembly GCA_022702705.1). Taxonomy (NCBI): domain Eukaryota; kingdom Viridiplantae; phylum Streptophyta; class Magnoliopsida; order Asparagales; family Orchidaceae; genus Papilionanthe; species Papilionanthe hookeriana x Papilionanthe teres. The sequence continues at coordinate 19,103,307 of CM040432.1, read as the reverse complement.
TCTCTGTGAGCTCAATTTCAGAGTTGATATTCAAGCCCAAAACCGGGACACTTCACCACGGTGAGTCAATCTCGAATTGATTGACTCTACACCTTCACCGGACAAGAGGAGAAGTATCCCAGCGAAGCCCCCTCACCGGGCCATCCATTGCTTCCGGCCTTCGGGCTTTGTGATTGGTCGTGGTCACTTTTGTACCTAGGCGATTCATCGGGCCAAAGGACTTCATGCGGAGCTTGCTTGGACCCAATCGAACGTGACACGACTCTCGGATCGAAGCTTCACTTCTGCGAGCAAAGGTATGAACTCTCTCTTCTTCCCGAGCTACGGAGATTCTCCATTTGATATGAATCGATTTCGATGCATGTTTACCGTATGGATGTGTTCGTCTCTTCAAGACGAATCCATAAAGCATAAGAACACAAAAATTTGTTGAGAATCGAGTGAGTTCTTAGGGTTTTAGTGTGGACGGTCACGGGTGCACACCAGTCGTAGACGATGATCGGGAGCCGTTGGATCGCGCGTGTATCGAGCGGACGATTCGGATGGCATCGGTCCGGGAGATGGTACATGAACCGTGGATCCGTGGCGGTCGACTCGGATGGTGGCGTCGAATGGGAGCACGCCGCGTCGGCTTTCGAATATGCCGAGGTTGACGCGGCACCGCATGGATAAGTAGATAAATAGGGTTATTTTCTTATTTATTAAATACCCGAACTTCAAAAATGCATAACTTTGTGTAGAAAAAACCTAAAAATAAAATAAAAATACCCTCTTGCTCGAGTGAACGGAGGAGAATAATATGGAAAAGAAATAAATTCATTTCATCGAGTATTTTTTTTAATGATTTATTTACTCTCATTGGTATTTTATTTCTCCATTTGCATAGATAATTCACCATGGCATGAGACCATAGGGGTTTTGAAGCCTCTGATCTAGGGAACATTCCCTGAATTTTCCAAAGTCAGAGGCCATCTCTATGAGAAGTTATTGATTTTTCAAGTTTATGTTCCTGTTTTGAGTATTTTAATTCCAATAATTAACATGTTGATAAATAAATTCTATGAAAATTTGGTGATGTTTCTTATGTCCAGGAGGAACCTAGGAAAAATAGGTTTTGAGTTAATTCACTTAGAACAACCACTAATTGGCCTAAATACCCAAAATTGAAATTTAATTAATTAGGGTTAACCATACATTAAATTGACTTAAAAACAATTCTCCACTGATCATTAGAATCAGACGAACATCACATAAAAATTTGAAATCAATTGGAAATGTTTAACCCTACTAAATGGATTAATTAAGTCACATAACCAAAGTAAAACTTTAAAAATTCATAACTCACAAAATACTTTTCAAAAATTCACAAAAATAGTTTTGGAGCTTCTACGATATCGGAGGAACTTAGAAAAATTATAATTGTAATTTTCTAAAAAGTTGATTTTCATCATTATTTTAATATTTTTAATAATTAAAAAATAATAAAAATCATAAAAAATATTAAAAATCACCAAAATGTCACATTTTGAATTCTAATCATTTAGGAACAAACCAAATATTTTTCCTAAGTCTCTAGGGTAAGATATTGAATTTTAAAGGCTTAATGTATTTTTTAAAATTAAAAAATGTATTTTCCAACCTTTTCACTAAAATAATTCTAATAAATCAAAGAAAAATAAAAAAAATATAAAATTTATTTCTCTAGACTCCTTGAGGTCAGAGAGATTTAAGAAAAATATAAAATCCATTTTTCAACTTTAATTTTATTTTAAAATTAATTAATACTCCAAAATTCAAAATAATTCTAATAAATAAAATATAATTCTAAAAATCACCAAAATTGGTCCAAATGGTCCCCTGGTCATTAAAAACATCTCATAATTTTCTCAAGGATAGAAACATTTCTTTGGTCATGTTATTGAATTTTCCTTGAAAACCCTTATTTTCCATTAAAAATAATTACATAAATAAATTAAATACAGAAAAATCATATTTTCTCCTCTAATGTCTTAATTGACATGTGAGTGAGGTTACATAAAAATTTCAAGTTCATTTGAGCTTAATTTAGTGAGTTATAGAATTATTAAACTTGTAGGGCGAAAGGGTAATTAAAAATTTCAACCCTTAATTAAAATTTTAGGATTAATCAAAACGGGAGGAAATTAATATTAAAATTACATTTAAATTAAATTAAATTAAATAAAAATCAAAATCAAATTAAATTAAATTTAAATTAAATTAAATTAAATTTAAATTAAATTAAATTAAATTAAAATTAAATTAAATTAAAATTAAATTAAATCAAATTAAATTAAAATTAAATTAAATTAAATTAAATTAAATCAAAATCATTTAACAACAAACCTAAATTAAATCATTAAGAATTAAATCTAAAATAACTTAAACACTATTCCAAACTTAAACTATTTTTTTATAATTAAGTCAAAATTAAAACTAAATCATTAAGTTTAAACCATTAAAATACTTAATAAGTTGATTTGCCCTTTTAAAGCTCTTATTATTATAACTCTTAAATGAAGTATCAAGTGAAGTGTTACTTCACTTATAGGATATTCAAATGTCCTAGTTCACTGAGCAAGAGAACAAAACATAAACTCCTGGATGATTAAATCACTTGTATAATTAAATTCTCTTGGACTTAAAACAATCTAGTGGTATTGAAAAGATGTTTAAGACTCATGTTAAGCACTTCCTCAATATGATGGGATGGTTATAAGAACAAGTGAACTTAATTGTTTCTTTGGTGAAGAAAATCATCCATAAACCAAAACACAAGAACCTAGACGTCATAGGAGATGACTAGCTATAGGATTAGGACTTTGGTAGACAACCAAAACCTTTCCCTTAGCTTTACCTAGGTACTTGTTGAAATATTTAAACGACTTAACATGTGTTTTAAGTGCAGCTTGGGATGACGAGAAGACCCTCCAGGTACACTTTTATTTTATTGCAATTTACTTTATTGCAATTTACTTGTATGTACTGTACCTTACTTTTCTTGCATGATAAACAACTGTTGCATGAAAACTAAAACCTTTAGGATAGTCCCTGAACTGAAACAAAAACTAAATTAAAAGTCATTAAAAGATAAAAATCACCGCCACAACATCTCAAAATATAAAACAACTCAAAATTTAATCACAAACAGAACAACAAAACTACAACTTTAACTAAATTAAAACGTCTCGTTGAATGATCGGGAATACCTCAGATTATGTAACCCACGTGTTGCTAACGGGATTTCCCACTGTCTAAATGAAAGTGTGGAACTCATTCAGTTGAGTTTAGGAAATTCATATGGACTAAGTGAATTCAATGAAAATAACGGTGCCGGGATGACGGAACCGTGGGATCTTAATCGGTTCTGTTTAATTAACTTTAAGATTTGCTTTAATTAAAATATTAAAAACACTTGGATTTTAAGATTTTCTCTAAACCAAAACACTTCTATCATCTCCTGATTTATGACTTCTAAAACTAAACCTCTGCAACAACAAGGAGCTCGGAGCATGGTGGCAGCACGACCATCTTCATCAGCAAAACAACTCTACATCAGCTAAACATTCCTAGAATTAAACAACCAAACCATAGAATTTCGAGGTAGTTTGCCTGGTGCGACATAAATCCTCAACTTCTCTTTAGGCATTTGCATAATCATGTTATGTAAATTAAGCCATAACTTAGGTCTTAGGACTCCGAGGTAGTCGTTTGGTACGACATAAACCCTCGCATCTTCGAGGCTATTTGTATGATTATGTCATACTAATATAAGTCCTAATTAATTAAAATTGGCAGGATTAAAATATTAAATAAATTCCCAAATTGAAGCCAAACAGTAGGATAGTTTGGGAAGTTGCCAAGATTCTTCTTGGATCTTCAACTTCTCCAACTTTTCTTCCTTTGAGCTCCTGAAACTAACTGCTTCAAATTTGATCTATTCCCTATTGAAATTCCAAAATTCAATCCTTTGAAAACCTTAAACTTTAAAATTCTTGAGAGCAAAACCACCAATCATTATCGAGAGTTTTCTTAAATGATTCATGTCATTTAAGATGTAATTAACTATAGGGGCTTGCCCTTATAGGGAACTTTAAGAACCAGGTAATATAAACCCTGCTTAATTCTTTTATATTAAGCAGGGGAACTTGTCGGCTTATAAAATTGGTTCGCAAACCAAACGGATGTCACAAATCTTTTAGTTTTTTTAATCGAGCCCCATCATCAAGCGGTGTGTCTCATCCTTAGGGATAGATACACGGTTTGTGGTGCGGTGCTCGTTTATATAAACTATTTGGGATGTGACATCGGTTTGATTTCAGATCTTAAAATTACTTTCAAAAATCAAATACTACTTTTCAAATTATTTAAAATAAATTAAAAAATTCACCGACAACTTCGTAGGCGACCCCCTTTTCAAAATACACAACCTAAAAATATGCGACAACGATCGGATCAAAATCGGCGTGGATTTCAAATATTTGAACAAAGCTTGCCCGAAAGGACGAGTTCCCGCTACCAATTCCAGAATTAATAATCGACATTGCTTCGACGCACGAGATCTTCTCTTTCATGGATGGATTTCCAGGATACCATCAGATAAAGATAGCACCAGAAGATGAAAAGCTCACAGCCTTCAGGACGCCAATTGAAGTATACTACTACACAGTAATGCCTTTCGGATTGAAGAATGCAGGAGCTACTTACCAAAGAGCTATGATGAGGATCTTTGATGATCTAATTCACAATCAGGTCGAGTACTATGTGGATAATGTGGTCATCAAGAGTAAACTGAAAGAAGATCACCTGTATGATTTAAGAATTGTTTTCGAGCGATTAAGACAAATTAACTTTAAGATGAATCGCTTAAATAGCACCTTCGGCGTCACCTCTGGGAAATTCTTAGGATTTGTTGTCCGGCATCGCGAGAATGAAATTGATCCGGAGAAGATTAAAGCTATCTTAGAAATGCCGCCTCCCAAAACTTTGAAACAACTACGATCCTTTCAAGAGAAGTTGGCATATCTTTGACGCTTTATTTCTAATTTGTCAGGTAGGTGTCAGCCCTTCTCGGCCTTAGTTAAAAAGGATGCCAAATTTTTTTGGGAAGAAAAATGCCAGTGGGCCTTCGAGGACATTAAATAGTATTTAATGGCACATCCTGTCTTAGCAGCTTCAGTCTCGGGTCGGCCAGTTGATACATTATACCGCGGCTTTAGACGACTCCCTTGGAGCTCTACTAGCCAGGTCAATGATGAGGGTAAAGAAAATTCTCTCTACTACTTAAGTCATCGTCTAATTCTAATGGAAGTAAAGTATCCTCCTATTGAGAAGCATTGTTTGGCCCTGATCTTCACCGCTCAAAGAGCTCAAGCATTACATGCTTTCTCATAAGGTCAACCTTATTTCGAAGTTTAATCCATTGCAATATTTGATGACCCGACCGATGCGTTCTGGCAGGCTTTCTAGGTGGTTGATGATACTATTGCAATTCGATATAACTTTCTTTCCTCTTCTTGTCGTAAAAGGACAAGTCCTAGCAGACTTCCTCGCAGCACACCCTTTACGGGCAGAATCGCCTCTCAACGATGATTTGCCAGATGAGCAGGTAATGAGCCTAGAAGACCCCGATGATCGATGTTGGGAAGCGTACGTCGAAGGAGCATCCTCGACACAACAAGATAAAGAATTGCAAATGATAGTGCCGGTAAAGCGGAATCAGACTAATCTTTATAACACTAGAGCGGGGAATGTTAAGGTACTCCTACCATTTAACAGAACCGTGTACAAACAACGAAAAAAAATATGAAGCTCTTATAACAGTACTAGAATTAACCATTCAGATGGGTATAACAGATATCAACATCTACGGTGATTCTCAGTTGATCATACAACAGGTCGCAGGACAATAAACAATTCCGAAACTAAGACTCAAGCAGTGCTTTCAGTATACAATGAAGTTGCTAGAGCAGATTCTGAATGTGACGATATATAAGATTCCCAGAAAATAAAATGCCCTTGTAGACACCTTGGCCTGACTTGTAAAAGAATTCACGTGTCTACAGGAAGAGGCAGTTGCAGTGACAGTACAGGGACGATAGGCCCTATCGCAGATTAACATAAACACTTTGCGCAGAATGAGAAATGAAGAGACAGTTGCAGTAGTGACTGAAACTTTAGAAGATTGGTGGCAGCCGTTAATAGACTACCTGCAAACAGGAAACCTGCCAGAGGATAAGTCGTTAGCTCATCAGATCAAGAAAAAAACTCTGTCATACCCTTAATAAGCAATACGTTATGCAGAAGGTCTTTTGATCAGATGTGGCTAAGGTGCCTAAGCGAGTCTGAGGCTCGTGAAATTGTTAAAGAAGTGCACGCAAGACTTTGTGGCACTCATCAGTCAGGTTCGAAGATGAAAATGAAAATTAAGAGACTAGGGTACTACTAGCCCTCGATGATGACCGACTGCATGAAAATTGCCAAAAGTTGTCACCAGTGCCAAGTGCATGGAGTGGTTCTACATCAACCTCCAAATGTGCTACATCCGACAATTGCGTCGTGGCCATTTGAATGTTGGGGCACAGATATTATGGGTCCGTTAGATCCGCCTTCTTCAAGAGGACATCATTTCATCCTTGTGTTGACCTAATTTTTGATGAGGTCTTTTCTCTTCTCTCTCCTTAGTACTTAGGATCTAGCCTTAGGCTTTCCCTTTGACTATCCTAGAGGATTAGAGATGACACCCACCATTTAGAAATTTAAACACATTTTAACTCCCTTTAAAGCCCATAAGTTTGATTGTAAACACCCAAGTCACCTAGAGGGTTAAGATCAAATGTGGAGGTTTAAAGGATGAGTTCCCTATAGGACTCTTTGGCCTTAGGACTACCCTGGGTGCCCGGTCTGGTGAGGGTTGACCTGCACACACCACACTACCACCCACACACATTCTAAATCCTAAAACCATTCATACCTAATTTGACTTCCTGACTCATGTAGGCAATTCAAATAGATGGACCTTAACCCCTAGGCCCTCGGCTAAGAGGGTTAGGAACAACATAGTGAATGCCTCAAATGAGTCCTCTCATGGCTCATATGGGCTTCATATGGCTTCATGGCTCAACCAAAGTGATTCCATTTCATTCAAATATGATCAATCTTCATTTTTTCAAAATTTCAATTTTTGACCCCCAGGGCCCTACACCCACTAAACCTACCAAATGCCCTTGAAATTGCCCAAAGTTTGCAAAATCATTTAAATTACCCAAAATTCCTCAAAATCAATCCGAAACCTTTCCCCCTACCCAAATTGAACATCCATAGCCAAATATACCAAAATTTCAAAAAATACCCCCCAATAACCTCCAAATACCCAAAAGCCCTTCTTAGCCAAAAATTCCATAAATTTCAAAAATTCCCAAAAAATTCCAGAAAATCTCAAATATTCCCAATTTCATTTTATTTCAACTACACCATAAGCCAATTTTGTCAATTTAACCCAGTTTTACAAAAACCCCCAATTTGACCCATTTTTAACCCAAGTGAAGCCAATGTCAAACCAAACCACCCCAATTGACCTCCATTTGGGTCCAATTCAATTATAAAGTTCAATTAAATATCCTTAATATCAATTTAGACCAAATACAACTCCAATTTGATTGACATTTGGACCCAATTTCAATTTGAAGCCTAAGGCCCAATTTTGGCCCATGACCTAAACGTAGCCCAAACCTAGCCCAATTCAACTCCAATTGGCCCCAAATCTTTTTTAAAGCCTTCCTAACATCCCCATAAACAAAAAAAATAACTTGATTTGCAAAAAATTTGAACCTAAACTCCACCCAAATCTAACCCAAAAACCAAAATCCCTTATATTGACCTAAGCCCAAACCTGACCCAAATGGGCCCAATCCCAAAATTAGAGCCCAACCAAAGTTGAAAAACTCTTTGTAACACTCCCATAAACATTAGCCCAAGTTAGCCCAATTTGACCCACTTTGGCCCCTTTAACTAAAAAGCCCAAATTAAACCCAATTTAATTCAAAATCACTTTAAACTTGTTCCAAACCACTCATGACACATGCCTAAACAAATTGCAACATTTATTAGGCATAATCCCTTACAAAATTTTCATCCTAAATTTACTTTAAATCCAAAATCCCACTTCCTTAAACCATTTTAAAAGCCCATCCAAAATGATTTGAAAAAACCCACAAATCAATCCAAAGCCCACATGACAAATTCTTCTCATCATACCTTTAATTGAAATCATCCCTAAGTCCTAAATCAATAATCAAGCCATTCCAAATCAAGCCACATGCCAAATTACCCCTAAATGCCAAAAATTTCTAAAACCCTTTTTCATGAAACAAGCCAACCTTTTTCCTAGCCAAATGAGAGGCAAATGTGAGCCATTTACAAGCCATATGAAGCCATGAGAGTTTTGACACCTCACCATGTCATTTATGGCAAAATGGAAAGGCCCAATTCTTAAGCCTTCCTTAAGGCTTTTTAACCTCATCCATGATACACACGAAACCAAGTTAGCCAACTAATCCTTGATGGAGACTATACCATTTCCTCTTGGCTGACCCAAATGAACCTTTTCAGCCTAAATCCAGGCCTTGGGTGGTGCACCAAGCCCAAAACCATGGGTTGACCCATTTGAACCCAAAATAACCTTCTCCCCATGCAATTTCAATCCAACTCCTTTACACATGTCCAAAGCCAATTGTTGGCACCAAACTTAAGCACTGACCTCCCTGACCCTAAGGGTGACCCATGCCTAGCCGGCCAGCCACCACAGCCGCCGGAAACCACCAGGCCGAGAGGCATAATTTGAATCAAAAATTCAATTTGAATTAGCTTGACTTGTCCCATCCTAAATGGCCATTGAAGCTATTCTTCCATTGGCCTGAGCAGTTGATCCAAGCCTCCAATTGCCCCTGTGAAGCCCTCCAGCCACCTCTATTTAAAACCACTCACCTCTCGGCCAAACAAGGTGATGAACCAGACCTTAAGGAAATTATGCCAAAATTGCTCCAGGACCTTCTCCTAACCCAAAGCAGTTGATCCCCAGTGTTCCTTTGCCCTAATCCCCATTAACAGAGCTCAATTTCTGAGTTGAAAATCCACAAAAAAAATAGGACACTTCACCACAGTAAGCCAATCTTCAAATTGATTGACCCTACACCTTCACCAGACCAAGAGGAGAAGTTCCTCAGCAAATGCCCCCTCACCAGGCCAGCCATTGCTTCCAGCCTCCAAGCTTTGTGATCGGCCTTGGTCACTTTCATACTTAGACAATTCCCCAGAGCTAGGGACTTCATCTGGAGCTTGCTTGGACTCAATTGAAAGTGACACAACCCTCAGATCAAAGCTTCACTTCTCTGAGAAAAGGTATGAACTCATTCTTCCTCCCGAGCTTCCAGCAATTCTCCATTTCTTTGGGTTAATTTCATAGCTTATAAACCGTATGGATGTGTTCGTCTCTTCAAGATGAATCGATAGAGTATAAGAACTCGAAAATCCATTGAGAATCAAGAGAGATATTAGGGTTTGAGTGTGGACGGTCACGAGTGCACACCAGTCGTAGACGATGACTAGGAGCCGTTGGATCGCGCGTGTATCGAGCGGACGGTCGAGATCAAGCCGGACAGTGAAATGTTACGTGAACCACGGGCCCCTAGAGCGTTGAGTCAGATGGTGGTGCCGAATCACAGAGCGACTCGTGGGCTTTCGATCCGCCGTAGGATGACGCGGTGCCGAGTCGGATAAGTAGGAAATTAGGGTTTTTTGAATTATTTAAATACCAGAACTTCAAAAATTCATATCTTTGCATAGAAAAATCACAAAAATTAAATAAAAATACCCTCTTGCTCAGTGAACAGAGGAGAATAGTGTGGAAAAGAAATCAAGTTAATTGGATGAGTATTTTATTTTTAATAATTTATTTACTATTTTTCAATGTTTTGATTCTCCATTTACATAGACAATTCACCATGGCATGAGACCATAATGCTTTTGAAGCCTCTGATCTTGGGAACATTCCCTGAATTTTTTAAGATCAGGGGCCATCTCTGTGGAAAGTTATTGATTTTTCAAGTTCATGTCACTGTTTTAGGTATTTTATTTCCAATAATTAGCATGTTATTAAATAAATTCTAGGAAAATTTGGTGATGTTTCTTAGGACCAGAGGACCCTATGAAAAATATATTTTGAGTTAATTCATTCATAATGACCTTAATTGGCCTAAACTCCAAAAATTGAACTTGAATTAATTAGGGTTAACCACACATGAAATTGACTTGAAAACAATTCTCCATTGCTCTTTAGGTCAGAGGAATCTTACATAAAATTTTGAAATCAATTGGACTTGATTAACCCCACAAAATGGATTGATTAAGCCTCATAAGCAAAATGGAACTTTAAAAATTCATAACTCCAAAAATACTTTTCAAAACGTCACAAAAATAGTTTTGGAGTTTCTCTGATATCAGGGGAGTGTAGGAAAATTAAAATTGGAATTTTTTAAAAAAAGTTGATTTTTCACAATATTTTAATATTTTAATAATTAAAAAATAATAAAAATCAAAAAAATATTGAAAATCATAAAAATGTCACATTTTGACTCCTAATTATTTAAGAATAAACAAAATATTTTCCTAAGTCACTAGGATAAGATATTGAATTTTAAAGGCTTAATGTAATTTTTTATATTAAAAAATGAATTTTCAACCCTTTTCACTAAAATAATTCTAATAAATCAAAGAAAAATCAAAAAATTATAAATTTTGTTTCTTTGGACTCCCTGCGGTCAGAGAAAATTAAAAAAAATAATAAAATATATTTTTCAATTTTTATTTTATTTTAAAATTAATTAATACTCTAAAAATTAAAATAATTATAATAAATAAAATATAATTCAAAAAATCACAAAAAATTGGTCGAAGTGGTCCTCTAGTCATTAAGAACATCCCATAAATTTCTTATGGATAGAAACCTTTCCTTGGACATGTTGTTGAATTTTCTTTAAAAACCCCTACTTTCTACTAAAAATAATTATATAAATAAATTAAATTCAGAAAAATCACATTTTCTCCTCTAATGTCTTAATTGACATGTGAGTGAGGTGACATAAAAATTTTAAATTCATTTGAGCTCAATTTAGTGAGTTATGAAATAAATAAGCTTAAAAGGGCATAAAAGTAATTAAAAATTTTAACCCTTAATTAAAACTTTAGGTTTAATCAAAATGGAGGGTAAAATATTTGATTTTAACTTTCTCTTGGATGATTGAAACTTAGGGAAATTAAGAGGTAGAAACCCATTAAACACTTTGAAAATATCAAAATGAAACTCTAATTAATTAAATAATTTGAATTTTGGAAAGAATATATTTAAATTTGGATTATTAAGATAGGGATATTATTAAGAGGATATTTATTCTTTAATTTAATAATCCCTAAATAAGTCAATTTAACAATATTTAGTTCTTAATTAAAAATTAAAACAATAATCCAAATTAAATAAATTAAAAAAATTAAAAGAAAATAACCCTAAATGAATTAAAGCTTAAAATGTTAAATGGTCTAATAATTAAAAATCAAATTTAAAATCTTGGAATTAAATTAAATTAAATTAAATTAAGTCAAGACAAAGTTTAAATTAAATTAAATTAACACCTTAACAATTGAATTAAATTAAATTTAAAATATTAAAACTAAAATTAAATTAAATTAAATTAAATTAAATTAAATTAAATTAAATTAAATTAAAATCAAATTAAATTAAATTAAATTAAATTAAAATCATTTAACAACAAACCTAAATGAAATCGTTAAGAGTTAAATCAAAATATATTAATAATTTCAATACCTCTTTCAATCTAAGTAAATTTAAAACATGAACATCAATCTGAAATACTAAGATAATTGAAAGTGTAAAGATTTAAATTAAATCTAAAATAACTTGAAAACTATTCCAAATTTAAAATTATTAATTAAAACCTCATAATTAAATTAAATCACTTTAAATCATTAACTCAATCTTTTAATTAAGGATGATTAAAATTCTCAATAAACCAACTTGCTCTTAAAAGCTTTAATTATTATAACTCTTAAATAGAGTATTAAGTGAAATGTCACTTCATTCATCAGGTAATCAAATACCCAAGTTCACTGAGCAAGAGATAAAGTTTAACTAAACACCTGGATGATTAATACACCTGTGCAACTAATTTACTTGGACTCAAACTGATCCCAGAAGTCTTGAAAAGATGTTTAGGACTCGTCCTAAACTCTTCCTCAATATGACGGGATGTTTTAGAAGAACACTTGAATCTAATTGTTCTTTGATTAAGAAAATCATCCTTAAACCAAACCAAGAACCTAGACGTCATAGGAGATGACTAGTTATAGGATTAGGAATTTGGTAGACAACCAAAACCCTTCCTTTAGCTTTACCTAGGTATAGGTTGAAATATTTAAATGCCTTAACATATGTTTTAAGTGCAGCTTGAGATGACGGGAAGACCCTCCAGGTACGCTTTTATTTTATTACAATTTACTTTATTGCAATTTACTTACATGCACTGTACTTTACTTTTCATGCATGATAAATAAGACTGTTGCATGAAAACCAAAACCTTTAGGATAGTCCCTGAACTAAAACCAAAACTAAATTATAAGTCATTGCGATAAAATTCACCGCCACAACATTCCAAAATATAAAACAACTCAAAATTTAATCACAAACAGAACAACAAAACTACAATCACAACTAAATTAAAAACGTCTCATTGAATGATCGAGAATACCTCAGATGATGTAACCCACGTGTTGCTAACGGGATTTCCCACGGTCTAAATGAAAGTGTGGAACTCATTCAGTTGAGTTTAGCAAACTCATCTGGACTAAGTGAATTCGATGAAAATAATGGTGCCGGGATGACGGAACCGTGAGATCTTAATCAGTTCTGTTTAAATAACTTTAAGATTTGTTTTAATTAAAATATTAAAAATACTTGGATTTTAAGATTTTCTCTAAACCAAAACACTTCTCTAATCTCCTGATTTATGACTTCTAAAACTAAACCTCTACAACAACAAGGAGCTTGGAGCATGGTGGGCAGCTCGGCCATCGTCATCAGCAAAACTCGGATCTACTGCAGCAAAACTTTCTTAGTTTTAAATAACCAATCCATAGGACTTCGAGGTAGTTTTCTTAGTGCAACATAAATCCTCAGCTTTTCTTTAGGCATTTGCATAATCATATTGTGTAACTTAAGCCCTAACTAGTTTTAGGATTCTGAGGTAGTCGTTTGGTACGACATAAGCCCTCACATCTTTGAGGCTATTTGTATGATCATGCCATATAAATATAAGTCCTAATTAATTAAAATTGGCAGGATTACAACATTAAATAAACTCTCAAATTGAAGCCAAACAATAGGATGGTTTGGGAAGTTGCCAAGATTCTTCTTGGATCCTCAACTTCTCTCCCTTTGGACTCCTGAAAATAACTGTTCCAAATTTGATCCATTCCTTATTGAAATCTCCTTAATTCAATCCTTTAAAAACCTTAAACTTTGAAATTATTGAGAGCAAAACCACTGATCATTATCTAGAGTTTTCTTAAATGATTCCTGTCATTTAAGATGTAATTAACTATAGGGGCTTACCCTTATAGGGAACTTTAAGAACCCAGGTAATATAAACTTCGCTTAATTCCTTTATATTAAGCGAGGGAACTTGTCGGCTTATAAAATTGGTTCGCGGACCAAACGGACGTCACAAATCTTCTAGTTTATTTAATCGAAGCCCCATTGTCGAAGCGGTGTGTCTATTCTTCGGGATAGATACACGGTTTGTGATGCGGTGCTCGTTTATATAAACTATTCGGGATGTGGGATCGGTTTGATTTCCTATCTTAAAATTTTCGAATTTAAAAAATTATTTTCAAAATAAAATTTTACTTTTCAAATTATATATATATATATATATATATCTATAAATTAAATTTAAAATCTAAAATATGCTAAAAATTTCAGTAGGCGACCCCCTTTCAAAAATACAACACAAAACCTATAAATATGCTGACACCTTTCTGTGACAGATTACTTTTCAAAGTGGACAAAAGCAGTACCGCTCAGAGAAGTGAAGGCACATCACGTGCTGCAGTTCTTCAAGAATCAAGTCGTCTATCGTTTCGGGGCACCGCGCAGAATTATCTCAGATAACAGATCCGCGTTCAAAAGCACAAAGATCAATATTTTTTTCAGAATGCATGGGATAGATTGGTGCTATTCGACGATCTACTACCCCAGAGCGAACGACTTGGCCGAGGTTTTTAATAAAACTCTCATCCAAATCCTAAAGAAAACTTTATACGAAAACAAGAGAAATTGGCACGAGAAGTTGTTAGAAGCCTTGTGGGCCTACAGAACAACTTTCAGAACCCCTACTCAGTCAACACCTTGCGCTCTAGTGTACGGGTCCGAGGCCATCTTGCCTTTGGAGGTTTAGCTTCCGTCACTCAGAATTGCAGTCGCAAATAGGATGACTACAGAAGAGAACGCCAAATTATGACTGGAAGAATTGGAAAGCTTGGAAGGGAAACAACTTTCAACGTAGCAGAATCTCGAACTGTATCAAGCTAAGATGATTGAGGCCCGCGACAACTGGTCTGCCCAAGAACTTTCAAAGTTGGTGAATCAGTTCTCGTTCTCAGAAGACCTATTCTTACACATAGCAATATAGGAGTTAAATTTGAACCAACTTCGGAGGGACCTTTTGTAATCGAGAAAGTCTACTCGGGAGGCTCTTACCAACTCGTGGATTGTTGTGGAGAGCGACCGATGCTTCCCATCAACAGACGATATCTAAAGAAGTATTACGTGACGTGATGTTTCAAGGAGTGGACCTTTCTCTCGCAAAAGCACCGGCGTGATAATTGTGTTCAACTGGGTCCGAACCTAAAATAATAATAAAAAAACCTTAAAAGCAAAATCCAAAAGAAATTTTCTCAAATAAAATAAAAATTAAAACTTGTTCCAATGTCAAAACTTCAAATCAAATCTTTCCCTCTCCTAATAAAATAACAAGATAAAATAAATTACAATAAATTTAAAATTCTTATTGTTCTCGTTCTTCTTTGGTTTGGCCCCTGATCCCTTCCTTGTTTTCACAGGAAGATGTCAAGCGGGAGGCTGGTCCTTTCTTTTAAAAATGGCGTAAGTCTTGCACTTAATGAAGAAGAGCTGAAAGCTGGTGCTGTGATTGAGGTTGACTCAAACTTTGCACAGCTGAAGCTAGAATATGAAGAGACTACTTGGACTACTGTAGACCTAGGGCATTCCCATGGAAAGACAATGATGAAACTCAACGAGAAGGTTCAGCACACTGCAAACTAGAAAAGGAAGTTAAACGCGATTGAAGAAAACAAAATAAAATCAGTGACAACTGCAGTGGTAGGGAAGCTTGTCAGTGCCGTCCCTATCGAAATCCATGAGGAGAGAAGAGCTACTCTGACCCCAACTCAAAGAAGAAACAAGAACTGTGGCATTCACAGAATGCTAAAGAAATTAACAGTAGAGCAGAACCAGGAAGAAATTCCGACGACCATAGCAGCTGCCCCAAGGAGGCCAGTCCTTAGGAGCACCATAGCAGAGGTTGTTCTAGAGGAGGTTACTTCAAAGCCTGCACCTGAGACAGTGATGATTGCAGAAGAACCTGCTAGCATGGAGCCGTATGTCCCACAGTACGTCACTAGACCCCGACAGTTTCGGATAATTTTAGAGCACCAGTTGAAGATGATCCAGAGGGTGCACAAACGAGATTTTAAATAATTTCAGAGAATCCAAGGCAAGTATGTTAACATCTTGGAAGGACTAGAGTTACATACGAATGTCTTGTCTCACTAAGAGCAGAGTGAGATCGTGGACTACGTCTTCGAGCTGAAGAAGCAAGGTCGTGCAGGATGACTACGAAGCATGACCTACTCCGAGCCGAAGAAATGGAAACGAGGCAAGGGGAGGATTACAATCCAGTTTGAATGCTGCTACAACTTCGCCAACAATAATAAAAAAAACCCACCAGGGACACTTCGCTATGATGAAGTGGATCCAATGCCAGTGCTGATTAAAAAAATGATAAAGAGGATGGTGGCTTGGCGAGTCTTACCCGCTGATTGCATATCAAATAGTTGTATAATCAACATTTATGCAGAAGGAGACTGCATTCCACCTCACGTGGACCATCACGATTTTGTGAGACCCATTTGTACCATTTCCTTCATCAACCAATGCAACATCATGTCCGGGACAGAACTCCGGATAGTTGCCCCCGGAGAATTCTGAGGGCTAGTAGAGATAGCTCTATCAGTAGGCTCTATCCTCTTACTACAAGGAAATGGTGCAGATGTGGCAAAGCACTGCATACCAGGAGTTCCCTACGAGCGGGTCTCCATCACCTTCAGAAAGATGGATGAGAGCAAGATTCCGGTCTACTTCCAGCCAGATCCAGAATTAGAGAATTTGCAGCCTTATGAGTTGTAAGCTACTTAGTAGTAGCACACCTCTAATGCACACATACGTGGGATTCTCCTCCAAAAAGTGGCTTAGAAGGTGATGTTATTACCTATGTTCTTTACTTTTCAGACATAGAGGAATCAAATAGACAATTTTGTCAAACGACATGAAGATATCACTACAGTCTGTATTCAGATATACACGGATTTTGTAAAAGTTTGTTTTCAGAAAGATGTCATCAGAAATGTTTTGACGGAATCACCTGATGTACTTTTGACATTTTTAATGGAAACGACTATGTCATATTTTGCCTTCACTTTTGTGCAATTGACTGCAGACACCACTAAAATCTGAGTCTGACTCAATTTAAAGAAAAGTTGAAAGAAGAACGATTTGAATGAAATATAACAAAAAAATGAAATTAAAAAAAAATCCAACAAGATTATAACAACAAAGCAAAGATTCAAATTCAAAATCTAAATAAAACACGAAATCAAAGCTCCAAGTAAATCAACTCAAAATCTCAAAATTGCAAACAAAAGGAACGAATGAATATCCAAATCAAAATGAAATTTCAATCGAAACAAAATTCAAAACAAAAACAAAATAAAATCACTAAAAACAACGAAAATGAATTCCCGAATTTAAAATCCCCAGTCTCAGGCTGTTCTCAAAATCTTTTTGACTCCCCGTGATTTCTTTCCTCTTTTGAGAAGGTCGACTGAGTCTACTGACACAGAACCATGAAATTTTCGATTTGGTTCTGATGGCATGGATTCATATCCTTTGCCAAACAATAAAACTTTGATCAACTCTCTCGGGATGTGAAATACTTTCATGTCTCATTCCAATCTTCTACAACACTAAAATTTCCACGGAATCTTCAAAAAATCAGATCAAATACCAACTTTTGGGATTGATACCTAAATTCCAGTTCAAATCCTTCTGAGGCTAGTACTCAAATTCCAGTTCTCATTTCAACATCGATACTCAAATTTTGACTCTTATCTCTGAATGTCCGCCAACTTCGCATCCTTCCAAGAAACTTTTCCACATTCTAATCCTCTGATGTAGGTATAAGACCGACAAGGAATCCTATACTCAGTGACTGCCAATCTCACACTCTTTCCGAGAACCTTTTCTGCACTCCCAAAATCTCAGGATAAATACTCAAATTCTGATTCCCATCCTGAGGGTCGACGTAATCTCCAAAATGGTAGTCATTTCCTCGACTAGTTCCAGGTCGAACGTAATGTCCTGAACGGTAGCCCGAGCTGGTATAGTCTTTTCTTGAGGTCGGTACCTAAATTTCGACTCTCTTTCTGAGATTGATACTTAAATTTCAATTCTCATCTTGAGATCAGTACCTAAATTTTGATTCTCATCCCTTTCGAGACTGGTACCTAAATTCTAGTTCTCATCTTGAGATAAGTACCTAAATTCTGATTCTCATCCCTTTCGAGACTGGTACCTAAATTCCAGTTCTCATTCCCAGATCAGTACCTAAATTCTGATTCTCATCCTCTCAGGGTCGGTACCAAAATTTCGATTCCTGCTCCGAAATTCCAGTCCTCACCCCCTTTCCAATTTAAACTCTACTTTTGTCAATTCCAAATTCCCTTTCGATTCTAATCTCAAATCAACTTCAATAAAAAATTCAAAATCCAAAATCAAATTTCAACCAACTTCGAAATTAATCATAAACCAAACTTTAATCAAACTCCCAAATCAATTTAAATCAATCAAACTTTCAAAAATCAAAATAAAAATTTAAAAATCAAAAAATCAAAATCAAAATCAAAATTTGAAACCTCGATCTAAAAAAATCTTGAAATCAATCAGCTTGAGACATCACCTCTTCATCCCCAGCGAGAGTTCTGGAATCTTCAGCTTCGAAGATTTACCTGATACTCCCCAGCGGAACCTTCTCTTATTTTTGTTCTGTTCCAAGTGTGTAAGCTTGGAATGTTTGTATTGGTCGGTTGATCTCTTCAGTCAACACCAAGGGTCCATTTGTTGACCTCATTTCTAGTGAGGTATTTTCTTTTCTCTTAGTGCTTAGAATCTAGCCATAGGACTTCTCCTTGACTATCCTAGAGGACTAGAATTGGGACCCACCAAATTTATCAATTCAACCACTTCTTGACTCCTCTTAGGACCCCACTTGGATGGTTGCAAACCTCCAAATCACCTTAGAAGGTTAAAACCACCATAGGGCAACCAATAGTGAGTTCTTATAGGATTGTTTGGACTTAGGGTGACCTTGAGGACTTGAGCTTCTCTTGCACACACACACATCCCTAAGCCACTTAACCCAAACCTTGAACCCTTGCCTTTCTACTCTTTATGAAACTCACATTATTGAATCCAAGCCACTGATCTTTGATTAAGATGGCTAGGGTCAATATGTGAAGGATCAGAAAGTGGTTACCATTTGGCTAGACTTGGTCCCAAAGTGGTTGAACTTGGCTAAGTCCATGGCTCATGCTTCTAAACCCTGATTCCATTTCAAATAACTTTTTAATCAATCTTGACCCCACTAAAATGGTCACATTCTTCCTTATTTAAAACCCCATTCATTTTGCCAAAATTTCTGGTTTTGACATTGGGTCCCCTGTACTCACCCAAATTGCCCCTACAACCACCAAATCATCCAAAACAATTCCCAAGAATTACCCAAAATTCATAAAATTCCTAAATTAAAACAATTCCCACCTTTTAAATATACCAAAATACTCCAATACCCTCCAAATAACCTCCAAATACCCTAAATACCCCTTTTAACCCAAAATTCCAAAAATTCCAAAAATTCCCAAAAAAATTTCAGAATATCCCAAATATTCTCAATTTCATTTTGTTCAACTACACCATAGCCTAATTTTTTCAAATTAGCCAACTTTCAACCCAAAATCCCAACTTGGCTCATTTAACCCAAGTGGACCCAATGTCATACCAAATCAACCCAATTGACCTCAATTTTGCCCAAATTCAATTCTAGACTTTAATTCAGCATCCACAATACCAATTTAAACCAAATACAAGCCCAATTTGATTCACATTTGAATTCACTTTCAACTTGAAACCTAAAGCCCCAATTTTGGCCTCATGACCCAAACGTACCCTAATCTAGCCAAATTCAACTCAATTTTTCCCCAAATCAACTCTAAACTCTAATACATCCCTACACCAAACACAACGTCAATTGGACCTAAATTTAAACTCAAACCCTACTTAAAATCCCTAAATTTTTCCTAAAGTTGTCACCTACCCCTAATTACCCAAATTGAATCACATAAACCCAAAATTTCCACCCAATTTCTATCCTAAACCTTTCATAAGAATCATTTGTAACATTTTCAACCGTCAATTGGCCTTAAACCAAACTCTAGCCAAACCTAAATCCAACCTAACCCATGGTGTCCAAATTAATGAAAACTCCAAAATCCTCCAAATTGAAACTCGAAATGAACTCCAATCCACTCCATGTCTTCATGAAAAATCTTCCTTAAAATTATTTACACAATATTGATCAATTAATGTGATTAAATTCAAACCCAAACTCAAGTTAGCCCAACTCAAACTCAAGTTAGCCCAACTCAAACTCAAGTTAGCCCAACTCAAACCCAAGTGAACCCAGTTGGACATATGAGCCAAATTAAACCTAACTAAACCAAAATTGATCAAACCAACCCCTTGGCAGCAAACCCTACACCTCCTAGAGTGGGTTTGACCTGACCTAATCCATGAACCATGAGCCATGGACCAATGGTCCACCACTTGGGACCATTGGGTTTAGGCATTTGCTAAAAGCCATGTCCCATCCCCTAACTCTCCTTAAGCAAGCTCCCTGCCCCAATTAATGTAGCTGAGCCTCTCCTCTACTCCTCCTCAGCCTGCCCAGCCACCTGGCCGTCCTATCCAGTGACCCCGTACCGCCATAACAGACACACCTGAGTGCCCCCTTTTTGTTGAAACCCAATATTTAAGCTTGGCAGTGGGAAATTCCCTCTTTAGCCACCTGGCCTGCTCAGCCCTCACCCTAAGCGGCCCAAAGCACTCATTGCCTAGCCTTGAGTTCCCCTCTCCGGCCATGGCTATAAAATCCCCTCCTTTTGTCCATGAATCAGGTGCTGAAACTCCCCTCACAGAACTCCTCCAAACTGCTCCCAGAGCTCCTCCTAGCCTAGAGAAGTTCATCCCCACTGTCCTCCTGCCTTGAATCCCCTTAGCTGAGCTCAATTTCTCAGTCGAAATTCAGGATAGAAACAGGACATCCCAAGAACCTTCCCAAAATCAAATTAAACACACCCACACCTTCCCAGCACCAAGAGAAGGAGTTCCCCAGTGAAAGCCCCCTCTCTAAACCACCCAATTGCTCTATCAGCCAGAGCTCGAAATCGAATGTGCTGAGCATCTCTGATCGAGGCCTCACCCATCAGAGCAAAGGTATTGAACTTTCCTTCCTCCTGAGATTCCAGTGATTCTCCACTTTATTTGGCTTGATTTCAATACATGTTAGTCATATGGATAGCTTCGTTTAGGCTAAATGAGCATGTAGAAACAACCCGCACTTGATTTGGTTGAGTATTACTCGAGATTTTAAGATTTTAGGGTGGATGGCTCTCGGGTTGAACCAGACAGAGACAATGACCAGCCACCATTGGATCAAGCATGTATTGGATAGACGACAGAGATCGAGCTGGACAGAACCGCGGAATGAAAAAGAGCGCGCTGACTTAGATGGCAATGCAGAATAGGGAGACGACGCGTCGAGCTTCGGATCTGCCTAGGTTGAGGTGGCGCCGCGAGGTTAAGTAGTAATTTAGGGTATTTTTGATTTATTTAAATACCAGAACCTTTAAAAATCCATATCTTTGCATAGAAAAATGCTAAACATAAACTAAAAATACCCTCTTGCTCAGTGAACAGAAGAGATTAATGTGGAAAAAGAATTAAGTTATTTTGTTAAGTATTTGATTTTTAATTAATTTAATATTGTTCTGAGTATTTTAATTCTCCACTCACACACATAATTCCCTAAATTTTTCAAGGCCAGAGGCTATCTCTGTGCCAAATTATCTATTTTCCAAGTTTATGTACTTGTTTTGGTAATTTAATTCCATTAATTAGCATGTTGATTAATAAAATCTAGAAAAATTAGTGGAAGTATCTCCGGACCAGAGGACCCTAGGAAAATTGTAACTCGGCTTAACTCATTTAAAGGAACCCTAATTTGGTCAAAACCCCAAAATTAAGATTAAATCAATTTGAAACAACCACTCATTAAAATAACACAAAATCAATTCTCCACTGATCTTTAGGGTTAGAGGAGTCTCCCATAAAAATTTTAAATCAATTGAAAATAATTTAACCCACTAAAAGAATTATTCAAATCACATGATCACTTTTAAACTTTAAAAATTCATAAAACTCAAAACACATTTTAAAAATTCACCAAATTAGTTTTGATGCCTCTCTGTGATCAGAGGAGCATAAGAAAATTAAAATTGGAGTTTTTTTTTAATTTTTATTTTTAGCCCGATTTTGAATATTTTAATAATTAAAAAATAATAAAATTCACAAAGATAATAAAATTCATAAAAATGTCATATTTGGTCTCCTAATCACTTAGGAACCAACCAAAAATTTTTCCTAAGTCCCTAGGTAATGATATTGAATTTTAAAAGCTTAATGCAATTTTTAATATTAAAAATTGATTTTTCAACCTTTCCCACTCAAATAATTCTAAAAATTCAAAGAGAATTAAAAAAAATATAAAATTTATTTCTCTGAGTTCCTTGAGGTCAGAGAGATTTATGAAAAATTTAAAACTTAATTTTCAACTTTAATTTTATTTTATAATTAATTAATACTCCAGAATTTAAAATAATCATAATAAATAAAATATAATTCAAAAAATCACCAAAATTGGTCCAAGTGGTTCTCCAGTTAGTATGAACATCCCATAATTTTCCTAAGGACAGAAAATTTACCTTGTTCATGTTGTTGAATTTTCATTGAAAACCCTTATTTTTTATTAAACTAATTATATAATATAAATTAAAAATTGAAAAATCACAATTTCTCCTTTAATGTCTTAATTGACATGTGAGTGAGGTCACATAAAAATTTCAAGTTCATTTGAGCTCAATTTAGTGAATTATGGAGTGAATATGCTTAAGAGGGCATAAAGGTAATTAAAGGATTTAAACCCTAAATAATACTTTAGGCTTAATCAAAGGGAGGGATGAACTTTTGATCCTAAATCTTCTCTTTGATAATTGAAACTTATGGACTTAAAGAGTTAGAAACCCATTGATCACCTATAACATCGAAATGATATCTTAATTAATTAAACCATTTAAATTTTGGAAGAATAATTAAAAAATTTTGGATTATTAAAATTAGGGATATGACTTTTAACTTGAGTTCATGTATGTCTGAACTTAAGTTAAGAGATTTGAAATTAGATTCAGTATTGATTGAATTAACTTGGGTTCATGTCTGGTTGAACCTAAGTTAGATTCAATGTTGATTGAATCTATTTAACTTGAGTTCATGTATATCTGAACTTAAGTTAAAATGTTTGGTTCAAAATAGAATTAATTAAGTTTTAAGTCTTGTTTAAATAGGACTTAAAGGTTAATCAAGTCTAATAAATTAGACTCAATTAGATTTGCAGACCATCTAAGTCCCTTTTAGATAAGACTTAAGTTTTAATTAAGTCTATTTAAAGTTAGATCTAGACTTAGGATTGAACTTAAGTCGGGTTTTAGTTCAGATTCAAGTTAGGTTGAACCTAAGACTTGGGTTAGACTTAGGTTTATATCGTGTAAAACCTAAGTATGGTTTGACTTAAGTCTAATATGGGTTAAACTTAAGTTAGGTTTTTGCGTTAGGTTCATGTCAAGTTGAACCTAAGTTTGGTTTAACTTGAGTCTAATGTGGGTTAGACTTAAGTTAAATTTTGAGTTTAGATTGAGTTAGGATCAAGTCAGGTTGAACCTAGACTTAAGGTCGATTTAAGTTCAATATGGGTTGAACCTAAGTTAAGGTTTGACTTGGATTAGGTTCTAGTTGGATTGAACTCGAGTTTAGTTCGGTTTAGGTTAGGTTCGATATGAGTTGAACCTAAGGTTTAGGTCAACTTGAGTTCGAGTTAGGTTAGACTCGAGTTATGTCGGGTTTAGGTTAGGTTTAATGTGGGTTGAACCTAAGATTTAGGTTAACTTGAGTTCGAAGTTAGATTGGACTCGAGTTATGTTAGGTTTAGGTTAGGTTCAATGTGGGTTGAACCTAAGGTTTAGGTTAACTTGAGTTCAAGTTAGATTGGACTCAAGTTATGTTAGGTTTAGGTTAGGTTCAATGTGGGTTGAACTTAAGGTTTAGGTTAACTTGAGTTCAAGTTAGATTGGACTCGAGTTATGTTTAAGTTTAGGTTATATTGGACTTGGACTAAAGGTTGGATTTGGGTCTGATTAAACCTTAGTTGATTAAGGGTTAATAATTAATTAAGTCTAATGTAGTAGACTTAATTAGGATTTGTGTTTGATTAATTCTTACTCAGTTAAGACTTAATGGTTTAATTAGGTCTAATGAGTTAGACTTAAAAAAGGTGTATGTTCGATTAAACCTTAGTTAGTTAAGATCTAATGGTTTAATTAGGTCTAATTGGTTAGATCTAATTGGAGTTTATGTTTGATTAAACATTTGTTAGTTAAGGTCTAATGGTTTAATTAGGCCTAATGGGTTAGACCTAATTAGTGTTTAAGTTTAATTAAACCTTAGTTAATTAAGGTCTAATAGTTTAATTAGGTCTAATGGGTTAGACCAAATTAAGGTTTAAGTTTGACTAAACCTTAGTTAGTTAAGGTCTAATGGTTTAATTAAGCCTAATGGGTTAGACCTAATTAAGGTTTATGTTTGATTAAACCTTAGTTAATTAAGGTCTAATGGTCTAATTATGTCTAACGGGTTAGACCTAATTAGGGTTTATGTTTGATTTAAACCTTAGTTAGTTAAGGTCTAATGGTTTGATTAGGCCTATTGGGTTAGACCTAATTAAGGTTTATGTTTGATTTAAACCTTATGTGTAAGGAAGTTAATTTAGTTTAATATGTCTTTAAACTTAGTTAAAGGTTTGGTTTTGGTTAATTAAGTTTAATATGTCTTTAAACCTAATTAAAAATTTAATTTTTGTATTTAAACCTAATTTAAGTAAGGTTTAATTAATTAAGCTTATTTTGTCTTTAAACCTAATTAAAAGAGTTTAGTTTTCGTTCATTAAGTTTTAATATGTCTTTAAACTTAATTAAAAAAATTTAATTTTGATTAATTAAGTTTAATATGTCTTTAAACTTAATTAAGATTTGATTTTTATATTAAACCTAATTTTAGTAAGGTTTAATGGGTTAATTAAGTTTATTATGTCTTTAAACATAATTAAGATTTACTTTTTATATTAAACCTAATTTAAGTAAGGTTTACTGGGCTAATTATGTTTATTATGTCTTTAAACTTAATTAATAAGTTTAATTTTGATTAATTAAATTTAATATGTCTTGAAACTTAATTAAGATTTAATTTTTATATTAAACCTAATTTATGTAAGGTTTAATGGGTTAATTAAGTTTATTATGTCTTTAAACTTAATTAATAAGTTTAATTTTGATTAATTAAGTTTAAGATGTCTTTAAACTTAATTAAGATTTAATTTTTATATTAAACCTAATTTAAGTAAGTTTTAATGGGTTAATTAAGTTTATTATGTCATTAAACTTAACTAATAAGTTTAATTTTGATTAATTAAGTTTAAGAGGTCTTTAAACTTAATTAAGATTTAATTTTTATATTAAACCTAATTTAAGTAAGGTTTAATGGGTTAATTAAGTTTATTATGTCTTTAAACTTAATTAATAAGTTTTATTTTGATTAATTAAGTTTAATATGTCTTTAAACTTAATTAAGATTTAATTTTTATATTAAACCTAATTTAAGTAAGGTTTAATGGGTTAATTAAGTTTATTATGTCTTTAAACTTAATTAATAAGTTTAATTTTGATTAATTAAGTTTAAGATGTCTTTAAACTTAATTAAGATTTAATTTTTATATTAAACTTAATTTAAGTAAGGTTTAATGGGTTAATTAAGTTTATTTTGTCTTCAAACTTAATTAATAAGTTTAATTTTGATTAATTAAATTTAATATGTCTTTAAACTTAATTAAGATTTAATTTTTATATTAAACCTAATTTAAGTAAGGTTTAATGGGTTAATTAAGTTTATTATGTCTTTAAACTTAATTAATAAGTTTAATTTTGATTAATTAAGTTTAATATGTCTTTAAACTTAATTAAGATTTAATTTTATATTAAACCTAATTTAAGTAAGGTTTAATGGGTTAATTAAGTTTATTATGTCTTTAAACTTAATTAATAAGTTTAATTTTGATTAATTAAGTTTAATATGTCTTTAAACTTAATTAAGATTTAATTTTTATATTAAACCTAATTTAAGTAAGGTTTAATGGGTTTAAATATTATTTTAAATTTAGTTAAGCCCAATTTGGTCATTTTAGACTTAAATGAAGTTTCTCATTAGTCTATCATAGACTAGAACCATTTTCAAACTTTGACTGTTGATGAAAATAGGTTAAATTTATAAAGGGTTATTTTTTTGGATTAAAATTATTTAATTAATAAAGGATTTTAACTATAAATTTCAAAATACCATTCAAAATGATTTCTATGACTTAGAAATAATTTTCTTAGGGTTATTGTCTGTTGCCCTATCATTTCTAGCCATTTGCATTTTTAATTTTCTTAATTTTCAATTTTTAAAATTTTTATTTGAAATAATTATAAAGAAACTTGAAAAATAAAGAAAAGTATCCTAGACATACTTTCTTTCCTTAGAAAAATCATGGAAGGTCCACTAAGAACATAAAGATAAATGCCTCCGAGTTTCATAATTTTTTGATTTATAAATAATTTTTAATAATTAAAATACTCGGAGAGTATTTAATTAATTAAAAATTAAATGCTGAGAAGAAAATTATGATTTTGGTCTCATAATTTTGTCCTCTTCAAGTGCTTTCCAGAGTTATTTTTGTCATATTTTTGTGACCTCTAGATAAAAAGATATTGATTTTTGAAGTTTTTAAGGTTAAAATGGATTATTTTATAATTTCCAGCGGCCAAAATCCTCACGCGGCGACGCGTGTCCTCGGAATTGTCGAAGAGCAGGAAAATCCGGTGCGGGCAGCCGAACAGCGGACACCGCGGGGGAGAGATCAGCGCCATCAGTTCCTAAAACTCGGGATCGGACGGCGGAGAAAATTCGGCCAAAAATCTGAAAATTCTCGAACCATTAAACTTTAAACATTAATATCTCACTCATTTCTTGATGAAATTGAGTGATTATTTTTTAAAATGATCATCTGGATGAGAAGTATCCATCCATACGGTGATGATACACTTCTGGGCTAGTATGAGACATGATATATCAAAAATACGATTTATTTTGTAAAGAAAAATCCATACCTTTACCACAAGCAAATCAAGCTAGATCAGACCTTATGGTTGCCTTCTAGGACTCCAATGGAAGGTTATTACTACAGCAATTTGATCCAGAAGTCGGGCTTAGGTAGGAATTTTGAAGAATTTTGAAATTTGGTCAAATTAGCTCAAATAGGCTCAAACTATGGCTTGGATTTGATCCTAAAAGATTGCTGAGACTCTTAGGAAGACTTTTTATGTTGGGATCGGGTGGATTTGGGCGGCTTATAGTTCTCCTTAATTTTTTTCTTCTTCTTGCTAGGTTCGGCCATGGGGTCCTATTTATAGCAAGGGGAGGTTATGGCTTAACTTAAGATGTTCTAGGGGAGTAGTTACCTCCTCTATCAGCCCATTGGGTGAAGAAATTGGCTGAAGATAGGCATTGATGCTTCTCCCTATGTTTTCCATGATGAATCTCATTGCTTTGGCTCTCACCCAATGACACATGCAACAGGTGTTTTGTGAGCTGTCCTTGCACCTCCTAATGAGCTTACACATCATCTCTTAAGCTTGGCAAATGGTGACACACAAGCTCATCCCTCATCATTGCTTCTAACCATGGTAGGGGAGGTTTCATGCATGGTTTTCCTTCCATTGGGTGGCTTGGGAGGTGGAAGATGAGGCCTCATGTTGGTCGGCCACCTCATGGATAAATGAAGCTTAGGGTGAAGGAGAAAGTGACACCTCACCCCATGCATCATGATGGGTATTAACCCATGGCTAAGTGGTCTTAATGTGGGCTTAATTATGTGTTAATTAAACCTTAAGATGAGTTTAGCCTAATTAATTATGAGAAGGCTATATGTCATTTCATTTCTTTTTAATTTCCCATTTTAATTAATTATTTTATTAATTAAAATTGTTGGAAAATATTTTATTAATCAATTTATTAATTGAAAATAATTTCAATTTAATTAATTGATTAATTTTATAATTTTTTGTCATTTCATGATATTAATTTAATTTTCATTTTGAAATTAATTATTTGATTAATTTTGTTGTTTTTATTTCATTATTATCTATTTTAATCAAAATAGATAGGTGTTGACCAATTTTGATCTGGGTTGACCCAAGTCAGGCCAAATTGATCAATTTAATTTTAAAATGTTCAGTATTTGTGATTTTGTCATTGTGAGGCATTAAATGTGTCAATGGGTGAAAGGATTGACTTATGGGTCAACAAGATTGGTCATTGGGTCTAGTTGGACCAATTTGACTACAATTGACTTTTTAGGTCATAAGATTGACCTATGGGGTCAACAGGGTAGGATATTAGGTCTGGTTTGACCAATTTGACCAAAGTTGACTTTTTAGGTCATAAGGTTGACTTATGGGGTCAACAGGGTTGGTCATTGGGTCTGGTTTGACCATTTTGACCAAAGTTGACTTTTTAGGTCGAAAAGGGTGACCTATGGAGTCAACAGCGGTAGGTCACTAGGTCCGGTTTGACCAATTTGACCAAAGTTGACTTTTTAGGTCGAAAGGTTGACCTATGGGGTCAACAGGGTAGATCATTGGGTGCGGTTTGACCAATTTGACCAAAGTTGACTTTTAGGTCATAAGGTTGACTATGGGGTCGACGGGGTAGGATCATTGGATGCAGGTTTGACCGATTTGACTAAAGTTGACTTTTTAGGTCATAAGGTTGACCTATGGGGTCAACAGGGTTGGTCATTGGGTCTGGTTTGACCATTTTGACCTAATTAACTTTTTAGGTCAAAAGGGTGACCTATGGGGTCAACAGGGTAGGTCACTGGGTATGGTTTGACCAATTTGACCAAAGTTGACTTTTTAGGTTAAAAAGTTGACCAATGGGGTCAACAGGGTAGGTCATTAGGTTTGGTTTGCCAATTTGACCAAAGTTGACTTTTTAGGTCATAAGGTTGACCTATGGGGTCAACAGGGTAGGTCATTGGGTCTGGTTTGACCAATTTAACCAAAGTTGACTTTTTAGGTCATAAGGTTGACTTATGGGGTCAACAGGGTAGGTCATTAGGTCCGGTTTGACTAATTTGACCAAAGTTGACTTTTTAGGTCATAAGGTTGACCTATGGGGTCAACAGGGTAGGTCATTAGGTCTGGTTTGACCAATTTGACCAAAGTTAACTTTTTAGGTCATAAGGTTGACCTATGGGGTCAACAGGGTAGGTCATTAGGTCTGGTTTGACCAATGTTGACTTTTAGGTCATAAGGTTGACCTATGAGGTCAACAGGGTAGGTCATTAGGTCTAGTTTGACCAATTTGACCAAAGTTGACTTTTTAGGTCATAAGGTTGACCTATGGGGTCAACAGGGTAGGTCATTAGTTCTGCTTTGACCAATTTGACCAATTTTGACTTTTTAGGTCATAAGGTTGACCTATGGGGTCAACAGGGTAGGTCATTAGGTCTGGTTTGACCATTTTGACCAAAGTTGACTTTTTAGGTCATAAGGTTGACCTATGCGGTCAACAGGGTAGGTCATTAGGTCTGGTTTGACCATTTTGACCAATGTTGACTTTTAGGTCATAAGATTGACCTATGGGGTCAACAGGGTAGGTCATTAGGTTTGGTTTGACCAATTTGACCAATGTTGACTTTTTAGGTCATAAGGTTATCGACTCATTGTAAAATGAGGTCAACAAAAGGGCCCCCAATATGTGTAGAATACTATATAAGTATTACTGCACATATTAACTGTTCGAAGTGGTCTAAGAGATGTTTCATAATGGTCAGGAAAGGAGGGGATATCATATCGCTCCTAGAGGATGTCAAATGTCTTGTTTGTCAGTTTTTGAGAAGGAATATTCCTTTTGTGTATGAAAGGGGATTTATCGGGAGATAAAATGGATGTCATATTCCATTTTTCAAAATGTCGATGTCAATATTTGGTTGGAGGAAAGCCGTGATTTCCACATCAAGAAAGGACTTACATCCAATAACCGGAGAGAGAAAATAGATGTCATTTTATATTTTCCTGAAGATGTCAATGTCAATATTTGGTTAGAGGAAAGCCATAATTTCGAGTGTCGGGGAAGGACTTATATCCAATAATCGGATAGAGAAAATAGATGTCATTTTCTATTTCTCGAAATGTCGATGTCGAGATTTGGTTAGTGGAAAGTCTGTAATTTCCGTATCGGAAAGGACTTATATCCGATAACCGGATAGAGAAAATAGATGTCATTTTCTATTTCTCAAAATGTCAATGTCAAGATTTGGTTAGAGGAAAACCGTGATTTTCGTATCAGGAAAGGACTTATATCCAATAACCGGATAGAGAAAATAGATGTCATTTTCTATTTCTCAAAATGTCAATGTCAAGATTTGGTTAGAGGAAAGCCGTGATTTCCGTATTAGGAAAGGACTTATATCCAATAACCGAAGAGAGAAAATAGATGTCATTTTCTATTTCTCAGAATGACGATGTCAAGATTTGGTTAGAGGAAAGTCATAATTTTCGCATCAGGAAAGGACTTATATCCAATAACCGGATAGAGAAAATAGATGTCATTTTCTATTTCTAAAAATGTCAATGTCAAGATTTGGTTAGAGGAAAGCCGTGATTTCTGTATCAGGAAAGGACTTATATCCAATAACCAGATAGAGAAAATAGATGTCATTTTCCATTTCTCAGAATGTCGATGTCAAGATTTGGTTAGAGGAAAGCCGTGATTTCCACATCAGGAAAGGATTTATATCCAATAACCGAAGAGAGTGGCAAACTCACTAATATTTTTTGTGGGAATATCCGCTGGGGTTTTGACCTATATAGGTCGAAAGCTAGTTCTCATGTTTTGATTATCAAAAATTATTCATTTTGTCATTTATTGATTTCAGGACCTGTCGACATATCACAGACAATGAGGATATATTTTCTTCAACACTTTATTTTATTTCCATAAAAAGTCACCAGTACATATTTATTGCAAACAAAAGCTTACAGTACATACATATGTACATGTCATATAGCACGCTGCAACAAACTACTGATATTTTACATGTAAACAGTTACCGATATGCCACACATTGACAACTATAGATATACTATATGTCAGGAGTTCTTCATATCATGTCCTAGATTTGGAGATTATCAGATAGTCCATAAACGTCCTACACTCCAAAACATCATTCGCAGAACATGTTTCAGGTGTTCAAAGATTTATGGGATCACAGCAGTTCCAAAGGCTTTAATCCTTCGAGCTCTGGTATTGGTTGATATCCGTCTGGTCGTTTGTCAGGTTTCATTCGTCGCAAGGTGATGGAGATTTGTGGCTTGTTAACACTGGGTATGTAGTGTTTTACAAAATCTGTATTGTTTCCTTGAAACAGAAGAACTGATCCTCGGGTTAAAAGGACGCGGCATGTCCCTTCAAATTCTCGGGTCCCAAGATTTTTATCTCTCTTCTGAATATCATGGAGCAACGATTCATTAAAGACAGAGTACAAAATGGTCTTTCCAAATCATGACTATTGATGTGAGGAGGGATACAATCCCCTTTATCATACATATTAATGATGCAACTATCGGGAACACAATCCACAGGTACGATCCCCCAAGTAACAAGTCATCTGATAATTTGGATTATCACAACGGGTAAAGGGTCGACTTGTTCATGTCGTAGAATCCCAGGAAGATTTCCTTCTCTGTCTCTTGCATAGTTGTAGCAACATCCATATTGAATGGTTTGCCTACTCTTGCCGCGAATCCATTTATTAGGTTCAGAATAGGTCCTCTTCTGAAGGCGTCCAGCCCTACCCTGATCTCGGGCTTCTATGATGTGGTTGATGGTAGCAGCTTGTTCCGTTTCATCAAATATTCTGGTAAAAAGTTTAAGACCATCCAGAATATTTATTGTTCTTTTATTCACATATTTATATTATTCGAAGGTTCTCCACTCAATGGCGTGAATTCGTCGTATCTCTTCCTCCGAGTGATTCTTTTTGTCTGATACTCTTAAATATTGAGCAGGTGTGACTGATGGTGGAGTGATGACTACTTTGCCATCCACTTTTTTTGTAAGGTCTAGATTTGTCATTTCCAATATTATTTCCTCAAACGGAGTATTGATAGTTCGCGATTTTAACTGACTCATATCTTTCATGTCTTCTTTCTCTTGTAATTGTTTTGGTCATTTTAGTCGTTTATTGTGATTTCATCTTTGCGATCTTGTGAATCCTGTCATCGGATTTTTGGTTCCTAACGTTGATGCTCCTTGTACCGGGGCAGTCATGAATTCTGCTTCATCTGAGCTATCACTGATTATGAAGTCATATTTTTTGGGTTGTCGGAGTTTGAATTCTATCAAAGGTGTTTGCATATTAACTTCACTGTGATTCACCAGATAAAGTAATGATCCATGATATATGGATTCAACCTATAACAGGTCAAAATCAAAGTGAACTCTGGTCCCCGCGTCTATATATCGACCGTCTAAGGCAAAAGTCATATTATTTCGGAATGAGAAAAATAATCTTTCTTCAGGCATTTTTCCTGAAAATATCAAGACAAAATATCATTTTAAATTTTCAAATGTTCGTTTAACAAATGAAAGAGATGTCCCAAAACATCAAAGATAATTTTTGAAAGGAGAATTTATTGTCCCAGTTTATAAATAAGTTTTTATTCATTTCCCTTTTTTTTATGTCGCATAGTATTTCTATAGAAAACGCCCATTGATTGGAGGTAGTATTCTTTCTCCTTGACAATCCACCAATTGGTATGATCCTTCAGAATGTCTTTTCAATTAGATATGGACCTTCCCATATCGGTTCGAATTTGCCACCTATCTTTGGATGAGCTAGTATAGGTTTTCGAAGAACTAAAACTAATTCACCGATTCGAAAGGTTCTAGGGCGAACGAGTTTGTCGTGAGCTCGTATCATTTTTGCTTGATACAATTCAAGATTTTGTTGGGCTTGCATAAGTTTGCTTCTAAATTTTCGAGTTCTTCAAGTCGTAACTTGACATTTTTCATCTTCAGTTATTTTATCAGTTATTGCAATTCTGAGAGAAGGAATTTGGACTTCCAGAGGCAAAATGGCTTCAGAACCATATACCAAAGCAAATGGTGTAGACCGTGTTGGAGTTCGGTATGTAGTTCTATAAGCCCATAAAGCTTCTATTAGTCGTTCATGCCATTGTCTCGGGCTATTACTCAATGTCTTTTTCAAGATTTGAACCAACATTTTATTGAAGGCTTCAGCTAATCCATTGGCCTTAGGGTAATAGATTGTGGAACATCACCAGTCAGTCCCATGTCTCTGGATAATGTGATTCATTTTTGTGTTTTTGAAGGCCAATCCATTATCTGATATGACTCTTCGAGGAATCCCAAATCTATAAACGATATGTGTTTTAAAGAAGTGGAGAACTTGTTCTGCCTTGACTTCTCGAAGGGGTATTGCTTCTGCCCATTTAGAAAAATAGTCGATAGTCGCTGGAATAAATTTATGGACCTTGGAGGATGGAGGATCTATAGGGCCCACTATGTCAGTACCCCAACATTCAAATGACCATGATGCAATGGTCGGATGTAGGACATTTGGAGGTTGATGTAAAAATACCCCATGTATTTGACACTGATGACATTTCTTTGCAATGTCGAAGATCGTCGGTCATCATTGTTGACAATAATAACCCATTCTTTTTATTTTCATTTTCATTTTGGGCCCAGATTGATGTGCACCAAATAAACCTGAATGAACTTCCTTAACAATCTCTTGAGCTTCGACTTGGTTTAAACATCTTAACCACATTTGATCAAAATATCATTTATAAAGGACGTCATTTTTAGAGAATATGATAATGCTCTTTGTTTAATTTGGTTGGCAATAGAACTATTTTCAGGCAATTTTCCAGTTTGTAAATATTGGATGATTGGTTGTCGCCAATCATCCTTCTCGTCACTTATTGTCATTGCCATATTTTCACCGATTTTATGCAAATTATCCATGTCGATTTGAGAAAGAATTTTTCATCCTTTTATAGAAATCGGTATGTCATCTTCTTCTGGACACGCAAATTCCTTTGCAAGTTTCGCCAGAGCATCCGCTAGAGAGTTATCTCGTCTCGGAATTAAGAAAAATGTTACATCAGGAATTTGTTGAAGTAATTTCAGAGTGTAACGAGAATATTGTTCAAGTCGTGGTTTCAGAATTTTGTATTTTCCAGCAATTTGATTGCTAATTAACTGGGAATCTCCGTAGATATAAATATTCTTAATTTTCATTAATATTGTCAATTCTAGACCGGTTATGAGCGCTTCATATTCGGCTTCATTATTCATGCATGGTTACGTCAAATGATAGGAAAAAGGCATCATCATTTTGTACGGAGTAATGAAAATTAATCCTACTCCGGCTTTGCTCAGTATGATTGTATGTTTATCTTTGTCTTTCCATGCAGATGATGCTCCGTCAAAGTAGAGTTCCCATCGTTGCACGTTAGAATCTTTTACTTCTGATATTTGTTCATCAGGTAGATCGTCATTAAGGGGTGATCCTGCTGGAATTGGGTGAGCCGCTAAGAAATCTGCTAGGATTTGTCCTTTAATAGCACATAACGGTACAAATGTTATGTCAAATTGTAACAGAATCATTGCCCATCTTGCTAATCTCCTAGAAAGTGTTGGTCGTGTTATTAAATATTGTAAACGGTTAACTCTTGAAATAAGAGTTACCTTATGAGAAAGCATATAATGTCTTAGCTTTTGAACTGCGAAAATCAGGGCAAAACAATGCTTTCAATTGTTGAATATTTTACTTCCGTTGGAACTAGACAACGACTCAAGTAGTATAACACATTTTCTTTTCCTTCATCATTTACTTGTGCTAGTAAAGCTCCAAGTGAATTGTCCAATGCCGCGGTGTAAAGGATTAAAGATCTTCCTAATACGAAGGCTGCTAAGACAGGAGGGGTTGTCGGATATTGTTTAATGTCTTCGAAAGCATGTCGGCATTTTTCATCCCACACAAATTTGGCATCCTTTCTAGTAAGGGCGAGTAAGGGGTTGACATCTACCCGATAGATTGGAAATGAAACGTCGTATATATGCTATTTTTCCTTGAAAGAATCACAATTGAGTTAGCTTTTTTTGTGGAGGCATATTTTGGATGGCATCGATTTTGAGAGGATTAATTTCGATCCCATGATATCGAACAACAAATTTTAAAAATTTTCCGGAAGTGACACTAAAGGCACACTTTAAAGGGTTCATTTTAAGATTATATCGTCGTATTCGTTCAAAGACAATTCTCGAATCGTATATATGATCGTCTTTTTGTTTATCGTTGACAACCGGATCGTCGACATAACATTCAACTTGATTATGTATTAGTTCATCAAAAATCCGTATCATGGCTCTTTGATAGGTTGCACCGGCATTTTTTAGTCCAAATGGCATAACCTTATAACAATATATGCCCATTGGTGTTCAGAAAGTTGTATTTACTTCATCTTCCAAAAACATTTTTATTTGGTTATATCCTGATGATCCATCCATGAAAGAAATATTGCATATTTTGATGCAATATCAACCATTAATTCAGGAATTGGTAAAGGAAATTCATCTTTTGGACATGCTTTGTTCAAGTCCCTGTAGTCTATGCAGACTCTTATTTGTCCATTTTTCTTTTTAACTGGCACCACATTGGCTAGCCATGTTGGATAGTTTTTTTCTCGTATAAAGTCAGCCACTATCAATTTCTTGACTTCCACAATGACTTGTTGCTCTATTTCCACACGCATCCTTCTTGGATCTTGTTTAACTGGGTTTATGATTTGGTCTATCCCGAGTTTATGGACTGTGACTTCTGGAGATAAACCAGGCATTTCGTCATAAGTCCAAACAAAACAGTCTTTATATTCCATCAACAATTGAGTTATGTCTTTTATTTCTTCATCATTAAGGTATGAACTAATAAAAGTCGGTTTTGGATTTTCATTAGTTCCTAAATTTATTTCTTTTAGTTCATCAATTGTCGATTTAATTTCTTCTTCCAATTCCGGGGGAGCATTTTCAATTGGATGATCAGGCAATGAATCGATTCATTTGTTACAGGTTGAATCACATTCTTCTGTGACAGTCAAACAAAATTCTGTATCATCTAATGGTCCCAAAATTCCAAATCTAACACCTTTTTAGAGTTAGAATTTCGTTTATTATCATTCCACATTTGTTCAATGAAATGCGGTTGTTTTAAAGACCATTGTTTGAGCATTAAACTATTTTGAATGAATTTTCGTGCCCAAGGAGAATACAACTCAAAAGAAATTTTTATTGATTGTGGAAGATTTTCATCTTCTTTTTTTACATCATTTTTAGTACAAGAAGAAGTAGAGCCAAATCTAAACTTAATTGGCTTTTTTTCATCATTATATACTTCTTTGACTATTAAATTCTCAATCTTAGCAGTGGAGATTGGAGTTAGAGTCATAGAATGTATATAATGTTTGATTTTGTCAAACATAGATTCAAATTGTTTCTCTTTATCTTCTTCTTCTAGAGATATTTTGAATTGGGGTTCCTTTGCAACCACAGATGTAGCTTCTTCTTCAGAATCCAGGTGGATTTCAAACTTCAGTGGTTTCTTCATTGTGACAATTGGATTTTCTCTCCTTCATCCTCGTTCTCGGCCTCGACCTCGAGTGCGAGTCTGACAGAAATTAGTCTCTTTTGTCTTTATTGAAGAAAATTCCTTTTCATTTATTTTCTTTTCTTTGTTCGTTTCTTCCATATTTACCGTTCTCTCTTTGGAAGATATTGTTTCATTTATAGGAGCATAATATGCTGCATCTTCATGTATACCTATCTCATAAATTGAAAACGGTTGCAGATCTCCTATAATATGAAATTCTTGTCCTTTTCGTAAATATTTGATACATTGATGTAATGAAGAGGGTACCATTTTATATTCATGGAGCCATGGTCTGCGAAGTAAGGCATTAAAAGAAGTGTCTGAATCAATAATATGAAATTTTGCTCTTATTGCCAAGTCGGCTATTTTTAAGAGCAATGTTATTGATCCAAGGGCCCGTTCTCCTTGTTGATTGAATCCTCTTAACATCATTGTATCCCTTTATAGTTGAGAGGCATCAATGTCTAAGTATGCAAGAGTTCTTAGATTCATAATGTTGATTGAAGCACCTGGGTCAATAAGAACTCTCGAAAGTATCGTGTCATTAATGTTTACTGTAATATATAGTGGACAATTGTGTTCAGTTGTTCCGAGCAACAAGTCATTGTCAGAGAAGGTAATCTTTGTTGATTCCTCTAATGAGTAAGCTTCGTTTTGGGTAGTACTAGCAAGTTGAGTTAAACAAATGTAAGGATCTGAAAGGGCCTTGATTAATGATTCTCTCATTTCTTTGGAAAGTATGAGAGTGTCATAGATACTTAATTTTGCAGGTAATTTTCTCAAATGGGCCAGTACATTATAATCCACCTTGTTGTGAAGATCATATTTATTTCCTTCAGAAGTTCGGGGATATATTGGAGGTATGATCTTATCTGGTGTAATTATTTGTTTTTCTTTTTCTTGTGGAATCATCCTAGAAGGTAAGATTTTTCCATTTCTCAAGTTAATTTCAACTATTTCTTCAGGTTGATTATCTAATTCATTTGTTTCTGAATCTGAAGATTCCAATTTTATAGAAATCGGAATTCCTTTTAATTGAAGCGTAGCAATGTCATCTTCCTTTTTGCCGTTTTCAGATATCTCATTTTCATTTTCATTATTTTGGTTGTCTTTAGATTGATCATATACGATTTGAGTATTGTCTATAGGGTTAGAATTCAAATGGTCATTCTCAGAAGCATCATCCAGAATAGACAAATTGTACGCAAAACTAGGATTGTTATTATTCATGGTAAAAAGAAAGTCATACAAAGTTATCGGCTTGAGGATTTTTCGTCCTTCAGCCGAAATAACTATCCTAGTACAAGAGTGAAATGAGCTAGAAGTTACAAAAGGAGTTGCAGCCCCTATGTCTGGAAGACCTCTAATCTTTTCTATTTTCTTGATTTTCTTCTTCTTCTCTTTCTTGGGAGATTTTGTAACTTGGTATTTAGCGAAGATCTCTTCAGAAATGCTATCATTGTTTTTAGGATTAAGTTCCTCTATCAAAATCATATTGACTGATCCCTTTTCAGGTTCTTCAAGTATTCTTTCGGGATGACTATATTTCCATCTTTGAAATTACGCTCTAACCAGTCTTTGAAGACAAAACATTCTTCAATTTTATGTCCGAGCATCCTGTGATAAGGGCAATAGTTAGGATTGTCCTTCATGACAATTTCTGCTGGCCTCTTAGCTTCTGGTAGCTTAAATTCAGGTATTTTAAGCAAGCTACGAAATATTTTGCTGACGGCTTCTGTTTTAAATGAATATACTTTATTCATTCTTTAAGCCATTGTTTTCTTTTTCAGTTGATACAGGGATTGGTTATTGAAGTTGTAATTGAGGTGATGTCTGTGATGTCGAAGGATTTTGTCGTTGCTTCTTTTGCTCCGGTTGGATTTACATCACCTGTTTGCCTTTTCTGCAATATTCCCAGGTTTCTTTTCAAATTTTTTGATAGTTTTTGTCTTTTCAGTTTTCTCCATTACACTCATTTGCTTAACCTCTTCTTGAAGATTAGCAGCTTTACTGAGTAATTTTTCAAAAGTTTTTATCGTAAATCCTTTAAGCATAAATTCTATGGGACCATGGATATTTTTGAGCAGTATACCAACAGCATGTTGTTCTTGTAACTGTGGCTCACATTTCATGCTGAGATTTCTCCAGCGTAAAATATAATCTACCAAGGTTTCTCCTGGTTTTTATTTCTCTACCACCAAATCACCAACAGTGGTATTATGTTGTGCTCCTGCAAAGCGTTGAATAAAAAGGCTTTCAAGCCCTATAAAGGTTTTGACAGATCCATTGGGAAGTTATGCATACCAGTTGAAGGCAACTCCCGTGAGACTGTTAACAAATCGTCAAATTAAGAGAGCATCATTTCCCCCAGCAATACAGCAGCTTGCTCTAAAATGTGTTAGATGTTGTCGGGGATTTCCCGTCCCATGAACATTTTA
Source organism: Papilionanthe hookeriana x Papilionanthe teres (assembly GCA_022702705.1). Classification (NCBI taxonomy): domain Eukaryota; kingdom Viridiplantae; phylum Streptophyta; class Magnoliopsida; order Asparagales; family Orchidaceae; genus Papilionanthe; species Papilionanthe hookeriana x Papilionanthe teres. Next base: position 19,064,150 of record CM040432.1, on the reverse strand, counting down.
AAGACAAGAGGAACAAAACCCTTAGGATATTGAACAGAATCATATTCCTCTGGGTATGGCCTACCCATTGGAGTTAACGCTCCAGCTTTTTCCTGAGCCATCGTTTCTTTAATTTTCTGCTCCACTATTTTTGTAATGTCCTTTTCTGGAGTTTCGTTATGAGGAGAATTCTTTCTCTTTCAAGTGCTTTCCTCGACATCCATTAGTTCTTCTTTGCTTTCAAGGATGTGAATAGCCTTCGGTCTAATGATTTAAATAGTTGGAGAAGGGTCCGTTGGTGGTTTTTGCAAAGTCGCTACCAGTTCTTCCATTCTTTGTTCAAGACGACTTATTTGTTCATCTCGTTGTCGTATCACCTCTCGCAATTCCTCTTCATTTGATTCTCGTGCTAAGGAAGTAGATCAGGTTTCTACCATGTTAACACTAGCAACATTCTCATTGGAACTGTCAGAAGTATTTTTCCTTTCTTATCCTGAAAGTTGTTTAATATCTTCTTTTAATTTCTTTAATCTTTCCTGAAATGATTTTGTAGAATGTTTTCTGCAAATCTCTTCTTGTGAACTATTTGCAGGAGTGTTGGTGGTATTAGAATTCCTTTCAGATGATTTTCGCTTCCATACATTATTTTTAAGTATAGAGCGAGAACTCTCAGGTGGTGTATCAAATCCGGTATAAGGACAATTTGCTTTTTGTAGCATTTGGACCAGTTCCGTCATTTTAGCAGTTGTATCTTCTGCTTCTGATATTAATTTGTCATATCGAGTTTTGTCATTTGTGACCACTACATCTTTTATTCTAGGGCCCAATCAAAATTTTACTGGCACTCGAACACAATGTTTATCAATTGGGAATTGATAATCAGTTTCTTGATGATCAGAATTTTCCATTGCTAAAATTCTCCTTTTCATGGTGTTGGAGACTACACAACCCATTTTATCTAATAACTTAGATAATGAACATTTTTCTTTTCGTGCTAATCTCTTAAACACTGAATGTACAGCACGAAATGGAAGAGATCTTTTAGGTTGAAAGGAATTGTCAGTGTATTCAATAGGAATTGGAATATATTGATTTTCCTCTAAAAAGGAAGGATTTCCAAAAATATTCTGTTGAAATTCAGGTGTTTCAAAATTATCATTTTCGTTCCACCTTTTCTTAGTTTTTAAATGAAGGAGTTATATGAACGTTCCTCGAAGAAGACTCGACTTCATACATAGATAATGGTGGAACATCATCTTCCTCGTAAACTTGTTTTCCTTTCTTGTCATTACGTCTTTTCATTTCTTCAAGGATATAAGGTTCTTCGAGTGTATATTCGGGTAAATTGTACGTAAAATTCAGAAAGTCTTCATAAGGTTGCAAGTCAAATTCTTGAAAGGATTGAGTATCAGTTTGATATGGATTATCTAATATGAATTCCGTTTCACTAAATAATCCATAATCATTGTGATAAAAAGGAGGATTTTCCTCTATTGGTATGTCAAAGTCTTGAAAGTAAGAGAAGATCGAATTCGGAGAATCCATTGCGATTTTTCTGTAATTTCAAGAAATCGAATATTATCAACTTATTTATAAACTGGGAACTTTTTATTTTCAAAATTTTGAAATGAAAACAAATGATAACAAAAGATGAGAAGAAAGATTCTCCCCAGCGGAGTCGCCACTCTTTTGGTGGTGGTGAAAATACTATGTCGTTTTAGGGTGGGGGTGTCATCATCGCCAGTTTCTGTATCATGTCAATGTCAAGGAGTCGCCATCTAATATTAACCTAATTTTATTCATATAAATCCTATGAAGGATTTAGAGAATTTTTAGGACTAATAGTAGAAAAGGATGTTTATGATAATTGTCATATGATGATATTCTGGAATAACATATTCTAGAATTTTCATATTAAGAAAATCATGGTAAACCAGAGATTTCTATTTCGGGTTCTTTTAGATCTCCTATAGAGGCAAGCCTCTATAGTTAATTACATCTTAAACAATTTTCAATTGTTTAAGAAAACTTCTGATTAATGTTAATCATTTGTTTTCTAAGAATTTATTTTAAGGAGAGATGTACCCACTATCACTCCTGAATGTTGTTATATCACGTTATTGAATACTTTATGTATTATGTCTAACCTAAAGGTTCTGGTTTTGTTTCTGTTGTCAATGTTGTTGATTTGTTGAAAAATTTTATGTTTTGATTTTGTTTTTGTTGTCAATGTTTCAGGTTATATGTCTAACCTAAAAGTTTTGGTTTTGTTTTTGTTGTCAATGTTTCAGGTTATATGTCTAACCTAAAAGTCTTGGTTTTATTTTTGTTGTCAAAAGTTTCAGATTATATGTCTAACCTAAAAGTCTTGGTTTTGTTTTTTTTGTCAAAAGTTTCAGGTTATATGTCTAACCTAAAAGTCTTGGTTTTGTTTTTGTTCGCCTAGAATGTCGTCCTGCAAAATAAAGTTACTACACCCTATAACATGTAAAGAAAATCTAAGCGAAATTTTTAATTTTCACCCTGCAAAGAAAAAACAATCAAAAATAACATCACAGAATATTTGGATATGTCTTGGATGTCAGTTTATGTCGAATTATTTTGAAATGTCAAAATTTTTGGTTGATTATGTCAGTTTTGGTTTAAAATGTTGAATTTATATCTTGATCTTAAATTCTGAATTAACTTGACTTCATGACTGTCTGAATTCTAAAAAAAAGGTTTGAAATTAGATTCAATATTGATTGAATTAACTTGGGTTCATGTCTGGTTGAACCTAAGTTAGATTCAATGTTGATTGAATCTATTTAACTTGAGTTCATGTCTGTCTGAACTTAAGTTAAAAGATTTGAAATTAGATTCAATATTGATTGAATTGACTTGGGTTCATGTCTGGTTGAACCTAAGTTAGATTCAATGTTGATTGAATCTATTTAACTTGAGTTCATGTCTGTTTGAACTTAAGTTAAAAGGTTTGAAATTAGATTCAATTTTGATTGAATTAACTTGGGTTCATGTCTGGTTGAACCTAAGTTAGATTCAATGTTGATTGAATCTATTTAACTTGAGTTCATGTCTTTCTAAACTTAAGTTAAAAGATTTGAAATTAGATTCAATATTGATTGAATTAACTTGGGTTCATGTCTGGTTGAACCTAAGATAGATTCAATGTTGATTGAATCTATTTAACTTGATTTCATGTATAGCTGAACTTAAGTTAAATGGTTTGGTTCAGAATAAATTTAATTAAGTTTTAAGTCTTGTTTAAATAGGACTTAAAGGTTAATGAAGTCTAATGAATTAGACTCAATTAGATTTGCAGACCATCTAAGTCCCTTTTAGATAAGATTTAAGTTTTAATCAAGTCTATTTAAAGTTAGACCAAGACTTAGGATTGAACTTATGTCAGGTTTTAGTTTAGATTCAAGTAAGGTTGAACCTAAGGCTTAGGTTAGACTTAGGTTTATATCGTGTTAAACCTAATTATGGTTTGACTTAAGTCTAATATGGGTTAGACTTAAGTTAGGCTTTTGGGTTAGGTTCATGTCAAGTTGAACCTAAGTTTGGTTTGACTTGAGTCTAATGTGGGTTAGACTTAAGTTAAATTTTGAGTTTAGATTGAGTTAGGTTCAAGTCAGGTTGAACCTAGACTTAAGGTCGATTTAAGTTCAATATGGGTTGAACCTAAGTTAAGGTTTGACTTGGATTAGGTTCTAGTTGGATTGAACTCAAGTTTAGTTCAGTTTAGGTTAGGTTCAATATGAGTTGAACCTAAGGTTTAGGTCAACTTGAGTTCAAGTTAGGTTAGACTCAAGTTATGTCAGGTTTAGGTTAGGTTTAATGTGGGTTGAACCTAAGATTTAGGTTAACTTGAGTTCAAGTTAGATTGGCTCAAGTTATGTTAGGTTTAAGTTAGGTTCAATGTGGGTTGAACCTAAGATTTAGGTTAACTTGAGTTCAAGTTTGATTGGACTCAAGTTATGTTAGGTTTAGGTTAGGTTCAATGTGGGTTGAACCTAAGGTTTAGGTTAACTTGAGTTCAAGTTAGATTGGACTCGAGTTATGTTTAAGTTTAGGTTATATTGGACTTGGACTAAAAGGTTGGATTTGGGTCTGATTAAACCTTAGTTGATTAGGGTTTAATAATTAATTAAGTCTAATGTAGTAAACTTAATTAGGATTTGTGTTTGATTAAGTCTTACTTAGTTAAGACTTAGTGGTTTAATTAGGTCTAATGTGTTAGACTTAATTAAGGTTTATGTTCGATTAAACCTTAGTTAGTTAAGGTCTAATGGTTTAATTAGGTCTAATGGGTTTGACCTAATTAGGTTTTATGTTTGATTAAACCTTAGTTAGTTAAGGTCTAATGAGTTAGACCTAATTAAGGTTTATGTTTGATTAAACCTTAGTTAGTTAAGGTCTAATGATTTAATTAGGCCTAATGGGTTAGACCTAATTAGAGTTTAAGTTTAATTAAACCTTAGTTAATTAAGGTCTAATGGTTTAAATAGGTCTAATGGGTTAGACCTAATTATGGTTTAAGTTTGACTAAACCTTAGTTAGTTAAGGTCTAATGGTTTAATTAGGCCTAATGGGTTAGACCTAATTAAGGTTTACGTTTGATTAAACCTTAGTTAATTAAGGTCTAATGGTTTAATTAGGTCTAATGGGTTAGACCTAATTAGGGTTTATGTTTGATTTAAACTGTAGTTAGTTAAGGTCTAATGGTTTGATTAGGCCTAATGGGTTAGACCTAATTAAGGTTTATGTTTGATTTAAACCTTATGTGTAAGGAAGTTAATTATGTTTAATATGTCTTTAAACTTAATTAAAGGTTTGGTTTTGATTAATTAGGTTTATTATGTCTTTAAACCTAATTAAAAATTTAATTTTAGTATTTAAACCTAATTTAAGTAAGGTTTAATTAATTAAGCTTATTTTGTCTTTAAACTTAATTAAAAGAGTTTAGTTTTGGTTCATTAAGTTTTAATATGTCTTTGAACTTAATTAAAAAAATTTAATTTTGATTAATTAAGTTTAATATGTCTTTAAACTTAATTAAGATTTGATTTTTATATTAAACCTAATTTTAGTAAGGTTTAATGGGTTAATTAAGTTTATTATGTCTTTAAACTTAATTAAGATTTACTTTTTATATTAAACCTAATTTAAGTAAGGTTTAATGGGTTAATTAAGTTTATTATGTCTTTAAACTTAATTAATAAGTTTAATTTTGATATATTAAATTTAATATGTCTTTAAACTTAATTAAGATTTTATTTTTATAGTAAACCTAATTTAAGTAAGGTTTAATGGGTTAATTAAGTTTATTATGTCTTTAAACTTAATTAATAAGTTTAATTTTGATTAATTAAGTTTAAGATGTCTTTAAACTTTATTAAGATTTAATTTTTATATTAAAACTAATTTAAGTAAGGTTTACTAAGTTAATTAAGTTTATTATGTCTTTAAACTTAATTAATAAGTTTAATTTTGATTAATTAAGTTTAAGATGTCTTTAAACTTAATTAAGATTTAATTTTTATATTAAACCTAATTTAAGTAAGGTTTAATGGGTTAATTAAGTTTATTATGTCTTTAAGCTTAATTAATAAGTTTAATTTTGATTAATTAAGTTTAAGATGACTTTAAACTTAATTAAGATTTAATTTTTATATTAAACCTAATTTAATTAAGGTTTAATGGGTTAATTAAGTTTATTATGTCTTTAAACTTAATTAATAAGTTTAATTTTGATTAATTAAGTCTAATATGTCTTTAAACTTAATTAAGATTTAATTTTTATATTAAACCTAATTCAAGTAAGGTTTAATGGGTTATTTAAGTTTATTATGTCTTTAAACTTAATTAATAAGTTTAATTTTGATTAATTAAGTTTAATATGTCTTTAAACTTAATTAAGATTTAATTTTTATATTAAACCTAATTTAAGTAAGTTTTAATGGGTTTAAATATTATTTTAAATTTAGTTAAGTCCAATTTGGTCATTTTAGACTTAAATGAAGTTTCTCATTAGTCTATCATAGACTAGAACCATTTTCAAACTTTGATTATTGATGAAAATAGGTTAAATTTATAAAGGGTTATTTTTTAGGATTAAAATTATTTAATTAATAAAGGATTTTAACCCTAAATTTCAAAATACCATTCAAAGTGATTTCTATGACTTAGAAATAATTTTCTTAGGGTTATAGTCTGTTGCCCTATCATTTCTAGCCATTTGCATTTTTATTTTCCTTAATTTTCAATTTTTAAAATTTTTATTTGAAATAATTATAAAGAAACTTGAAAATTAAAGAAAAGTATCCTAGACATATTTTCATTCCTTAGAAAAATCATGGAAGGTCCCTAAGAACATAAAGATAAATGCCTCCAAGTTTCATAATTTTTTTATTTATAAATAATTTTTAATAATTAAGATACTCCAGAGAGTATTTAATTAATTAAAAATTAAATACTGAGAAGAAAATTATGATTTTAGTCTCATAATTTTCTCCTCTTCAAGAGCTTTTCAGAGGTAATTTGCCATATTTTTATGACCTCTAGATAAAAAAGATATTGATTTTTGAAGTTTTTAAGGTTAAAATAGATTTTTTTATAATGTCCCGCTGCCAAACTCCTCACGCGGTGACGCGTGTCCTCGGAGCCATCGAAGAGCTGGAAAATCTGGTGCGGGCAGCCCAACAGCGGACACCGCGGGGGAGAGATCAGGGCCGTCCGTTCCTAAAACGCGGGATCGGACGGCAAAGAAAATTCGGCCAAAAATTCAAAAATTCTCGAGCCATTAAACTTCAAACATCAATATCTCAGTCATTTTTGTTGATGAAATTGAGTGATTTTTTTTTTTAAAATGATCATCTGGATGAGAAGTATCCATCCATACGGTGATGATACACTTCTGGGCTAGTATGAGACATGATATATCAAAAATACGATTTATTTTGTAAAGAAAAATTCCATACCTTTGCCACAAGCAAATCAAGCTAGATCAGACCTTATGGTTGCCTTCTAGGACTCCAATGGAAGGTTATTACTGCAGCAATTTGATCCAGAAGTCGGGCTTAGGTAGGAATTTTGAAGAAGTACCTAATTTGGGGCTATTTTTGAAATTTGGTCAAATTGGCTCAAATAAGCTCAAACTATGGCTTGTATTTGATCTTAAAAGATTGTTGAGACTCTTAGGAAGACTTTTTATGTTGGGAGAGGGTGCATTTGGGCAGCCTATAGTTCTCCCTAATTTTTTTCTTCTTCTTGCTAGCTTCGGCCATGGGGTCCTATTTATAGCAAGGGGAGGTTATGGCTTAACTTAGGATGTTCTAGGGGAGTAGTTACCTCCTCTATTAGCCCATTGGGTGAAGAAATTAGCTGAAGATAGGCATTGATGCTTCTCCCTAAGTTTTCCATGATGAATCTCATTGCTTTGGCTCTCACCCATTGGCACATGCAAGAGGTGTTTTGTGAGTTGTCCTTGCACCTCCTAATGAGCTTACACATCATCTCTTAAGCTTGGCAAATGGTGACACACAAGCTCATCCCTCATCATTGCTTCTAACCATGGTAGGGGGGTTTCATGCATGGTTTTCCTTCCATTGGGTGGCTTGGGAGGTGGAAGATGAGGCCTCATGTTGGCCGGCCACCTCATGGATAAATGAAGCTTAGGGTGAAGGAGAAAGTGACACCTCACCCCATGCATCATGATGGGTATTAACCCATGGCTAAGTGGTCTTAATGTGGGCTTAATTATGTGTTAATTAAACCTTAATATGAGTTTAGCCTAATTAATTATGAGAAGGCTATATGTCATTTCATTTCTTTTTAATTTCCCATTTTAATTAATTATTTTATTAATTAAAATTGTTGGAAAATATTTTATTAATCAATTTATTAATTGAAAATAATTTCAATTTAATTAATTGATTAATTTTATCATTTTTTGTCATTTCATGATATTAATTTAATTTTCATTTTAATTAATTATGTCATTTAATTAAAATATTGAAAATTAAATCATTGATCATTTTAATTAATATAAAATAATTTTGAAATTAATTATTTGATTAATTTTGTTGTTTTTATTTCATTATTATCTATTTTAATCAAAATAGATAGGTGTTGACCAATTTTGACCTGGGTTAACCCAAGTCAGCCAAATTGATCAATTTAATTTTAAAATGTCCAGTATTTGAGATTTTATCATTGTGAGGCTTTAAATGTGTCATTGGATGAAAGGGTTGACTTACGGGTCAACAGGATTGGTCATTGGGTCTGGTTTGACCAATTTGACCACAGTTGACTTTTTAGGTCATAAGGTTGAACTATGGGGTCAACAAGGTAGGTCATTAGGTTTGGTTTGACCAATTTGACCAAAGTTGACTTTTTAGGTCATAAGGTTGACCTATGGGGTCAACAGGGTAGGTCATTAGGTCTGGTTTGACCAGTTTGACCAATGTTTACTTTTTAGGTCATAAGGTTGACCTTTGGGGTCAACAGGGTAGGTCATTATGTCTGGTTTGATCATTTTGACCAAAGTTGACTTGTTAGGTCATAAGGTTGACCTATGGGGTCAACAGGGTAGGTCATTAGGTCTGGTTTGACCAATTTGACCAATGTTGACTTTTTAGGTCATAAGGTTGACCTATGGGGTCAACAGGGTAGGTCATTAGGTCTGGTTTGACCATTTTGACCAATGTTGACTTTTTGGGTCATAAGGTTGACCTATGGGGTCAACAGGGCAGGTCATTAGGTTTGGTTTGACCAATTTGACCAATGTTGAATTTTTAGGTCATTAGGTTATTTACTCATTGTAAAATGAGGTCAACAAATCCCAAAAACATATTCAGGAGGATCTTACCAACTGGTAGATTATCAAGGAGAAAGAATTTTGCCTTCGATCAACGGTCTTTTCCTAAAAAAATATTATGCAACATGAAAAATATGTACTTGTTTATAAACTACGACAATAATAAATTTATTCAAATTATCTTTGTGATGCAAATCTTGACTTTTGTGTTTTGTGATATCCATTCTGCTCATTAAGCAAGTATTTATGAGCATGGTGCCTTAATATAATAAAAAGAGAGTCTAACATGTTTCACTATCCTATTGTTTTCAGGGAAAATGTCTAACAATATAATTCTTTTTACATTCCGAAGTGATGTTTGTTCGGATTTGGACCGATGATGTATTGAAGGAGTATCTAAAATCTACTTTAACTTTGATCTCTTTCAAATTGAATTACTCTATGATGGACCTTTGTTATCCATTGTCAATCAAGAAGAAGCAAAAGGAAAACCACCTGTATTAGAGTTTAAGCTTCGTCAACAAACTATTGAGACGGAAAAAGTTAATGACAATGAAAAATTAAGTCAATAATAGTAGCTCCATCCCATGAAAATGGAATGGCATCTGCTAGTGGATTGAAGAAATTAGCCTCCAGAATGACTAGAGCCCAGAAAAGAAATCGCAATAAATGACCCAAGAAACTTAAAGAAAAAAAAATATAAAATATAAAACCGATGGAAAATGACAATGAATTTGAGTTTCTTGTACTCGAAGACATTCCTAAAGAGACATATTATGTCTTAGGAGAAGAAATGATTGATCAAGAAGAGAAGAGAATTGAGAGAACAACAATCACTCCCATTCCTTATGAACCGGATTTAGATCTCACTACAGCAGAGATATTAATTGAGAAATGAATTGCTTCTCGAGAAGAAGTGAAACTTATTCGAGCCATTAAACAATAATCATTTGAACAATTTAAACATATTAATGGTCAAATTATTAACATATTGGAAGGCATTCAGTTATTTACTAGAGTTTTTGGTGAAGTTGAACAAGGTGCCATTGTTGAACATGTAATAGAAGCACGTGATCACGGGCGAGTTGGGCGCTTAAAAAGGAGAACATACTCCGAACCTAATAGATGGATATGTGGCAAGGGCCGGATGATGATCCAATATGGGTGTTGTTACAACTATGCTGTGGAAAAAGATGGCAATCCTCTGGGAATTTTACCACATGAACAAGTAGATCCACTACCGATAGTGATTATTCAAATTATCAGACGACTAATAACATGGAACATAATGCCCACTAATTGTGTTCCAGACAGCTGAATCATGAATATATATGAGGAAGGAGACTGCACACCACCTCACATTGACAATCACGATTTTGAAAGACCTTTTTGCACTTTGTCACTCATTAACAGATGTTCTATTCTATTTTGATGTAACAACTATGACGAAGGAAATTTAAAAGAATAGAAACCAACATAAAATAACATAATTTATCATTAATTAACATAAATCAACCTGACTTAACACAAATTAATAAAATTAAATTTAAATCGACATTGACAAATCAAACATAAAAATTGAAAATTTTAAATTCTTAAAGTCTAAAAACCTTAGGCTCAAATAACATCGAGTCTAAAATCTTATTTAGATTCAAGTGACAATTGAATCTAAAAATCTAAAATTCAAATCTTTAGCCTCAAATAACATCGAGTCTGAAATCTTATTTAGATTCTAGTGAGAATTGAATCTAAAAATCTAAAATCCAAATCTTTAGGCTCAAATGACATCGAGTCTAAAAATCATATGAAAATTTAAAAATCAAAACCAAACAAATTCAACTCCAAATATTTAAAATTTCAGTAAACTTATTAAGTTCAGGTGACAACTGAATTTAAAAGTCTAGCTCTTAAATTCATTAAATTTAAAACAAACCTCAATCAATATAAATTGAAATTAAAAATCAATTTGATATTTCAACCAAAATTGAATATCCGACAAACTCTGGAACAATTGACATTTTACCAAGTAATTTAAGTACTATTTCTAACAATATTTTCTTTGTAGAATGAAGACAAGTTTCGTTTAGATGTTCTTTGCATGTTATAGGATGTGCTAACTCTGTTTTGTAGGGCGATCGATGACATTAAAATATAAAAAAGATAAAACAATAAAAATGATAAAACTGAAATTTTAGGTTAATCACAAAACTTGACAAATAACAAAAATGACAAGACAATAAAGACAAAAAAACTAGAACTATTAGGAAGCTGACAACATAAACAACAAAACCAGAACGATTAGGATAGCCACCAAACCTAAAGAAGAAGAAAGAAAACAAATGAAATAACAAAATAACACTTAAACAATGAAAAAAAAACCCTGATATTAACTTTAACATAACAAAATAAAAATCATAAACAAAATATATCTATAGAAGATACTTCATGACATAATTACTAATATAATATCTCATGAAAAAAATGGGATAAACATTAGGAATAAAACATTTTTATGTTTATTTTCCTAGAAAGTATTTAGAAAAATGAGTTTTTAACATTAATCAAGAGTTTTCATAGAGAAAACTAGAATCTTCTAGGATGTAATTAACTATAGAAGCTTGCTTCTATAGGAGAAGTAAAAGAACCCAAAATAGGTTAAATACCTAAAAATCTATGGTTACCAGACTCGTGATTCTCCTAATAGGATAAGATAATTCTAAAGTTCTCCCTATAAAGATTTCACACTACCTTTCCATTGATTGTCTATTTTTGTTCCCTTCCTCTTTCTCTTTTTCAAAAGAAAATTAAAGATAAAGGCAGTATAAATAGACTGGTGACTCTTTTGACATTGACATGATATGAGAATTGATGGCGATAGCACGTGACATATCGTCACCATCATGGGTGAATTTGGGTTTAAGGGGGAGGAAGTGGCTCTCTGTTTGAGTTCCTTTGGCAACTAGGCCGGCTGGCCAGGCAAGGTGAGGTGGCCAGTGATCAGGTGAGCCAGAGGGTAGACCACAAGTGCAGTGAGTTTAAGTGGCTAAGTGTTCATTACAAATCCCTTTAGGTTCTACCCAATTAAGGAAGGGGATCCCCTAATTTAGGGGACCCTTGGTCCATGGCTCCACTAGAGTGGGCTAGGTGGATCTAGCTCAGTCTCTAGGGTCAACTTTGTGGCTGTGGTGAGCTTGGTTTAGTCAATTTGGCTCATGGGTTTAATTTTGGATCAAATGGGTTCAAGTTGGGCTAGGTTTGGTTTGAGCTTGGATTTGGTCTAATTGATGTGTATGATTGTACTAAAGCGTTTGGGAGAGGATTGGAGTGTTTTTAAACTGGTTTGGTGGCTTAATTTGGCTTGATTTGGGTATTTGGTTAATTTTGGGACATTTTGGTTAGCTTGGGTTTATGTTAGGCTAGAGTTGGGTCATGGCTTAATTGATGGTTCCAAATTATCTATGGGGATGTCATAAAGAGTTCTTAATATTAGTTGGGTGTCAAGTTTGGGGTGATGGCATTCAATTTGATGGAATTTGAACATGTGACCAATTTGAGGCAAAATTGGGATTTTTGGATTTGGTTGGACTTGGGTGAGGTTTGGGCTCAAATAGGGGGTGATCGATGGTTCAATTTTTTTAGGGGAACGTCATGAAGTGTTTAGGATTCAAAATTGGGGGAAATTGATTGACATTGGGTTCAATTCGGGGGAATTGGTCATATGATTTAAATTGGGTCATTTTGGTCTGGGTTCAAATTGGATTCAAATGTGGGTCAAATTGGACTTGGATTTGGTTTAGGATGAGATTGAGCATTGTGAATTTGAGTTTAGAATTGAAATTGTGGAAATTGAGGTCAATTTGGTGGACATTGGAGGTATTTTAGGCATTTTGGGTCTTAAGGGGTAATTTGGGGTTTTTAGCAATAATGGGTAAATTTCATCAAATTGGGTTAATGTAGTGGTTCAAAATTAAAATTGGGAAAATTTGGAGGGTTTTGGGAATTTTTGGGATTTTTGGAATTTTTTGGGCTAGGAGGGGTATTTTTGTCATTTTGGGTATTTGGGGGTATTTTGGGAATTTTAGTAAATTTGAGGTGCTTTGGGTATTTTACTGGTGAGGGATATTTTGGGATGATTTTTGTTAATTTTGGGGATTTTGTTCAAATTTGGGATTTAGGAGAAATGGGGTCAAAAGTTATGATTTTTGGTAAAATTGGGGTTGAGAGGGATTGATAACCCATTTGTGCCATGGACCAATGGAATTTCCCATTTGGATCCTCCATATGTTAGTAATTGTCAAACCCTAGTCTAGGGCTAAGAGTTTGGGGAAACCACTCACATGAGTTTCCAAAAGAGCTGGGGATCAAGTATAGGTATGTTTAGTATGGGGTTGTGAGGCAGTGTGTAAGAGTGTAATGTGCAAATGTGTGTGCCAGCTCCAGACCAACCAGGGTCAGTCCTAAGGCTTAGCCATCCTGTAGAAAACTCCACTTGAGTTTCCTTATGCTTGATCTCATCATCCTAAGCACTTAGAGGTTAGAATTATAACATTTGAAAACGCTAAGTGAAGTAAAGAAGTGTTTTATTTTCTCTAGGGTAAGGGTTCCATTGCTAGTCTTCTAAAATTGTTATAAAAAAAGTCCTATGGCTAGACCCTAAGATATTCTAAGGAAATGCTAGACCTCAACTAAAGTGAGGTCAACAAATGGACCCTAATAGGTGTGGTGTGCCGGATAAGCACATGGCTTGTATTGATTTTGACCGACAAGATCAACAAAACTAACAAAACTGACTGAGTCAAAACTAAAAAAAACGTAGAATTCAACGAGGAAGTTTCCACTGGGGATGATCTGGTTGAAACCCTTAAAACCCGGGAACTCTCGCTCGGGAAAGCAGGTGTGATACCTTCAAATGGAGCTATGAATTTCAAGCCTCCAAACTCCGAAGGAGTCTGGTCTGATTTGATTTGAAAATTAAATTTGGACTTGATTTGATTTCAGATTTTAATTTGATTTTGAACTTGAATTGATTTGGAATTTTAAATTTTGACTTTATGGTAATTTGAGGTTTATGAAATTTTGAACTTGTTAAATTTTACTTTGTTTCGATTTTGAGAATTTTAATTTCGTGGGAGCTTTGAGTTTAAGTGAATGCAGAGGGGAGAGATAGAATTTTTGTACCAACCTCAAAAAATGAGAATAAGAATTTGGGTACCAATCTTAAAATATCGTGAATGCGGAAAATATCTTGGAAAGGGAATGACAATTTAGAGAATTTTAGGGAATCAGATGACAAGGGTTTGATTCAGAGATATCGTGGAAGGGAGAAAATATCTTGGAGAGGAAATGGAAATATAGAGAATTTTAGGGCATTAGACGACAAGGCTCTGATTCAAAAATTTCATGGAAGGTGGAAAATATCTCCAAAAGGATGCATAAATATAGGGAATTTTAAGAAATTGGATGACAAGGCTCCGATTTGGAAATATTGTGGAAGGTGGAAAATATCTCAGAAAGGGTGCGAATATTTAGAAAAATTTAGGGAATCGGATGACAAAGCTCCGATCCGGAAATATCATGGAAGTTAGAAAATATCTCAAAAAGGATGCAAAAATTTAGGGAAATTTAGGGCATCAGACGACAAGGCTCCGATTCGGAAATATCGTCGAAGCTGGAAAATAACACAGAAAGGATGTGAAAATTTAGGAAATTTTAGGAAATCAGACGACAAGGCTCTGATTCAGAAATATCAAGAAAAAAAAGGAAAATATCTCGGTAAGGGAATGAAAATATAGGAAATTTTAGGGAATCAGACGACAAGGCTCCTATTCGGAAATATCATGGAAGGTGGAAAATATCTCGGAAAGGAAGCGAAAATTTAGGAAAATTTTAAGGAATCGGATAACAAGGCTCCGATTTAGAAATTTCATGGAAGGTGGAAAATATCTCGGAAAGGGAATGGGAATATAGGGAATTTTAGGGAATCAGACGATAAGGCTCCGATTCAAAAATATTGCTGAAGGTTGAAAATATCTTAGAAACAATGCAAAAATATAGGGAATTTTAGGGAATCGGACGACAAGGGGTCCGATTTGGAAATTTTTTGGAAGGCAGAAAATATCTCAAAAAGGGAATGTAATTATAGGGAATTTCAGGGAATCAGACGACAAGGCTCCGATTAGGAAGTATTGCGGAAGGTGAAAAATATGTCAGAAAGGGAATTGAATTATAAGGAATTTTAGGGAATCAGACAACAAAGCTTCGACCCAAAAATATCATAGAAGGTGGAAAATATCTCAGAAAGGATGCAGAAATATAGGGAATTTTACGGAATAGGACGATAAAGCACTGACCCAGAAAATTCATGGTAGGTACAAAATATCTCAGAAAGGGAATGGAAAGCTCAATGACTTACATCCGGCACAAGGGGTGAATGGAGGGAATCAAAATTTAGGTACTGATCCCTGAATATCACTTAAAAAAATTTAGAGAAAATTTAATATTGAATTTCAAAGAAAGTAGAAGTGGTGCAATTCAGCCAAGACTGGTAGCCATTGCAAGATTTGTAGAATTTCGTGACATTCGAATTTTTGAGAAGTGAAGTTGTGTAAAGCACTAAATTTCGCAGTGTGCTTTTGGAAATGAGGAATTTGAGGATGAGTGCGAGGACTCGGAGTCTCGTGAGAGAGAATTAGCTTATAATTTGTTTCAATTTATCTTTTTCTTTCAATTTGTTTCGTTTCATTTCATCTTGTTTTATTTCATTTGGGGAGTATTCGATTTCATGTTTAATTTTCTTTTTTTTTCATTTCTTTTTTACTTCTTCCATTTCTTATCATTCTCTCTTTAATCTTTTTTTTGTATCGTTCTTTATTCATTTTAATTTGGGATCAATGTATGGTCCTGCAACTTTTGACCATCATGCCAAAAGAAACTTTTCTGACAAAACTCGACGAGCTGAAAAAAATCATCATTAATTTTGCTTAAAGTAGTAGTACAACTGATCACATTATGACAAGCATCCAAAAGGTGATTGAGCGTACATAGCTGAACAAAATTGTCATATCATATCATGCTGGTAGAAAAGTGGTGATAACTGTTGTGTCCTGGTGTAGGAGGTAGTAGATTTCTGCTGTCTGAGGCTGCTCCATGGACAAGCCAACCTACCGGGGTTACGCTCCTGAAAAAATTTCCCTCGCAAACACCCAGAGGTATTGCTGTCACAGTGGCAAGGGATGAAGGCTTTCTAACTCTGGATCTAGCTTATAGAAAAATGGTGCCTTGTCCTCGTCCATTCTACTGAAGGTAACTAACACTCTTTGTCCTGTAACTCCTAGGATGCAGTGCTTTGCAAGATCTGCTCCATTTATTTTTAGTACCAGCACTAACCCGACTGGTAGAGGGATCTCGACAGAACCTCAGAACTCTCCTGGTTTGACAATCTGAATTTCTCGACTGAACAAAATATTACTTTCACTCATAAATGAGACCGTGCAGAAAGGTCTCACAAAGTCGTGGTGGTCGATATGAGATGATATACAGTCTCCATCCTCATAGATATTTATAATGCAACTTTTGGGAATACAGTCTACATGCACCACGTGCTACTCAATCATCCTCTTTATCATTTTTTTAATCTGCGGCGGCATCATATCCACCTCATCGTGCTGTAGAATCCCTAGAGAATTATCCTGTCGATCTTTGGCAAAGTTGTAGCAGCATCCACACTTAATGATGATCCTGCCCTTTCATCTCTTCCATTTTGTTGGCTTTGTATATGTCCTTTCCCTTAGATGGCCTACTTTTCCTAAGTCATGAAGAGCAAAAACTCAATCTAGAATCTTTTCATGATCATTGCTCGAAAATATATCTATTCCCTGAATTTCTTCATAGTGGTGGAATTCTCTCTTTCTAACTCTTCTAATATTTTCCATTTTGTAGTTTGAAACCCCTCGCTACAGCGGCAGTGGTAGGACGAACTACGATATGTAAGGTTATACATCAGGATGCTCCCTGCTCATGAGTAGCATCAAGGCGGCTATGTATGCCTTGAATGTGTTGTACTCCTCTAATTGTAGAATATGACATTGTGGACATTCTAAAAATGCCACTATCATTGAAGGCTGTCTGGGTAGACTCGATTTGCAAGTCGAGCACCCAATAAAAATTTCTTTCATTAGATCCCACGTCTACGAGGAGTCCTCAGCAGTCTGTGGCTCAGTATCTATGCACGGTGAGCTGTTATCAATTTCTTTCATTTCTGGCTCATAAAATTCTTCTGGAATGGGTGGTAGCTCGGTGGCTAACTCCCAAGCTTGTCTCCTCATCATTCTGTCCAAGAGGCAACACTTACAGTAATTTACATTTCTTCTTTTTGTATGGGCCAACTACGCGTCTGGAACTCTCTCAGTTGTAGCAACAACAAGACCACCCTCTTGAGTAGTGATCATGGACAAAATCTGAATGTGTCTCCCAGTGAGGAGGTGTGAGCCAACATAACCTCCAATGCCTCCATGTCCTAATGTTTGTTCGGTCTCTCTAAGACCACTTTTCACAATTGATTTCATATTTACAGTCTTCTTGTATGTGTTCTTTCTTTTTGAAATGCAAGGCCCAAGCTGTCTTTGAAACTAAACACCAACTTGCAGCCTAACATTTCCTACACAAGAAATTAAGGAGAAATGTCAATGGTTGGTGTTTCGCACGAACAAGAACAATAACAAACATATTATTTATTTATTTAACAATTTCTGCAATTTTTTTATGCCATTATTTTATTTATTATGATTTTGTATGATTTGGAATTAGAATTTAACAAACATATTTCATTTTCTTAGAAAATTTATTTTATTTCATTTAACTTTATTTTATTACAAAATTTTGTCACAGTCATAGTCACTGGCCATATGGCTATATCGGAATGAATATCCTTCTTCAGATATATCACATCACGTAGTATTTCTTTAGATATCATCCATTTATCAGCAACATGGGTCTATCCCCTTGAGAATCCACCAGTTGGTACGACCCTCTTGAGTAAACTTGTTCTACCACGAATGGTCCTTCCTAAGTTGGTTCAAACTTTCCACCTATCTTGCGGTGTCCAAATATTAGCCTTTTAAGAAAGAGCACGAGGTTGCCAACTTTGAACGACCTCAAGTGAACCAATTTATCGTGGGCTTGAATCATTTTTGCTTGATAAAGTTCCAAGTTCTTCTGTGTGAGCAACCTTTCCCTTAAAGGCCTTCCAATTATGTAAGTCATAACTTGGCATTTTCTTCTATCGAAATTTGATTAGCGATGGCGATCTGGAGTGACAGTAGCTAAACTTCTAGTAGAAGAACTGCCTCCAACTCATACAGAACTTCATAAGGCGTAGACTGCATAGGCATTCTGACTGTCAACCTGTAGGCCCACAAAGCTTCCAGTAACTTCTCATGCCATCCTCTTTTATTATCAGCGAGCGTCTTCTTTAGGATCTGAATAAGTGTCTTGTTGAAGGCTTCTGCCAAGCCTTTTTCTATGGGATAGTAGATTGTCGAGTATCCCCGGTCTATTTTGTGACGTCTGATGAAGTTGTTAATTTTCATGCTCTTGAAAAAGGACCCATTATCAGAGATGATCCTGACAATATTCCATGCTTCTACTCTGCTCAGACATCTCAGCCACATCTGGTCGAAAGATCTTCTGTATAGAACATTATTGATTAAGGCATATGACAAAGCCCTCTTCTGAATTTGATGCGCTACTGACATGTCTTCTGGCAACTTTCTTGTTTGTAAATATTTTATTAATGGCTGATGCCAATATTTTGTATTATCTTCCATAGTAGCTGCTATCTCTTCTTTTCCAAGATTATAAAAACTATTGAGGTCGATCTGTGACAACACTTGGCTTCCTTGCACGGTGATATCTATAGAATCTTTGGGTGGACAAGCTAATTCTTTAGCAAGCTTCACTATAGCGTCCACATGGGCATTGTCCGCTCGAGGAATCCTATAGAACTTCACACTGGGAATCTGTTCCAACAATTTCATCATATATCGGTGGTATTCTTCTAATCTCAGCTTCATAATCTTATATTTTCCTGCTACTTGCTATATGACGAGTTGTGAGCCACCATAAATGGCAATGTTTTCTATTTCCATTAATATTGCCAATTCTAAACATGTGATTAGTGCTTCATATTCTACCTCATTATTGGTACATGGCTCTGTCAAGTGGTCATAAAATCTTAGCATCGCCTAGTCCGGCGTTCCAAAGATCAGAGCAATTCCTGCTTTTCCAGGTATCACTGTCTGCTATCCTTTGTCTCTTCTGGCTGATGACGCTCCATTGAAGTACATTTTCCAATGTCTGGTACAGGGCTCTTCCACTTGTAATATCTGTTCATTTGGTAGTTTGTTGTTAAGTGGGGACTCGGCTGGCAGTGGATGCACTGCGAGAAATTCCGCAAGAATCTGCCCTTTGATAGCGCGAAGGAGCACAAAATTTATGCCTAATTGCATTAAAATCATCAACCACTGGTGCAACCTTTTTAATTTGCCAAATTTTATGAACTCATATTTATATATATATATATATATATATATATATATATATAGATTTAGTTTGATAATGAGTCACACAATTAACGTAAGTATATGTATCGCTCAAGTAATACAGGGCTCTAGTGGAGTCCTGGTTATCGATCCCACAGGGAGTCTTTAATTTTATAGCGTAGTACAGAAATCACTAATCGAATCACAACACAATTGCAAGTAGTTTAATACTTAAAGTAAAGACAAACACATTCAGTTACTATTTCTACCAAAGTACGTTCTAGACTCTAGCAAGTTAAACTAACACAAGACTAAATTTATAACAAAGTTCAGTTGCAAGAAAGAGACTTCCTCCTTTCCAATCATAATTTGATGATTATTGTGACTTAGATCAGTGAGGTAAATGTATTGTGCCAAATAGAAGCATTCTTATTCTTTACCCATATTTCAGCGTATAAAGAACATTGGATAATCCTATGTTTAGTCCCCAAATCCGTGGTTAGGCTAGGAGGATACTGGCTCTCACTCCAGAGCTCCCACTTCCCTTCACCTGAAGGCTAATTTTCACTTCAGTTTCTAAACATTAGGACAAAAATTAAGAAATTTAGTCTGTCACTCTGAAATCTCCAATTCTACGCCCATCAAAGTATATTTCCCTATTTATTTGCACTCAATCCCCATAAACTACGTCTCTCATTCATGGACATTGAATGTGACCTTCACTTTTGTTGTGAAACTCATAATCCTTTCAGAACATATGTTTCCCAACAAGTTTTAACAATTCAATTGGCCAGATCAAAAAGTAAATTAAGTTCGAAGTGAAAAGGTCATAACAAATTCTTCATAATAAATCAACACATCATTTTCATTTAACAACATCAACACATCACATGAAAAGGAGAAAGACAAAGAAATCTACTCAAGACTCATGAGGGAAAGATGACAAAACATGGATTTTATATATAAAAACAACGTAATACAAACAGAGCAAAGTAAAGACAATTTATCTCAAACTCTTCCCGAAGCGAATCTTAAGGAATTCCTTTGACTCCTCTTCTTTCTTCATAACAACACACAATTCTATCTTTAGATGAGTAAGGAAGAAGAAATATCTCACTTTCCCTCTACTCTCACACTCCTTAGAAGAGAAAATACAAAACTTAATTTCCTACACAAAATGGAAAGAAACTCTCTCTAAACTCTAAATTCTTCTCTTCTTTTCTCTCTCACTTCTAAAATTGGCTCCAAAAGTGTTAAAATTTTTCCAAAACTTAATTCGCAAGAGTTTCCTCAAGCAACCCTTCAAAATCTGGCCAAATACATGAATCTAGTTGGAATTCGGGATAGGGCACTGTCTGGCGTTACATAGGGCGCCGTTTGGGCATTATTCCGCCAAAATTGTTGTAACTCTCTATAAACTGGTGTGGTTCAGTGTTGGAGAAAGTGTCGTTCAACACTATTTCAAAAAAATGTAATTTTGTCCCTTTTCGCTCAAAATTTGCTCTTTTTTGCTTCTTTTGCTCCAAAGGCCTAAAATTATTGTACCTGCATGAAATCATGAAAAATACCTTTCTTTAAAGTACAATATCATCAAAAATATGTATGAAATGGATAGTAAAATATTATCAAAATTTCAGTGCATCAACCACTTGGCTAAATGTCTGGAAAGTGTTGGTCGGGTTATCAAATACTGCAATGGATTAACTTTCAAAATCAGGTTAACCTTATGAGACAACATGTAATGTATAAGCTTTTGAGAGGCAAAAACCAAAGCTAGACAACGTTTCTCAATAGGAGGATACTTCACCTCTGCTGGTATTAGACGTTAACTTAGGTAGTAGAGTGCATTTTCCTTACCCTCATCATTGAATTGAGCAAGTAAGGCTCCGAGGGATTTGCATAAAACTGCGGTATAAAGTATCAACGGTCTACCCGGGATAGGGGCTGCTAAAATAAAAGGTGTCGTTAGGTATCATTTAATATCTTTGAAATCCCGTTGGCACAGTTCTCCACAAATGAAATTGGCATCCTTTCAAAGTTAGTTCAAAAAGAGTAGACATCATCCTGACATATTAGATATAAATCATCTTAGGTATGACAGTTTTCCTTAAAAAGAACGTAGTTGTTTCAAAGCTTTAGGAGGAGGTATTTCTAAGATAGCTTTAATCTTATCTGGGTTGATTTCGATTCCCTGATGACGGACAACGAATCCTAGAAACTTCTCAAAGGTAACGTTAAAGGCACACTTTAAGGGATTCATCTTGAGATTGTATTGTCGTAATGTTCAAATACAATCCTCAAATCATATAAGTGGCCAATTTTCACTTTGCTCTTGATGACCAAGTTATTGACTAAGCATTCCACATGGTTGTGAATGAGGTCATCGAAGATCTTCATTATTGCTCTTTGGTATGTTGCTCAACCATTTTTCAATCTAAATGACATCACAGTGTAGCACTAGATTCTAATAGGAGTTCTGAATGCTGTGAGCGTTGCATCATCTGGAGCCATCTTGATTTGATTGTAATATGAAGATCCAGTAATGAATGAGAAGATCTCATGTGCCAATGTAACGTCCACCATTATTTCTGGTATTGGTAATGGAAACTCATTCTTTGGACATGGTTTATTTAAGTCTCTAAAGTCGACACACACTCATATCTGTCCATTTTTCTTCTTAACTGGCACAACGTTAGCTAACCATGTCAGATACTGTACTTCTCAGACAATGTTAGCGTCTATTAATTCCATTATCTCTGTTGTAACTTGCTGTTCTATTTCGAGGCGCATCCTTCTGGGAGCTTGCTTTATTGGCATTGTACTTCAATCCACTACGATTCGATGAACTGTGACTTTCAGGGATAATCCTGACATTTCTTCGAAATTCCAGGTGAAGCAATCTTTAAATTCTGACAATAACTTGATGAAATCCACAGACTCTTCTTCACTGAGTAATGAACTTATAAAAATTGATCAAGGCTGCTCCTCAGTCCCGAGGTTGATTTCCTTTAATTTGTCCACTATCGATTTGATCTCTTCTTCAAATTCTGGCAGAGCATCATCTATTGGTTGATCTTCAAACTCATCTTGAATGTCAAGGCAATCTTCTTCTGATCGACTAGTAACAACCATGCAAAACCCCGAGTCATCAACGGGTCCAATCAATCTAAACTGAAGACCTTGTTTTGAATTGAATTTCTTTCCTTTTACATTCCACAATTTTTTGAATGATTATAACTTATCTTTTGGCATTTGCTTCAGCACATATCCTTATTGAATTAATTTTTTTACACAAGGCGGAAAATAACAAAAACATAATTCCATTAATTCATTAGAGTCATTTTCTTCGGGAATCACATAAGATTCAGAAGTAGAAGGAGAAGCTCGATAAAACTTGAACGGTTTAAAACAATCATTATGAACTTCCTTGACCTCTATACTCTTGATCTTTTGAGGATGGATCAGAGTTAGAGCTATGGCTTGAACATAGTGGTTAATCCGATCGTACATTGATTTGTATTTATCATGTTCTGTGTCATTCAAAGAGATCTTGAATTGAGGCTTCTTCTGACTATTATCATTGTTTCTTTTTCTAATTCATCTTTTTCGGAGCTTCCTTCTACGTCGATGCTGATTGCTGGTTCATCCGTTCATCAATCTAGTGAGTTCTTCCTCGCTCGCGTCCCCGACCTTAGCCTCAGATGTGTGGGTTAAAAGAACCTCCACCAACTCTTTGTGAAGGAGTGGTGGAAGATTGTTGAAGCGGAGTTGTATGGTTCCATTCTCGTGACATCTCTAAATCTTCAATTTTGCTTGTCACAACTTCTCTTGAAAAGACTATTTTCTTCCTGGTAGCGTAGTAGGCGGCGTCTTTGTGGATGCCTGTTTCAAGTTTTGAGAACGGTTGTAAGTCTCCCTTAATGCAATGATCTTGTCCATCTTCATAGTATTTGATGCATTGGTGAAGCGACAACGGGACCATATTGTACGCATGAAGCCACGATCGATTAAGCATGGTGTTGATCAAAGTATCTGAATTGTTGACATGGAATTTTGCAGTTGTTATTAGATTTCCAACTTTCATTTGCAGTGTTATAGATCTGAGAGCTCTTTCTCCTTTTTAGTTGAATCCATTTAGCATCATTTAATCCGAAAGTGAGCTCTCGTGCATTAATATCTAAGTAGGCTGATGTCCGTAGACTCATTATGTTGAGTGACACTCCAGGATCTAATAAAACTCTGGAAAGTACAAATCTGCCGATGATGACGGAAATGTTGAGCGGACTGTTGTGATCAGCTATACTGAGTAGCAAATCTTCATCGGTGAAGGTTACACTAGGATTTTCTTCAAATTACAAACTCCATCTGAGGATGTCCTAGCCAACTGTGCTATGCAAATGTCTGGATCAAGTAGAGCCTTGACCAGATCTTCTCTAATCTTCTTTGAGAGGATCAGAGCTTCGTAAATGCTTTGTTTGGATGACAACTTTCTCAGATGAGCTAGTACATTGTAATCCACTTTTTTTGGACTTTCCATCTTGTTTCAAATCTGTACTTCTTCTGTTATTAGAGGCACTTCTTTTTGAGTGATTATTTGTTTTCCTTTATCCACTAGAGTTGTCCTTGGCGGTAGTACCTTGCCACTTCTTAAATGTACTTCTGTTATTCCTTCCTCTTTTGGAGCCAGAGGTTCTCCTATCACTGTAGCTGGCTCTTCTGGTACTATTTCTATATCCGAAAAGTACAAGTTAATGGCAATTAGAGCTCCTTTGCAGTCGAGGACTTGTTCCTCACTTCTCGCGCTATAGTTATCGGTGTTGCCGATATCTTCTTTGTTTTCTTCAACGTTCTCGTCGGGAATTAATATTATTTGAGGGTCATCTTGGGAATCAAACTGGGGTTAGATAAATACCGACAACAAAGAATCATGGAGAACCATGTCTACTTATTTTAATAAACTTGTTCCTTATTTTAATATTCAAGATACTCACTCTTAATTGAGGCATTTATCTATTTGTTTGTACTGTTTTGAAGTGGATTTTTTTCTTCTCAAGTACTAAAGATTTTGCTACAATAGTTCTATTGTTAACAACATTACTATACAAGGGCAGAATGGTCATTTATCCAGAAATAACTGCAAAACAACTATTTTTCAAAAGCACAAAACAAACAACATGCCAGCTTATTTTCAGCGGTTGCTTATCAGCAGATTCCTGGTGCAGCTGCTTATTCGCAGTTTATTAATAAACTACAGCTGGCCCAAATAAAACTTAAAAGATTCAAATTATTAGACGATTTGAAAAATATAGTGGCCAATGACATTTCTGACATAGGAGGTAAAATATATTTTTAAATATTAATGAGAAATTTTAGGGAAAAAGGCTTTTAGGTCACTTATCAACTCAATCCTTATGTACTCTAATGGATATAGAATGAATGATAACTTTATCATGTTTTCTTTACTATCACTCAAGATTACATTAAAAATATTTAACATGAAGTTGACCCTTTTGAAAAATACTATACTATATTATTTTAAGAAGCCATTTTTTTTAGATTTTGATGTTTTATTTTTTATATAACATAATATCATCTTTATCTATAATAACAATATGAACTAAACTTTTGATATGATTAAGTGCTTTTGGATATTTAAATAAATGAATAGAAAGATAAAAAAAACCATTATTTTATAACGCTTTATATTCAATATGAGAAACAAAACAAGAAAGCTCAAAACTATTATTGAGAAGAATCTAAGAATAGTTTTTGACCAAAAAGGGAAAATTGATGACAGTGGCACTCAAGAAACAAAAGTTAAGACAATAGCAGCATGCGTAGTCATTAAGTGAAGTTTTTGATCATGTGAAATTATGATAAGGAATTAATGCCTATTTCTCAAAGTAGAGGGCTAATTATTGGACCAAATAAAGCAAGTTGATATCTACATAAATCAAAATTTTAAATTAGACTACAACAAATTTTGTGTATATAAAGAGATTAAATATGAAAAAGAAACTTAGGTAAGAGAAAGGATTGTTTTCGTGATTGTGATTTCCTTTGATTTTTATTAAATTGGATATATTTTAGCATCTCATGGATGACATTTTAAGACTATATGTGAAGAATTTTATGATCATTTGTCTTGACAACTTTCTCATCTACAATATAGTGTAAAAGAAATAAAGTGAACATGCTAGAAACGTATTAAACATGCTAAATAAATATCGTTGCTTTTCTACCCAAAGAATATTAAACTTGAGGAGGAAGACCCTACTTTATATGGGATAAAACCTTGGTGGGAAAAACATAAAGATTGACCTCAAAAAGGTAAACATATTAAATAGTTGGCCTATGTTATTGAACCGCTCTATGACTTTCTGTATATGCAAGAATTTATGAACTTATATTTATATATTCATAATAATTTCGTAAAGTCACAATTTCAAACGCAAGTATAAGTATCGTTTCAAGTAATACAGGACTTTATTGGAGTCCTGGTTATCGATACCACGGGGAAGATTAATTGGAGAAATTAATAGATTTTCAAATTAATAGTAATTATAATTTTTATTTCTTTTCAAAATTTAGATTTTAAGTTTAATGAACTTTCTACTAGATGTAAGTAAAGCAGCAATAAAATAAAGTTTAATGCAAGTATAAATAAACAACTTTCTCCTTTTCAACTAATCCATGATTTTTCAGAATAACTATCATTTGTGGAGAACTTGAGATTATGGTAATGCACTAAATAGAAGCAATCCTATTGTTTACCTTCGCTCGATAGTATAAAGAACTTTGGCTAATCTATATATTGGTTCGGGATGTATTATTAGAAGAATGGGTTAATCTAGGCTCACACTTCTAGATGTCCAAGGGTGGCTATGGTCGGCCCTACTAGTGACCCGTTCCCTTTCTATAAATTAAATTATTAGAATTTAGTCTGTCACTCTAAAAACTAATTAATTCTACGCCCAATTAACAATATCTCCCTATTTATTTTCACTTCACCATGAATAACCCGCTCAAGGCCTTCGATTACCCAAGGATTCATGTGATATTTATTAGTTAAGAACTCATCTCCGGATAGGTCTCATAATTCTTCAACAGGTTTTAAAAATTTAAATGGTCAGTTTAAAAAGTAAATTAAGATCAGGTATGAATATCATCACAATAATTTTAAAAATTTAAGTTAAGTTCTCCAATGAAATCAAATTATCTTATTATCTTTTCATTGTTGAAAGGAGAAATAAAAGTAACTACTCAGAAACATTGAATTCACACAACAAAATATATTTATAAAACTTTGAACCAAGTTACAAATACTTATTTAGAATGTTCCCTAAAGTGATCCTTTGACTCCTATTGACTCCAATGCAAGGTACTAGACTTCAACAACACCAACACTTACAATTGAGTAGTAACAGTCAAAATAACTAAAATAAACTCACTAAATACTTAAGAAGAAAATATGGTGGCTCTCTAAAATTATCTCCGGATGCTGGAGTTCTAGTGGGGGAGGGGGTTCTCTGTAGAAATGTCTCCTATTTATAGAGCTTCAAAAATGACCAGGGGTTGCTTAAGGCACCTCTTCAAAATTTATCCAAATTCAATGAATCTTCTAGAAAGTAACTGTAGTGCCTAGGCACCGGACACCGCGACCAAGTCTTTGCAGCTCTTCACTTTGGATCACACCTCTTCGCAATTAAAATTGTTTTACTGTGTCCAGATACATTGTATCACATGTCTTACGTATAAGAAGTAACTTCCAGTCTTCTAAAAGGTCTGATAATCTCTTAACACTGTCAAAATAACTGCCCAAAGTTGTCAAAAATCTTAACTGCTTCAGTATCAAACTGGAGCTTAGGCGCTGAATTCTGACGCCTAGGCGCCAGACCTATAATTTTGGCAACTTTTCTTTTTAGCTCCATTTTTGCTCATTTTTGCTTCTTTTTCCTTCTTGAATTCTTTTTTCATCACCTATATCCAAAAACATAAAAATACCTTCCATTAAAGCATAATATCCTTAAAAGTTGAATCATAAATAAGGCATAAAAATATGTACTTTTTAAGTGGATCAAATTCCCCCAAACTTAAACGTTAATTGTCCTCAAGTAACCCTTTTTATTACATAAAATGTATAACATCCGGAATGAAGTTTAAATATTAAAGATTCCTTGTAATTTTTTATTTTATAAATGCTCTGGCAAATCATTAACCAAATTTCACTAATTAAGGTTAATTTTAAGATTTTAAAGAATACTTAACTACCAAATCATAAGACTTTAAAATTTTCATTTATTTCAAGAATAATTGTAATTAATCATATTACGGTCACATAGATTATTTACAAGAAAAAGACTTTCATGAAAACTTTTCTAGTATAGATGCTTGTTCATAAAAATTAAGTTAAAAAAATGTAATTAGCTTTCTTCCAATAAGATAATTCAAGTGAAGCCAATTTCTTATTAGGCATCTCCTCAAGCTTCTCCTCACATTTCTTTTTTTACTCTTTTCTTCTTTTCTTTTTTTTTAAGGATATTTTTTAATTTGTGAGGATTACTATATCTGGATAGCCTTTTAATGATTTTGAACTTCACTATTCTTAATTTATATTTAAAAACTTATACATTTTCACTTAATAAATATGACATTATTAATAAGTTTTTTTCAAAAATTATTTCAATCTTTTATTTTTCAATTAATAATCTTGATTCCTTAGTATTTCAAAAATTTAATTCTCTTTACTATAAATAGAAAAAAATTTAATCTTATTACTCTTTAAGTTAAATAATTCTATTCTTAAAATCAATCAAAATTATTGAAATTTTAGTTAAGTTTACTAAATTATATATAAATTCGAAAATTTAAGTAATCTTAAATAAATTTTTCATTCCTTATGTTATGTTAATATTTTTTTAAAGAAAATATTAGTACATTAAGGACAAATAATATTTAAATTTCAAAGAATTTTCCCTTCCCCCAAACTTCGGTTTTGGTATAAGAAGGAATCATGAAAATTTCTAAAGTGTGAGAGAAAGAATAACATATTTTTACCAGTAATTTTTCTAAGTATATGAAAAATAATCTAGAAAGGAAAATTTTACTTCTACACATGCTTTTTATGAATATAAAAGAAAGGTCTAAGCATATATAGAAAAATTTTAGTTAGTAGGATCAATTTCTACAAAAATCATATTTTTTATTTTATTTTATTTTATTTTATTTCATAAAAATTAAAAAAAATAACTAAACTAAGCAGGTGTTCTGATCACTATACTAACACAAAAATAAAACATCTCATTACAAAAATAAACTTTAACAATCCAACAATCATTAATACAATAATAAGTGTCTCAGAACAGTGCATCAAACATAAAAAACAAACAAATCATCACATACATGCAAAAATAACATTCTAACAAAACATAACATTAATAACACAAATACACAATTCTAGAAATCTACTCATCACTAGCAGTCTCCTCATCATCATCATCATCAAAAGAAAAATCTACATTCTTGTTCTGGATATCAAATGGTGAAAATCTAGGGTAGGTTAGGAACTAAACTAAATGATCACCCTTTAGGAATCTAACAAGAGACTCAGAATACTCAGCATCAAAATCACTCTTCCTCTAGGTGTAGTCAGAAAGATGATCAACTTTCAATTATATAGTATCGACTCTACACTGGGTCAAAAGTAACATATTCTGCTGCTCTATAAATTTCTCATGCATATTCTCCCAAAAACTAGATGGTGGCTCAACAGCAGAAGTAGAGGGTCCAGAAGTAGAAGGTCTACCAGAAGTAGGTAATGAACTAGAGGGTGCGGTAGAACTCTTACCTCGGAGTCGATCATAAATACTGACACTTTCTCGTCCAATGGGCTTGGTAGACTTGAGCTTCTCCTCTGAAAGCTCAGCAACAACTCCAACACTATCGCACAGAGAATAAATCAGAGATGGGAATCCCAATCCCACAGAAGTGCTAGAACGAGTAGTGGCCTCTACAGAATCATAAAAAATACTCCCAACATTAATTGGCTTCCTCTCTTGAATGCAGTAGATGAGGATAGCTCTGTACTTTGTGAACTCAGTCAAATGGTTGGATGGAAGGAGGCGAGCAGAAATAAAGTAATGTCAAACCTTGGAAACACCATTTAGCATAGAAGATGAAAAATCTACCCTTTTTTCATTCCAGATCTTCCAAGCTTCAGTGCCATCTGTCAAGTATGCAATAATCATCTCCAAATCTCCCTCAGATGGAGATAATCCAGAATAATTGCACTCGATGTTCAATGGCAGGCCGTAGAAAATGTTGATTCTTTTTAGAGTAAATCATACTCCAACTCCTCTCACGAAGATCTCGTAATCTTCGGCATCCATAAAATTTGCATAATATTTCCTAACGACAGGGATAACAGCAACAACAGTGAAGTAACAGAACTGTTGTCAGTTCAATGCAACGATCGTATCTTCAATCCTTCCACCAGGATTGTAGAAACTCCTCTCCGAGATTATTTTTCTTGTCGTAGCAAAATCGTTGTAACGAAAATGTAATGCGGCAGTGGCAAACCTACTACGATTGAAATTTTCTCGTTCTTTCCCTTGCTTAGATTTCGAAGCCATCTAAATGTAAGAAAAAGAAAACGCAAAATAAATTAAAGGATCAAAAGAATAAGCTTATTTAAGCTTTAAAAAGCTTAAATAAAGCTTCAAATCCATGGATTAAACTCCAAAAATAAAAAATTTTCGGTTTTGCTCAAAAGTTGAAAAATCCATGGTGAAAATAAAAAATAAATGGATTAGAAGGTAGATCTGACCTCGAGATGAAGAAATCGAGTGATTCCAAGCTTAAAAACTCAAAAACTCTTGCCTAAAAATGGATCCTTAAGGTTGATTTTCATGAAAAATGGAAGAATAAGGGAGCTTAGGCGTCCTTAATGGCGTTGGTGGGTTTAAAAACCCGACTTTCAGGTGCAGGCTACCAGCGCTTAGGCGCCAAATTCTGGCTCCTAGGTGTCATACTCGCCTTACCAAAAATTTGATTTAAAAATTGTATTTTCCACCAAAACTTAACAAATTCGACTTCTAATTACTCACATGAGAGTATTACTTCAATTTCTAACTTCCAAACATTTCCACAAATAATTAAAATGATAATATAGATCCAACATTCAAACTCAAGATATAATCAAACTCTTCAACACCATTTCACATTTTTCCATTCCAAGCTCAAAAAATTCCAGAATAAGTACTATAACAAGGTTCAATATAATATATAGGATAAAAGAAAAAATGGAGGTGGCGACTGCTTGTGCTCTTCTAGGGTTTCAATGGAGCTGTTAACTGTCTTGGTGGCAGCGCAGCCTACTGGGATGGAGAAGGTAACTGGAAGGAAGAAGGAAGCCTGTCTTCTTTTCAAGATTCACTGGTACTGGCTTAGGAGTGGTTTTATACATTCTCAGGTATTTCTTTTTTGAATTTGTGGAAGTGGTTACTGTTCCATTGAAGTCATGGCAACAGATCTTACTAGAGCTGATCCTAACTTTGATGGGAGGGGCACATTTGCTGAAGTGATTGTTAGAAAGGAGGGAGGAACCACACTTGGGGACAAACTAGTTTTTCCCCAGTTATTCCATAATGCTATAAAAGGTAAGGCCGAATGCAAATTCATCAGAAAATGCACTAAAAAGGCTGGAAAGCTAGCACTAATTTTTACTGAGAAGGAGCTTGCTAAACTCTCTGAACCTTATAGATTCACCTTAGTTGGGAAGTTTCAGTTTGGACACCCCAAACTAGACATTCTTAGAAAAGCAGTGGATGACTTTAAACTATTGGGTAGCTTGAAAATAAGGGTCTTTGATAGCATACATATTATGTTGCAGCTCTCCTCGGAGGAGGATTAAGCTCAAATTTTTTTCCAAGAAGGTCATTATGATAGATGGGAAACCTATGAAACTGCTGAAATGGACATTGGATTTTGATCCTACCAAGGAACCACCAATTGTCCCTCTGTTGTTCAATCTACCCAAACTTAAGCTTCCCTTTAAAAATCACAGGATTATTTATGATATTGCTGACTCTATGGGGAGGCCACTAAAGCTTGACATACCATATGCTAATGTTACAAGGATTTCCAATGCTAGATTTCTGGTGGAAAGGGATATTACTCAGCCTTATATTCATGGTGTTTGGCTAGGCACTGCCAACAATGGGTATTGGCAACCCATTGTCATGGAATATCAACCATTATATTGTAAGCATTTCCATTTATTTGGTCATACTTTGGAGAAATGTTTCAAGCTGCATCCAGAACTCAGACCTTACAATGTGGCTAATAAAGGCACAAAAACTATTGAGCAAACTTCAGCCCCACAAGTTATTCCACAAGGCCCAGTTCAGGTGGGTCTAGCAGTTGTTCCAAAAACAGTAGAGTTACTGGCTGATCCTATTCAAGATGAACAGATATTACCACAACAAGACAAGTTACTAAATTTAGTCCCCTCTAGAGCTGGTGGGGATGCTACTGGGCAGTATGCTGATCAGACTATAGAAATTAGAGATCCTTTTGATGAGTTTGCACAGATCCAACACAATTCTTTAGAGCTCAACTCCCCTGAAGAAGAAGTTGTACCTTTCAGTTCTGAAGCAGGTGATACATTTATAACTCCCAAAGATCCAATTGCTGGTGACTCAGTTCAGCTTGTGCTTGATGAGCTAACCACAACAGCAGAGGGAGTCTGGTCTCAACAGAAAAGCAGGAGAAGGAGAAAAGACACTATGGAGCTACAAAATTTATCTAAATCAAACATAATTGGTATGGAAAACTCTTCAGCCACTCCCCTATGTTAACTAGGGCTAGTAAGGCTATTCATCATGATTAATCTTATTTGTTGGAATGTTAGGGGTGTTGCTAGTCCTGGCACCCTTAATAGAGTCCTACACTTAAACAAGACACACAAACTTTGGATTTTTCCTTTGCTAGAACCTTTGGTGCATACTAATATCTCTAAGATAACAAAAAAATTTCTTGGATTTCATTTTCAATCTAATTGTAACAATAAGATATGGGTTATTACAAGGAAGGAATTGAGTTGTAATATTGTGATGGATAACTATCAGTTTTTGCATCTTCAATTTGGGTTGGATCAATTCAATGGCTTTGCAACATTTGTTTATGCTGGCTGCACTAACACTAATAGGTCTTCTTTATGGGCTGAGCTGATTAATATCAGTGCTAATAACCCTTCCAACTGGATTGTTGGAGGGGACTTTAATTGTATCAGGGATCCTAGCGAGAAAAAGGGTGGTAGAACTCATGATTTATAATCCATGCTTCAATTCTCACAGAAAATAACTATAGCAGATCTCTTTGATATGGGTTTCATTGGGTTTCCTTTTACCTGGCAGAGGGTCAAACTTCTGGAGAGAATTGACAGAATCATGGCTAATGACTCTTGGTTGAATATATTTCCTATCACTCAGGTTCATCACCTTCATAGATCCACTTCTGACCATTCCCCTCTTTTGATTCAGATTTCCTTTTGCCCCTATAATGGTTATTCCCCCTTCAGATTTTTTAATGTGTGGAGTGAACACTCTAACTTTTTAGAGGAGGTGAAATTAGCTTGGACTGATCCATATTATCCTATCTGCAATC
This sequence comes from Papilionanthe hookeriana x Papilionanthe teres, assembly GCA_022702705.1. NCBI lineage: Eukaryota > Viridiplantae > Streptophyta > Magnoliopsida > Asparagales > Orchidaceae > Papilionanthe > Papilionanthe hookeriana x Papilionanthe teres. Next base: position 19,031,147 of record CM040432.1, on the reverse strand, counting down.
TAATTATTAAATTTTGGAGGTTACAAAAAAATGTGGCATATCATTTAAGGAACTGGAATAAACACAGCTTTGGTATTGTGTTTCAGCAAGTTAGAAATGTTGATATTAAAGTAGAACTGCTGGAAGCTAACCAAGACCAGGCATGGGACCATACTCAGGAGCTGATCACTGCACAAACTCAATTATTACAAGCTCTAGAAAGGGAAGAATTATTTTTAAAACAAAAAGCTGCTGTAAATAGACATCTATTTGGGGATAGGAACACTAAGTATTTCCATGCAGTGATTAAACACAGGAGGAAGATTAATGCAATTCTCAGAATAAAGGAACCTGATGGTAATTGGGTAACTGATCAACAGTGTATTGTTGACCTCATTTTTGATGAGGTCATCTCTTCTTCTTTTTAGTACTTAGGATCTAGCCTTAGGCTTTTCCTTTGACTATCTTAGAGGATTAGAATTGGGACCCACCACTTAGAAATTCAAACCACTTCTTAACTCCCTACAAACTCCACAAACTTGACTGAAGACCCCTAATCACCTAGAGGGTTGAAACCAAATGTGGAAGTTTAAAGGATGGGTTCCTATAGGACTCTTTGGCCTTAGGACTGCCCTGGGTGGCCTGGTCTGGTGAAGGACTGACTTACACACACACTACACTTATACACTACACTTATACACTACACTTTCACACACCTCCTAAAACCACACCCATGACCAAAACCTAACCCAAACTAACCCAATTCAACTCCAATTAATCCCAAACCATTTCTAAACCTTCATTAACATCCCCACAAACAAAACACTAACATGATTTACCTAAAATTTAGACCCAAACCCCACTCAAATTCAACCCAAAGCTAAAAGGCCCAATTTTGACCTAAACCCAAACCTAACCCAAATAAACCCAAACCCCAAAATCAAAACCCAACCAAAGCCAAAACTTTTTTGAAACACTCCCATAAACATTTCCCAACATTTATTTTACATCAATTTCAATCCTAGCCCAACATTGGCCCAAGTTAGCCCAATTTGACCTATATTGGCCCATTCACCAAAGAAGCCTAAATTCAACCCAATTCAAACCCAAATCACTCCCAACTTGCTTCAAATCACTCATGACACATCCATGAGCTAAACCCAACATTTGTTTGGCCCAATCCTTCACAAAATTCCCATCCATAAATTTATTTTCAAACCAAAAGCCCACTTTCTTAAACCTTCCTAAAAGCCCAAACTTCATGCTAAAGCCCATATGACACATTCTTGTCATCACTCCATTAATTGAAATTATTCCTAAAGCCTAAATCAATAATCAAATCATTCCAAATTAGGCTTTATCCAAATTCCATCAAAAATACCCAATATCCTTAAAAACCATTTTCATGAAACCAAGCCAAATTTTTCCAAAGCCAAATGGAGCCATGAAGCCACTCTTAAGCCACATGTAAGCCATGTGAGTTGCTCACATGTGACCTTACCACATTTGGCAAAAGGAAGGCCCCCTTTCCTAATCCTTCTTAAACCCTTTTTTACCTTAAGCATGTCACACACTAAACCATGCTTAGCCACCTCATCATGGATGGAGACCACACCATTTTCTCTTGGCTGAACCAAGTGATCCTTTTCAGCCCAAAACCAGGCCTTGGGTGGTGAACCTAGCCCAAAATCATGGGTTGACTCATTTGAACCCAAAATAGCCTTCCCCCCATTCCATTTCAATTCAACTCCTTTACACATGTCCATGGCCAATTGACTGCACTAAGCCCCGGCCCGACCTCCACGACCTTGAGGGTGACTCGACCACCGGCGGCCGCCCACCACAGCCGCCGGAAACCACCAGGCCGAGAGCTCACATGTGAGCCAAAACTTGGAATTCTCACCTGCTGAGCTGTCCCATCCTCAGTGGCCATTGCAGCTATTCTTCTCTTGCCAAGAGCAGCTGATCCCAAGCCTTAAACCCCCCTGGGAGGCCCTCCACCCTCTCCTATTTAAACACCACCCCTCTCAGCCATGAGAGGTGCTGAACCAGACCTTTCTGAAACCCTGCCAAAATTACTCCAGAACACCCCCCATACTTAGAGCAGTTGATCCTCAGTGATAATTTGCCCTAATCCCCACCAACAGAGCCCAATTTCTCAGCCAAAATTCCACCCAAAACTAGGACACTTCTCCACAGTGGATCAATCCTCAAATTGATTGGTCCTACACCTTCACCAGACCGAGGGAAGGAGTCCACCAAGCAAAGCCCCCTCTCCAGGTCACCCATCTGTTCCAGACTCCAAGCTTTGTGATCGGGCTTGGTCGAAATCATACCTAGGCAATTCACCAGACCAGGAGACTTCATCTGGAGCTTGCTAGGACCCAATCGAAGGTGACACAACCCTCAGATTGAAGCCACACTTCTCTGAGCAAAGGTATGAGCTAACTCTTTATCCCGAGCTTCTGGATATTCTCCATTTCAAATGCTTTAATTTCAATGCATGATCACCGTATAGATGTATTTGTCTCTTCAAGACGAATCCATAAAGCAAAAGAACAAGAAAATCCGTTGAGAAATGAGTGAGTTCTTAGGGTTTTAGTGTGGACGGCTCTCGGGTGAGGACGCTTGGGGACGATGAACGGATGTCGTTCATTCCATACACGCGCGGACGGACGGCCAGGATCGCGCCGGATGAGGAGATGGAACGATACAGCGGGCCCCCGGAGCGCTGAGTTGGATGGCGGCGTCGAATGGCAGCGCGACACGCGGCGTTTCGGAGGTACCGAGGATGGCGTGGCGTCGCGTGGATAAGTAGGAAATCAGGGTATTTTTTGATTTATTTAATTCCCTAAACTTCAAAAATGCATAACTTTGTGTAGGAAAATCAGAAAAATAAAATAAAAATACCCTCTTGCTCAGTGAACAGAGGAGAATAATGTGGAGAAGAAATCATTTAATTTCATCAAGTATTTTATTTTTAATGATTTATTTACCCTCTACATTGTTTTAATTCTCCATGCATATAGGAAATTCACCATGGCATGAGACCATAGGTCTTTTGAAGCCTCTGAATTTGGGAACATTCCCTGAATTTTCCAAAGTCAGAGGCCATCCCAATGAGAAGTTATTGATTTTTCAAATTCATGTTGCTGTTTTGAGTATTTTAAATCCAATAATTAGCATGTTGTGAAATAAATTCTAGGAAAATTTGATGATGTTTCTTATGACTCGGAGGACCCTAGGAAAAATAGGTTTTGAATTAACCCACTTGGAATAACCCTAATTGGCTTAAACACCCAAAATAGGTTCTTAATTAATTAGAGCTAATCATACATCAAATTGACTTGAAATCAATTCTCCACTAACCTTTAAGATTAGAGGAACCCACCATAAAAATTTGAAGTCAATTGGACTTGGTTAGCCCTACTAAATGGGTTGATTAAGTCATTTAGCCAATTTAAACTTTAAAAATTCATAACTTTCAAAATACTTTTCAAAAATTCACCAAATTGGTTTTGGAGCCTCTCTGATATCAGGGCAATTTAAGAAAAATAAAATTAAAATTTTCTAAAAAAGTTAATTTTTTGCATTATTTTAATATTTTAATAAATAAAAAATAATAAAAATCACAAAAATAATAAAATTCACCAAAATGTCATATTTTGGATTTTAATCACTTAGGAACAAACCTCATATTTTTCTTAGGTCTATTTGATGAGATATTAAATTTTAAAGCCCTAAGGTAACTTTAAAATTAAAAAAAATGTATTTTTTTAGCATTTCCACTAAAATAATTCTAATAAATCAAAGAAAAATCAGAAAATTGTAAAAATTGATTGTCTGATTTCCTTGACATCAGAGGGATTTTTGAAAAATATAAAAATTCATTTTTCAACCTTTATTTTATTTTTAAATTAATTAATACTCCAAAACTTAAAATAATTATAATAAAAATAATATAATTCAAAAAATCACCAAAATTGGTCCAAGTGGTCCTCTGGTCATTATGAATGTCCCATAATTTTCTTAAGGACAGAAACTTTCCCTTGGTCATATTATTAAATTTTCCTTGGAAATCTCTATTTTCCACCAAAAATAATTACACAAATAAATTAAATACAGAAAAAATCACATTTTCTCCTCTTATATTTTTATTGACATATGAGTGAAATCACATAAAAATTTCAAGTTCATTTAAGCTCAATTTAGTGAGTTATGAAATTATTAAGCTTGAAGGGCAAAATGGTAATTAAAATTTTAACCTTTAATAAAAACTTTAGGCTTAATAAAATTAAAGAGTAAAATATTTGATCCTAATATGATTTGGATGATTGAAATTTAAATAATTAAATAGTAGAAACCTACCAAACAATTTGAAAATAATTAAAATAAACCTTAATTAAATAATTAATTAAATTTGGAAGAATAATAAAATTAGAATTATTAAAATAGGGATATTATTAGGAAGAGATTTGTTATTTAATTTAAGAATCCCTAAATTAATCATCTCCATAATATTTAATTCCTAATTAAAATGATAATCCAAGTTTAAGATTTAAAATGTTAAAAGACTTAATCATTAAATTAAATTAAAGTTAAATTATATAAATTAAACCCTTTTAAAATTTCAATTAAATTAAAATTAAAACTAAAATTAAATTAAAATTTAAATTAAATTAAATTAAATTAAATTAAATTAAATTAAAACATATTAAATTAAATTAAATTAAATTAAATTAAATTAAATTAAATCAAATTAAATTAAAATTAAAACTAAACTAAATTAAATTAAATTAAAGTTAAATTAAATTGAATTAAAAAAAATAACATCACCTAAGACATAAAGAAATTCAAAATAAAGCAACTTGAACACTATTCCAAATTTAAACCCGATAACTGAAATTAAATTAAATCACAAACCATTTGAACATCAATTTGCCCTCAAAAGCTTTGGTTATCATAACTCCTAAACAGAACGTTAAATGAAATGTTACTTCACTTATAGGATATTCAAATGTCCTAGTTCACTGAGCAAGATAACAAAACTTGAATTCTCGGACAATTAATTCATTTGTATAATTAAATTCATTTGGACTTAAAACAATTCTAGCAATATTGAAAAGATGTTTAAGATTCTTCTTAAACACTTCCTCAATATGATAGGATATTTATAAGAACAATTAAACTTAATTGTTCTTTGATGAAGAAAATCGTCCTCAAACCAAAACACAAGAACCTAGACGTCATAGGAAATAACTAGCTATAGGATTAGGAATTTGGTAGAAAACCATAACCCTTCCCTTAGCTTTACCTAGGAACTTGTTTAAATATTCTAAATTATGTTTGAGTGCAGCTTGGGATGACGGGAAGACCCTCCAGGTACTCTTTTATTTTATTGCAATTTACTTTATTGCAATTTATTTAATCGCATCGCACTTACTTTTCTTGCATGATAAACAACTGTTGTATGAAAACCTACACTTTTAGGATAGTCCCTAAAACTGAAACCAAAACTAAATTAAAAGTCATTGCAAGATGAAATTCACCGCCACAATATTTCAAAATATAAAACAACTCAAAATTTAACCACAAACAGAACACAAAACTGCAATTACAACTAAATTAAAACGTCTTGTTGGATGATCGGGAATACCTCGGATGATGTAACCTACGTGTTGCTAACGGGATTTCCCACAGTCTAAATGAAAGTGTGGAACTCATTTAGTTGAGTTTAGCAAATTCATCTGGACTAAATGAATCTGATTAAAATAACGATGCCGGAAGGATGGAACCGTGGGATCATAACCGGTGTTGTTATAATCAACTTTAAGATTTGTTTTAATTAAAATATAAAAAATACTTGGAGATTAAGAATTTCTCTAAACCAAAACACTTTTCTCATCTCCTGATTTATGACTTCTAAAACTAAACCTCTGCAACAACAAGAAGCTCGGAGCATGGTGGGCAGCACGACCATCGTCATCAGCAAAACCTGAATCTGCTTCAGCAAAACATTCTTAAGAATTGAATAACTAAGCCATAGGATTTCGAGGTAGTTTGCCTAGTGCAACATAAATTCTCAACTCTTCGTTAGGCATTTGCATGATCATGTCATGTAAATTAAGCCCTAACCAGTCTTAGGACTCCGAGGTAGTCGTTTGATACGACATAAACCCTCACATCTTCAAGGCTATTTGTATGATTTTATCATACAGTATAAGTCTAAATTAATTAAAATTGGCAAGATTAAAATACTAAATAAACATTAGGACTTTCCTAAATCCAAGCCAAACAATAGGATAGTTGCGAAATTACCGAAGTTCGCTTCGAATCTGTGATTTCTCCTACCTTTCTTCCTTTGGATTCCCAAAACAAAATGTTCCAAATTTGATTCATTCCCTATTGAAATTCCAAAATTCAATCCTTTGAAAACTTAAACTTTGAAATTCTTGAGAGCAGAACTACTGATTATTATCGAGAGTTTTCTTAAGTGATTCCCGTCACTTAAGATGTAATTAACTATAGGGGCTTGCCCTTATAGGAAATTTTAAGAACCCAGGTAATATAAACCCTTTTTAATGCTTTCATATTAAGCAGGGGAATTTGTCATCTTATAAAATTGGTTCGCAGACCAAACGGATGTCATAAATCTTCTAGTTTATTTAATCGAGCCCCATCACCAAACAGTGTGTCTATTCTTAGAGATAGATACACAGTTTGTGATGCGGTGCTCGTTTATATAAACTATTCGGGATGTGAGATCGAGCTTGATTTCATATCTTAAAATTTTCAAATTTAAAATTATTTTCAAAATCAAATACTACTTTTCAAATTATTTATTTAAATTAAATTAAAAATTCACCGACAATTTCTGTTAGGAGACCCCCTTTTCAAAACACACAACCTAAAAATAAGTTGTACAACTTCTGGCGACTCCGCTGGGGACAATTCCTCTCTCCATTTTAATCAGACAATTCTGCTTTCAAAAATCGGTAGTGTATCCATGTTCCTAGTTGATCAAACTGCCCTTCTTTCCGTTGGAATACTATGTTCATTTCTACCTTGAACAAGTATAGCCAACATTCTCTCGGATTTAGGAGCCACTGTTTAGACACCCCTAAACAGAGAGGTTCTAAAATCCTTTCTACCTCATTTCTGAGGTGGGGTGGACCCCCAATAGGTATTACTTTAGGAGCGGTCTTGCGGGTCGAGAAGTTTCTGCGAGACTTTCTCTTCCTTTTCCAGTTCCTAATCAATTCCTTTTACCCTTCCTACAACTCTCCTTCTTTTAATAATTCTCCTTCCTAACGAAGAAATCTTTTCGAAAAAACAATTTTCCTTTAATACCACAAATACACTAAGATAAACAGAAATGTGTTCGGACTCTTTCTTTTTTGTCATAAGTTATACGATTAGAAGAAGCACGATTCGGGGACTAACACTTGGAATCTGCCCTGCAGAAATGGAAGCCCCAAAACTGATCTTCTCCTTCGTCAACGGACTTGACCTGGCCGTATTCAAGGACGAACTGCCTGACAATGGAATTATTTGATTCGTACAAGGATTCGGGGACACCGACATCAAAATCTCCGACGTCACTCTCTTTTCACTCACAAGCAAAGTACCAGAAACTGAGAAGCTGTTGATTGAGTTCAACCTCAGGTCAACTCACGAATTCCCTCCTCTCGCAAAAGATTCCAACCGAGAGGAGTACTCGCCGTCCACGAAGGACCGTTGTTGCTACTCCCACCGGTCTAGTTGCCTCCGCACCTACCCCGGCTCCTCGCCAAACTAAAGGGGAAGGAAATTCGAACTATGGTGAACCCGTTACCGTGGAGGGTACGGACCTTCCGTGAGACCTTCGTTTTTGAAATCGGGTCCAGCTCAAGAATTCCATAGCCGACACGGACTCGCAGAAGGAACGAAGTAGAAGGATTGCTAGAGAAGCCGTAGCTGCTGAAGTTGCTTTCCTAGAAGAAATCCCAGAACTGCCCGAGTATACACCGCTGCCTGAATACATACCACTTTTGGGAGGAAGTAGATTCCATACCCTCTCCGCCGCAGAGGATGAAGAAAATGTTCGCAAGATTGCTGCCGCATTGCCTCAGCCCGTATATTACAACGATAGCCGTAAGAAAAGGGCTAGAATTATGCCATTTGCTCGACTGCAAACCTTGATAGAAAAGTTGGCAAAGAAGGAAAAATGCCCTGTATCAGAAATTATGAGAAGGATAGGGTGGGTGCCGGCCAAATCTCATCTTGGGCCGCGAGTAGAACCTGCTATCACTGCAGAAAAGCCAAATAAGAGAATGAAAGCTAGTCCGCCCGTCGTTGTTTCAGGACTACAGATTAGGGAGGATACCATCTTCCAGCATTTGGCTGACATACCATCCGGTCCCAGACCTTCTGCTGCTAGAAGGATGGTATGGCATCCCACTACCGGACAATTAAGATTAAAACAACAACCTGAAAAGGAAAGTCTCGTCAGGAGACTTGAGTCCGAAGAAAGTGCTACCGCAGTAAAGGGGACTCATGAGAAGGAAACCCGACAACTATCGCATGACAACTGCAAGGATGTACAGAAAAGACCACTAGAAGATGCTATGGAAAAGTTAAGGACTGATATTCGACGATTAGCAAGGGAGAGAGAAGAGAAATTCGGAGATGAGATTGACTCGTCGAGTTCATGGATGATGAATATGCGGAAATTAACATGGTTGATACACGAGCTTCGTCGGCTTCACAAGGTGCTCCCGCGGCCACGTAAAGAGAGGAGCCGGAAGTAATGAGGAGGCGAGCTTCAAGAGAAAGATGATACAATCGCCCAAATGGCAAAAAGGATGGAAGAGATGGTTGTAGCCCTAGCCACTCTCCAGAGTCAAGTTCAACCCCAAAGAGAAACACCCCCAGAAGTCATTCACATTGTAGACGGAGGAAAGGAGATTACGTCCATCAACGGGGATGATCAATTAAAGAAGGATACAACACAAAACATGATTCCTAAAAATGATATTAAGAACATGGTGGAACAGTAGGTGCGAGAATCCTTGGCACAATCAAAGAGCGGGACATCCATTCGGACGGGTAGACCTTAACCTTAAGAATTCGACGTTGTCCAATATCCGAAAGGCTTTGTACCACCTCTGTTCAAGACCTTTGATGGAACCGGAAACCCTCGGCAGCATGTTGCACATTTTCGTGCCAGTTGTTGCAATGCCGGCGGAAGTGATGCCTTACTCTTCAGACAATTTGTCAGCAGCCTATCAGGGATCGCCTTTGATTGGTATGCGGAATTACCAAACAGTTTGGTGAAGACATTTTCTGAACTAGAGAACCTCTTCATCAAGCGATTTGCCGGAGCTCAGCACCACATAACTATAGGTGATTTAGTGGTAGAGAAGCAGAAGCCGAACGAAACTTTGGTGGACTACATACTTCGATGGAGGAACCTAAGTATGAAGTGTGAGCCACAACTACAAGAACAGCACGCAGTCGGCATTTTACTTAAGAGCATTCATGGCCCGATAGCACTTCTCCTCAAGGGATTTACTATTAAGACTTTCGAGAAGGCCGGAAGCTTACAAGAGGAGGCGAAACAATTAAGTTTCACCGACAAAACAGACAAACAGAAGCCCGTGAAAACTTTTGAAAAGAAATCTGGGATCGTTGCAGCAGTCGACAAAGGCAAGCAACCGATACAAATATCGTCAGAACGGCCGCAGCAACCTCAACAGAATTACTAGCAACCCCGACCCAGCTATCAGTCATCTCTACAGTATGAACAACCGCCTCATCCGCAACGTACGTTAAGGAAGCTTCTGAGCAGGGAGTATCCGTTCAAGAATGAGGCAGTGTCGAAAATGTTCCGCAGTCTGATGAAGACTCCAGATTTCCAACTACCAGAACCTAAAAGACCCGAAGAAGTCGACAAGAAAGGTGATCCCAACTTTTGCCCTTACCACCGGATGCTTGGACACAAGATAGAAGATTGTATTACCTTCAAAAGTTGGCTCAACGACAATCTTCGGAAAGGGAATATAACGATCCCGAAGGAATACATGAAGGAACCCCATAAAGGAGGTTCCGTCAATGTTGTCTCGACTGATCTCATTGTTCCGATAGATCCCTATGCGACTGATGATGGATGGGCTATCGCTTGGACAAGGTCTTCGAAAAAGATTTTGGATCACATCCAAACCGCTTCGGTGCGAGCCTCAATTCAGAGTTCGAAACCTGTTAAGTCGACACTGTCACTTGCGATAGAAGAACCACCTCAACAAGAGATGATTGAAGAGAAGAAGAAATTAGATGAAGAAGAGAAGACTGAAGCTCTTAAGGCTAGACTAGGGGCTGCTTATCCTTGGATAGTTGTTTCCGATTCAGGGGAGAAATCTCTCGAACCTCTGACTCTGTATGATTATCTGCCCACTCCGATGGGATCTTATAATGATAAGGATTATAGTGTTGGCTACATTTTGACTGTTTCTAACGATTACGTAACTAGCGACAATCCGGACATCGATTTCGATACAAATGACAATTCTCAAATCATACAAAATCTTGACGATCACAATGACGAAGAAGACATCCATCAAGGAGGCTACAAGAGTTCAACAAGCAACGAATCTATTTTCGAGTTTCGAGGAGCTCCAATCACAATAGAGTTAGAGCCTTCAGACTCCGAAGCTAATCCAGAAGGACCTGTCATTCCGATTCAGAAGTAGACATCAACAAACTCAATACTAGATTCAGAAGAAATTACAGCAGTTAACTTGAGAAGTGGAAGAGTTCTACCTCCGAGAATGGGTCCAAAGGACAAAGGAAAGCAGGTGGTTGTTCAGGAAGAGCCAACCCCGACAGCAAAAATACCCATTCGAGAAGAAGTCGAGACACATGAAAATAAAGTGGACTACAACGTGCTAGCCCATCTTAGGAAACAACCGGCCAAACTGAGCATCTACGACGCTCTCATCTTATCAAAGGAGATTAGAGAAGCTCTGATCAAGGCCTTACTTGATCCAGAAATTTGCTTAGCTCAAATGGCCGGAGATTCCTTAGATGAGGTTTGCTCGTTAAAGGAACGACGAGGTGTCACCTTCACAGTACAATGACCTACTACTTGGGACGGCAGACTACAACCGACCGTTGTACATTTCGATTACAATAGGGAAGTTTACACTCTCCAGAGTATTGGTGGATCTAGGAGCATCAATCAACATAATGAATCTTTGAACGCTAGCATACTTGGAAATTGATGCTCGCGAGCTTGAAGCGTACAAAATGTTATAAAGAGGATTCAACCAGAAAGGAGAAAGAGCCCTCGGATCAATAACACTACTAATGAAGACCGGTGACTTAGCAAAGATAACCGCAAAATTTCACATAATTGATTCAGAAACGTTATTCAACGCTCTACTGGGCCGACCATGGATACATGAAAATCGGATGGTACCATCGTCTCTACATCAGTGCATTAAATACTATGATGGAGGGGAACAGTGCATCAAAGGTGACTTACAACCATTCTCCTTACATGAAATTGGAATCCATGAAGATGCAGCTTATTATGCACCTCCGAAGAAAACAATCTTCTCCAGAGATACCATAACGAATGAAGCAAAGGGAATTTGGGATGACGAAGAACCTGAAGTTCTTGTCCAACAGTCACTCACCACTCTCTTACGGTGACATGGTGAAGGTTTCTCCACAACTCACATCCGAGGTCGAGGCCGGGGACGAGGTCGTGGCAGAGACATTAGGACAGTTGGACAGAGGAAACCAGCCATCAATGTTGATTGGGAAGACGAGCTTCGAAGAAGAAAAAGAAATCAAGCAAGAAGCAACGACAATAAGTCGGAAGGAGCCGCAATTCAGGATCTCGCTCGAAGATGAAAAGAATGAAGAATATAAATCGATGTACGAGAAGATTAACCACTATGTACATATTATGACCCTGACCCCGATCCATTCTAATAAGATCGAGGGTATGAATAAAATCGAGGGTATGGTGGTCAAAGAGGTACGTAGCGGCGATGCTAAGCCAATCAAATTCTACCGTGGTGCTCCTTCCTCCAAAACTGAAAATAATGTACAATTTGAAGATGTCACTTCATCAAAATTAATGGAATTACCTTTTGAGTGGTACTCTCCATGTGTTCAAAATTTAATTCAGTGCGGTTTCTTACCTCGACAATGGACAAAAGGTCAATCACAACATTTTGAAAAATTATGGAATAACTCCGGTCGTCCACCCAATTCAAAGCATGGTCTCGGATTCGGCACAGTAGGATCAGTTGATGATACTGAATTTTGCTTGGTTGTCACTTGCGAGTCTAATGAAAACTGCATGGAAACTACAGAAGAACTCGAAGATTTACAAATTGGAGAAGCTCCACCAGAATTCGAAGAAGAGATTAAATCTACAATAGATGAGTTAACGGAAGTTAACTTAGGTACTAGCGAAGAGCCTAGACCTACCTTTGTTAGCTCCTTACTCAATAAAGAAGACTCCGAAGAAATAATCAAGTTATTAATGGAATTTAAAAACTGTTTTGCTTGGAGCTACGATGAGATGCCGGGATTAGCTCCGGAGGTCGCAGTCCATAAGCTAGGAGTGGATCCTACTTCGTCCCGACCGGACAAGGTCCCGGAAGAATGCGTCTAGAAATCGAACAACAAGTCATAGCCGAAGTTAAAAAGCTAATAGACGCTAAATTTGTCCGTGAAGAACAATACCCGACTTGGTTAGCCAATGTGGTACCGGCTAGGAAGAAGAATGGTCGGATCGGAATTTGTGTGGATTTTAGAGATTTAAACAAGGCATGTCCAAAGGATGAATTCCCTCTACCGATCCCGCAATTAATGATCAACATTGCTTCGACACATGAAATATTCTCATTCATGGATGGATCTTCGTGATACAACCGGATAAAAATGGCTCCGGAAGATGAAAAACTTACAGCATTCGAACGCCGATTGGAGTGTATTGCTACACGAAGTGATGCCATTCGGACTGAAGAACGCAGGAGCAACATACCAGAGAGCGATGACAAGAATTTTTGATGATCTCATCCACAATCAAGTCGAATGCTACGTGGACGATGTGGTCATCAAAAGCAAAGGAAAACCACCTGTATGATTTGAAAATTGTTTTCGAACGATTAAGACAATTTAACCTTAGGATGAATCCCTTAAAATGCGCCTTCGGCGTCACCTCTTGGAAATTCTTAGGATTCGTTGTCCGACATCGTGGAATTGAAATCGACCCGGAAAAGATTAAAGCTATCTTAGAAATGCCGCCTCCCAAAACCTTAAAACAACTACGATCTTTTCAAGGGAAGCTGGCATACCTTCGACGCTTTATCTCAAACTTGTCGAGTAGGTGTTAGCCTTTCTCGGCACTAGTTAAAAAGGACGCCAAATTTATTTGGGAAGAGAAATGCCGAAGGCCTTTGAGGACATTAAACAATATTTAATGACACCTCCCGTCTTAGCAGCCCCGAGTCTCGGTGTAGACCGCGATACTTTATACCGCGGCTTTGGACGACTCACTCGAGCCCCGTTAGCCTGAGTCAATGATGAGGGTAAAGAAAATGCTCTTTACTACCTAAGCCGTCATTTACTTCCAACGGAAATAAGGTATCCCGCAATTGAAAAGCACTCGTTTGGCCTCGATCTTTTCCGCTCAAAAGCTCGAGCACTACATGCTTTCTCATAAGGTCAACTCGATCTCGAAATTTAATCCATTGCAATATTTGATGACTCGTCCAACGCTTTCCAACAGACTTGCCGGATGGTCAATGATATTATTGCAATTCGATATAACTTTCGTGCCTCTTCGTGCCGTAAAGGGACAAGTCCTAGCAGACTTCTCGCAAAGACACCCTTTGCCGGCAGAATCTCCTCTCATCGATGATTTGCCGGATGAACAAATAATGAGCCTAGAAGACCCCGATGATCGACGTTGGGAATTATATTTTGACGGAGCATCTTCAAGCACACAAAGACGAAGAATCGCAAGCGATAGTGCCCGGTAAGGCAGGAATCGGACTAATCTTTATAACACCGGAGCGGGGGATGTTAAGATACTCCTACCACTTGACAGAGCCGTGTACAAACAACGAAGCAGAATACGAGGCCCTCATAACAGGATTGGAATTAGCTATTCAAATGGGGATAACAGACATCAACATCTACGGGGATTCGCAGCTAATCATTCAACAGATCGCCGGACAGTACAGGATTTTAAAGCCAAGACTCGAGCAATACTTCCAGTATGCCATACAGTTGTTGGAACAGATTCTGAATGTGACAATGTACAAAATTCCCAGGAAAGAAAACACTTTAGCAGATGCGTTAGCCCTTCTCGCAAAAGAATTTGCTTGTTTGCAAGATGAGTCAGTAGAAGTGTCAGTTCACGGACGTCAGGTCCTATCATAGCTCGACATAGACACAATACACAAATCAGAAAAAGAAAAAGAATCAGTTGCAACGAAGTGACGTAAAAACACGGAAGATTGGCGACGACCATTAATGAACTACCTGCAAACAGGAAAACTACCAGACGATAGGTCGCTAGCCCATCAGATCAAGAAAAGAACTTTGTCCTACGCATTAATAAACAACACGTTATATAGAAGGTCTTTCGATCAAATGTGGCTAAGGTGCCTAAGCGGGTCCGAGGCCCGTGAAATTGTTAAAGAGGTGCATTCGAGACTCCGTGGTGCTCACCGATCGGGTCCGAAGATGAAGATGAAAATTAAAAGACTAGGGTACTACTGGCCCTCGATGATGACCGACTGCATGAAAATCGCCAAGAGCTGTCATCAATGCCAAGTGCACGGAGTGGTTCTACACCAACCTCAGAATGTGCTACATCCGACAATTACGTCGTGGCCATTTGAATGTTGGGGCACGGATATAGTGGGTCCAATAGAACCACCATCTTCAAAAGGACATCGCTTCATTCTTGCGGCTACAGATTACCTTTCCAAGTGGGCAGAGGCTTGAAAAAGTATTACGCTACCTGATGTTTCGAAGGAATGAGTTCTTCATCCCTAGAAGCACGGGCGAAGTAATTACTTATGACTGGGTCCGAACCCAAAAATAATAAAAAATGTGCTAAAATAAATAAAATCGTGATAATAAAGTTTTCCTTGTTTTCTCTTCCATAACAAAATCTCTTTCCTGATCTTATCCCACTTCATTCCCGTTAAATTTTAAAATACAAAAAGTAATAAAAAAAACAAAAAAAAACTGTCTTAAATAAACATTTTCTTAATGTTCTTGTTCTTAGTACAGCCCCTGATCCTTTTCCTTGTCTTTTCGCAGGGAAATATTGAACGGGCGGTTGGTCCTGAACTTTAGAAATGGCGTAAGCCTTGCACTCGACGAAAAGAGGGTGAAAGATGGAGCGATCATCGAGATTGACTCAGACTTCGCACCAGCGGGCCTCGCAATACGAGGAAAGTGACTGGGTCCCAGTTGACCGAGAGGAATTGCCCAGTCAGACAGTAATGAAAGTGGGTGGCCCAAGCCACCAATCCAGTAGCAAGAAAAGGAAAGCAAACGCTGAAGAAGACAAGAGTATCAAGTCTGTAGTCGCTACAGTAGAGGGCAGGCTTGTCAGCGCCGCGCCCACAGAAATTCAGGAAGTACGAAGAGCTACTCTCACGGCAACCCAGCGAAGAAATAAAAATCGCCGTATCCGCAAGATGTTAACTAAACTAGCAGCGGACCAGCACGACGAGGCAGTTGCTACTGCCAGTACATACACTTCAAGGACGCCGACTCACTGGGTACTCGAAGGAAGGAGGCCGACTCCGAGGATAACGAAGAGAACAGGGAAATCTTAAGAAGAACGAAGAAGGAAGGCTACAACGCCACTAGATAAAGGCCGCCGCAATGCATAACCTTGTTGCGAAGCAACCCCGGAGGATGTCCCGACGTACACCATCCCCGAGGAGCCGAGGTATGCGGGGAGAACGTGAAGGGATTGAGCCGTATATCCCACGAGACGTCACCGGGCCTCGCCATTTGCAAATTATTCCGGAATACGAGCTAGAAAGAATGCGGAATGTCGAAAAGAAAACTTTCGAATACTTCGAGAGAATCGAGTCAGGAGGATCAATATACTAGAAGGCCTCGAGCTACATACAGACGTGTTCTCAGAATACGAACAACAACAAATCGTGGACTGCATCCAGGATTTGAAAAGAATGGGCCGAGCAGGCCGCCTAAGAGAAAACACTTACTCGGAACCCCGGAGATGGATGCCAGGGAAAGGGAGAATTACCATACAATGTGGATGCTGCTACAACTTCGCAGAAGACAGGAAGGGAAACCCACCAGGGATACTCCGTCATGGCCAGGTGGATCCAATGCCATTAGTCATCAAAAGGATGGTAAAGAGAATGATAACATGGAGGGTACTACCAGCAGATTGCATACCCAACAGTTGCATCATTAATATTTACAAGCAGGGTGACTGCATACCCCCGCACATAGATCACCACGACTTTGTTAGACCTTTCTGCATAGTTTCTTTTCTGAACGAGTGTAATATCATGTTCGGATCCGACCTCCGGATAGCAGGCCCAGGTGAGTTCCGAGGGCCAGTAAAGATACCATTACCGGTAGGTTCCGTCATGATACTAAAGGGCAACGGAGCAGATGTCGCTAAACATTGCATACCGGGAGTACCCGTGAAGCGGATCTCAGTTACTTTTAGAAGGATGGATGACAAGAAAGCACCCTACCACTTCCAGCCAGACCCGGAGCTAGAGAGCCTCCGGCCTTACGAGCTGTGAGTTACATGGAAAATATCACATCTCCAACGTACATCCATACAACATCCTTGCCAAGGATGACTTGGAAGGTGATGTTATTGACTATGTACCTCACTATTTAGACGTGGATTTCAGACAGATACCTTTTTGGATGGATCGATAAAGATCATACATAGTCCGTTTTGAGTCTATATGGATTGTATGAGATGTATTCCAGATCGAGTTGTATGATGTATCTTCAACATGATTGGAATGAAAGTGACCATGTCACATTTTTGGCCTTCACCTCTTTTGTGCAAGTTGACTGAGAAACGCCATTAAAGTTAAATGAACTTCGAACAAAGAACAGAAAAGAAACAAAAAAGAATAAAAGAAAACTTTCCTTAAAAATCTAAAAAATGATGAACACCAAATTCACATGAACATTAAATGAATGATAAAATAAATTTGAATCGTTAAAGACAAACAAAATGAACACAAACTTCAAATTCAATCTTTCCAAATTTCAAATCAAATCTCAATCAAATTTCAAATTCAATCTTTCCATATTTCAAATCAAATCTCAATCAAATTTCAAATTCAGTCTTTCCAAGTTTCAAATCAAATCTCAATCAAATTCCAAATTCAATCTTCCAAATCCGAAATCAAATCCGTTCTACTCTCTCCCTTGTCTGGGATTAAAGCGGTTGATTCCATTGACACGGATCGAATCTGATGGCGGGGAATTGTATCCAATCCAAACCAGCAACTTCCGATCAACTCTTTTGAAAGGGATACGTAACATCTACATATTCCCTCCTAATCTATTTCCTTCCATGAAAGTCTTTTACAACTTTCATGAAATTCTCGAAACACCAAAATTTTGCACTGCAAATCTTTGCAAAATCAATTACATCAAATTCAAACTTTTGAGGTTGAGGATTTTACATCTGAGACTGCATTGCCTTAGGATTCTTTCCCTATCGCAATGAAATACATCAAATTCAAACTTTTGAGGTTGAGGATTTTACATCCGAGACTGCATTGCTTTAGGATTCTTTCCCTATCGCAACGAAATACATCAAATTCAAACTCTTGGGGTTGAGGATTTTACATCCGAGACTGCATTGCTTTAGGATTCTTTCCCTATCGCAATGAAATACATCAAATTCAAACTTTTGAGGTTGAGGATTTTACATCCGAGACTGCATTGCCTTAGGATTCTTTCCCTATCGCAATGAAATACATCAAATTCAAACTTTTGAGGTTGAGGATTTTACATTTGAGACTGCATTGCCTTAGGATTCTTTCCCTATCATAATGAAATACATCAAATTCAAACTTTTGACGTTGAAGATTTTACATCTGAGACTGCATTGTCTTAGGATTCTTTCCCTATCGCAATGAAATACATCAAATTCAAACTTTTGAGGTTGAGGATTTTACATCCGAGACTGCATTGCCTTAGGATTCTTTCCCTATCGCAATGAAATACATCAAATTCAAACTTTTGGAGTTGAGGATTTTATATCCGAGACTGCATTGCTTTAGGATTCTTTCCCTATCGCAATGCAATACATCAAAATCAAATTCTTGGGGTTGAGGATTTTATATCCGAGACTGCATTGCTTTAGGATTCTTTCCCTATCGCAATGAAATACATCAAAATCAAATTCTTGAGGTTAAGGATTTTACATCCAAGATTGCATTGCTTTAGGATTCTTTCCCTATCGCAATAAAATACATCAAAATCAAATTCTTGGGGTTGAGGATTTTACATCCGAGACTGCATTGCTTTAGGATTCTTTTCCTATTGCAATGAAAAACATCAAAATCAAACTCTTGAGGTTAAGGATTTTACATCCAATACTGCATACTCTAAGATCTCTCCTCGTTGCAATGATTCAATCCAATCAATTCAATTTTCTTTCGAGGTTAAAGATGTTACATCTAAAACCACAAAATTCCAATTTTTATTTCAAGTTCAAATCCCTTCAAATTAATTTTGACAAAACTTCAATTTAAACTAAAACTCAAACTGAAATCTAAGCTCACATATCACAACTTAAACTAAAACAAAATAAAATCTAAATTGAAATTCCCCCAGGTCATGTGATTTGGGATTCACCTCCTTTTCCTTTCCCCAGCGAGAGTTCAGGAATCTCCAGTCTCAGAGATATACTTGACGCTCCCCAGCGAAAATTCTTCTACTTCATCCTAAGTTTGTCACTTGGACATCTGTGTTGGTTTTGTTGATCTTTTCGGTCAACGCCAATACGCGCGGTGTGCTTGGTTAGCACACCACACCTATTGGGGGTCCATTTGTTGACCTCATTTTTGATGAGGTCATCTCTTCTTCTTTTTAATACTTAGGATCTAGCCTTAGGCTTTTCCTTTGACTATCTTAGAGGATTAGAATTGGGACCCACCACTTAGAAATTCAAACCACTTCTTAACTCCCTACAAACTCCACAAACTTGACTGAAGACCCCTAATCACCTGAGGGTTGAAACCGGATGTGGAAGTTTAAAGGATGGGTTCCTATAGGACTCTTTGGCCTTAGGACCGCCACGGGTGGCTCGGTGCAGTGAAGGGCTGACTTACACACACACTACACTTATACACTACACTTATACACTACACTTTCACACACCTCCTAAAACCACACCCATGACCCAAACCTAAACCAAACTAACCCAATTCAACTCCAATTAATCCCAAACCTTTTCTAAACCTTCCTTAACATCCCCACAAACAAAACACTAACATGATTTACCCAAAATTTAGACCCAAACCCCACTCAAATTCAACCCAAAGCTATAAGGCCCAATTTTGACCTAAACCCAAACCTAACCCAAATAAACCCAAACCCCAAAATCAAAAACCAACCAAAGCCAAAACTTCTTTGAAACACTCCCATAAACATTTCCCAACATTTATTTTACATCAATTTCAATCCTAGCCCAACATTGGCCCAAGTTAGCCCAATTTGACCTATATTGGCCCATTCACCAAAGAAGCCCAAATTCAACCCAATTCAAACCCAAATCACTCCCAACTTGCTTCAAATCACTCATGACACATCCATGAGCTAAACCCAACATTTGTTTGGCCCAATACTTCACAAAATTCCCATCCATAAATTTATTTTCAAACCAAAAGCCCACTTTCTTAAACCTTCCTAAAAGCCCAAACTTCATGCTAAAGCCCATATGACACATTCTTTTCATCACTCCATTAATTGAAATTATCCCTAAAGCCTAAATCAATAATCAAATCATTCCAAATTAGGCTTTATCCAAATTCCATCAAAAATACCCAATATCCTTAAAAACCATTTTCATGAAACCAAGCCAACTTTTTCCAAAGCCAAATGGAGCCATGAAGCCACTCTTAAGCCACATGTAAGCCATGTGAGTTGCTCACATGTGACCTTACCACATTTGGCAAAAGAAGGGCCCCTTCCCTAATCCTTCTTGAACCCTTTTTTACCTTAAGCATGTCACACACTAAACCATGCTTAGCCACCTCATCATGGATGGAGACCACACCATTTTCTCTTGGCTGACCCAAGTGATCCTTTTCAGCCCAAAACCAGGCCTTGGGTGGTGAACCTAGCCCAAAATCATGGGTTGACTCATTTGAACCCAAAATAGCCTTCCCCCCAATCCATTTCAATTCAACTCCTTTACACATGTCCATGGCCAATTGACTGCACTAAGCCCCGACCACGACCTCCCCGACCTTGAGGGTGACCCGACCCCGGCCGGCCGCCCACCACAGCCGTCGGAAACCACCAGGCCGAGAGCTCACATGTGAGCCCAAACTTGGAATTCTCACCTGCTGAGCTGCCCCATCCCCAGTGACCATTACAGTTATTCTTCAATTGCCAAGAGCAGCTGATCCCAAGCCTTAAACCCCCCTAGGAGGCCCTCCACCCTCTCCTATTTAAACACCACCCCTCTCGGCCATGAGAGGTGCCGAACCGGACCTTATCGAAACCCCTGCCAAAATTGCTCCAGAACACTCCCCATACTTAGAGCAGTTGATCCCCAGTGACAATTTGCCCTAATCCCCATCAACAGAGCCCAATTTCTCAGCTAAAATTCCACCCAAAAATAGGACACTTCTCCACAGTCGATCAATCCTCAAATTGATTGGTCCTACACCTTCACCAAACCAAGGGAAGGAGTCCACCAGCAAAAGCCCCCTCTCCAGGTCACCCATCTGTTCCAGACTCCAAGCTTTGTGATCGGGCTTGGTCGAAATCTTACCTAGGCAATTCACCAGACTAGGAGACTTCATCTGGAGCATGTTGGGACCCAATCGAAGGTGACACAGCCCTCAGATTGAAGCCACACTTCTCTGAGCAAAGGTATGAGCTAACTCTTTATCCCGAGCTTCTGGAGATTCTCCATTTCAAATGCTTTAATTTCAATGCATGATCACCATATAGATGTATTCGTCTCTTCAAGATGAATCCATAGAGCACAAGAACACTAAAATCCGTTGAGAAATGAGTGAGTTCTTAGGGTTTTAGTGTGGACGGCTCTCGAGTGAGGACGCTTGGGGACGATGAACGGATGTCGTTCATTCCATACACGCGCGGACGGATGGCCAAGATCGCGCCGGATGAGAAGATGGAATGATACAGCGGGGCCCCGGAGCGCTGAGTTGGATGGCGGCGTCGAATGAAAGCGCGACACGCGGCGTTTCGGAGCTGCCGAGGATGGCGTGGCGCCGCGTGGATAAGTAGGAAATTAGGGTATTTTTTTGATTTATTTAATTCCCTAAACTTCAAAAATGCATAACTTTGTGTAGGAAAATCAGACAAATAAAATAAAAATATCCTCTTGCTCAGTGAACAGAGGAGAATAATGTGGAGAAGAAATCATTTAATTTCATCAAGTATTTTATTTTTAATGATTTATTTACCCTCTGCATTGTTTTAATTCTCCGTGCATATAGGAAATTCACCATGGCATGAGACCATAGGGCTTTTGAAGCCTCTGAATTTGGGAACATTCCCTGAATTTTCCAAAGTCAGAGGCCATCCCTATGAGAAGTTATTGATTTTTCAAATTCACGTTGCTGTTTTGAGTATTTTAAATCCAATAATTAGCATGTTGTGAAATAAATTCTAGGAAAATTTGATGATGTTTCTTATGACCAGAGGACCCTAGGAAAAATAGGTTTTGAATTAACCCACTTGGAATAACCCTAATTGGCTTAAACACCCAAAATAGGTTCTTAATTAATTAGAGCTAATCATACATCAAATTGACTTGAAATCAATTCTCCACTAACCTTTAGGATTAGAGGAACCCACCATAAAAATTTGAAGTCAATTGGACTTGGTTAGCCCTACTAAATGGGTTGATTAAGCCATTTAGCCAATTTAAACTTTAAAAATTTATAACTTTCAAAATACTTTTTAAAAATTCACCAAATTGGTTTTGGAGCCTCTCTGATATCAAGGATATTTAAGAAAAATAAAATTGCAATTTTCTAAAAAAGTTAATTTTTTGCATTATTTTAATATTTTAATAAATTAAAAATAATAAAAATCACAAAAATAATAAAATTCACCAAAATGTCATATTTTGGATTCTAATCACTTAGGAACAAACCCCATATTTTTCATAGGTCTATTTGATGAGATATTAAATTTTAAAGCCCTAAGGTAACTTTAAAATTAAAAAAAAATGTATTTTTTTAGCATTTCCACTAAAATAATTCTAATAAATCAAAGAAAAATCAGAAAATTATAAAAATTGATTCTATGATTTCCTTGATATCAGAGGGATTTTTTAAAAATATAAAAATTCATTTTGCAACCTTTATTTTATTTTTAAATTAATTAATACTCCAAAACTTAAAATAATTGTAATAAAAATAATATAATTCAAAAAATCACCAAAATTGGTCTAAGTGGTCCTCTGGTCATTACGAATGTCCCATAATTTTCTTAAGGACAGAAACTTTCCCTTGGTCATATTATTAAATTTTTCTTGGAAATCTCTATTTTCCACCAAAAATAATTACACAAATAAATTAAATATAGAAAAAATCACATTTTCTCCTCTTATGTCTTTATTGACATATGAGTGAAGTCACATAAAAATTTCAAGTTCATTTAAGCTCAATTTAGTGAGTTATGAAATTATTAAGCTTGAAGGGCAAAATGGTAATTAAAATTTTAACCTTTAATTAAAACTTTAGGCTTAATAAAATTAAAGAGTAAAATATTTGATCCTAATATGATTTGGATGATTGAAATTTAAATAATTAAAGAGTAGAAACCTACCAAACAATTTGAATATAATTAAAATAAACCTTAATTAAATAATTGATTAAATTTGGAAGAATAATAAAATTGGAATTATTAAAATAGGGATATTATTAGGAAGAGATTTGTTCTTTAATTTAAGAATCTCTAAATTAATCATCTCCATAATATTTAATTCCTAATTAAAATGATAATCCAAGTTTAAGATTTAAAATGTTAAAAGACTTAATCATTAAATTAAATTAAAGTTAAATTATATAAATTAAACCCTTTTAAAATTTCAATTAAATTAAAATTAAAAGTAAAATTAAATTAAAATTTAAAATAAAATAAATTAAATTAATTAAAATTAAAACATATTAAATTAAATTAAATTAAATTAAATTAAATTAAATCAAATTAAATTAAAATTAAAAATAAACCAAATTAAATTAAATTAAAGTTAAATTAAATTGAATTAAAAAAAATAACATCACCTAAGACATAAAGAAATTCAAAATAAAGCAACTAGAACACTATTCCAAATTTAAACCTCGAAAGCTTTGGTTATCATAACTCCTAAACAGAACGTTAAATGAAATGTTACTTCACTTATAGGATATTCAAATGTCCTAGTGCACTGAGCAAGTTAACAAAACTTGAATTCTCGGACAATTAATTCATTTGGACTTAAAACAATTCTAGCAATATTGAAAAGATGTTTAAGATTCTTCTTAAACACTTCCTCAATATGATAGGATATTTATAAGAACAATTGAACTTAATTGTTCTTTGATGAAGAAAATCGTCCTCAAACCAAAACACAAGAACCTAGACGTCATAGGAAATGACTAGCTATAGGATTAGGAATTTGGTAGAAAACCATAACCCTTCCCTTAGCTTTACACTAGGAACTTGTTTAAATATTCTAAATTGTGTTTGAGTGCAGCTTGGGATGACGAGAAGACCCTCCAGGTACGCTTTTATTTTATTGCAATTTATTTAATCGCATCGCACTTACTTTTCTTGCATGATAAACAACTGTTGCATGAAAACCTATACTTTTAGGATAGTCCCTAAAACTGAAACCAAAACTAAATTAAAAGTCATTGCAAGATGAAATTCACCGCCACAACATTTCAAAATATAAAACAACTCAGAATTTAACCACAAATAGAACACAAAACTGCAATTACAACTAAATTAAAATGTCTTGTTGGATGATCGGGAATACCTCGGATGATGTAACCTACATGTTGCTAACGGGATTTCCCACGGTCTAAATGAAAGTGTGGAACTTATTTAGTTGAGTTTAGCAAATTCATCTGGACTAAGTGAATCCGATTAAAATAACGATGCCGGAAGGATGGAACCGTGGGATCTTAACCGGTGTTGTTATAATCAACTTTAAGATTTGTTTTAATTAAAATATAAAAAACACTTGGAGATTAAGAATTTCTCTAAACTAAAACACTTTTCTCATCTCCTGATTTATGACTTCTAAAACTAAACCTCTGCAACAACAAGAAGCTCGGAGCATGGTGGGCAGCACGACCATCGTCATCAGCAAAACCTGAATCTGCTTCAGCAAAACTTTCTTAAGAATTAAATAACTAAGCCATAGGATTTCGAGGTAGTTTGCCTAGTGCAACATAAATCCTCAACTCTTCGTTAGGCATTTGCATGATCATGTCATGTAAATTAAGCCCTAACCAGTCTTAGGACTCCGAGGTAGTCGTTTGATACGACATAAACCCTCTCATCTTCAAGGCTATTTGTATGATTTTATCATACAGTATAAGTCTAAATTAATTAAAATTGGCAAGATTGAAATACTAAATAAACATTACGACTTTCCTAAATCCAAGCCAAACAATAGGATAGTTGCGAAATTACCGAAGTTCGCTTTGAAT
Organism: Papilionanthe hookeriana x Papilionanthe teres; assembly: GCA_022702705.1. Lineage (NCBI taxonomy): Eukaryota > Viridiplantae > Streptophyta > Magnoliopsida > Asparagales > Orchidaceae > Papilionanthe > Papilionanthe hookeriana x Papilionanthe teres. Next base: position 19,006,218 of record CM040432.1, on the reverse strand, counting down.
CTGTGATTTCTCCTACCTTTCTTCCTTTGGATTCCCAAAACAAAATGTTCCAAATTTGATCCATTCCCTATTGAAATTCCAAAATTCAATCCTTTGAAAACTTAAACTTTGAAATTCTTGAGAGCAGAACTACTAATTATTATCGAGAGTTTTCTTAAGTGATTCCCGTCACTTAAGATGTAATTAACTATAGGGGCTTGCCCTTATAGGGAATTTTAAGAACCTAGTGTAATATAAACCCTCGTTTAATGCTTTCATATTAAGCGGGGAATTTGTCGGCTTATAAAATTGGTTCGCAGACCAAACGGATGTCACAAATCTTCTAGTTTATTTAATCGAGCCCCATCACCAAACAGTGTGTCTATTCTTAGATATAGATACACAGTTTGTGATGCGGTGCTCGTTTATATAAACTATTCGGGATGTGAGATCAGTTTGATTTCATATCTTAAAATTTTCAAATTTAAAATTATTTTCAAAATCAAATACTACTTTTCAAATTATTTATTTAAATTAAATTAAAAATTCGCCGACAATTTCTGTTAGGCGACCCCCTTTTCAAAACACAACCTAAAAATAAGCCGTACAGCTATATCACAAAGTGTTGTGCAGTACTTTCAATCACATTTAGTTGCTCACCTTACCTCCCCCTCTTCCTTCATTGCTGATGTATTTTCAGAAAATTTTGCTTATGTACAACAGCTTAATCTAACCTTACTGCCTGAAGAAGCTGAAATTCTGCAAGCATTGAAAAGTATTGATGGAAGAAAGACTGTTGAACCAGATAAATTCACCTCAACTTTTTACCTCAAAGCTTAGGATATTGTGCACCGATCTTATAAAGGTTGTTCAATCCTTTTTCTCTGGCATGAAACGACCCAAGTACTTTGTTGCTAATAACATTGCTCTCATTCCAAAAGACACCCAAAAATCAAGCTGGACTGATTTCAGACCTATCTGTCTCACCTCCACATTTTCCAAAGTTATAAGAAAGATCATTGTTGGGAGATTACAACCTCACCTTAATCATTTGATTAGTCCTAACCAATCTACTTTTGTGCAGGGGAGAAACATCATTGATAATTGTCTGCCAGCCCAGGAATTGTTACTTGATATTGATAAAGGCTGTAGGGGGCAGAACATCATCTTTAAATTAGATCTCAAAAAAGCTTATGACTCTATTAGTTGGCAATTTATTGATCATATGTTAAAAGCTCAAGGTTTTCACCCTTCCTTCTGTAATTTAATTCATAGATGGCTTACTAGTGCTTATTATAGTGTCTTAGTGAATGGCAGCAGCAATGGGTTCTTTAATGCAGGTAGGGGGTTAAAGCAAGGAGATCCTCTTTCCTCTACCATTTTCATTTTGGCCTTTAATTATCTTTCTAGGATTCTTAATGCAGCTCATAACAACTATCCCTATCTTAATTATAAGCATAGATCCTCCCAAATTATAAGTCATCTGGCTTATGCAGATGATGTAATTCTATTTACCAATGGTAATAAGCAGGCCATCAGGAAAACATTATAGATGCTGGATCATCTATCACATGGGGCTGGTCTTGAGCTAAATAGGAGGAAATGCCAGTTTTTGGAAGGTAAATAGTATAAACATCAGAATTGGCTGAAAGTCAGAATTGGCTGAAAGTCAGAATTGGCTGAAAGTCAGAATTGGCTGAAAGAGTTTACTGGCTTTACAGCTGCTGAGCTACCTTTAAAATATCTAAGGGTGCAGTTGATTAAAGGCAGGAGAAAACAATCACAGTATGATGAGGTGGCTCACAAGATTTCCTCAGCTCTAAACTGCTGGACCAATACTTTCTTGTCTAATGGAGGTAGATTAACATTGCTAAAGAGTATTTTATCAACTTTTCCTCTCTATACTATGAAAATGGTTAGAATGAAAAGGAGTACTCAAAAATTGATTGAAGCCATCTTTAGTAAGTTTTTTTGGAAGGGCAGTACAAACAATCTCATTGGACAGTTTGGAACAAACAATGTAAACCTACAAAAGCTGGGGGATTGGGAATCAAAAGCATTCAATAGATGAGCCACCTTTATTATTGTAAACAATGGATCAAATTTTTAGACAACAAGATACTATGTGGGCAAGATACTTAAAAGAGAAATATTGCAGGAAATTACATCCTAATGTTGTTCTGCCTAAGCTGGGAGACTCTAAATACTGGAAAGGCTTGTTGAAGGTGATGGAAGCTGCTAATCAGATCTTCAGTTGGGAGGTTGGAGCTGGGAATATCAATTTTTATTTAGATCATTAGCTTCTTGATGGTCACTCCTCCTTCACCAATGATTTTAACCCTCATCTAACTATCTCAAATTTTTGGGTGGAGGATCAGTGGGATGTGAACTTACTTTGAGGTGAGCTGGATGAGGATAGTGTGCAACAAATTCTTTCCATCCCCATTGACTCCACTAAACCTGATAAAATATTGCTAAATCAATCCACCAAACAATCTTTTAACAGTATGATACACCAAGCCTTTACTTTCTGGCCTGACACCACTAGAGGGGAGAAGATATGGACTAGGCATTTTTCTCCCTCAATGTCCTTCTTCTGTTGGAGATTATTCCATAAGTATTTTCTTTTGGATGATATTTTGAAGCTAAAAGGGTTAAGAACTGCATCTAGATGCTGGTTATCTCTCATGAAGAAACTTATTCTCATCTATTCCTTCATTTCTCTATGAGCAACCAAGTGTGGAATGTTGTATTACACCAACTGAAGCTCTCTCAACATAGACACAATTGGATATCATTTGAAGCTTGCTGGGAGGATTGGAAGGAGAAGCATTGGTACCATATTCCTTTAGTCATCAGCTGGTTTGTATGGATGGCCAGAAACCAGGCAAAATATGAGAACAAACTTTATTTGATTAATATTTTTGTGGTGAATTGTTGTAGCTTCATAAGTAAAAACTCTATGCTGGTTAACCCCACTAAAAGAAAAGCTGTTTTGCTGAATATGTCCCTGCCTTCCAAGACAGGGATTAAAATCAATATTGATGGCAGTTTCACCTCTTTATCTGTTGGTATTGGTGCTATTTGCAGAAATTCTCTTGGACAATTATTGTGGTTTTTTCAAGCACCCATTATCTCTTCTTCAGCCTTGGAATCCGAGCTTCAGGCTGTACATTGGGCATTGTTAACTGCTAAAGCTCTCAATTATTATTATGTTTGGATAGAGTCAGACTCCCAACAAGTGATTAATTTTATGCAAGGGCTCTCTCCCCCTCTCTGGAATTTGGTTTATTTACCTAGGAATATTCTCTCTATTTTTGGTTTTTTTACACTCAAATGGTCTCATATCTTTTGAGAGGGTAACCAACCTACCAATTGGTTGGCCAAAGCTGCAGCATCAACTAGCAATTTTGTTTTTTCTGTTACACCTTTTCAGCCTCTAAGGCTTTTACTTCTTGAGGATTTGGTTAAACTTCCCTTCATCAGATGTATTTAACCTTTATTATTGAATGAAATTATTCCTTTTTCCAAAAAAAAAGGTTCAATATTCTACAAACAACACAAACATAGCATTTCAAAGCAAATTCACAATCAAACAACACACTTTGAACAATGAAAGCAAACTCACAAACTAAATATTCGACTCACTACAATATGACTCAATCACACCTAGAACACATCAAAGATCTATTCATCTTAGAACTTTGAATTTCCATCCTCTCACAATGAAGTTCTCTAGGCCTACATGGATAGAAAACCAACACCCTTAGAAATTCCAAACTCGTCAATCCATTTGTTCTTTGCATAAATCACTACTTGAGAATCTTGAAAGGCTACCATATGATCAAATTAAAGCTTCGTCTGTCATTCCAAGTGCTCAATTTGGTGATACATCTCATGTAGATGATTTCCAACAGTTAGTAATTCCGCCTCAATCCTATCTAGACAATTGAATAATTTCTCCAAACTTACAGCAATAAATCCATTAAAATAAGGTTGAGGATCTTTAAAAGACTTATCTCTTATCGCATTGTCATGATCTCCTCTCTTCATTGCTTCCAAACTCTCTTTTCTCCTCCAAAATGAGTTGTTCTGGACAAAATTAGGGTTTCTTAGGGATTGGGGACGAAGGTAGGGTGATTTATAGGAAGAATTTGTGTGAAAAATCGAAGATTTTTTGGTTTTTGCACGAACTGTAACTAGGGCGCTTAGGCACCGAAATCTGGCGCCTAGGCGTCAAACCATCGAAACACATGGGTTATGCTGGCGCTTAGGCGCCAAGTTTGGGCGCCTAGGCGCCGGAACCACGTTCAACTCTGTTTCGCCTATCATCAAATTGAAAAAGTTTCGGTCTTAAAATAGGTCTATTATAATGGTGTGATCAACACACACACACACGTCGATTAACATAAATTCAAATCACAAACAATCAAAATGATAATATATGGGTTGCCTCCCACAAAGAGCTTGGTTTAACGTCGTCAGCCTAACCTAATCTGTTATATTAATCTGGTAGACTCAGTTCGTAAGCCTCCTTGTAAATCGGTTTCATTTCTCCCATATAAAGCTTCAAACATAATCCATTAACTTTAAATAGTTTTCCCGTCTTGGGATCATTAATATCCACAGCACCATAAGGGTATACTTTCTCAATTATAAATGGTCTCATCCATTTAAATCTTAATTTTCTAGGAAAAAGTCTTAAACGAGTATTAAATAATAATACTTCTTGTCAAGCACAAATATTTTTCTTGAAATCTTTTTATCATGCAATTTCTTCATTCTTTCCTTATAAATCTTTGCATTTTCATAAGACTCATTTCTTATTTCTTCCATTTCATTTAGTTGTAAAAGTCGTTTCTCTCCTGCAGCATTCAAATCATAATTGAACTCCTTTATCGCCCAGTAAGCTTTATGTTCCAGTTTAACAGGTAAGTGATAATGTTAACCATAAACAAATCGATAAGGTGACATTCTGATAGGTGTCTTATAAGTTGTTCTATAAGCCCATAATGCAGAATCAAGTCTATCAACCCAGTCGGTTCTTTTAGGATTAACAGTCTTCTCTAATATTCATTTAATTCCATTGTTTGATACTTCAGTCATTCTACTTGTTTGTGGGTGATAAGCAGTTGCAATTCTATGTTTAATTCTGAATTTTTCAAGTAATGATTGAATTATTACCTTTCTGAAATGACTTCCCCCATCTGTGATTATTACCCTCGGCATTCCAAATCTTGTAAAAATATTTTTTTTAAATTTTCGAAACACTTTTAGAATCACAATTAGGTAAAGCTACAGCTTCAATTCACTTTGAAACATAATCAACTGCTAATAAAATATAAATCTTTCCAGATGATGGTATAAAAGGTCCCATAAAGTCTAAACCCCATACATAAAAAAACTCAATTTCTAATGAAAAGCTTAGAGGCATTTCATCGTTTCTAGATATATTCCCCATTCTTTGACATCAATCACAAGTTTTTACATAATATCCAACATCTTTGAATAATGTAGGATAATCAAATCCAAAATTTAAATTTTAAATGTCGTTTTATCCACTCCAAAGTGTCCTCCAAATTCAGAATCGTGATATTTTTGAATAATTGCAAATGTTTCTTCATAAGGTACATGTTGACCTCATTTATAATGAGTCAATACATTTTGACCTAAAAAGTCAACCTTGGTCAAATTGGTCAAACCAGACCCAATGACCAACCCTGTTGACCCCATAGGTCAACCTTTTGACCTAAAACTTTGGTCAAATTGGTCAATCGAGATCTAATGACCAACCCTGTTGACCCCATAGGTCAACCTTTTGACCTAAAAAGTCAACTTTTATCAAATTGGTCAAACCAGATCCAGTGACCAATCCTGTTGACCCCATAGGTCAACCTTTTGACCTAAAAAGTCAACATTAGTCAAAATGGTCAAACCAGACCTAATGACCAACCCTGTTGACCCCTTAGGTCAACCTTTTGACCTAAAAAGTCAACTTTGGTCAAAATGGTCAAACCAGACCCAGTGACCAACCCTGTTGACCCCACAGGTCAACCTTATGACCTAAAAAGTCAACTTTGGTCAAAATGATCAAACCAGACCCAGTGACCAATCCTGTTGACCCCATAGGTCATCCTTATAACCTAAAAAGTCAACATTGGTCAAAATGGTCAAACCAAACCTAATGACCAGCCCTGTTAACCTCATAGATCAACCTTATGACCTAAAAAGTCAACATTGATCAAAATGGTCAGACCAGACCCAATGACCAACCCTGTTGACCCATAAGTCAACCCTTTCACTCTATGACACATTTAAAACCCTACAATGACAAAATCACAAATACTGGACATTTTAAAATTAAAATGATCAATTTGGGCTGACTTGGGTTAACCCAGGTCAAAATTGGTCAACACCTTTCTATTTTGATTAAAATAGATAAAAATGAAATAAAAATAACAAAATTAATCAAATAATTAATTTCAAAATTATTTTGATTAGTTAAAATGATTAATGATTTAATTTTTAATATTTTAATTAAATGACATAATTAATTAAAATAAAAATTAAATTAAAATCATAAAATGACAAAAATGATAAAATTAATCAATTAATTAAATTGAAATTATTTTCAATTAATAAATTGATTAATAAAACATTTTCCAACAATTTTAACTAATAAAATAATTAATTAAAATGGGAATTAAGAAAGAAAAGAAATGACACATAACCTTCTCATAATTAGTTAGGCTAAACCCATCTTAGAACATAATTAACACATAATTAAGCCCACTTTAGAACCACTTAGCCATGGGTTAGCACCCATCATGATGCATGGGGTGAGGTATCTCTTCCTCCTTCACCCTAGGCTTCATTTAGCCATGAGGTGGCCAGCCAACATGAGGCCTCATCTCCCACCTCACAAGCTACCCAATGGAAGGAAAACCATGCATGAAACCCCCCCCCCCTCACCATGGTTAGAAGGAATGATGAGGGATAAGCATGTGTCACCATTTGCCAAGCTTAAGAGATGATTTGTAAGCTCCCTAAGAAGAATAGAGGCAGCTCACCATGCACCTCTTACATAAGCCAATGGGGGAGAGACAAAGCAAAGGAAATCATCATGGAAAGCCTAGGGAGAAGGAGCCACGCATATCCTCAGCCGATTTCTTCATCCAATGGAATGATAGAGGAGATAACTACTCCCCTAGAACAACCTAAGCTAAACCATGGCCTCCCCTTGGCTATAAAAGGAGCCCATACCCGAGCCTAGCAAAGGAGGAGAAAAAAATTAGGGAGACCCATAGGCTACCCAAATCCTTCTGCCCCCAACATAAGAACTCTTCCTAAGAGTCTTAGCAATCCATTAGGATCAAATCCAAGCCATAGATTGAGCCTGTTTGAGCCAATTTGATCAAATTTCAAAAACAGCCCAAATTAGGTACTTCTTCGAAATTCTCCTCTAAGCCCGACTTCTGGATCAAATTGCTGCAGTAATAACCTTCCATTGGAGTCCTAGAAGGTAACCATAAGGTCTGATCTAGATTGATTTGCTTATGGCAAAGGTATGGAATTTTTATTTAAAAAATAATTCGTATTTTTGATATAACATGTGTTATACTAGCTCAGAAGTGTATCATCACTGTATGGATGGATACTTCTCATCCAGATGATCATTTTAAAAAAAATCACTCAATTTCATCAAGAAATGAATAAGATATTGATGTTTGAAGTTTAATGGTTCAAAAATTTTCGAATTTTTGGCCTATTTTTCTCAGTCGTTCGATCCCGCTTTTTAGGAACGGACGGCACTGATCTTCCCCTAACGGTATCCGCTGTTCAGATGCCCGCAGCAGATCCTCCCGCTCATTCACCGCGTACGAGGACACGCATCGAACGGCGGTGAGTTTGGCGGCGGGATTTAATAAAAATTACATTAAAACCTTAAAAACTTCAAACATCCATATCTTTCGATCCAGAGGTCATAAAAATAAAATAAAAATACCTCTGGAATGCTCTTGAAGAGGAGAAAATTATGAGACCAAAATCATAATTTTGTTCTCAGTATTTAATTTTTAATTAATTAAATACTCTCTGGAGTATTTTAATTATTAAAAATTATTTATAAATCAAAAAATTATGAAACTTTGAGGCATTTATCCTTATGTTCATAGGGATCTTGCATAATTTTCCAAAGACAGAAAATATGTTTAAGACACTTTTCTTTAGTTTTCAAGTTTCTTTGTAATTATTTCAAATAATAATTATAAAAAATTAAAAATTGAGAAAAATAAAATGCAAATGACTAGAAATGATAGGCAACAGACAATAACCCTAAGAAAACTATTTCTAAGTCATATAAATTATTTTGAATGGAATTTTGGAATTTAGGGTTGAAATTCTTTATTAATTAAATAATTTTAATCTTAAAAATAACCCTTTATAAATTTAACATATTTTCATCAACAATCTAAGTTTGAAAATGGTTCTAGTCTATGATAGACTAATGATAAACTTCACTTAAGTCTAAAATGACCAAATTAGACTTAACTAGATTTATAATAACATCTAAACCCATTAAACCTTACTTAAATTAGGTTTAATATAAAAATTAAATTTTAATTAAGTTTAAAGACATATAAAACTTAATTAACCAAAATCAAACCTTTTAATTAAGTTTAAAGACAAATTAAGCTTAATTAACTTATTAAACCTTACTTAAATTAGGTTTAAATACAAAAATTAAATTTTAATTAGGTTTAAGGACATATTAAACTTAATTAATCAAAACTAAACTCTCTTAATTAAGTTTAAAGACATATTAAACTTAATCAACCAAAATCAAAACTCTTTAATTAAGTTTAAGGACATATTAAACTTAATTAACAAAAACTAAACTCTCTTAATTAGGTTTAAGGATATAATAAACCAAAATCAAAACTCTTTAATTAAGTTTAAGGACATATTAAACTTAATTAACCCACTAAACCTTACCTAAATTAGGTTTAATACAAAAATCAACAATTTTAATTAAGTTTAAGGACATATTAAACTTAACTAATCAAAATCAAACCCTTTTAATTAAGTTTAAGGACATATTACACTTAATTAATCAAAACCAAACCTTTAATTAAGTTTAAAGACATATTAAACTTAATTAACCTCCTTACACATTAGGTTTAAGACAAACCTAAACCCTAATTAGGTCTAACCCATTAGACCTAATTAAACCATTAAACCTTAACTAACTAAGGTTTAATCAAACTTAAACTCTAATTAGGTCTAACCCTTAGACCTAATTAAACCATTAAGTCTTAACTAAATTAGACTTAATCAGACCTAAACTCTAATTAGGTCTAACCTATTAGACCTAATTAAACCATTAAACCATAACTAACTAAGGTTTAATCAAACATAAACTCTAATTAGGTCTAACCCTTAGACCTAATTAAACCATTAAGTCTTAACAAAATTAGACTTAATCAGAACTAAACTCTAATTAGGTCTAACCCATTAGACCTTATTAAACCATTAAACCTGAACTAACTAAGGTTTAATCAAACATAAACTCTAATTAGGTTTAACCCTTAGACCTAATTAAACCATTAAGTCTCAACTAAAATAGACTTAATCTGACTTAAACTCTAATTAGTTATAACTCATTAGACTAAATTAAACCATTAAACCTTAACTAACTAAGATTTAATCAAACTTAAACTCTAATTAGGTCTAACCCTTAGACCTAATTAAACCATTAAGTCTTAATTAAATTATACTTAATCAGACCTAAACCCTAATTAGGTCTAACCCATTAGACCTAATTAAACCATTAGACCTTAACTACTAAGGTTTAATCAAACATAAACCCTAATTAGGTCTAACCCATTAAACCTAATTAAACCATTAAACCTTAACTAACTAAGGTTTAATCAAACTTAAACCCTAATTAGATCTAACCCTTAGACCTAATTAGACCATTAAGTCTTAACTAAATTAGACTTAATCAAACATAAACCTTAATTAAGTATAACTCATTAGACCTAATTAAACTATTAAGTCTTAACTAAGTAAGACTTAATCAAACACAAATTCTAATTAAGTCTACCACATTAGACTTAATTAATTATTAAACCTTAATCAACTATGGTTTAATTAAACCCAAATCCAACCTTTAGTCCAAGTCCAACATAACATAAACATCAAACATAACCTAACTTGAGTCCAATCCAACTTGAACTCAAGTTAACCTAAACCTTAGGTTCAACCCATATTAAACCTAACCTAAACTCAAATATAACCTAACTTGAGTCCAATCCAACTTGAACTCAAGTTAACCAAAACCTTAGGCTCAACCCATATTAAACCTAATCTAAACTCAAACATAACTTGAGTCCAATCCAACTTGAACTCATGTTAACCTAAACCTTAGGTTCAACCCACATTGAACCTAACCTAAACTCAAACATTGAATTAGATTCAAACAAAACCTAACTTGAGTCCAATCCAACTTGAACTCAAGTTAACCTAAACCTTAGGTTCAACTCACATTGAACCTAACCTAAACTTAAAAATAATTTGAGTCCAATCCAACTTGAACTCAAGTTAACCTAAACCTTAGGTTCAACCCATATTGAACCTATTCTAAACTCAAATATAACCTAACTTGAGTCCAATCCAACTTGAACTCAAGTTAACCTAAACCTTAGGTTCAACCCATATTGAACCTAATCTAAACTAAAACATAACTTGAGTCCAATCCAACTTGAACTCAAGTTAACCTAAACCTTAGGTCCAACCCACATTGAACTTAAATTCAATTCAAACCAAACTTAAGACTAATCTACATTAGACTTAAGTGAAACCAGACCTAGGTTTAATTCAACATAAACCTAAGTCAAACCCAGGCTTAACTTAAGTTTAACCTATAGTAGACTTAAGTAAAACCAAATTTAGGTTCAACTTAAATATGAATCTAAGTCAAAACTAGACCTAACTTATGTCTAACCCACACAAGACTTAAGTCAAACTAAAGTTCAACTTGACATGAACTTAAGTTCAACCCAAACAAAAATAAAGAAGCTTAAGTCTAACCTATATTAGACTTAAATGAAACCTAAACTTAAGTTCAACCTATATTAAACTTAATCCTAAGTCTAGATCTAACTTTAAATAGACTTAATTAAAGCTTAAGTCTTATCTTAAAGGACTTAAATGGTCTGCAAATCTAATTAAGTCTAATTTATTAGACTTGATTAAACTTTAAGTCCTTTTTAAACAAGACTTAAAACTTAATTAAATCTATTCTGAACCAAAACTTTTAACTTAAGTTCAGACAGACATGAACTCAAGTTAAATAGATTCAATCAACATTGAATCTAACTTAGGTTCAACCGGACATGAACCCAAGTTAATTCAATCAATATTGAATCTAATTTCAAACCTTTTTAACTTAAAGTTCGACATGTACATGAACTCAAGTTAAATAGATTCAATTAACATCGAATCTAACATAGGTTCAACCAGACATGAACCCAAGTTAATTCAATCAATATTGAATCTAATTTCAAACCTTTTAACTTAAAGTTCAGACAGACATGAACTCAAGTTAAATAGATTCAATAAACATTGAATCTAACTTAGGTTCAACCAGACATGAACCCAAGTTAATTCAATCAATATTGAATCTAATTTCAAACCTTTTAACTTAAAGTTCAGACAGACATGAACTCAAGTTAAATATATTCAATCAACATTGAATCTAACTTAGGTTCAACCGACATGAACCCAAGTTAATTCAATCAATATCGAATCTAATTTCAAACCTTTTAACTTAAGTTCGGACGTACATGAACTCAAGTTAAATAGATTCAATCAACATTGAATCTAACTTAGGTTCAACTAGTACATGAACCCAAGTTAATTCAATCAATATTGAATCTAATTTCAAACCTTTTAACTTAAGTTCAGACAGACATGAACTCAATTTAAATAGATTCAATCAACATCGAATCTAACTTAGGTTCAACCAGACATGAACCCAAGTTAATTCAATCAATATTGAATCTAATTTCAAACCGTTTAACTTAAAGTTCAGACAGACATGAACTCAAGTTAAATAGATTCAATCAACATTGAATCTAAATTAGATTCAACCAGATATGAACCCAAGTTAATTCAATCAATATTTAATCTAATTTCAAACCTTTTAACATAAGTTCAGACAGACATGAACTCAAGTTAAGTAGATTCAATCAACATTGATTCTAACTTAGATTCAACCAGACATGAACCCAAGTTAATTCAATCAATATTGAATCTAATTTCGAATATTTTTAACTTAAAGTTCGGACAGACATGAACTCAAGTTAATTTAGGATTTAAGTTTAAACTTAAAATTAAGATATAAATTCAACATTTCAAACCAAAACTGACATAATCAACAAAAATTTGACATTTCAAAAATGAAACAACATAACCAATATAAAATTGACATTTCAAAATAATTTGACATAAATTGACATCCAAGATATATCCAAATATTATGTGACATTATTTCTGACAATGCTTTCTTTGCAGGGTGAAAACAAGAAATTTCGCTTAGATTTTCTTTACATGTTATATGGTGTACTAACTCTATTTTGCAGGACGACATTCTAGGCGAACAAAAACAAAACCAAAACTTTTAGGTTAGACATATAACCTGAAACGTTTCAACAAAAACAACGACATTGACAACAAGAACAAAACTAAAACTTTTAGGTTAGACATATAACCTGAAACTTTTCAACAAAAACAACGACATTGACAATAAAAACAAAACCAAAACTTTTAGGTTAGACATATAACCTGAAACTTTTCAACAAAATAACGACATTGACAACAAAAATAAAACCAGAACCCTTAGGTTAGACATAATGCCTAAAGTATTCAATAACATGGTATAACAATATTCGGGAGTGATAGTGGGTACATCTCTCCTTAAAAATAATTTTTTTTTTAGAAAACAAATGATTAACATTAATCAGAAGTTTTCTTAAACAATTAAAAATTGTTTAAGATGTAATTAACTATAGAAGCTTGCTTCTATAGGAGATCTAAAAGAACCCGAAATAGAAATCTCTAGTTTACCATGATCTTCTTAATATGAAAATTCTCGAATATGTAATTCTAGAATATGCTCATATAAGAATTATCATAAACATCTTTTTTCTATTATTAGTCCTAAAAATCTCTAAATCCTTCATAGGATTTATAGGAATAAAACTAGGCTAATATTGGATGGCGACTCCTTGACATTGACATCCAAACCCAATCTCTTTCAGCCTACACCGCGGAGAAGAGATTTTGTGGCGACTCCGCTGGGGAAAATCTTTCTTCTCATCTTTTGTTATCATTTATTTTCATTTCAAAATTTTGAAATTAAAAGTTCACAGTTTATAAATAAGTCGATAATATTCGTTTTTCTTGAAATTTCAGAAAAATCGCAATGGATTCTCTGAATTCAATCTTTTCTTACTTTCAAGACTTTGACATACCAATAGAGGAAAATCCTCCCTTTTATCACAATGATTATGGATTATTTAGTGAAACAAAATTCATATTTGATAATCCATATCAAACTGATTCTCAATCTTTTCAAGAATTTGACTTGCAACCTTATGAAAACTTTCTGAATTTTACATACAATTTACCTGAATATACACCTGAAGAACCTTATATCTTTGAAGAAATGAAAAGACAGAGTGATAAGAAAGGAAAACAAGTTTACGAGGAAGATGATGTTCCACCATCATCTATGTATGAAATCGGATCTTCTTCAAGGAACATTCATAAAACTCCTTCGTTTAAAAGAAAGAAAAGATGGAATGAAAACGACAATTTTGAAACACCGGAATTTCAACAGAATATTTTTGGAAATCCTTCCTTTTTAGAGGAAAATCAATATTTTCCAATTCATGTTGAATACACTGACAATTCCTTTCAACCCAAAAGATCTCCTCCTTTTCGTGCTGTACATTCAGTGTTTAAGAGATTAGCACGAAAAGAAAAATGTTCACTATCTAAGTTATTAGATAAAATGGGTTGTGCAGTCTCCAACACCATGAAAAGGAGAATTTTAGCAATGGAAAATTCTGATTATCAAGAAACAGATTATCAATTCCCAACTGATAAACATTGTGTTCGAGTGCCAGTAAAATTTCGATTGGGCCCTAGAATAAAAGATGTAGTGGTCACCAATGACAAAACTCGATATGACAAATTAATATCAGGACAAAAGATACAATTGCTAAAATGACGGACTTGGTCCAGATGCTACAAAAAGCAAATTGTCCTTATACCGGATATGATACACCATCTGAGAGTTCTCGCCCTATACTTAAAACTAATGTATGGAGGCGAAAATCATCTGAAAGAAATTCTAATACCACCAACACTCCTGCAAATAGTTCACAAGAAGAGATTTGCAGAAAACATTCTACAAAATCATTTCAAGAGAGATTAAAGAAATTAAAAGAAGATATTAAACAACTTTCAAGACAAGAAAGGAAAAATACTTCTGACAGTTCCAATGAGAATGTTGCCAGTGTTAATATGGTAGAAACCCGATCTACTTCCTTAGCACGTGAATCAATTGAAGAAGATGCAACAAATGAATTGCGAGAGGTGATACGACAATGAGATGAACAAATAAGTCGTCTTGAACAAAAAATGGAAGAACTGGTAGCAACTTTGCAAAAACCACCAACGAACCCTTCTCCAGCTATTGAAATCATTAGACCGGAGGCTATTCACATCCTTGAAAGCAGAGAAGAACCAATGGATGTCGAGGAAAGCACTCGAAAGAGAAAGAATTCTCCTTATAACGAAACTCCAAGAAAAGGATATTACAAAAATAGTGGAACAGAAGATTAAGGAAACAATGGCTCAGGCAAAAGCTGGAGCATTAACTCCAAAGGGTGGGCCATACCCAGAGGAATTTGATTATGTTCAATATCCTAAAGGTTTTGTTCCTTCTATCTTTAAAATATTTGATGGGGCGGGAAATCCCCGACAACATCTGGCACATTTTAGAGCATGCTGTTGTAATGCTAGAGGAAATGATGTTCTCCTATTTCGACAATTTGTTAACAGTCTCACGGGAGTTGTCTTCGACTGGTATGCAGAACTTCCCAATGGATCTGTCAAAACCTTTGTAGAGCTTGAAAGTAATTTTATTCAACGCTTTGCATGATCACAACATCATACCACTATTGGTGATTTGGTGGTAGAGAAACAAAAACCAGGAGAAACCTTGGTAGATTATATTTTACGCTGGAGAAATCTCAGCATGAAATGTGAGCCACAGTTACAAGAACAACATGCTGTTGGAATACTGCTTAAAAATATCCATGGTCCTATAGCATTTATGCTTAAAGGATTTACGATAAAAACTTTTGAAAAATTACTCAGTAAAGCTGCCAATCTTCAGGAAGAGGTTAAGCAGATGAGTGTAATGGAGAAAACTGAAAAGACAAAAACTATCAAAACTTTTGAAAAGAAACCTGGGAATATTGCAGAAAAAGGCAAACATGTGATCCAAATTCAACCGGAGCAAAAGAAGCAACGACAAAATCCTTCGACATCACAGACGTCACCTCAATTAAAACTTCAACAATCAATCCCAGTATCAACTGAAAAGAAAACAATGGCTGAGAGAATCAATAAAGTATATTCATTTAAAATAGAAGCAGTTAGCAAAATATTTCGTAGCTTGCTTAAAATACTTAAGCTACCAGAAGCTAAAAGGCCAGCAGAAATTGACATGAAAGACAATCCTAATTATTGCCCTTATCACAGGACGCTCGGACATAAAATTGAATAATGTTTTGTCTTCAAAGACTGGTTAGAGTGTAATTTCAAAGATGGAAATATAGTCATCCCGAAAGAATACTTGAAAGAACCTGAAAAGGGATCAGTCAATATGATTTCGATAGAGGAACTTAATCCTAAAAACAAGGATAGCATTTCTGAAGAGATCTTCGCTAAATACCAAATTACAAAATCTCCCAAGAAAGAAAAGAAAAAGAAAATCAAGAAAATGAAAAAGATTAGAGGTCTTCCAGATATAGGGGCTGCAACTCCTTTTGTACCTTCTAGTTCATTTCACTCTTGTACTAGGATAGTTATATCGGTCGAAGGACGAAAAATCCTCAAGCCGATAACTTTGTATGACTTCTTTTTTACCGTGAATAATAACAATCCTAGTTTGCGTACATTTTGTCTATTCTGGATTATGCTTCTGAGAGTGACCATTTGAATTCTAACCCTATAGACAATACTCAAATAGTATATGATCAATCTAAAGACAACCAGAACAATGAAAATGAAAATGAGAAATCTGACAACGACAAAAATGAAAATGACATTTCTACGCTTCAATTACAAGGAATTCCGATATCTATAGGATTGGAGTCCTCGGATTCACAAACGAATGAATCGAATAATCAACTTAAAGAAATAGTTGAAATTAACTTGAGAAGTGGAAAAATGTTACCTCCTACGATAACTCCATAAGAAAAAGAAAAACAAATAATTACACCAGATAAGATCATTCCCCCAATATATCCCCAAACTTCTGAAGGAAATAAGGATGATCTTCACAACAAGGTGGATTATAATGTACTGGCCCATTTGAGAAAATTTCCTGCAAAATTAAGCATCTATGACGCTCTCATACTTTCCAAAGAAATGAGAGAATCATTAATATAGGCCCTTTCGGACCCTGACATTTGCTTAACTCAACTTGCTAGTACTACCCAAAACGAAGCTTACTAGTTAGAGGAATCAACAAAGATTACCTTCTCTGACAATGACTTGTTGCTCGGAACAACTGAACACAATCGTCCACTATATATTACAGTAAACATCAATGACACAATACTTTCAAGAGTTCTTATTGACATTATGAATTTGAACACTCTTGCATATTTGGACATTGATGCCTCTCAGCTATCAAGGGATACGATGATGTTACGAGGATTCAATCAGTAAGGAGAACGGGCCCTTGGATCAATAACATTACTCTTAAAAATAGTCGACTTGGCAACAACAGCAAAATTTCATATTATTGATTCAGACACCTCTTTTAATGCCTTACTTGGAAAACCATGGCTCCATGAATATAAAATGGTACCCTCTTCATTACATCAATGTATCAAATATTTATGAAAAGGACAAGAATTTCGTATTATAGGAGATCTGCAACCGTTTTCAATCCATGAAATCAGTATACATGAAGATGCAGCATATTATGATCCTATAAATAAAACAATATCTTCCAAAGTGACAACAGTAAATATGGAAGAAAAGAACAAAGAAAAGAAAATAAATGAAAAGGATTTTTCTTCAATAAAGACAAGAGGAATTAATTTTCGTCAGACTCGCACTCGAGGTCGAGGCCGAGGACGAGGACGAGGGAGAGAAGATCCAATTGTCACAATGAAGAAACCACTTAAGTTCAAAATCCACCTGGACTCTGAAAAAGAAACAACATCCATGGTTTTGAAGGAACCCCAACTCAAAATATCTCTAGAAGAAGAAGATAAAGAGAAACAATTTGAATCTATGTATGACAAAATCAATCATTATATACATTCTATGACTCTAACTCCAATCTCCACTGCTAAGATTGAGAATTTAATAGTCAAAGAAGTATATAATGATGAGAAAAAGCCAATTAAGTTTAGACTAGGCTCTACTTCTTCTTGTACTAAAGATGATGTAAAAATAGAAGATGAAAATCTTCCGCAATCAATGAAAATTCCTTTTGAGTTGTATTCTCCTTGGGCACGAAAATTCATTCAAAATAGTTTAATGCTCAAACAATGGTCTTTAAAACAACCGCATTTCATTGAACAAATGTGGAATGATAATAAACAAAATTCTAACTCTAAAGAAGGTGTTGGATTTGGAACTTTGGGACCATTAGATGATACAAAATTTTGTTTGACTGTCACAGAAGAATGTGATTTCGAATCATTGCCTGATCTTCCAATTGAAAATGCTTCTCCGGAATTGGAAGAAGAAATTAAATCTACAATTGATGAACTAAAAGAAATAAATTTAGGAACTAATGAAAATCCAAAACCGACTTTTATTAGTTCATTCCTTAATGATGAGGAAGTAAAAAACATAACTCAATTGTTTATGGAATATAAAGACTGTTATGCTTGGACTTATGACGAAATGCCTGGTTTATCTCCAGAAGTCGCAGTCCATAAACTCGGGATAGACCAAATCATAAACCCAGTTAAACAAGCTCCAAGAAGGATGCGTGCAACAAGTCATTGCGGAAGTCAAAAAATTGATAGAGGCTGACTTCATACGAGAAGAAAATTATCCAAAATGGCTAGCCAATGTGGTGCCTGTTAAAAAGAAAAATGGACAAATAAGAGTCTCCATAGACTACAGGGACTTGAACAAAGCATGTTCAAAAGATGAATTTCCTTTACCAATTCCTGAATTAATGGTTGATATTGTATCAAAACATGCAATATTTTCTTTCATGGATGGATCATCAAGATATAACCAAATAAAAATGTTTTCGGAGGCTGAAGTAAATACAGCTTTCCGAACACCCATGGGCATATATTGTTATATGGTTATGCCATTTGGACTAAAAAATTCTGGTGCAACCTATCGAAGAGCAATGACACGGATTTTTGATGAACTAATACATAATTAAGTCGAATGTTATGTCGACGATCTGGTTGTCAATAGTAAACAAAAAGACGATCATATATACGATTTGAGAATTATCTTTGAACGACTACGATGATATAATCTTAAAATGAACCCTTTAAAGTGCGCCTTTGGTGTCACTTCAGGAAAATTTTTAGGATTTGTAGTTCGACATCGTGGGATAGAAATTGATCCACTCAAAATTGAAGCTATCCTAAATATGCCTCCTCCTAAAATTCTAACTCAATTGAGATCCTTTCAAGGAAAGTTAGCATATATACGACGTTTCATTTCCAATCTATCGGGTATATGTCAACCTCTTACTGCCCTTACTAGAAAGGATGTCAAATTTGTGTGGGATGAAAAATGTCAGCATGCCTTCGAAGACATTAAACAATATCTGACAACCCCTCCTGTCTTAGCAACTTCGTATTAGGAAGACCTTTAATCCTTTACACTGCGGCATTGGACAATTCACTTGGAGCTTTACTAGCACAAGTAAATGATGAAGGAAAAGAGAATGTGTTATATTATTTGAGTCGTTGTTTAGTTCCAACGGAAGTAAAATATCCGACAATTGAAAAGGCATTGTTTAGCCTTGATCTTCGCAGTTCAAAAACTAAGGCATTATATGCTTTCTCATAAGGTAACTCTTATTTCAAGAGTTAACCCATTACAATATTTAATAACACAACCAACACTTTCTGGGAGATTAGCAAGATGGGCAATGATCTTACTCCAATTTGATATAACATTTGTACCGTTATGTGCTGTCAAAGGATAAATCATGGTAGATTTCTTAGCAGCACATCCAATTCCAACTGGATCGCCTCTTAATGACGATTTACCTGATGAACAAATATCAGAAATAAAAAGTTCCAATGTACAATGATGGGAACTCTATTTTGACAGAGCATCATCTGCATGGAAAGACAAAGACAAACAGACAATCATACCAGGCAAAGCTGGAGTAGGATTAATTTTCATTACTCCCGACAAAACAATGATGCCTTTTTCCTATCATTTGACTGAACCTTACACGAATAATGAAGCCGAATATGAAGCGCTCATAACCGGTCTAGAATTGAAAATATTAATGGAAATTAAAAATATTGATATCTACGGGGATTCCCAATTGATTATCAATCAAATTGCTGGTAAATACAAGACTTTGAAACCTCGACTCAAACAGTATTCTCGTTACACTCTGAAACTGCTTCAACAAATTCCTGATGTAACATTCTTTTTAATTCGAAGAAGAGACAATTCTCTAGCAGACGCTTTGGCAAAACTTGCAAAGGAATTTGCCTGTCCAGAAGAAGATGACATACCAATCTCTATAAAAGGACGACAAGTTCTTTCTCAAATTGACATGGATAATTTGCATAAAATCGGTGAAAATATGACAATGACAATAAGTGACGAGAAGGATGATTGGCGACAACCAATCATCCAATATTTACAAACTGGAAAATTGCCTGAAAATAGTTCTATTGCCAACCAAATTAAACAAAGAGCATTACCATATGCTCTAATAAATGATGTCCTTTACAAATGATCTTTTGATTAAATGTGGTTAAGATGTTTAAACCAAATTGAAGCTCGAGAGATTATTAAAGAAGTTCATTCAGGTTTTTGTGGTGCACATTAATCTGGACCCAAAATGAAAATGAAAATAAAAAGAATGGGTTATTATTGGCCAAAAATGATAGCCGATTGCCTTGACATTGCAAAGAAATGCCATCAATGTCAAATACATGGGGTAGTTTTACATCAACCTCCAAATGTCCTACACCCGATTATTGCATCATGGCCATTTGAATGTTGGGGTACTAACATAGTGGGCCCTATAGATCCTCCATCTTCCAAGGGCCATAAATTTATTCTGGCAACTATTGACTATTTTTCTAAATGTGCAGAAGCAATACCACTTAGAGAAGTTAAGGCAGAACAAGTTCTTCATTTCTTTAAAACACATATCGTTTATAGATTTGGAATTCCTCGAAGGGTCATATCAGACAACGGATTAGCCTTCAAAAACATGAAAATGAATAATTTTATCCAAAGACACGAGAATTGATTGGAGGTACTCCACAATTTATTACCCTAAGGCCAATGGATTAGCAGAAGCTTTCAATAAAACATTGGTTCAAATCTTGAAAAAGATGTTGAATAACAGCCCGAGACAGTGGCATGAACGATTAATAGAAGCTTTATGGGCTTATAGAACTACATACCGAACCCCAACACGGTCTACACCATTTGCTTTGGTATATGGTTCTGAAGCCATTTTGCCTCTGGAAGTCCAAATTCCTTCTCTCAGAATTGCGATAGAAATCAAAATAACTGAAGAAGAAAATGTTAGACTACGACTTGAAGAACTTGAAAGTTTGGAAGGCAAACGTCTACAAGCCCAACAAAATCTCGAACTATATCCAGCAAAAATGATACAAGCTCACGACAAATTAGTTCGCCCCAGAACCTTTCGAATTGGTGAATTAGTTTTAGTTCTTCGAAGACCTATACTAGCTCATCGAAAGATAGGTGGTAAATTTGAACCAATATGGGAGGGCCCATATGTAATTAAAAAGACATATTCAGAAGGATCCTACCAATCGGTGGATTGTCGAGGAGAAAGAATCCTGCCTCCGATCAATGGACGTTTTCTAAAGAAATACTATGCAACATAAAAATAAAAATGAATAACGATTTATTTATAAACTGGGACAATAAATTATTCTTTCCAAAATCATCTTTGATTTTTCTTTATGACATCTGTTTCATTTGCTGAAAAAATGTTTAAAAGGCTAAAATGTCATAGTATCTTATTATTTTTCAGGAAAAATGTCTGAAGGCAAACTATTTTTCTCGTTTCAAAATAATATGACTTTCGCCTTGAACCGTCCACATGGACGATGGAACCAGAATTCATTTCAACTTTGACCTGTTGCAGGTTGAATCCATATATCATGGATCGTTACTTTATCTGGTGAATCACAGTGAGGTTATTCTGCAAACACCTTTGATAGAATTCAAACTCCAACAACCCGAAGAATATGACTTCACAATCAGTGATAGCTCAGATGAGGGAGAATTCATGACTACTTCAGTATAAGGAGCATCCACATCGGGTTCAAAAAATATGGCGACATGACTTACTAGATCACAAAGAGGAAATCATAATAAACGACTGAAACGACAAAAACAATTACAGGAAAAACAAAACATGGAGGATATTAGTCAATCGAAATCACGAACTATTAACACTCCATTTGAGAAAATAAACTCTGCCTCAGAAACGACAGATCTAGACCCTGCAAAGAAAAATGAAAATGGAAAAGTAGTTATCACCTCACCTGCTCAGAGTTTGAAGGAGTCAGATAAAAAGGTTGATGAAAAAAGTCACTCAAGGGAAGAGGAGCGACGAATTCGCGCTATCGAGTGGAGAACTTTTGAACAATACAAACACATGAATAAAAGGACAATAAATATTCTGGATGGCCTTAAATTATTTACCAGAATATTTGATGAAGCTGAACAGATTACTATCATTGATCACATTATAAAAGCCTAAAATCGGGGTAGGGCTGGACTCCTTTAGAGGAGAACCTATTCTGAACCTAATAAATGGATTCGTGGAAAGGGTAGACAAACCCTACAATATGGATGCTGCTACAATTATGCAAGAGACAGAGAAGGAAATCTTCCTGGAATTTTGCGACACGAACAAGTTGATCCTTTACCCACTGTGATAATCCAAGTTATCAAACGACTCGTCACTTAGGGAATTTTACCTACAGACTGTATTCATGACAGTTGCATTATCAATGTATATGATAAAGGAGACTGTATCCCTCCTCACATTGACAGCCATGATTTTGAGAGACCATTTTGCACCGTGTCACTCCTGAACCGCTGTTCTGCTATGTTTGGAAGGGAGATACAAATCTTGGGACCTGGAGAGTTTGAAGGTACATGTCGTATTCTTTTAACTCGAGGATCAGTGCTCCTGTTTCAAAGGAATGGTGCAGATTTTGTAAAACACTACATACCTAGTGTTAACAAGCCACGCATCTCAATTACCTTGCGACGGATGAAGCCCGAACAAACGACCTGTCGGATATAAAGCTATACCAGAACTGGAGAATCTACAACCTTTGGAATTATCATAACCCCATAAATGTCTAAACACCTGAAACATGTTTGATAAATAATGTTTTGGAGTGTAGGACGTTTATGGACACTCTGTTAAATATCCTTAGCTGTGGTATGACATATAAGAACTTTTGACATGTGATATATCTATAGTTGTCGATGTGTGATATATCGGTAGCTGTTGGTATGTAAAATATCAGTAGTTTGTTGCAGCATGCTATATGATATATACACATATATGTACCGTTAGCTTTTGCTTGCGATAATATGTACTGGTGACCTTTTTATGAAAATAAAATGAAATGTTGAAAAAATGTTCCCCCTTTGTCTGTGACATGTCGACAAGTCCTAAAAATAATAAAATAAATTTTAATGATCAAATGAATAACGTGTGATAACTAAACATAAGAATTATCTTTCGACCTATATAGGTCAAAGCCCCAACGGATATTTCCACCAAAAATATTAGTGAGTTAGCCACGCTCTCCGGTTATTGGATGTAAGTCCTTTCCTGACACAGAAATCATGGCTTTTCTCTAACCAAATCTTGACATTGATATTTTGAGGGAAATAGAAAATGATATCTATTTTCTCTCTCCGGTTATTGGATGCAAGTCCTTTCCTGACACGAAAATCATGGCTTTCCTCTAACCAAATCTTGACATTGACATTTCGAGAAATGGAAAATGACATCCATTTTCTCTCTCCAGTTATTGGATGTAAGTCCTTTCCTGACACCGAAATCACGGCTTTCCTCTAACCAAATACCGACATTGACATTTTGAGAAATGGAATATTACATCCATTTTCTCTCTCTGGTTACTGGATGTAAGTTCTTTCGTGACACGGAAATCACGGCTTTCCTCTAACCAAATACCGACATTGACATTTTGAGAAATGGAATATGACATCCATTTTCTCTCTCCGGTTATTGATGTAAGTCCTTTCCTGACACGAAAATCAGGGCTTTCCTCTAACCAAATACCGACATTGACATTTTGAGAAATGGAATATTACATCCATTTTCTCTCTCTGGTTATTGGATGTAAGTTCTTTCGTGACACGGAAATCACGGCTTTCCTCTAACCAAATACCGACATTAACATTTTGAGAAATGGAATATGACATCCATTTTCTCTCTCCGATTATTGATGTAAGTCCTTTCCTGACACGGAAATCAGGGCTTTCCTCTAACCAAATTCCGACATTGACATTTTGAGAAATAGAATATGACATCAATTTTCTCTCTCCAATTATTGGATGTAAGTCCTTTCCTGACTCCGGAATAGGACTTGTTGCTTGGTCGACACAAGTTCGGATCTCAACCAATTTCCTCCATTATGACCCTTTTCTTTCTTCTTCATAGAGGCAGACATCCGATAGCCCACAACTTTAGGGTCCCCCTTGCCTTAGCTCGTACCGTCAGCCATGCTTCGGTTTTCTGTGGAAAATTTGTGGCAAAGAATGTAAATGTCAACCCTTGGTCCTATTTATAGGGCTCACCAGGCACAAAATAACAAGAGAAGTCAATTATCAAATTAATCATTTTCAATTTTGGGGCCAGAAATTGTTAAACTGTTTCCCAGCTCTTATCATAGTAATCACTATTAAGAAGCAGAAAAACTCAGGGAACTAATATGTGTACGCCAAAATTGCTAGCACGAATCATAAATCAATGAGATGGCCAAGGATGACGCACTAGCAATCAAAAAACATGCCGAAGAAGCACGGGCTGACTAGCCGTTCGATAATAGATCGTTCTATCGGGTCGGCAAACCCACGCTGTTAAGTGATTCAATCGACGGGTCGTATTTACGGTCCCAGCTACCCAAACATCTTTCGATGGTGCCCCATCACAACTAATTTGTCTTAGTAGGAGCGACCGCCACGTAATCGCTCTAGTCAACCGAACTAAAATGTATCAATCAGCTAATGACTGTTGTATTACACTTAAATGACAATATGAATCTTGTATTGAATTCATATTAATTGCATTAAGTGTTGTTTCCATATGTGTTCTCTTCTTTCTGTAATTGTACAAAAAAATCATATAAGGAGGTCCAAAGAGTAATAAAAGAATATTTCCTCCCCTCGACTCCCCTCTCAAAAATTATTTATCTGCTCTACTCTCTCCCTTCTACTTTCCTTATCCCGACTTCAATTCTCAAGGTGTATTTTATGTGAAGGACAATTTAGAATTCAAAAGATGGGAGAAATTCAAAAAAATATTTTAAACGAATTTGGCCTGCTTCACTTCAATTTACTCATAATAAATTTTTCTTTTTTCCGTGCAGTTATTATAAGACAATTTTTAGATATATCATTTTAAAGTTTTTTGCTTTATTTTTTTTTTGTCCAAAATTAATTCGGAACCGCCCATCGGGCTGATGAAAGGCCATCATTATCCTCTGCGTATCTGACACGGCTCAACGTTCCTAACTCTACCGCCTACTGAACTCTTATGCACGCCCACTGCCATCCAGCCGTATAAAAAACCCAAAGCCTATTCGCCCGCAACCATCCATCTGTTTCTCCTTTCCTCTACATCAAAATCCCAAAGTTTTCTCCTTTCTCCAATATCGCATTTTTATAGCTCGTTGGCGATGAATAACGAAGGGCGAAAAATAGGAGATCAAATAATCCATGTAGTTCGCGCGCCTCTCCGCGCTCTATGCCGTGCACGCAACCGCTACGTCCGCCGCATGAACAGCATCGCTGACCACGTTCCTTACGGCCCCGGCGGTGAGGCAGTGAGCTACGCCAACACCTACGGCGACGAAGCTAGGAACTTCAGCAGCGCTCAGCACTCTTCCGGCGAAGAGGATTTCCGCGAGCTCGTCCGCATAAATTCGCAGAGCCGTGTAATTGCTGCTAACGAGGCAGTTTGGCGTAGCCGGAGTGTGGCAGTGGGGCGGATCGACGAGGACGCGCCCTGCTATTTCTCCGGCGATGTCGGGGTTGGGGAAAGTCTCATTTATTCCAGGAGTCAGACATGCGGAGCAGGCGGAAAGAGGGCCATGTTTGCGCCAATGTAAAAGTTTTGTTATCACTGCCCGTTCTGTTATATATGGAAGGATAACCAATTCAAGAAATGAAGCATCCAGAATTTGATCAAAAGCAGAATATTGACATAAAAGCAGGAGTTGAAAAATATGCCTTATTAAGGTGTTTATTGATACGAATAACGTTAAAGGCCGGACTGGTCGGCACAAAGCTATAGAATAATGTAAGGGATTTTCTTATTAGAAGTGACGATAACGATTTCTAGAAAATGAGGGCAGAGCACCTAAGGGCTGTTTGGCTCTGCTTTTCTAATGCGGTGGTTCGAACCGCATCAGCTTTGTCATTTGGATGCTTTATTTTTATTGCATTTCTGAATCAAAAATAAGAAAAAATTTTGTTTTGCAAATGCATAGGGGTTACAGCGGCGGGCTAAGGCTGTGTTTTCGTAATCTTTAGTTCAGCCCTTAGGGGATTCACATAGTGGCCGATCTCCAGTAATTTCTTGTTTCTCTTCTGTTGTTGGCATCTTAGCTATTCCTGCTTCTTTTCATTTCCTTCTCTGGGTGATGGAGGATTAAAATGTTTACCTCTCTTCTTCCTCATAGGCTGGTGGATTCAGTGTAGTTCATTCCCCTTTATTAGTTATTTGTTTTCTTTCGCATGTATTATTGAGCGTTTAGCTATTGGAGTTATACGATGTTCTTTCTTCACTTGCTATGTGATTCGATGGAACAAAGGTGCATCAATTGGGGCTGTTAGTGATTTTTTTGTCGAATTCGATTGTATTTTCCCTGGCGCTACACTTTTACATTTGGAAGTTTTGTTCCGGCGCCTAGGCGCCAAGAAACGGGGGCCAAGGCTCCCAAAATGGGCTAAAACTGCTCATTTTTCGAAGAGCCTGGCGCCTAGGAGCCGCTGTTTAGGCGTCAAGGCCCTACAGGACAGGGCCTTGGCTCCTTCCCTTCCTACATCCTACAAATGTCTTGCATAAAGAAAAGCACAAGAATCCAACTAAAGAGGGCTTTTAATAGATTCCTTTAGTCTGGTCAAAGACAACAGTTTCATTAGGCAAGCTGCCGGAAGATTGCAATGCCTACCTCAGCTGGGGCCTGTTGATCTCATTTTTGAGGTCTTTCTTTCCCCTCTCCTTATAGCCTAGGATCTAACCTGTGATTTTTCTATTTTGGATTCTCTTAGAGGATTAGACTGGTACCCACCTTATTTAGAAATTCAAGGCATATCCTCGCTCCTTGAAGTTTCATATGAACGGTTCTGCATCCTCGACATCTAGTTGAGTCGATTAAGCCGACGAATCGAAACTCTTGTTGAGCTCCTATAAGGATTTGAAAGCCCATAGGCGGACCCTACTCCGTGCGACGTTTGACTTTTTTCCACGAAGCGATATGTTTGATTACTGGTTCTCAGCTAGGTGATGACCGGTCATCAATTTGCCCGTTAGATGGCTCGGGTCGGACCAAAATAATTTTATTTTGTTACATAACGCAAATTTGAATTTAAATTGGCTCGATCGTCGGCGAACTTGTCCGGACGACCCCGGATGACGAAACGGACTGCGTCGATGCGTCCAGAACGTTGATTTTAGCTGGGAAGGACGTATATTTTGATAGGATTCCGAGCAAGATTAAATTATCCATGCATTGATGAATTTAAAACAGTAATTTTAAAATATATATAAAAAAAGGAATTTCTTAACAATAAAATAAAACAACTCATACTCCCCACTCACGCCTCCTACCCATACCCTCACAGCCGACACACTTGAAAGCCCTAATTGAACTCTCACGCCTCATCCAGGTCGAAGCTTCTTCCTCCTTTAAAAACTCGATATGATTGCCATTCTGGATTTTGCTGCTAACACCATGGAGAATTATGATTTAGCCACTTATAGAGAAATTGATTTTCTTTATGTTGAACTTCTTTCATCAGCTACAAATAAGCAAAGGGTGATTTGGAGCCTGAAAAGGTAATTACGTGCTGCAGCATTAAATTATTTGTGGTGCCTATTTTGTGGATAATATGAAAAAAAAAAGAAAAAAGTGAATTTCAATATTACATACTCTCTTGAGATTTAAATGCTAAGAAATTTTACATACGTACCACTTAATTCTTCTGTATTTACTATTT
This sequence comes from Papilionanthe hookeriana x Papilionanthe teres, assembly GCA_022702705.1. Lineage (NCBI taxonomy): Eukaryota > Viridiplantae > Streptophyta > Magnoliopsida > Asparagales > Orchidaceae > Papilionanthe > Papilionanthe hookeriana x Papilionanthe teres. Next base: position 18,978,216 of record CM040432.1, on the reverse strand, counting down.
AACTTCTAAACTTTAATTCTTTATATACATGTAATTTTATATGCATATATGATAATTGAACTTTATGCCGACAAGGGAATACTTTTGGTGTGGTATATGATATTTGGATGATAATGAAGTTAGAAATTAAATATGTAAGTATTTAAGAATTAGGCGGCATGCTTGTAAATTTTCCTTCCCTAGCAGTACTTGGATTCGATTTTGGGGATTTTCTTTGCTTTGTTTTACTGAAGCCAAGCTTTGAAGCTACAATATTTTCTCCTTACATTGTTTCATTGAAGCAAATTTTTTTTCCCTAGTCTGCTAAAATCAAACTTTGGAATTGAATGTATGAGAAGGATGAAGTTGGTTTGAATTGCAGAATTTTGAATCTTCTTTATTTTGACTCGTTTAAGCTGAATCTCTACTACTAGGAAAGTTTATTTGCCTTCGAATTTATTCAAGGCTTGCTTTGACATTGAGCTGTTTGATAAAGCACAATTCACTTGTCTACATATTTAAACACTCTTAGTTAATGATTATGATTGTGATAACAGGACTCTGTTCTTAAGCATCAATATGCACTGAGAAAGAATTACTGATGGTGGAATTTATTATAGTGCTCTATTCTTCAGTTAAATAAATATGATGTTCAGGAGTATGATACAACTAGTTTTCTATTTAATTCTTGAAGAATGCTGCCACTAGTTTTTTTTATTCTTATAACTTGATTTTGGAAATTATGGCTAGCTTGTCTTTGCTTTAAAATTCGGATTTGGAAGAGCTGCAGCTCGCCTTGTACTGCTCTATTATTTGGATTTGAGAGGCCGTTGTCAACTTTGCTTTTCTTTATAATTGAGACAAAAAAAAAAAAATCTGCAATTAACTCCTCTTTAATTTTCTAAAAAAAAATTCTGTCATTAGTTTCTTTATCTATTTCTTATACGTTGGGTTTGAGAGCTGTAGCAGCTTTGGCTTTGCTTTATATATTGGGTTTGGAAAGAGCTATAGTTAGCTAGTTCTCGACCTTATATGGGAAAGTTGCAGTGTTTTTTTTTTTATTTATTGTTTTGAATCCTTTTGGAAGTTGCAGCAAACCATCTTTGAAAGTAATGGCTAACATATGGATGTATCTTGAGAATTTATATTTTGTGCATACCTCATTTTGAAATAAAATTTCTGCTACTATTCTGATTGTTCCAAGCTAAGGGCATTTACATATATAAATATTGTGCATAATTTTTAGGCATTTATATACCTAACACCCAAAGTTTAATATTTACATTTTTCTTTTTGATATTATAATCCACATAGAAAAAAAAAAGATGTCACTTTTGAAAACATGGTGATGAAGATATTTTGACATAATACGATAATTTAAAAATGCCTCGCATATAAATGTTAAAGTTTCGGTGTTAGTTATGTAAATACATAAGAATTACTTTGTATATATATGGATGTGAATGCTCATTTCCTTTAATGTTTTATGTTTTCATAAGCTTGAGATTTTAGGGGTGACTGGTGCTATGAAATTATTGGAACATTATCTTCATATCGTGGTTGGATATATCTAAATACTTAGAGATACATATGAAATATCAAAGTGGGTGTATAAGTTGAACATGCGGGGTACAGGCAATGATGCATAAGACTTTAATAATCATGCTTCTATAGCTGAAACAAAATAAAATCAATACTCAATTTTAGATGCCCATTTTAACCTAAAGTTTAGGTAGTTCTAATTCTTACCTTTAAGAAATTTGTGAACCAACAACGGATACTACAACACCAAATATTACACCGATACAGTAACAGATACTACACCAACAAATACTATGACACCAGATATTACACTGGTACAGTAACAGATACTACAACAACAAACACTGCACTTGCACAATAACAAACACTACACTTGCAAGACATCAGATACTATACAAGCACATCAAATCAAATTCAACACATACAACACATCAAACACATCAAATCAAATACCACACACACATAACACATCAAACACCTCACATCAAACACAACACATATAATTCATCAAACTCATCATACCAAATATATCATATTAAATATCACACACACACATACCATATATTAAATATCACATAATACACTACACATAACACCATACACTACACACTATGCACTATTTATTGCACATTACACATCACACATCACACACCAGATACTATACATCACATATTACACTCATAAGAATTCAGATACGACAATCACAGATGCTACACTTTCAAAATTCAGATACTACATATTGGTTTGTTTATCGATTAAATGGTAGTGATTAGGACTACCTACTCTAAGGTGATTTGCTGGTGACTTTATTTGAGATTGATACAGAGACTTCAATACTTCGGGTTGCCTATGGGATCATGATAAAAAAGAAGTCTATAGACTGAGCCTATCCTCAAATAGAATTCTTATTCCCTCACTTTGATTTTTCATATGTTTATAACTAAACATAATTATACAGATACTTGTAGTTATTAGTTTGCTTTCGAGGCATCAACAGAGTTGGCCAGGTACACATTTTTTTTACTGCACAGCTCATTTACTTTCTTTACTATATATTGTTGTGCAGTCCTTTACTTTTCATTATTTTACATACTTACCTGTACTTATGCTTTTAATTATTATTTCTCTTGCATACTTATATATGACCCTAGGATGGGCCATTTAGGGCATTGTTTTTCCTATATTACACATGTCTACTTTAGTTACTTCTTCTTTTGCATATTTATGCATACCCCTAGGATAGGCCGTTCGAAACATGGCTTTCTCTTTTCCTATCTTTCCTCTATCTTTCTTTTCTCGAGACGAGACGACGACATAGTCAAGTGATGATTCAACTTCATGCAGTGGATCGGACGACAGAGGACGAATGAAGAATCTTCGATCAGACTATCGTAGATTTAAATAACACCCATAGGACGTCGAGGTCGTCGTTTGATACGACATAAATCCTCACACTTTTCTTTTAGGACTTAGTACGATTGTATATCGTACAATATAAGTCCTAAACTGTTTAGGATTTCGAGGTTGTAGTTTGGTACGACATAAATCCTCTTATATTTTTGGGTCATTTACATATGACATGTAGATATAAATCCCAAATCATCTAAATAATTTACAGGATTAAAATATCAAATATAACTTTATTTTCAAAGATATAAAACCTAACTATAGGATAGTTTGAGATGTCACTGAAGTTCCTTCAGTATCTTCGACATCTCCTATTCTTCATTCCATTGAACTCTGAAAATAACTGTTCTATATTGAACCATTCCCTTTGATTTTTCTACAAGCAATCGTGGAAACCTAAACGTTGATATTCTTGAAGACGAAGCCCATGATCTTTATCGAGAGTTTTCTTAGGTGACTTAGGTTGCTTAAGATGTAATTAACTATAGGGGCTTGCTTCTATAGGGAATCAAGAACCCAGATTAATCCAAACCCTATTTAATCTGTGTATTAGACAGGGGAATTTGTCGGCTATAAAATACGCAGACCAAAATAGAGTCATAAGCTTTTAAGTTTAGATAGTTAAGCCTATTAACAAGTGGTACGCTCGTCTTTCGGGATGATGTGTCACTTGTAGTATCATGCTCAACTATTTAAACTATTAGATATATGAGATCTATCTGGCTCGTTATTTTCAAAAACAAAAATATATCATCATTTTAAAAATAAAAAAATACTTTACCTATTACATTAAATTTAAAATTTAAAAATTTTATTTTCATAAATAAAAATTAGCCTACAGGGCCCTTGGCTTTAAAGGACTCCAACACATTCAACAGATTAACATTTGCAAACTTTGGGTAAAAATTAGACAACAATCGTCTCTCTAACCCACATTCTCACTGAAGAAAAACTGGAAAGAGGCTCACCCAATGCTGGTGGAGGAGAAATTGAGGGATTCCAAAATTTGGGTGAAACTTCTAAAAGTGAGACAGCAAACTGAGAACTTATTTATCTGGGAAATAGGGGAGAGTAATCTTCACTTCTGCTGGATAATTGGTATCCACCTGAGATGCTTCAACCCATTTACAGTAAGAAAAATCTTGATCTACAAGTGAAAGATTATCGGCAAGGAGAACAGTGGGACCTTGATAAATTGAAGGAATTACTCAGAGGTGACTCTGTGGAGAAAATCAGTAAAATCTAGTTTGATAAAATAAGACCTGAAAGGATCACTTGGAAATGCAGTAACTATCAGGAGATTTCTAAACACATCTTCTCCAGCCTCTATCAATGGGCTCATAACCCTTGGGGAGACACAATATGGAACAAATACTTGATCTCTTCTATGACATTTCTCTATTGGAGAATTTTCCACAGGATGTTGCCCACTGATGACATTCTCAAACGTAATGGATTGAGGGGCCCCTCCAGATGCTATCTTTGCTCACAAGAGGAGGAATCTATAGCACACATGTTCTTTGAATGCAACATCACTCATAATGTTTGGAAGGACGTCTCCCATAAAATTTCCATTGATACAACCAACCATGAGTGGTTATCTTTCTAGTCCTCCTGGCAGAGCTGACATCAAGCAGGTCTTGGACCCATTCCCCTTCTGGTGACATGGTTTATTTGGATGGCTAGAAACGAAGCCAAATTTAAGGATTCTTTGCTAACTCTTAAGGAAGTGAGTAGATTCTGCCTCTCTTTTCTGAACAAGCTGATCTAGCACAAAAAATTCCCCAATACTTGCAATGTTCCCATCACTCACACCACAAGCCAGTGGTATAATTAGTATTTATTGGCAACCCCCAAAAGAACACCATATCAAAGTAAACACTGATGGCAGATTCTCAACTCGAGGGGCTGAAATTGAAGGCATTTACAGAGATCATCTGGGACAATGTCTACTTCATTTCCAAGTTTTTTTGGAGGCTAAAGATGCCTTGGAAGATAAACTATTTATTATTTACTGGGCACTTAAACTAGCTAGCTTGAACATGTGGAAGCATCTTGAAGTTGAGGTGGACTCCACCAGCTTACTAAAGGTGATAGATGGTGGGGCTGACAATGATTGGCTTCTTTCATACTGGAGTAACAGAATCAGGTAACTGAGAAAATGTATTGATGTAAGATTTTCTTTTTTTAGAGAAGGCAACAAACCTGCTCATTGGTTAGCAAGGAATGGTCTTGTCTCTCCTGAGGTGGTGGCCTCCTCTTCTGTTCCTCTCCCCTTTTGTTTCTTTTGGGGGGAGGTCTTTTCAAGGTGCCTAACCTAAGGATTGTACACTCTTCCTAATGGAATAAAATTCAATATTGTTTTAAAAGAAATACTTATATATGTGTATGTATATGTATGTATATGTATGTATATGTATGTATATGTATGTATATGTACAAATGGAGTTGGCAGCGCACAGAGCTCTGCTAGGGTTTCTCCCTGGATGGCTCTCCCGACGACTGTGATAATCTACGAGTAGTTTGTTTGGTTTTGGGTGTTGAAGTGTTTACTCACTGAAGAGAGGGCCTTCTAGTTCTGGTTTGAGGTGTTTTGACTTTCCTGGGCTCTTCACTATTTGAATTTGGACACTCATTTTACTGTTCTATTAAAGAATGGCTAATCTATTGGAGAATGCGGCACCCAACCTCAGGGTTTCTTATGCTAAAGTTACTACACAAGTACAAGGAGATGTTATAAGAGGAGACAGGCTCGTTTTTCCGCAGCTTTTCCATAATGCCATGGAAGGCAAGGCTGAATGTTAGTTTATCAGGACGGGCACAAGAAAAGTAGGCAAACCAGCTCTGATTTTTACTAAAGCAGAAATTTCTAAGCTATTAGAACCATATAAGTATACTCTAGTTGGAAAGTTTTAATATGGGTATCAAAAAATGGATACTATCCAGAAAGCTTTTGATGAGGTTAGACTCAATGGCAGCTGGAAAGTGGGAGCATTTGATGGTAGACACATAACGATTCAATTAACTAGGGAGGATCATTATGCCCAAGTCTTTTCCAGGAAGTTCTTCTTCATTGATAGTAAACCAATGAAGTTACTGAAATAGACTGTGGAGTTTCACCCCACTCAAGAACCCCCCATCATCCCTGTTTAGTATACTTTACCCAACATGAAATTGCCTTACTTCAATCAGCAAATACTCTATTCTATTGGTGGTTTCCTTGGGAAACAACTAAAATTAGATACTTCCTCATTTGATGGTACAAGACCTTCCACTTCTCGAATATTGGTTGAAAGGGAAATTACCCTACCACAATTAGAGGATGTATGGCTTGGAACAGCAAACAATGGCTATTGGAAGCCTCTCATTATGGAAAAACATCCTCCTTATTGTAAACGTTGCAGAATGTTTGGACATTCAATGGAAAAATGTTTTAAAAAGCATCCAGAACTGAGGCCTCAACATGTTCAGTCTTCTACTGAGCATCCTCCTAAGATACAGGTTGAAGAATCTAAACCCCCACCCCCATTGCCTCAGGCTCTAGCACCTGATGCTGTCATTGATATTACTGGTACAAAAGAGAATGAAATTGCTCCCACACCAAAGCAATCAATTGATATGGCTATTGTAAACAACTTATAACCACCTCCTCAAGATGGTGGTTCAATAGCAACAGTTAATGACCCACCCTCTCTGGTGAGGGATCAAAATTAAAACACACACCTAAATAGTAGCTCAGAATTACCAAGACCTTCTTTGGATGATATTTTGGTACAACAACTGCATGTAGAACTAGAAGAGGAATGGCAGATTCAGAAATAGAAAAAGAAGAAAAAAGGTATCTTGGAGCTCAAAAGCCTACAAGAGGAAGATTTGACTGGTTGTAAATCAAATAACACTTTATTGGATTCCCTCGCCAGAATTAGAAGGAGGGGGAAAGTTAATAATGATTAACATCCTATGTTGGAATGTTAGGGTATTAGCTCATCCTAGATCCCTTAACAGACTTATCTCCTTGAATAGGATGTATAAACTTTGGTGTATAGCAATACTAGAACCAATGATTTCCAAAAACATTAATAGAATCCCTCATAAGTTCCCTGGGTTCCATCTGTTCAACAACTGTAACAAAAAAATTTGGATTATGTGCAGAAGGGAGGTGGAGTGGGATATTCTGGTGGATCATCATCAATTTCTTCAGTCCTTTTCTATGGATGGTCACAGTGGTTATGCTACCTTTATTTATGTAGGAAGCACTATGGCTGAGAGAAGGAATCTCTGGCAAGAATTAATCCATCTTAGTTCCTCAATGAATCCAAAATGGCTAGTTGGAGGAGACTTTAATTGCATTGCAGTTCTTTGGGAGAAAGTAGGTGGATGAAATCCTGATCACAACAAGATGCATATCTTCAATGATAATATTAAGCAGGCTGGTTTACATGATCTGGGTTTCAATGGGCCCAAATTCACATGGAGAAGAGGGAAACTCTGGGAAAGGCTAGATAGATTCTTAGTCAATGATTCATGGCTTAATGATTTCCTTCATACCACTGTTCAATACCTCTCTAAGGCCAATTTTGATCACAGACCTGTCGGCATATTTTTAGGTTGAGTGTTGTATTTTTGAAAAGAGATCGCCTACAGAAATTGTCGGTGAATTTTTAATTTAATTTAAATAAATAATTTGAAAAGTAGTATTTGATTTTTGAAAGTGATTTTAAGTTTGAAAATTTTAAGATATGAAATCAAACCGATCTCACATCCCAAATAGTTTATATAAACGAGCACCGCACCACAAACCGTGTATCTATCCCTAAGGATAGACACACTCGCTTCGATGGTGGGGCTCGATTAAATAAACTAAAAGATTTGTGACATCCGTTTGGTCTGCGAACCTATTTTATAAGCCGACAAGTTCCCCTACTTAATATAAAGAAATTAAGCAGGGTTTATATTACCTGGGTTCTTAAACTTTCCTATAAGGGCAAGCCCCTATAGTTAATTACATCCTACGTGACGGGAATCACTTAAGAAAACTCTCGATAGTGATCAGTGGTTTTGCTCTCAAGAATCTCAAAGTTTAAGGTTTTGAAACAATTGGATTTTGGAAATTTCAATTGGGAATGAATCAAATTTGGAAAAATTTATTTTCAGGAGTCCAAAGGAAGAGAAGTAGGAGAAGCTGAGGATCCAAGAGGAATCTTGGCAACTTCCCGACTATCCTATTGTTGGGCTTTGAATTTTGAAAATGAATTTATTTAAGTTTCAATCCTGCCAATTAATTATAGTAATTACATTTACATAATCACCTGGTTATGCAAATAACCTGAAAGATAAGAGGATTTACACCGTATCGGACGGCGACCTCGGAATCCTAAGCGAGTTAGGGCTTATATTGCACAGCAAGGCTATGCAAAGGCCTAAAAGAACAAGTGAGGATTTATGTCGCACTAGGCGGACTACCTCGAAGTCCTATGGCTTGTTATTTAAACTAAGGAATGGTTTTGCTGATGTCGACACTGGTTTTGCTGTTGACGATGGCCGTGCTGCCCTCGAAGTCATGCTTCGTGCTCCACGTTGTAATTAAGTTGCAGTTTAGGTTTAAATCTTAAGTTAAAGTGAACATGCAAATCATTTTATTTCATCTTATTATTATTATTTTTTTCATTTTCATTGCAAGCGTGAGTGTGTATTGCAGTGACAGGGGCGGTAGTAAAAGAAAGCAGGAAAAATATGTATACATGAACATGCTATGGTGAATAACAAGAAGCATGTATCACAAGCAGGTTATGCTAAGCTAAGCAGTAAACATGCTAAACTAAGCAGGAGTAAGTACGAAAAAAGTAAAACATGGCATGCTAACAGGAGTGTACACTGAAAAGTAATGCATGCTATACTAATTAAAGCAAGTACTAAGGAAAGTAAACAAGCTAAGCTAGCAGGTATGTACGCTAAAAATAAAGCATGTAATGCAGTAAATAAAAGAAATGACAGTGCTATAAGTGTACCGTAGGTGTTAACTACCGCAGCGCATTATTACCTGTTTATTGTTTTCATTTTATTATTTTCCTGCAGAAAACACATTAGTGCAAGAAAAAGAACAAGAGTAAACGTAGTAGGGCAGACCTAACTAAGAAGGGGGACTACTGTATGTGCAAAGGAAGCAAAGTTTGAAAACCCGACAGTAAAACAAAAAGGACGACAGGAGAGCGAAGAAAGTCGTAAAAGAAAACTAAGAAAATCGAGAAATAAAGAAAAGCGCGTCCGTAGAAAACCTCGAAGATAGTCATGAACGAAAGCAAAATAAAGTCGTAGTGAAAACCGCAAAACACTAGAAAAGAAACATACAAATGTCCCGCTAAACTCACGGCGAACCGTAAGGAAGCCATGGGGAATCTAAAAAAAAAACCCGTAAGCACGGTGGTGTTAAGGACTCAGAGCTGTGCTATATATCCGGCCTTAGGTGCTGACTACTAGACCGACTTTCTGCAGAAGGCAGACCTAACCTGACTCGAGTAGCCGACCGTGGACCTTCGTAAATTTTCACACATTTCATTTTGGGTTTGCATGCAAGTAAAAATTGTAGGTAAGTAGGCTGAGTCGTGGTGGAGGTAATTTTTGTATTTTTCAAATGTATGTATTTTTTGCTTCAAAATATTTTAGTCCACAGGTTGACTACCCTAATCGGACTAGGACTACTAACGTCTTTAGACAGCCGGTAGTAGAAACCCTAAGGACAGGCGAATAGTACCGTGATTCCTGCTCTACTCTCTATAGAGTCTCTGAGTCAGGCGACACCATTCTATAATTCTCTCGTAGCCTTCCCTATGTAGTATTATCAGTGTCCCCACCGCACTTACAACCTTGCTTGATGGCCCCACATATAGCAGAAGGCTATACATGCGTGCTTATGTGTCTTGCATAAGCACGTGAATTGAGCCAAGAAACAAGGTGAAAACAAAGGACAGGGGGTCATGGAATAGAAAGAGGAGAAGACAATTCATCTAACGCAATTGTTGGAAAACAGATGGGTTGCCTCTCAAAGTCAAAATTGAAACACATGTCAAAGCGACAAGAGCTTCTCCCAACATGGTGCGGAGAGCTGAATGTAAAATGTGTGAAAGAAACAAACTAAACCCCTCCATCATGGTGCAAGGGGTAAGGGAGTCAAACCTCTCCAACATGGTGCAAGAGGTTATCATGTAAAGCATGTCATGTAAAGCATGTAGAGTAAAAAAGGGCAAACCCCTGCAACATGGTACCAAGGGTTATCATGTAGTGGATGTAAAGGAACAAAGTAAATTAGTGTGACATGTGAGGTAGTGTGACGGTGTAGCATGTAGGGTAATGTAATGTGATATAGTGTGTAAAATGTGAATATAAATCCTTTCGCCAAAACGCAAGGGACAACCTTAGAATTTCATGGAATCAAAATCAAAAGTCGAGAGGGCAACATGCCCAAAAAGAAATAAGAGTCAAATCCGATAATGAAAATTTCGGCAGCATAACGGCATAAAAAGTCGATTTTCACACCTGCAATTTGCATAAAAAGAGATGTCGCAAGCATATGTATATGTAACAACCACTATTTCCATTCCTCCCAAGCAGGTATAAAGCATGTTAGAAGCATGAAAATCGAGCCTAAACAGGAACCAAAAAATCCTCAAAATCGAGCAAAAAGCTGAGCCAAATTTTCTCATATTGTAGCAAAACCGTAGCCATATAATTCACAAGACCGAGCCTAAAATACCACAAACATGGCTCAAGCAAACATGCAAAAGATTCACAAAATCAAGCAATACGGCGAACGAAGCTAGCATGTGAACTTTCCCATAAAAAATTAGGTGGTATGTATGTAAATACTGCCATTTAGATGTCACAAATGCCAACATGAGTAATCAATGGATCATAAAAAGCTAAAACCTCTTCTAATTGCTTCAATATTCACCTCGGCCTTCAAAGCAGATTCAAATTCATCTTTCATATGTAAGTAAAATAAAAGGAAGAAAAGAAAAATTTTGGGGTTTTCATATTTCTCATGTTTCGATATGTGAACACATACTTTTCCCATGGGAAGGGCCTTATTCTGCCTGCTTAAACGGCGGTTGCATAGACAAACTCACCAATGAAGAATTAATCTACACTAGCAAGCCAAAATAGAGAGCTATCCTTATATAAGCAACCCATGTGGAAGAAATAACTCCAAATGAACAAATCACATACGAGAAACTTTACGTACACAAGCCATGTATGAGAATGAGCATTCCATAGCCAAGTAACACATGAAAACAAGCTTCCGCAAGTAATTATTCACCTAAATCTTGTTGAAATAGAAATGACCATTTGTAGGAATTAAAACCCAACTCCTATAGTTTATGTCAGAAAAAAAATGAGGGGAGGGCTGATGAGATTTAGAAAGATGCTGCATAATATACTTCTCAAACCGGATTTACACATTTGGTATAATCACATATATTGCAAACCGACATTAAAGCCCCTCATCCGAACGTAAGTACCCTTTAAAATAGCTAATCCAAATGCACGTGTTTCAGATTTTTCAAAACATAAGCCTCGAAGGCTCACTAACCTTTGCAAATAAGGTAACGAATCTATTAGATTTTAAAAGCAAAGCACTAAAACACTTTTTCACCTTTTGCAAATAAGGAATAAAAATTTTTTAAATTTTTAAAAGAGCAAAGCATCGAGCAACTGAATGTAAACGTCATAAGTAACAAATTTTCAAGTGCTATACATGTAAGCCCAAAACAACATTGGAACCCTAAGACCACCAAGCATTAAATGAAATGATAAGACTACATCAACCTAAGGTGAAAGAGGACTTGCGCATGTCACATTCTCCAAAACAAAGTTTTTATATTCTCAAATAGTTCTCAAAACGACGACATAATAATTTTATCATTCCCCAATACGAGACCTTCAAAGCTCCTAAATCACATGGTCAAAAGTCGTACCCATCTTAGGTTTTTTTTTTAAATGGAGCTTTCAATGATGTTAAAACATCATAGAAAGAGGTTTTCAAAAATTTGAATCACACAAAAAAATATCATACAGATTTTGGAAATAAAACCTTCAGTTATTTTAAAAAAAAAGCAAAATACACAACTTCCCACTCTCCGAAAATATCATAAAAAGAAAAGCTCTCAAACCTTCCTAAGTGGAACATTAACTTTCAGATTTCCCAAACCTTCGTAAAGCAAAACCATAAATTCAATGACTAAGTAACCATGTTATCCAAATAAAGAACTACAAAAATGAGAGGAGAAGAAGTTCTTACATCCCGAATGAGTAGGAGAAAGACCACAAGAACCTTCAATCCAAAGGTCCCAAGAACACCGGACTACTGGCACTTTCCAACGACAACCCAAAATTTCGGCAGAACCTCCCCTTCACTTAGAATTTCGGCCAACAAACGAGATCGACCCCCAAATGAAGCCACAGGATTTCAAAATCGCAAAGAGATGCACCACTCAAAAATTTGACAGAACCTCCTCCTCACACCAAAAGTTCAGCCAACCCCAGAGAGTTCCCCAAGCATGGTTTTTATAGGTCAAGAAGGAGAAGAGACTTACTTTGGCTTACCTGGGCGGTGGGTTGAAGCCATCGGCGACAAGGGGAGGAAGCGACAAGAAAATCGCAGCAGAGAGCAGGAGGCGTGGAGAAGCTTTTTCCAGGGGAGGAAGCTTTTGTCCAGGCACGCGTACGAGGAGGGGGGACCAAAGTCGAAGCTTTGCGAGGAGGAAGAGGGGCTCGGTGAGGAGAAGGGGCTCGGTCGGGCTCCATTCACGAATGGGAGAGGGGATCGGGCATGAGTACTGCGTGAGGGAGAGTGATGCGTGGGTTTAGAATTAGGGATTTAGGAATTTTTCTTTTCATTTCTTTTTTTTATTATTATTTTAATTTAAAACAATGTTTTATTCAAATTTTTGGCCGATTCAGATAAATTTCGACCCCACACGAAACTATATCAAAATTAGTGTCCTTACTAGGTAATTTCGAGGTTCCGAACGCAACGGCGCAGTCCGTTTCATCATCCGGGGCTGTTTGGACAACCTCGTTTTCAAAACAGGTCAAAAAAGGTTAAATTTGGGGATTTCGTGATTAAATTAGATTTGGTTGAAATTCAAGGTTGAACTGGTAGCGATCGAATGTTGCATTCAGTTTAGGGGAGTGTGTCGAAGCGTTTAAAATTTAATTTGAGAAGAAAATGGCTAGCGTCGGGTCAATTTGGGTCAAATCAGAGCTTAGGTCGGGCTTAGGTCAAAATTGGGATTTTTGATGAAATCGGCTTAAATTGACAAAATTGGGCTATGGTGTAGTTGAACAAAATGAAATTAGGAATATTTAGGATTTTCTAGGATTTTCTAGGAATTTTTGGAATTTTGGGTTAAAAAGGGTATTTTGGGTATTTGGAGGTTATTTGGAGGGTATTGGGGTAATTTGGAGGGTATTGGGGTTTAGAATGTGTGTGAGAGTGTGATGTGTGCAGGTCAACCTTCACCAGACCAGGCCACCCAGGGTAGTCCTAAGGCCAAAGGTCCTATAGGGAACTCATCCTTTAAACCTCCACATTTGATTTCAACCCTCTAGGTGATTAGGAGTCTACAATCAAGCTTGTGGGGTTTGCAGGGAGTCAAGAAGTGTTTGAATTTCTAAAGGGTGTGTCCCATTTCTAGTCCTCTAAGATTAGTCAAAGGAAAAGCCTAAGGCTAGATCCTAAGTACTAAAGAGAGAAGCGAAAGACCTCATCGAAAATGAGGTCAACAAATGGACCCCCAATAGGTGTGGTGTGCTAACCAAGCACACCGCGCGTATTGGCGTTGATCGAAAAGATCAACAAAACCAATACAGATGTCCAAGTGACAAACTTAGGACGAAGTAGAAGAATTTCCGCAGGGGAGTATCAGGTATATTTCTAAGACTGGAGATTCCTGAACTCTCGCTGGGGAATGGAAAAGGAGGTGAACTCCACATCACAAGATCCGGGAATTCAATTTAGATTTCGTTTCATTTCATGTTCAAGTTTTGATGTGTAAGTTTAGATTTTGAGTTTTAATTTAGATTGAAGTTTGGTTTAAAATCAATTTGAGGAAATTTGGATTTGAAACGAGAATTGAAACCTAGGTTCCAATCTCGGGATTGCAAAGAAAACTAGAATCTGAGCACCAGTCTAGAAGTGAGAATCGGAGTTCAAGTGTTGATTGAAAAGGATGAGAATCAAAATTTAGGTACTAATCTCGAAAGTTTAAACGGAGCTGGAATTGAAATTTAAGTATCAATCCTGGGAGAGAATCAAAATTTAGGTACTGTCCCCGATCTCGAAAGATGGAAGGCAGAATTTAGGTACTGTCCTCGAAAGAGAACTTGAATTTAGGTACCAATCTCGAAAGTTGAGAATTGAAATTTAGGTATCAATTCAGATCAGAATCAAAATTTAGGTATCGATCTCAGAAAGAGAGTTGGAATTTAGGTACCGACCTCGAAAGGAGAGAACTAGAATGCAGGTACCAGTCTCAGAAATTTTGAATTGAAATGTAGGTATCAATTTAGATGAGAATCGAAATTTAGGTATCGATCTCAAAATGAGAACTAGAATTTAGATACCAGTCTCGGAAATTTTGAATTGAAATTTAGGTATCAATTCGGATGAGAATCGAAATTTAGGTATCAATCTCGGAATGAGAACTAGAATTTAGGTACCAGTCTCGGAAATTTTGAATTGAAATGTAGGTATCAATTCAGATGATAATAGAAATTTAGGTATCGATCTCGGAATGAGAACTGGAATTTAGGTACCAGTCTCGGAAATTTTGAATTTAAATTTAGGTATCAATTCGGATGAGAATCGAAATTGAGGTATCGATCTTGGAATGAGAACTGGAATATAGGTATCAGTCTCGGAAATTTTGAATTGAAATTTAGGTATCAATTCGGATGAGAATCAAAATTTAGGTATTGATCTCGGAATGAGAACTAGAATTTATGTATCAGTCTCGGGAATTTTGAATTGAAATTTAGGTATCAATTCAGATGAGAATCAAATTTAGGTATCGATCTCGGAATGAGAACTGAAATTTAGGTACCAGTCTCGGGAATTTTGAATTGAAATTTAGGTATCAATTTGGATGAGAATCAAAATTTAGGTATCGATCTCGGAATGAGAACTGGAATTTAGGTACCAGTCTCGGAAATTATGAGTTGAAATTTAGGTATCAATTCGGATGAGAATCGAAATTTAGGTATCGATCTCGGAATGAGAACTGGAATTTAGGTACCAGTCTCGGAAATTATGAGTTGAAATTTAGGTATCAATTCAGATGAGAATCGAAATTTAGGTATCGATCTCAGAATGAGAACTGAAATTTATGTACCAGTCTCGGAAATTTTGAATTGAAATTTAGGTATCAATTCGGATGAGAATCAAAATTTAGGTATTGATCTCGAAATGAGAACTGGAATGTAGGTACCAGCCTCGGAAAGTTGTAATGTATGAAGAGGGACCCAGTCTCATGCCATCAGAACCAAATCGAACAAAGTTCGTGGCTCCGTGTCAATAAACTTAGTCGATCTTCGTACAAGAGGGAAAGGAGATCACAGAAAATCGAAAGGATTTCGGTGTCACAAAAAGGTGTAAGATTTTGAAGTTGAAATGTGGGCCTCCCGTGAGGAAGAATCATCCCAGAAAAGGAGTTTGAAGTAGATTTGAAGTAGATTTTGATTTGAAGAAGAATTGAAGGATTTGAAATGATGGATTCAGATTGGAATTCAATTTGAGATTTTTTTTCACTTTGTTTGTCCTTTAACGATTTGATTTTATATTTTTTTGTTGTTTATTTGATGTTCATATGAATTTGGAGTTCATTTTAATGTTTGGATTTCTATGGAACAGAGTTCTTATTTATTTTCCTTTTCTTTTCTGTTCTTTGTTCGAAGTTCATTTAACTTTAATGGCGTTTCCCAGTCAATTTGCACAAAAAAGAGGTGAAGGCCAAAATGTGACATGGTCACTTTCATTCCAATCTTGTTAAAGATACATCATACAACTCGATCTGAAATATATCTCATATAACCCAAGTAGACTCAGAACGGACTATGTATGATTCCTGTTGATCCATCCAAAAGCATCAGTCAAAAATCCATGTCTGAATAGTGAGATGCATGATCAATAACATCACCTTCCATGCCGCCCTTGGCAGGAATGCCATATGGATGTGCATCAGAGGTGTGATATCTCCAATGCAACTCACAACTCTTAAGGCCGGAGGCTCTCTAGCTATGGATCTGGTTGGAAGTGGTACGGCGCCTTTGTCGGCACATTTTTAGGTTGTGTGTTTTATTTTGAAAAGGGGGTCGCCTAACAGAAGTTGTCGGCGAATTTAAATTTTAAATTTAATTTAAATATATATATATAATTTAGAAAGTAGTATTTGATTTTGAAAATAATTTTAAATTTGAAAGTTTTAAGATATGAGATTAAACCGATCTCACATCCCAAATAGTTTATATAAATGAGCACCGCACCACAAACCGTGTATCTATCCCTAAGGATAGACACACTGCTTGAGGGTGGGGCTCGATTAAGTGAACTAGAAGTTTTGTGACATCCGTTTGGTCCGCGAACCAATTTTATAAGCCGACAAATTCCCCGCTTAATATGAAAGTATTAAACAGGGTTTATATTACTCGGGTTCTTTAAAATTCCCTATAAGGGCAAGCCCCTATAGTTAATTACATCTTAAGTGACGGGAATCACCTAAGAAAACTCTCGATAATAATCAATAATTCCGCTCTCAAGAATTTCAAAGTTTAAGGTTTTCAAAGATTGAATTTTGGAATTTCAATAGGGAATGGATCAAATTTGGAACATTTTGTTTTGTGAATCCAAAGGAAGAAAGGTAGGAGAAATCACAGATTCGAAGTGAACTTCGGTAATTTCCCGACTATCCTATTGTTTGGCTTGAATTTAGGAAAGTCCTAATGTTTATTTAGTATTTCAATCTTGCCAATTTTAATTAATTAGGGCTTATATTTGTATGATAAAATCAAACAAATAGCCTAGAAGATGTGAGGGTTTATTGTCGTATCGGACGACTACCTTGGAATTCTAAGATCAGTTAGGGCTTAATTTGCAATGCAAATGCCTAACAAAGAGGTTGAGGATTTATGTTGCACTAGGCAAGCTACCTCGAAGTCCTATGGCTTTGTTGTTTAATTCTAAGAAGGTTTTGCTGAAGTAGGTTCAAGTTTTGTTGATGACGATGGTCGTGCTGCCCACCATGCTCCAAGCTCCTTGTTGTTGCAGAGGTTTAGTTTTAGAAATCATAAATCAGGAGATGAGAAAAGTGTTTTGGTTTAGAGAAGTCTTAATTTCCGAGTGTTTTGTATTTTGATTAAAACAAATCTTAAAGTTGATTATAACGACACCGGTTAAGATCCCACGGTTCCATCCTTCCGCATCATTATTTTTATCGGATTCACTTAGTCCGGATGAATTTGCTAAACTCAACCGAATGAGTTCCACACTTTCATTTAGACCGTGGGAAATCTCGTTAGCAACACGTAGGTTACATCATCCGAGGTATTCCCGATCATCCAACAGGACGTTTTAATTTAGTTGCAATTGTAGTTTTGTGTTCTGTTTGGGATTAAATTTTGAGTTGTTTTATATTTTGAAATGTTGTGGCGGTGAATTTTATCTTGCAATGACTTTTAACTTAGTTTTGGTTTCAGTTTTAGGGACTATCCTAAAGGTGTGGGTTTTCATGCAACAGTTGTTTTATCATGCAAGAAAAGTAAAGTGCATCTGCAATAAAGTAAATTGCAGGGAAGTAAATTGCAATAAAATAAAAGCGTACCTGGAGGGTCTTCCCGTCATCCCAAGCTACACTTAAAACACAATTAGAATATTTAAGCAAGTTCCTAGGTAAAGCTAAAGGAAAGGTTATGGTTTTCTACCAAATTCCTAATCCTATAGCTAGTCATCTCCTATGACGTCTAAGTTCTTTGTGTTTTTGTTTGAAGACGATTTTCTTCATCAAAGAACAATTAAATCCAATTATTCTTATAAATATCCTATCATATTGAGGAAGTGCTTAAGAAGAATCTTAAACATCTTTTCAATATTTTTAGGATTGTTTTAAGTCCAAATGAATTTAATTATATAAATGAATCAATCGTCCGAGGTTTTCAAGTTTTGTTAACTTGCCCGGTGAATTAAGACATTTGAATATCTTATGAGTGAAGTAGCACTTCATTTAATGTTTCATTTAGGAGTTATAATAATCAAAGCTTTCAAGGGTAAATTAGTATTCGAATGATTTGATTTAAGTTAAAGGGTTTAAATTTGGAATAGTGTTCAAGTTGCTTTATATTTAATTTCTTTCTTGTTTTAGGTGATGTTATATTTAATTTAATTTAATTTAATTGAGTTTTAATTTAATTTAATTTAATTTAATTTGATTTGATGTTTAATTAATTTGATTTGATTTAATTTAATTTAATTATTTAATTTAATTTAATTTAATTTAATTTAATTTAATTTAATTTAATTGTTTAATTTGATTTAATTTAATTATTTAATTTAATTTAATTTAATTTAATTTAATTTAATTTAATTGTTTAATTTAATTTAATTTAATTTAATTTAATTTAATTTTAATTTAATTTAATTTAATTTAATTTAATTTAATTGTTTAATTTAATTTAATTTTAATTATTTAATTTAATTTTAATTTAATTTAATTTATAATTTTAATTGAGATTTTAAAAGAGTTTAATGATTTAATTAAGTCTTTTAATATTTTAAATTTGAGTTATCATTTTAATTAAGAGTTAAGTGTTAATGATATAATTAGTTTAGGGATTTTTTAAATTAAAGAATAAATCTCTTCCTAATAAATATCCCTTATTTTAATAATTCCAATTTTATTATTCTTCCAAATTTAATCTATTATTTAATTAAAGTTTAATCATTTTAAAAATTGTTTAATGAGTTTCTACCCTTTAATTATTTAAATTTCAATCATCCAAATCAGATTAAGATCAAATATTTTACTTGTTAATTTTATTAAACCTAAAGTTTTAATTAAGGGTTAAAATTTTAATTACCATTTTGCCCTCCAAGCTTAATAATTTCATAACTCACTAAATTGGGCTTAAATGAACTTGAAATTTTTATGTGACTTCACTCATATATCAATAAAGACATGAGAGGAGAAAATGTGATTTTTCTCGTATTTAATTTATTTATATAATTATTTTTGGTGGAAAATAGAGATTTTCAAGGAAAATTTGATAACATGACCAAAGGAAAGTTTCTGTCCTTAAGAAAATTAGGGGACATTCCTAATGACCAGAGAAGCACTTGGACCAATTTTGGTGATTTTTTGAATTATATTATTTTTATTATAATTATTTTGAGTTTTGGAGTGTTAATTAATTTAAAAATAAAATAAATATTGAAAAATGGATTTTCTATTTTTCAAAAATCTCTCTGATATCAAGGAAACCAGAGAAACAAATTTTGCAATTTTCTGATTTTTCTATGATTTATTATAATTATTTTAGTGAAAATGCTAGAAAATACATTTTTTTTTAATTTTAAAATTACCCTAGGGCTTTAAAATTCAATATCTCACTAAATAGACCTAAAAAAAATGTGGGATTTGTTCCTAAGTGATTAAAATTCAAAATGTGACATTTTGGTGAATTTTATTATTTTTGTGATTTTTATTATTTTTTAATTATTAAAAATATTAAAATATTATTAAAAATCAACTTTTTTAGAAAATTGAAATTTTAATTTTCTTAGGTTCCCCTGATATCAGAGGGGCTCCAAAACCAATTTGATGAATTTTTGAAAAGTATTTTAAAAGTTATGAATTTTTAAAGTTTAAAATGGCTAAGTGACTTAATCAACCCAATTAGTGGGGCTAACCAAGTCCAATTGACCTCAAATTTTTATGGTGGATTCCTCCGATCCTAAAAGTCAGTGGAGAATTGATTTCAAGTCAATTTGATGCCTGGTTAACTCTAATTAATTAAAGACCTATTTTGGGTGTTTAAGCCGATTAGGGTTGTTTTAAATGAACTAAGCCAAAATCTATTTTTCCTAGGGTTCTCTGGTCATAAGGAACATCACCAAAATTTTCTAGAATTTATTTCACAACATGCTATTTACTCGGAATTAAAATACTCAAAACAGTGACTCGAACTTGAAAAATCAAGAACTCTTCATAGGGATGGCCTCGACTTTGGAAAATTCGGAAATGTTCCCAAATTCGGAGGCTTCAAAAGCCCTATGGTCTCATGCCATGGTGAATTGTATGCATGCATGGAGAATTAAAACAATGCAGAGAGTAAATAAATTATAAAAAATAAAATATTTGATGAAATTAAGTGATTTCTTTTCCACATTATTCTCCTCTCTTCATCGAGCAAGAGGGTATTTTTATTTTATTTTTCTGATTTTTCTACACGGAGATATGAATTTTTGAAGTTTAGGGAATTAAATAAATCGGAAAATCCCTAATTTTCTACTTATCCGAGTCGGCGCCGCCGCATCCTCGCAGCTCCGAAAGGCCACGCGGCGCACTCCCATTCGACGCCGCCACCTGAGTCAGCAGCCCGGGTCCCGCGGTTCTCGTACCGTCTCCTGGTCCGACGCGATCCTGACCATCCGTGCGCGCGTGTATTGAATGGACGGCATCCGTTCATCGTCCCCAAGTGTTCTCACCCGAGAGCCGTCCACACTAAATCCCTAAGATCTCACTCGATTCTCGATGGATTTTTACGTTCTTATACTCTATGGATTCGTCTTGAAGAGACGAACACATCTATACGGTTAACATGCATTGAAATTAAAGCATTTGAAATGGAGAATCTCCGAAGCTCGGGATGAAGAGTTAGCTCATACCTTGGCTCGTAGAAGTGTGGCTTCAATCCGAGAGTTGTTGCACCTTCGATTGGGTCCCGGCGAAGCTCCGGATGAAGTCTCCCGGTCCAGTGAATTGTCTGGATATGATTTCGACCAAGCCCGATCACAAAGCTTGGAGGCTGGAGCAACTGGGTGGCCCGGAGATGGGGCTTTTGATGGTGGACACCTTCCCTCGGTCTGGTGAAGGTGTAGAGCCAATCAATTTGGGAATTGGCTCACTGTGGAGAAGTGTCCCGGTTTTGGGTGGAATTTCAACTCCGAAATCGAGCTTACGGAGGAGAAATGGCAGGGGAATTTCATCGGGGATCAAGTGCTCTAAGGGTGGAGGAGGGTCTCGGAACAATTTTGGCGAGTTTTGGCAAGGTTTATGCTTCTCTCTTTTCATGGCCGAGAGGGGTGGAGTTTAAATAGAGCTGGTGGGGGCCTCCCGGGGGAGTTAGGGCTTGGGATCAGCTTGCTCGGTGAGGAGAAGAACGACCATGGTGACCACTAGGCATGGGGCGGCTCGGCAAGTGAGAATTTCAATGTTGGCTCACATGTGAGCTCTCGGCCATGGTGTTTTCCGGCGGCCCGGTGGCCGGCCGGCCGAGCAATGGTCACCATCTTGGTCGGGTGGGTCGGGACGGGGTTTAGTGTAGGCGATTGGCAAATGCCATGTGTAAAGTGGTTGAATCAAAGTAGAATGGGGCATGGCTAGTTTTGAGTCTAAATGGGTCAATCCACCCATTTGGGCTTGGTGCACCCTTCAAGGTGGCTTTGGATGCTCGTGGGGGATCAAAGGGATCAGTCTGGTTTGGCATGGAGAAGTCTCCATCCAAATATATTTGGATTAAATTTAAGTTTAGGTGAAACATGATTAAGGCTAATGAGCTTTAGGGATTAAGGAAAGCCCCCCTCTTCTTACCCAATATGGCATGGTGGAGTGTCCAAAGCTCTCATGGCTCACATGTGGCTCATGCATGGCTTCATGGCTCACCTTTGGCTTGGCAAAAAGTTTCGGTCAATTTCATAAAAAAGGATTTTAAGGATTTTGGATAATTTGGTGGAAATTTGGATGAAGCTTCATTTAGAAATATTTGATCATTGGTTTAGGACTTAGGGATGATTTTAATTGAAAGTATGATGAGGGGAAATGTCATATGGGCTTTGGAAGAATTTTTGGGGCTTTGGATTTGGTGGAAGTGGGCTTTTAAAATGGTTTAAGGAATGGGCCCTTAAGTTTAAAAATGAATTTATGGATGGGAATTTTGTAAAGAGGTTGGGCCAAATAATTGTTGGGTTTAGCTCATGGATGTGTCATGAGTGATTTGAAACAAATTGGGGGTGATTTGGATTTGAATTGGGTTGAATTTGGGTTAGGTTTGGGCTTAGGTCAAAAATGGGCCTTTTAACCTTGGGTTGAGTTTGAGTGGGGTTTGGGTTCAAATTTTGGGCAAATCATGTTAGGGTTTTGTTTGTGGGAATGTTAAGGAAGATTTAGAAAAGATTTGAGGTTAATTGGAGTTGAATTGGGTGAGTTTGGGTTAAGTTTGGGTCATGGGTCCAAATTGGGCTTTAAGGCCAAAAGTGAGATTGGATCCAAATGTCAATCAAATTGGACTTGGATTTGGTCTAGATTGGTATTGGGAATGTTGAATTGAAGTTTAGAATTGAATTGGACCAGAATTTGGGTCAATTGGATAGGTTTGGTTTAACATTGGGTTCACTTTGGGTTAAAATGGAGTCGATTTGGGGGCTTTGACAAAAGTAGGGTAAATTGACAAAATTGGCCCATGGTGTAGTTGGACAAAATGAAATTAGGAATATTTAGGATTTTCTGGAATTTTCTGGGAATTTTCTGAATTTTTGGATTTTTAGGCCAAGAAGGGTATTTTGGGTATTTGGAGGGTATTGGGAGGTATTTTTGGAATCTTTGGTATTTTTGGGTATGGATGATCAATTTGAGTGATGTGGAGATGTTTGGGATTGATTTTGGAAAATTCTGGGTAATTTGGAAATTTTGCAAAAATTTGGGTAATTTGATGGTTTTGGGTAGGTTTAGTAGGTGTAGGGTCCCGGGGTCAAAAATTGAAAATTTGGGAAATTGAAGATTGGGTGAATCTAGGTGGAAAGAAATCATTTTGGTTGAGCCATGAAACCATTTCAAGCCTATATGAGCCATGAAAGGACTCATTTGAGGCATTCACTATGTTGTTCCTAACCCTCTTGCCGCAAGAGCTTAGGGGTTAAGGACCATCCATGTGAATCACCTACATGAGTCGGAGGTTAAGTTGGGTATGGGTGTGGTTTTAGGAAGTGTGTGGAAATGTAGTGTGTAAGTGTAGTGTAAGTCGGCCCCTTCACTGCACCGGGCCACCTGTAGGCGCTCTAAGGCCAAAGAATCCTATAGGAACTCATCCTTTAAACTTCCACATCTGATTTCAACCCTCTAGGTGATTAGGGGTCTATAGTTAAGTTTGTGGAGTTTGCAGGGAGTTTAGAAGTGGTTTAAATTTCTAAAAGGTGGGTCCCAATTCTAGTCCTCTAAGATAGTCAAAGGAAAAGCCTAAGGCTAGATCCTAAGCACTAAAAAGAAGAAGGGAAGACCTCATCAAAAATGAGGTCAACAGCCTTTCTGTCATCCATTCTTCTGAAGGTAACTGAGATTCGTTCCACAGGCACCCCTGGAATGCAATGTTTCGCGATGTCTGCTCCGTTTCCTTTTAATACCAGGACGGAACCTACCGGTAGTGGTATCTCCACCGGCCCTCAGAACTCATCTGGGCCTGCAATCCGGAGGTCAGATCCGAACATGATGTTGCACTGGCTGAGGAATGATACCGTGCAGAAGGGTCTAACAAAGTCATGATGATCTATATGCGGAGTTATGCAGTTGCCTTCCTTGTAAATATTGATAATGCAGCTGTTGGGTATGCAATCTGCAGGCAATACCCTCCATTTTATCATCCTCTTTACCATTCATTTAATAACATTCGACATTGGATCCACCTCACTGCAACGGAGTATCCCTGGCGGATTCCCTTTCCTATCCACTGCGAAGTTATAGCAACATCCACATTGGATTGTGACTCTTCTTTTCCCTGGCATCCATCTCCGGGGTTCTGAATATGTCTTTTCCCTTAGGCGGCTGGCTCAGCTAAATCTCTGTAGCTCAAGGATGCAGTCTACAATTTTTTGTTGCTCATAGTCTGAGAAAACATATGTATGGAGCTCGAAGCCTTCCAGAATGTTGATCCTCTTGCCTCCGATTCTCTCAAAGTATTCAAAGGTCTTCTTTTCAACTAGCTGCATTTTCTCCAGCTCATATTCCGGAATTATCTGAAGTCCTCGGTGTCTCGTAACGTACTGTGGGATGTATGGCTCAACCCCAACACGCTCTGCTGCATGTCTCAGCTCCTCGGGGATAGTCTCCGTAGGGACATCCTCCGGGGTTGCTTTCGCAACAAGACTCTTTGGGTCTAGTACATCTGCTCGGTGTTGAGGCACCGATTCTATTTCTGCTCTCCTTGGTATTTCTTTCATCTGTTCCAACCTTTTTGGAGTTGGCTTTCTTCTTTCTGGTTCCTGACAAACCGGTCTCCTTGGAGCATTTGCACTAACAGTACCCACTGTCTGTCCATGTTGATCTTCTGATAACTTGGTAAATATTTTGCGAATACGATGATTCTTATTTCGTCGCTGGGTAGCAGTGAGAGTAGCTCTTCTTACTCCTTAAATTTCTGCTGGCGTGGCACTGACAAGCCTACCTTCTGCTGTAGCAACCACGGACTTAATTTTCTTATTTTCTGCGGCGTTTGTTTTTCTTTTCTTGTTGCTGGATTAGTGGCTCGGGCCACCTACTTTCATCACTGTCTGGCTGTGAAGTTCTTCTCGATCAACTGGGACCCAATCATTTTCTTCATATTGTAAGCCGGCTGGTGTGAAGTCTGAGTCAATCTCTATCACTGCTCCATCCTTCACCCTCTTTTCATCAAGTGCTAGACTCACGCCATTTCTAAAGTTTAGAACCAACCTCCCGTTCGACATTTCCCTGCGAAACGAAACAAGGAAAGGATCAGGGGCAGTACTAAGAACAAGAACAATAAGAAAGACATTTATTAATGTAAATTCTTATCCACTTCTTTTAAATTTAAGGAAAGTAGGAAGAGATGGTGAGAGATCAGGAATGAATGGATTTAAAAAAAAGGAAAATAAATTGACATTTTATTATTGCAATTTCACATGTTTTGTATTTTTTTAACATTTTCGTTGATGAGATTTTTTTATTATCCATTTTATTGTATTTTGGGTTCAGACCCAGTCACAAAGTGATTACTTCAACCGTGTTTCTAGGGATAAGATTCTATTTTAGAGGCCACCCTTTGAAACATCTGGTTGCATAATACTTCTTCAAATACCGTCCATTGATTGGAAGCATGGGTCGCTTTCCACGGCAATTCACCAGTTGGTAGGAACCTCTTGAGTAGACCGTCTCGACCAGGAATGGCCCTTCCCATGTTGGTTCAGATTTACCAACTATCTTGCGATGTGCGAGAATAGGTCTTCTGATAACTAAAACTAAGTCGCCGACTTTGAACGTCCTGGGACGGACCAATTTGTCATGGGCCTGGATCATCTTGGCTTAATACAGTTCCAAATTCTGCTGTGCGGAAAGTCTTTTCCCTTCCAAGCTTTCCAATTCTTCCAGTCGTAGTTTGACATTTTCTTCTGTAGTGATCTTTTCTGCAACTGCAATTCGGAATGACGGAAGCTGAACTTCCAGGGGCAAGACGACCTCGGACCCGTACACTAAAGCATAAGGCGTAGACTGAGTAGGAGTCCTAAAAGTTGTTCTGTAGGCCCATAAGGCTTCTAACAACTTCTCGTGCCAATTTCTTTTATTGTCATCCAAAGTTTTCTTTAAAATTTGAATGAGAGTTTTATTAAAAGCCTCGGTCAAGCCGTTTGCTCTTGGGTAGTATATTGTTGAGTATCGCCAATCGATCCCGTGTCTTCTGAAAAAATTGTTGATCTTTGTACTTTTGAATGCAGACCAATTATCTGAAATGATCCTGCGTGGTACCCCGAAATGGTAGACGACTTGGTTCTTGAAAAACTGTAGCACGTGGTGTGCCTTCACTTCTCTAAGTTGTATAGCTTCTGCCCATTTAGAAAAGTAGTCTGTAGCTGCAAGGATGAAGCGATGTCCTCTTGAAGAAGGCGGTTCATCGGACCCACTATATCCGTGCCCTAACACTCGATTGGCCATGACACGATTGTCGGATGTAGCACATTTGGAGGTTCGTATAGAACCACTCCGTGCACTTAGCACTGGTGACAACTCTTGGCAACATTCATGCAGTCGGTCATCATCGAGGGACAGTACTACCATAGTCTTTTAATTTTCATTTTCATTTTCATTTTCGGACCCGACTGATGAGCGCCATAAAGTCCTGAATGCACCACTTTAAAGATTTCACAAGCCTCGGACCCGCTCAGGCATCTTAGCCACATCTGATCAGAAGACCTTCTGTATAATGTATTATTTATTAATGTGTAAGATAGAGTTCTTTTCTTGATTTGTTGGGCTAATGAATTATCGTTCTGTAGGTTTCCTGTCTGCAAGTAGTCTATTAGTGGCTGCCGCCAATCTTTTGTATTTTCTGTCATTGCTGCAACTGATTCTTCTGTTTTTCTTTCTGATTTGTGTATTGTATCCATGTCGAGCTGTGATAGGACCTGTCATCCTTGAACTCACACCTCAACTGACTCATCTTGCAAGCAGGCGAATTCCTTTGCAAGGTGAGCTAATGCATCGACGAGAGCATTTTCTCTTCTGTGGATTTTGTAGATTGTTACATTTAGAATTTGTTCCAACAATCTCATGGCGTACTGAAAGTACTGCTCGAGTCTTGGCTTTAAAATTCTGTACTGTCCGGCGACCTGTTGAATGATCAATTGGGAATCTCCGTAGATGTTGATGTCCGTTATTCCCATTTGAATGACTAACTCTAATCCGGTTATAAGGGCTTCGTATTCTGCCTCGTTGTTTGTACACAGTTCTGTTAAGTGGTAGGAGTATCTTAACATCCCCGGATCTGGTGTTATAAAGATTAGTCCGATTCCTGCCTTACCGGGCACTATCGTTTGCAATTCTTTGTCTTTTTGTGTTGAGGATGCTCCGTCAAAGTACAGTTCCCAACGCAGATCATCGGGGTCTTCTAGATTCATTACTTGTTCGTCGGGCAAGTCGTCGTTGAGAGGCGATTCTGCCGCAAAGGGTGTGCTTTGCAAGGAAGTCTGCTAGGACTTGTCCCTTTACGGCATGAAGAGGAACGAAAGTTATGTCGAATTGAAATAGTATCATCGACCACCTGGCAAGTCTGCCAGAAAGTGTCGGTCGGGTCATCAAATATTGCAATGGATTAACTCTCGAAATAAGGTTGACCTTATGAGAAAGCATGTAATGCTTGAGCTTCTGAACGACAAAGATCAGGGCCAAACAATGCTTCTCAATCGGAGGATACTTTACTTCTGTCGGAATCAGACGACGACTTAAGTAGTAGAGAGCATATTCTTTTCCCTCATCATTGACCTGAGCTAGCAGGGCTCCAAGGGAGTCGTCTAGAGCCGCGGTATAAAGTATCAACGGTCTACCTGAGACTGGGGCTGCTAAGATAGGAGGTGTCATTAAATATTGCTTAACGTCCTTAAAATCCCGCCGGCATTTCTCATCCCAAACGAATTTA
This sequence comes from Papilionanthe hookeriana x Papilionanthe teres, assembly GCA_022702705.1. Taxonomy (NCBI): domain Eukaryota; kingdom Viridiplantae; phylum Streptophyta; class Magnoliopsida; order Asparagales; family Orchidaceae; genus Papilionanthe; species Papilionanthe hookeriana x Papilionanthe teres. The sequence continues at coordinate 18,950,607 of CM040432.1, read as the reverse complement.
GCGTCCTTTTTAACTAATGCCGAGAAGGGCTGACACCTACCTGATAAGTTTGAGATAAAGCGTCGAAGATATGCCAACTTCCCTTGAAAGGATCGTAGCTGTTTTAAAGTTTTGGGAGGAGGAATTTCTAAGATAGCTTTAATCTTTTCCGGATCGATTTCGATTCCACGATGTCGAACAACAAATCCTAAGAATTTCCGGAGGTGACGCCGGAGGCGCATTTCATGGGATTCATCTTAAGGTTGTATTGTCTTAATCGTTCGAAAACAATTCTCAAATCATACAAGTGATCTTCTTTTAGTTTGCTCTTGATGACCACATCATCCACGTAACACTCGACTATGTTGTGAATGAGATCATCAAAAATCTTTCTCATTGCTCTTTGGTATGTTGCTCATGCATTCTTTAATCCGAATGGCATTACTATGTAGAAAAACACTCTCATTGGCGTTCTAAATGCTGTAAGCTTTTTGTCTTCTGGAGCCATCTTCATCTGGTTGTATCCTGAAGATCCATCCATAAAAGAGAATATTTCATGTGTCAAAGCGATGTCGATCATTAAATCTAGAATTGGTAGTGGAAATTCATCCTTTGGACATGCTTTGTTCAAATCTCTGAAATCCACACAGATTCTGATCTGACCATTCTTCTTTCTGACTGGTACCACATTGGCTAGCCAAGTCGGGTATTGTTCTACACGGACAAATTTAGCGTCTATTAGCTTCTTAACTTCAGTTATGACTTGTTGTTTGTTGACCTCATTTCTGATGAGGTCTTCTTCTCTTCTTCTCTTTAGTACTTAGGATCTAGCCCTAGGCTTTTCCTTTGACTATCTTAGAGGATTAGAATTGAGACCCACCACCTAGAAATTCAAACCACTTCTTAACTCCCTGCAAACTCCACAAACTTGATTGTAGACCCCTAATCACCTAGAGGGTTGAAATCAAATGTGGAAGTTTAAAGGATGAGTTCCTATAGGACTCTTTGGCCTTAGGACTGCCCGCAGGTGGCTCGGTGCAGTGAAGGGCCGACTTACACACACACTACACTTATACACTACTCTTTCACACACATCCTAAAACCACACCCATACCCAACTTAACCTCCTGCTTATGGAAGTGATTCACATGGATGGTCCTTAACCCCTAAGCCCTTGGCTAAGAGGGTTAGGAACAACATAGTGGATGCTTCAAATGAGTCCCTTCATGGCTCATATGGGCTTGATATGGCTTCATGGCTCAACCAAAATGATTTCATTCCACTTACATTCACCCAATCTTCAATTTTCCAAATCTTCAATTTTTGACCCCGGGACCCTACACCCGCCTAACCTACTCAAAGCCCTTGAAAATACCCAAAATTTGCAAAATCACCTAAATTACCCAAAATTCCTCAAAATCAATCCCAAACATTCCCACATTACTCAAATTGATCATCCATACCCAAAAATACCAAAAATTCGAAAAATACCTCCCAATACCCTCCAAATACCCAAAATACCCCTCTTGACCCAAAAATCCAAAAATTCAGAAAATTCCTAGAACATTCCAGAAAATCCCAAATATTCCCAATTTCATTTTGTTCAACTACACCATGGGCCCATTTTATCAATTTACCCCACTTTTGTCAAAACCCCAAATTTGACCCATTTTAACCCTAAGTGAACCCAATGTCAAGCCAAATCTACCCAATTGACCCAAATTCTGGTCCAACTCAATTCTAAACTTCAATTAAGCATTCTCAACACCAATCTAGACCAAATACAAGTCCAATTTGATTGACATTTGAATCCAATTTCACTTTTGGCCTTAAAGCCCAATTTGGACCCATGACCAAAACCTAACCCAAACTAACCCAATTCAACTCCAATTAACCCCAAAACTTTTCTAAACCTTCCTTAGAATCCCCACAAACAAAAAACTAACATGATTTGCCCAAAATTTAGACTCAAACCCCACTCAAATTCAACCCAAAGCTAAAAGGCCCAATTTTGACCTAAACCCAAACCTAACCCAAATAAGCCCAAACCCTAAAATCAAAACCCAACCAAAGCCACAACCTCTTTGAAACACTCCCATAAAAATTTTGCAAAATTTATTTTACATCAATTTCAACCCTAGCCCAACATTGTCCCAAGTTAGCCCAATTTGACCTACATTGGCCCATTCACCAAAGAGGTCCAAATCCAACCCAAACCTAGCCCAAACACTTCAAATTTGTTCCAAATCATTCATGAAACATTCCTAAACTAAATTCAACACTTATTGGATCCAATCCTTTGCAAATTCTCATCCTAAAATCAAAAGAAACCCACTTCCATCAATCATTTTAAAAGCCCATCTAAAACCATTTCAAAGAGCCCAAAATCTACCCTAAAGCCCACATGACATTTCCATTTGCCATCCATTTAATCAAAGCCATTCCCTAAGTTCAAATCAATCATCAAATGATTCCAAATCAAGCCATATGCCAAATCCCATCAAATCACCCCTAAATTACCAAAATTTCCAAATTCCATTTTCATGAAATTGACTAAGCCATACCCAAGCCCAAATAAAGCCATGAAGCCATTCTCAAGCCCCATGTAAAGCCATGAGAGGTTTGACATGTGACCATCCCATAAATGGCAAGAGGAGGAGCCTCTTTAAGGATTCTCTTAAAGGTGATTAAACCTTTTCATGCTTCCCCTAAACTATGTTTAAACTTAAACATGCTTGGATAGTGACTTCTCCCAGCTAATCTAGCTGACTCACCTGACCTCCCTTAGCCCAAATTGGAGCTTGGAAAGGTGCACCCAACCCAAACCCATAGGATGACCAAATTGAGCCTAAAAGAGCCCCTTCCCCATTCCATTTTGAATCAAGCTTTCTACACATGGCCACTCTCCATTGCTTGCACCATTGCCAACCCCTGACCCTCCTGATGACAACGGTGACTCGACCATGGCCGGTCGGCCACCACGCCCACGGGAAACCACCGGGCCGAGAGCTCACATGTGAGCCCAAACTTGGAATTCTCACCGCTGAGCTGCCCCATCCCCGAGTGGCCATTGCAGCTGTTCTTCTCTTGCCAAGAGCAAGTCGATCCCAAGCCCTAACTCCCCCGGGAGGCCCTCCACCCTCTCCTATTAAACACCACCCCTCTCGGCCAAGAGAGGTGCCGAACCGGACCTTACCGAAACCACCGCCAAAATTGTTCCGAACACTCTCCATACTTAGAGCAGTTGATCCCCAAGTGACAATTTGCCCTAATCCCCACCAACAGAGCCCAATTTCTCGACCAAAATTCCACCCAAAACCAGGACACTTCTCCACAGTGGATCAATCCTCAAATTGATTGGTCCTACACCTTCACCAGACCAAGGGAAGGAGTCCACCAGCAAAAGCCCCCTCTCCAAGCCACCCATCTGTTCCAGACTCCAAGCTTTGTGATCGGGCTAGGTCGAAATCATACCTAGGCGATTCACCAGACCAAGAGACTTCATCTGGAGCTTGCTTGGACCTAATCAAAGGTGAAACAACCCTCAGATTGAAGCCACACTTCTCTGAGCAAAGGTATGAGGTAACTCTTTATCCCGAGCTTCTGGAGATTCTCCATTTCAAATGCCTTAATTTCAATGCATGATCAATGTATAGATGTATTCGTCTCTTCAAGACGAATCCATAGAGCACAAGAACAAGAAAATCCGTTGAGAGATGAGTGAGTTCTTAGGGTTTTAGTGTGGACGGCTCTCGGGTGAGGACGGTTGAGGATGATGAACGGATGCCGTTCATTCCATACACGCGCGGACGGATGGCCAGGATCACACCGGATGAGAAGACAGAACGATACAGCGGGTCCCCGGAGCGCTGACTTGGATGGCGGCGCCGAATCAGAGGACGACGCGTGTGCTTTTGGAGCTGCCGAGGATGGCGTGGCACCGCGTGGATAAGTAGGAAATTAGGGTATTTTTTGATTTATTTAATTCCCTAAACTTCAAAAATGCATAACTTTGTGTAGGAAAATCAGAAAAATAAAATAAAAATACCCTCTTTCTCAGTGAACAGAGGAGAACAATGCAGAAAAAAAATCATTTAATTTCATCAAGTATTTTATTTTTAATAATTTATTTACTATCTGCATTGTTTTAATTCTCCATGCATGTAGGAAATTCACCATGGCATGAGACCATAGGGCTTTTGAAGGCTCTGAATTTGGGAACATTCCCTGAATTTTCCAAAGTCAGAGGCCATCCCTATGAGAAGTTACTGATTTTTCAAATTCATGTTGCTGTTTTGAGTATTTTAATTTCAATAATTAGCATGTTGTGAAATAAATTCTAGAAAAATTTGGTGATGTTTCTTATGACCAGAGGACCCTAGGAAAAATAGGTTTTGAATTAATTCACTTGGAATAACCCTAATTGGCCTAAACACCCAAAATAGGTCCTTAATTAATTAGAGCTAATCATGCATCACATTGACTTGAAATCAATTCTCCACTTACCTTTAGGATCAGAGGAACCCACCATAAAAATTTGAAGTCAATTGGACTTGGTTAGCCCTACTAAATGGGTTGATTAAGCCATTTAGCCAATTTAAACTTTAAAAATTCATAACTTTCAAAATACTTTTCAAAAATTCACCAAATTGGTTTTGGAGCCTCTCTGATATCAGGGGAATTTAAGAAAATTAAAATTTCAATTTTCTAAAAAGTTGATTTTTTGTATTATTTTAATATTTTTAATAATTAAAAAATAATAAAAATCACAAAAATAATAAAATTCACCAAAATGTCATATTTTGGATTCTAATCACTTAGGAACAAACCCCATATTTTTCTTAGGTCTATTTGATGAGATATTAAATTTTAAAGCCCTAAGGTAACTTTAAAATTAAAAAAAATGTATTTTTTAGCATTTCCACTAAAATAATTCTAATAAATCAAAGAAAAATCAAAATATTGTAAAAATTGATTCTCTAATTTCCTTTATATCAGAGGGATTTTTGAAAAATATAAAATTCATTTTTCAACCTTTATTTTATTTTTAAATTAATTAATACTCCAAAACTTAAAATAATTATAATAAAAATAATATAATTCAAAAAATCACCAAAATTGGTCCAAATGGTCCTCTAGTCATTAGGAATGTCCCATAATTTTCTTAAGGACAGAAACTTTCCCTTGGTCATATTATTAAATTTTCCTTGGAAATCTCTATTTTCCACCAAAAATAATTACACAAATAAATTAAATACAGAAAAAATTACATTTTCTCCTCTTATGTCTTTATTGACATATGAGTGAAGTCACATAAAAATTTCAAGTTCATTTAAGCTCAATTTAGTGAGTTATGAAATTATTAAGCTTGAAGGGGCAAAATGGTAATTAAAATTTTAATCTTTAATTAAAACTTTAGGCTTAATAAAATTAAAGAGTAAAATATTTGATCTTAATCTGATTTGGATGATTGAAATTTAAATAATTAAAGGGTAGAAACCTATTAAAAAATTTAAAAATAATTAAAATAAACCTTAATTAAATAATTGATTAAATTTGGAAGAATAATAAAATTGGAATTATTAAAATAGAGATATTATTAGGAAGAGATTTGTTCTTTAATTTAAGAATCCCTAAATTAATCATCTCCATAATATTTAATTCCTAATTAAAATGATAATCCAAGTTTAAGATTTAAAATGCTAAAAGACTTAATCATTAAATTAAATTAAAGTTAAATTATTTAAATTAAACCATTTTAAAATTTCAATTAAATTAAAATTAAAAGTAAAATTTAAATTAAATTGAATTAAATAAAATTAAATTAAAATAAGTTAAAATTAAATTAAATTAAATTAAATTAAATTAAAACATATTAAATTAAATCAAATTAAACTAAATTAATTAAATTAAATTAAATTAAAACATATCAAATTAAATTAAATTAAATTAAATTAAATTAAATTAAATTAAATTAAATTAAATCAAATTAAATTAAATTAAAGGAAATTAAATTAAATTAAATTAAATCAAGTTAAATTAAATTAAATTAATTCATATCAAATCAAACTAAATTGAATTAAATTAAATTAAATAATAGAATCAAGTTAAAATTAAAATCAACTTAAATTGAATCAAAATTGAAACTAAACTAAATTAAATTAAATTAAAGTTAAATTAAATTGAATTAAAAAAATAACATCACCTAAGACATAAAGAAATTCAAAATAAAGCAACTTGAACACTATCCCAAATTTAAACCCGATAACTGAAATTAAATTAAATCACAAACCATTTGAACACCAATTTGCCCTCGAAAGCTTTGGTTATCATAACTCCTAAACGTAACGTTAAATGAAATGTTACTTCACTTATAGGATATTCAAATGTCCTAGTTCACTGAGCAAGATAACAAAACTTGAATTCCTGGACGATTAATTCATTTGTATAATTAAATTCATTTGGACCTAAGAAAATTCTAGCAATATTGAAAAGATGTTTAAGATTCTTCTTAAGCACTTCCTCAATATGATAGGATGCTTATAAGAACAACTAAACTTAATTGTTCTTTGATGAAGAAAATCGTCCTCAAACCAAAAAACACAAGAACCTAGACGTCATAGGAGGTGACTAGCTATAAGATTAGGAACTTGGTAGAAAACCATAACCATTCCCTTAGCTTTACCTAGGAACTTGCTTTAAATGCTTAAATATTCTAATTGTGTTTTAAGTGCAGCTTGGGATGACGGGAAGACCCTCCAGGTACGCTTTTATTTTATTGCAATTTATCTTATTGAAATTTATTTAATCGCATCGCACTTACCTTTCTTGCATGATAAATAACTGTTGCATGAAAACCTACACTTTTAGGATAGTCCCTAAAACTGAAACCAAAACTAAATTAAAAGTCATTGCAAGATAAAATTCACCGCCACAACATTTCAAAATATAAAACAACTCAAAATTTAACCACAAACAGAACACAAAACTGCAATTACAACTAAATTAAAGCGTCTTGTTGGATGATCGGGAATACCTCGGATGATGTAACCTACGTGTTGCTAACGGGATTTACCACGGTCTAAATGAAAGTGTGGAACTCATTCAGTTGAGTTTAGCAAATTCATCTGGACTAAGTGAATCCGATAAAAATAACGATGCCGGAAGGATGGAACCGTGGGATCTTAACCGGTGTTGTTATAATCAACTTTAAGATTTGTTTTAAATAAAATATAAAAAACACTTGGAAATTAAGATTTTCTCTTAACCAAAACACTTTTCTCATCTCCTGATTTATAGCTTCTATAACTAAACCTCTGCAACAACAAGGAGCTCGGAGCATGGTGGGCAGCACGACCATCGTCATCAGCAAAACCTAAGTCTACTTCAGCAAAACCTTCTTAGAATTAAATAACAAAGCCATAGGATTTCGAGGTTGTTTTCCTAGTGCAACATAAATCCTCAACTCTTCGTTAGGCATTTGCATGATCATGTCATGTAAATTAAGCCCTAACCGGTCTTAGGATTCCGAGGTAGTCATCCGATATGACATAAACCCTCACATCTTCAAGGCTATTTGTATGATTTTATCATACAAATATAAGTCCAAATTAATCAAAATTGGCAAGATTGAAATATCAGATAACATTAGGACTTTCCTAAATCCAAGCCAAACAATAGGATAGTTGGGAAATTACCAAAGTTCGCTTCGAATCTGTGATTTCTCCTACCTTTCTTCCTTTGAATTCCCAAAACAAAATGTTCCAAATTTGATCCATTCCCTATAGAAATTCCAAAATTCAATCCTTTGAAAACTTAAACTTTAAAATTCTTGAGAGCAGAACTACTGATTATTATCGAGAGTTTTCTTAGATGATTCCCATCACTTAAGATGTAATTAACTATAGGGGCTTGCCCTTATAGGGAATTTTAAGAACCCAGGTAATATAAACCCTGCTTAATTCATTTATATTAAGCAGGGGAATTTGTCGGCTTATAAAATTGGTTCGCAGACCAAACGGATGTCACAAATCTTCTAGTTTATTTAATCTTGCCCCATCGTCAAGCAGTGTGTCTATTCTCCGGGATAGATACACGGTTTGTGGTGCGGTGCTCGTTTATATAAACTATTTGGGATGTGAGATCGGTTTGATTTCATATCTTAAAATTTTTAAATTTAAAATTATTTTCAAAATCAAATACTACTTTCTAAATTATATATATATTTAAATTAAATTTAAAATTTAAATTAAATTTAAAATTTAAATTTCGCTGACAATTTCTGTAGGTGATCTCCTTTTCAAAAATACAACACTCAACCTAAAAATATGCCTACAATTTCCGGCGACTCCGCTGGGGAAAATTCCTCTCTCCATTTTAATCAGACAATTCTGCTTTCAAAAATCGGTAGTGTATCCATGTTCCTAGTGGATCAAACTACCCTTCTTTCCGTTGGAATACTATGTTCATTTCTACCTTGAACAATTATAGCCAACATTCTTTCGGATTTAGGAGCTACTGTTTAGACTCCCCTAAACAGAGAGGTTCCGAGATCCTTTTACCTTATTTCTGAGTTGGGGTGGACCCCCAATAGGTATTATTTTAGGAGCGGTCTTGCGGGTTGAGAAGTTTCTGCAAGACTTTCTCTTCCTTTTCCAATTCCTAATCAATTCCTTTTGCCCTTCTTACAACTCTCCTTCTTTTAATAACTCTCTGTCTTAACGAATAAATCTTTCCGAAAAGATAATCTTCCTTTAATACCACAAATACACTAAGATAAACAGAAATGTGTTCAGATTCTTTCTTTTTCGTCATAAGTTATACGATAAGAAGAAGTACGATTCAGGGACTAACACTTGGAATCGCCCTGCGAAATGGAAGCCCCAAACTGATCTTCTCTTTCGTCAACGGACTTGACTCGGCCGTGTTCAAGGACGAATCGCTCGATAATGGAATCATTCGATTCGGACAAGGATTCGGGGACACCGACATCAAGATCCCCGACGTCACTCTCTTTTCACTCACAAGCAAAGTACCAGAGACTGAGAAGCCGTTGATTGAGTTTAACCTCAAGTCAACTCATGAATTCCCTCCTTTGCAAAAGATTCCAACTGAGAGGAGTACTGCTGTCCACAGAAGGACTGTTGTTGCTACCCCCACTGGTCTAGTTGTCTCTACACCTACCCCGGCTCCTGCCAAACTAAAGGGGAAGGAAATTCAGAACTATGGTGAACCTGTTACCGTGGAGGGTACAGACCATCCTGTGAGACCTTCTGTATTTGAAATCGGGTCCAGCTCGAGGATTCCATCATTAACACAGACTTAGAGAAGGAACATAAGTAGAAGGATTGCTAGAGAAGCCAGAGCTGCTGAAGTCGCTTTTCTGGAGGAAATCCCAGAACTGCCCGAGTATACACCGCTGCCTGAATACATACCACTTTTGGGAGGAAGCAGATTCCATCCCCTCTCCGCCGCAGAGGATGAAGAAAATGTTCGCAAGATTGCTGCCACATTGCCTTAGCCCGTATATTACAACGATAGCCGTAAGAAAAGGGCTAGAATTACGCCTTTTGCTCGACTGCAAACCTTGATAGAAAATTTAGCAAAGAAGGAAAAATGCCAGTATCAGAAATTTTGAGAAGGATAGGGCGGGTGCCGGCCAAATCTCGTCTTGGGCCGCGAGTAGAGCCTACTATCGCTGCAGAAAAGCCGAATAAGACAATGAAAGCTAGTCCGCCTGTCATTGTTTCAGGACTACAGATTAGGGAGGATACCACCTTCCAACATTTGGCCGACAGACCATCCGGTCCTAGACCTTCTGCTGCTAGAAGGATGGTATGGCGTCCCACTACCGGACAATTAAGATTAAAACAACAACCTGAGAAATAAAGTCTCGTCAGGAGACTTGGGTCCGAAGAAAGTGCTACCGCAGTAAAGGGGACTCATGAGAAGGAAACCCGACAGTTATCACATGACAACCGCAAAGATGTACGTAAAAGACCACTAGAAGATGCTATGGAAAAGCTAAGAACTGATATTCGGCGATTAGCAAGGGAAAGAGAAGAGAAATTCAGAGATAAAGTTGACTCGTCAGAGTTCAAGGATGATGAATATGCAGAAATTAACATGGTTGAAACACGAGCTTCGTCAGCTTCACAAGGTGCCCCTGCAGCCACAGAAAGAGAGGAGCCGGAAGTAATGAGGAGGCAGCTTCAAGAGAAAGATGATACGATCGCCCAAATGGCAAAAAGGATGGAAGAGATGGCTGTAGCCCTAGCCACTCTCCAAAGTCAAGTTTAACCCCAAAGAGAGACACCCCCAGAAGTCATTCACATTGTAGACGGAGGAAAGGAGATTACGTCCGTCAACGGGGATGATCAATTAAAGAAAGATATAACACAAAGCATGATTCCGGAAAAGGATATTAAGAATATGGTGGAACAGCAGGTGCGAGAAGCCTTAGCACAATCAAAGAGCGGGACATCCATTCGGACAGGTAGACCTTACCCTGAAGAATTCGACGCTGTCCAATATCCGAAAGGCTTCGTACCACCTTTGTTCAAGACCTTTGATGGAACCGGAAACCCTCGGCAGCATGTTGCACATTTTCGTGCCAGTTGTTGCAATGCCGGCGGAAGTGATGCCTTACTCTTCAGACAATTTGTCAGCAGCCTGTCAGGGATCGCCTTTGATTGGTATGCAGAATTACCGAACGGTTCGGTGAAGACATTTTCAGACATAGAGAACCTCTTCATCAAGCGATTTGCCGGAGCTCAGCACCACATCACTATAGGTGATGTAGTGGTAGAAAAGCAGAAACCCAACGAAACCTTGGTGGACTACATACTTTGATGGAGGAACCTAAGTATGAAGTGTGAGCCACAACTACAAGAATAGCATGCAGTCGGCATTTTACTGAAGAGCATTCATGGCCTGATAGCACTTCTCCTCAAGGGATTTACTATTAAGACTTTCGAGAAGTTGTTAAGCAAGGCCGGAAGCTTGCAAGAGGAGGTGAAGCAATTAAGTTTCACCGACAAAACAAACAAACAGAAGCCCGTGAAAACTTTTGAAAAGAAGTTCGGGATCGTTGCAGCAGTCGACAAAGGCAAGCAACCGATACAAATATCGTCAGAACGGCCGCAACAACCTCAACAGAATTACCAACAACCCTGACCCAGCTATCAGTCATCTCAACAGTATGAACAACCGCCTCGTCCGTAACGTACGTTAAGGGAGCTTCTGAGCAGGGAGTATCCGTTCAAGAATGAGGCAGTGCCGAAAATGTTCTGCACGATCGATGAAGACTCCGGATTTCCAACGCGCGGAGCCTAAGAGACCAGAAGAAGTAAACAAGAAAGGTGATCCCAAATTTTGCCCTTACCACCGGATGCTTGGACACAAGATAGAAGATTGTATTACCTTCAAAAGTTGGCTCAACGACAATCTTCGGAAAGGGAATATAATGATCCCAAAGGAATACATGAAGGAACCCCAAAAGGAGGTTTCGTCAATGTTGTCTCGATTGATCTCATTGTTCCGATAGATCCCTATGCGACTGATGATGGATGGGCTACCGCTTGGACAAGGTCTTCAAAAAAGATTTTGGATCACATCCAAACCGCTTTTGTGCGAGCCTCAATTCAGAGTTCGAAACCTGTTAAGTCGACACTATCACTTGCGATGGAAGAACCACCTCAACAAGAGACAATTGAAGAGAAGAAGAAAATCGACGAAGAAGAGAAGACTGAGGCTCTTAAGGCTAGACTAGGGGCTGCTTATCCTAGGATAGTTGTTTCCAATTCGGGGGAGAAATCCCTCTAACCTCTGACTCTGTATGATTATCTGCTCACTCCGGTGGGATCTTATAATGATAAGGGTTATGGCGTTGGCTACATTTTGACTGTTTCTAATGATTACGTAACTAGCGACAATCCGGACATCGATTTCGATACAAATGACAATTCTCAAATCATACACAATCTCGACGATCACAATGATGAAGAAGACATCCATCAAGGAGGCTACGAAAGTTCAACAAGCAACGAATCTATGTGCGAGTTTCGAGGAGCTCCAGTCACAATAGAGTTAGAGCCTTCAGACTCTGAAGCTAATCCAGAAGAACCTGTCATTCCGATTCAGGAGGAAACACCAAGCAAACTCAATACTAGATTCGAAGAAATTACGGACGTTAACTTAAGAAGTGGAAGAGTTCTACCTCCGAGAATGGGTCCAAAGGACAAAGGAAAGCGGTGGTTGTTCAAGAAGAATCAACCCCGGCAGAAGAAATACCCATTCGGGAAGAAGCCGAGACACATGAAAATAAAGTGGACTACAACGTGCTAGCCCATCTTAGGAAACTACGAGCCAACCGAGCATCTACGACACTCTCATCTTATCAAAGGAGATGAGAGAAGCTCTGATCAAGTCCTTACTTGATCCTGAAATTTGCTTAGCTCAAATGGCCGGAGATTCCTTAGATGAGGTTTGTTCGTTAAAGGAACAACGAGGTGTCACCTTCACGGACAATGACCTACTACTTGGGACGACGGACCACAACCGACCGTTGTACATTTCGAGTTACTAATAGGAAGTTTACACTCTCTAGAGTATTGGTGGATCCAGGAGCATCAATCAATATAATGAATCTTCGAACGCTAGCATACTTGGAAATTAATGCTCGCGAGCTTGAAGCAGACAAAATGTTATTAAGAGGATTCAACCAGAAAGGAGAAAGAGCCCTCGGATTAATAACACTGCTAATGAAGACCGGTGACTTGGCAAAGACAACCGCAAAATTTCACATAATTGATTCAGAAACGTCGTTCAACGCTCTACTGGGCCGACCATGGATACATGAAAACCGGATGGTACCATCATCTCTACATCAGTGCATCAAAAACTACGATGGAGGGGAACAGTGCATCAAAGGTGACTTACAACCATTCTCCGTACATGAAATTGGAATCCATGAAGATGCAGCTTATTATGCACCTCCGAAGAAAACAATCTTCTCCAGAGATACCATAACGAATGAAGCAAAGGAAATTCGAGATGACGAAGAACCTGAAGTTCTAGTCCAATAGTCACTCACTACTCCCTTACGGCGAGATGGTGAAGGTTTCTCCACAACTCGCATCCGAGATCGAGGTCGGGGACGAGGTCATGGCAGAGACGTTAGGACAGTTGGACAGAGGAAACCAGCCATCAATGTTGATTGGGAAGACAATTCTGAAGAAGAAAAAGAAATCAAGCAAGAAGCAGCGACAATAAGTCAGAAGAAGCCACAATTCAGGATCCCGGTCGAAGTTGAAAAGAATGAAGAATATAAATCGATGTACGAGAAGATTAACCACTATGTACATACTATGACCCTGAACCCGATCCATTCTAATAAGATCGAGGGTTTGGTGGTCAAAGAGGTACATAGCGGCGGTGCAAAGCCCATCAAATTCTACCGTGATGCTCCTTCCTCCAAAACTGAAAATAAGGTACAATTTGAAGATGTCACTTCATCAGAATTAATGGAATTACCTTTTGAGTGGTACTCTCCCTGTGTTCAAAATTTAATTCAGCGTGGTTTCTTACCTCGACAATGGACAAAAGGTCAATCACAACATTTTGAAAAATTATGGAATAACTCCGGTCGTCTACCCGATTCAAAGCATGGTCTCGGATTCAGCACGGTAGGATCGGTTGACGATACCGAATTTTGCTTGGTTGTCACTTACGAGTCTAATGAAAACCGCATGGAAACTACGGAAGAACTTGAAGATTTACAAATTGGAAATGCTCCACCAGAGTTCGAAGAAGAGATTAAATCTACAATAGATGAATTAACGGAAGTTAACTTAGGTACTAGCAAAGAACCTAGACCTACCTTTGTTAGCTCCTTACTCAATAAAGAAGACTCCGAAGAAATAATCAAGTTATTAATGGAATTTAAAGACTGTTTTTCTTGGAGCTACGATGAGATGCCAGGATTAGCTCCAGAGGTCGCGAGTCCATAAACTAGGAGTGGATCCTACTTCGTCCCGATCGGACAAGGTCCCGGAAGAATGCGTCTAGAAATCGAACAACAAGTCATAGCTGAAGTTAAAAAGCTAATAGACGCTAAATTTGTCCGTGAAGAACAATACCCGACTTGGTTAGCCAATGTGGTACCAGTCAGGAAGAAGAATGGTCAGATAAGAATTTGTGTGGATTTCAGGGATCTAAACAAGGCATGTCCAAAGGATGAATTCCTTCTACCGATCCCAGAATTAATGATCGACATTGCTTCGACACATGAATTATTCTCATTCATGGATGGATCTTCGGGATACAACCGGATAAAAATGGCTCCGGAATATGAAAAACTTACAGCATTCGGAACACCGATCGAGTATATTGCTACACGGTGATGCCATTCGGATCGAAGAACGCAGGAGCAACATACCGAAGAGCGATGACAAGAATTTTTGATGATCTCATCCACAATCAAGTCGAATGCTACGTGGACGATGTGGTCATCAAAAGCAAAGTAAATGACAACCACCTATATGATTTGAGAATTGTTTTCGAACGATTAAGACAATTTAACCTTAAGATGAATCCCTTAAAATGCGCCTTCGGCGTCACCTCCGGGAAATTCTTAGGATTCGTTGTCCGAATCGTGGAATTGAAATCAACCCGGAAAAGATTAAAGCTATCTTAGAAATGCTGCCTCCCAAAACCTTAAAACAACTACGATCTTTTCAAGGGAAGCTGGCATATCTTCGACGCTTTATCTCAAACTTGGCAGGTAGGTGTCAGCCTTTCTCGGCATTAGTTAAAAAGGACGCCAAATTTATTTGGGAAGAGAAATGCCAGAAGGCCTTTGAGGACATTAAACAATATTTAATGACACCTCCTTTCTTAGCGACCCCGAGTCTCGGGTAGATCGGCGATACTTTATACCGCGGCTTTAGACGACTCTCTCGAGCCCCGTTAGCCTGGGTCAATGATGAGGGTAAAGAAAATGCTCTTTACTACCTAAGCCGTCGTTTACTTCCGACGGAAATAAGGTATCCCGCAATTGAAAAACATTGTTTGGCCCTGATCTTCGCTTCTTAAAAGCTCAGGCAGTACATGCTTTCTCATAAGGTCAACCTAATCTCAAAATTTAATCCATTGCAATACTTGATGACTCGTCCAACGCTTTCCGGCAGACTTGCCAGGTGGTCAATGATATTATTGCAATTCGATATAACTTTCGTGCCTCTTCGTGCCGTAAAGGGACAAATCCTAGCAGACTTCCTCGCAGCACACCCTCTGCCGGCAGAATCTCCTCTCAATGACGACTTGCCAGATGAACAAATAATGAGCCTAGAAGACCCTGATGATCAACGTTGGGAATTATATTTAGACGGAGCATCTTCAGCACACAAAGACGAAGAATCGCAAGTGATAGTGCCCGGTAAGGCAGAGATCGGATTAATCTTTATAACACCGGAGCGGGGGATGTTAAGATACTCCTACCACTTGACAGAGCCGTGTACAAACAACGAAGCAGAATATGAAGCCCTCATAATAGGACTGGAATTAACTATTCAAATGGGGATAACAGACATCGACATCTACGGGGATTCGCAGTTAATCATTCAATAGATCGTCGGACAGTACAAAATTTTAAAACCAAGACTCGAGCAATACTTCCAGTATGCCATACAGTTGTTGGAACAGATTTCGAATGTGACGATCTACAAAATTCCCAGGAAAGAAAATGCTTTAGCAGATGCGTTAGCTCGCCTCACAAAAGAATTTGCATGCTTGCAAGATGAGTCAGTAGAAGTGTAAGTTCACGGACATCAGGTCCTATCACAGCTCGACATAGACACAATACACAAATCAGAAAAAGAAAAAGAATCAGTTGCAACAGTGACATAAAACACGGAAGATTGGCGACGACCATTAATGAACAACCCGCAAACAGGAAAACTACCAGACGATAGGTCGCTAGCCCATCAGATCAAGAAAAGAACTCTGTCCTATGCATTAATAAACAACACGTTATACAGAAGGTCTTTCGATCAAATGTGGCTAAGATGCCTAAGCGGGTCCGAGGCCCGTGAAATTTTTAAAGAGGTGCATTCAGGACTCTGTGGCGCTCACCAGTCGGGTCCGAAGATGAAAATGAAAATTAAAACACTAGGGTACTACCGGCCCTCGATGATGACCGATCGCATGAAAATCGCTAAGAGCTGTCACCAATGCCAAGTGCACGGAGTGGTTCTACACCAACCTCCAAATGTGCTACATCCGACAATTGCGTCGTGGCCATTCGAATGTTGGGGCACGGATATAGTGGGTCCAATAGAACCACCATCTTCAAAAGGACATCGCTTCATTCTTGTGGCTACAGATTAATTTTCCAAGTGGGCAGAGGCAGTTCCACTTAGAGAAGTGAAAGCACACCATGCGCTACAGTTTTTCAAGAACCAAGTTGTCTACCATTTCGGAGTGCCGCGCAGGATCATCTCGGATAATGGGTCGGCATTCGAAGCACACAAATCAACAATCTTGTCGGGAGACACGGAATCGATCGGCGATATTCAACAATTTACTACCCACGAGCAAACGGCTCGATCGAGGCTTTTAATAAAACTCTCGTTCAAATTTTAAAGAAAACATTGGACGATAATAAGAGAAATTGGCACGAGAAGTTATTAGAAGCCTTATGGGCCTACCGGACAACCTTCGAACTCCCGCTCGAAGCTACACCTTACGCTCCGGTGTATGGGTCCGAGGCGAGTGTTACCCTTAGAGGTCCAGCTTCCTTCACTCATAATTGCAGTTGCAAACAAAATCACGACAGAAGAGAATGCCAAATTACGACTAGAGGATTAGAAAGCCTGGAAGGGAAAAGACTTGCAGCGCAGCAGAATTTAGAACTATACTAAGCTAAGATGGTTCAAGCCCATGACAAATTGGTCCACCCAAGAACCTTCAAAGTTGGTGACTTAGTTCTCGTTCTCAAGAGACCTATCCTTGGACACCGCAAGATAGGAGGAAAATTTGAACCCACTTGGGAAGGACCGTTTGTGGTTGAGGCAGTCTACTCAGGAGGCTCCTACCAGCTAGTGAATTGCCAAGGAGAACGACATATGCTTCCGATCAATGGACGATACTTGAAAAAGTATTACGCTACCTGATGTTTCGAAGGAATGAATTCTTCATCCCTTGAAGCACGGATAAAGTAATTACTTGTGACTGGGTCCGAACCCAAAAATAATATAAAAAAATGTGCTAAACAAAAAATATAATAATAAAATCATGATAATAAAGTTTTCCTTGTTTTCTCTTCCATATCAAAATCTCTTTCCTGATCTTATCCCACTTCATTCCTGTTAAATTTAAAAATACAAGAAGTAATAAAAAAACTGTCTTTAATAAACATTTTCTTAATGTTCTTGTTCTTAGTACGACCCCCGATCCTTTTCCTTGTCTTTTCGCGGGGAAATGTCGAACGGGCGGTTGGTCCCGAACTTTAGTAATGGCGTAAGCCTTGCACTCGACGAAAGAGGGTGAAAGATGAAGCGATAATCGAGATTGACTCGGACTTCACACCGGCAAGCCCGCAATACGAGGAAAGTGATCGGGTCCCGGTTGATGGAGAGGAACCGCCCAGTCGGACGGTAATGAAAGTGGGTGGCCCAAGCCACCAATCCAGCAACGAAGAAAAGGAAAACAAACACCGAAGAAGACAAGAGAATCAAGTCCGTAGTCGCTACGGCGGAGGGCGGGCTTGTCGGCGCCGTGCCCACGAAATTCGGGAAGTACGAAGAGCTACTCTCACAAGCAACTCAGCGAAGAAATAAAAATCGCCGTATCCGCAAGATGTTAACTAAACTAGCAGCGGACCAGCGCGACGAGGCAGTTGCTACTGCCAGTGCATATACTTCAAGGACGCCAGTTCACCAGGTACCTGAAGGAAGGAGGCCAGCTCCGAGGATAACAGAAGAGACCAGGGAAATCTCAAGAAGATCAGAAGAAGGAAGGCTACCACGCCACCAGATAAAGTCACCAATAATGCATAACCTTGTTGCAGAAGCAACCCCGGAGGATGTCCCGACGGACACCATCCCCGAGGAGCTGAGGTATGCAGGAGAACGTGAAGGGATTGAGCCGTATATCCCACAACACATCACCAGGCCTCGCCATTTGCAGATTATTCCAGAATACGAGCTAGAAAGAATGCATAATGTCGAGAAGAAAACTTTTGAATACTTCGAGAGAATCAGAGGCAGGAGGATCAATATACTAGAAGGCCTCGAGCTACATACAGACGTGTTCTCAGAATACGAACAACAACAAATTGTGGATCGCATCCGGGATTTAAAAAGAATGGGCCGAGCGGGCCGCCTAAGAGAAAACACTTACTCGGAACACCGGAGATGGATGCCAGTGAAAGGGAGAATTACAATACAATGTGGATGCTGCTACAACTTCGCAGAAGACAGGAAGGGAAACCCACCAGGGATACTCTGTCACAGCCAGGTGGATCCAATGCCATTAGTTATCAAAAGGATGGTAAAGAGAATGATAACATGGAGGGTACTGCCGACAGATTGCATACCCAACAGTTGCATCATTAACATTTACAAGAAGGGTGACTGCATACCCCCGCACATAGATCACCACGACTTTATCAGACCTTTTTGCACAGTTTCTTTTCGAACAAGTGTAATATCATGTTCGGATCCGACCTCCGGATTGCGAGGCCCGGGTGAGTTACGAGGGCCGGTAAAGATACCATTACCGGTAGGTTCCGTCATGATACTAAAGGGCAATGGAGCGGATGTCGCTAAACATTGCATACCGGGAGTACCAATGAAGCGGATCTCGGTTACTTTCGAAGGATGGATGACGGAAAGCACCTTACCACTTCCGACCGGACCCGGAGCTAGAGAGCCTCCGGCCTTACGAGCTGTGAGTTGCATGGAAAATATCACACCTCCAACGTACATCCATACGACATCTTTTCCAAGGATGGCTTGGAAGGTGAGACCTAGTACTTAGGATCTAGCCCTAGGCTTTTCCTTTTACTATCTTAGAGGATTAGAATTGAGACCCACCTCCTAGAAATTCAAACCACTTCTTAACTCACTGCAAACTCCACAAACTTGACTGTAGACCCCTAATCACCTATAGGGTTGAAATCAAATGTGGAAGTTTAAAGGATGAGTTCATATAGGACTCTTTGGCCTTAGGACTGCCCTGAGTGACCTGGTCTGGTGAAGGGCTGACTTACACACACACTACACTTATACACTACACTTTCACACACATCCTAAAACCACACCCATACCCAACTTGACCTCCTGACTCATGGAAGTGATTCACATGGATGGTCCTTAACCCCTAAGCCCTTGCTAAGAGGGTTAGGAACAACATAGTGGATGCCTCAAATGAGTCCCTTCATGGCTCATATGGGCTTGATATGGCTTCATGGCTCAACCAAAATGATTTTATTCCACTTACATTCACCCAATCTTCAATTTTCCAAATTTTCAATTTTTGACCCCCGGGACCCTACACCCGCCTAACCTACCGAAAACCCTTGAAAATACCCAAAATTTGCAAAATCACCTAAATTACCCAAAATTCCTCAAAACCAATCCCAAACATTCCCACATTACTCAAATTGATCATCCATACCCAAAAATACCAAAAATTCCAAAAATACCTCCCAATACCCTCCAAATACCCAAAATACCCCTCTTGACCCAAAAATCCAAAAATTCAGAAAATTCCCAGAACATTCCAGAAAATTCCAAATATTCCCAATTTCATTTTGTTCAACTACACCATGGGCCCATTTTGTCAATTTACCCCACTTTTGTCAAAACCCCCAATTTGACCCATTTTAACCCTAAGTTGACCCAATGTCAAGCCAAATCTACCCAATTGACCCAAATTCTGGTCCAACTCAATTCTAAACTTCAATTAAACATTCCCAACACCAATCTAGACCAAATCCAAGTCCAATTTGATTGACATTTGAATCCAATTTCACTTTTGGCCTTAAAGCCCAATTTGGACCCATGACCAAAACCTAACCCAAACTAACCCAATTCAACTCCAATTAACCCCAAACCTTTTCTAAACCTTCCTTAGCATCCCCAAAAACAAAAAAACTAACATGATTTGCCCAAAATTTAGACCCAAACCCCACTCAAATTCAACCCAAAGCTAAAAGGCCCAATTTTGACCTAAACCCAAACCTAACCCAAATAAGCCCAAACCCCAAAATCAAAACCCAACCAAAGCCAAAACCTCTTTGAAACAATCCCATAAAAATTTCCCAACATTTATTTTACATCAATTTCAACCCTAGCCCAACATTGTCCCAAGTTAGCCTAATTTGACCTACATTGGCCCATTCACCAAAGAGGTCCAAATCCAACCCAAACCTAGCCCAAACACTTCAAATTTGTTCCAAATCATTCATGAAACATTCCTAAACTAAATTCAACACTTATTGGATCCAATCCTTTGCAAAATTATCATCATAAAATCAAAAGAAACCCACTTCCATCAATCATTTTAAAAGCCCATCTAAAACCATTTCAAAGAGCCCAAAATCTACCCTAAAGCCCACATGACATTTCCATTTGCCATCCATTTAATCAAAGCCATTCCCTAAGTTCAAATCAATCATCAAATGGTTCCAAATCAAGTCATATGCCAAATCCCATCAAATCACCTCTAAATTACCAACATTTCCAAATTCCATTTTCATGAAATTGACTAAGCCATACCCAAGCCCAAATAAAGCCTTGAAGCCATTCTCAAGCCCCATGTAAAGCCATGAGAGGTTTGACATGTGACCATCCCGTAAATGGAAAGAGGAGGAGGCTCTTTAAGGATTCTCTTAAAGGTGATTAAACCTTTTCATGCTTCCCCTAAACTATGTTTAAACTTAAACATGCTTGGATAGTAACTTCTCCCAGCTAATCTAGCTGACTCACCTGACCTCCCTCAGCCCAAATTGGAGCTTGGAAAGGTGCACCCAACCCAAACCCATAGGATGACCAAATTGAGCCTAAAAGAGCCCCTTCCCCATTCCATTTTTAATCAAGCTTTCTACACATGGCCACTCTCCATTGCTTGCACCATTGCCAACCCCTGACCCTCCTGATGACAACAGTGACTTGACCCTGGCCGGCCAGCCACCACAGCCGCCGGAAACCACCATGCCGAGAGCTCACATGTGAGCCCAAACTTGGAATTCTCACCTGCTGAGCTGCCCCATCCCCAGTGGCCATTGCAGTTGTTCTTCTCTTGCCAAGAGCAGCTGATCCCAAGCCCTAACTCCCCCTAGGATGCCCTCCACCCTCTCCTATTTAAACACCACCCCCTCTCGGCCAAGAGAGGTTTTGAACCAAACCTTACTGAAACCCTGCCAAAATTGTTCCAGAACACTCTCCATACTTAGAGCAGTTGATCCCCAGTGACAATTTTCCCTAATCCCCACCAACAGAGCCCAATTTCTCAGCCAAAATTCCACCCAAAACCAGGACACTTCTCCACAGTGGATCAATCCTCAAATTGATTGGTCCTACACCTTCACCAGACCAAGGGAAGGAGTCCACCAGCAAAAGCCCCCTCTCCGAGCCACCCAACCGTTCCGGACTCCAAGCTTTGTGATCGGGCTTGGTCGAAATCATACCTAGGCGATTCACCAGACCAGGAGACTTCATCTGGAGCTTGCTTGGACCCAATCGAAGGTGACACAACCCTCAGATTGAATCCACGCTTCTCTGAGCAAAGGCATGAGCTAACTCTTTATCCCGAGCTTCTGGAGATTCTCCATTTCAAATGCCTTAATTTCAATGCATGATCACCGTATAGATGTATTCGTCTCTTCAAGATGAATCCATAGAGCACAAGAACACGAAAATCCGTTGAGAGATGTGCGAGTTCTTAGGGTTTTAGTGTGGACGGCTCTCGGGTGAGGACGCTTGGGGATGATGAACGGATGTCGTTCAATCCATACACGCGCGGACGGATGGCCAGTTGGTAGGAACCTCTTGAGTAGACCGTCTCGACCAGGAATGGCCCTTCCCATGTTGGTTCAGATTTACCAACTATCTTGCGATGTGCGAGAATAGGTCTTCTGATAACTAAAACTAAGTCGCCGACTTTGAACGTCCTGGGACGGACCAATTTGTCATGGGCCTGGATCATCTTGGCTTGATACAGTTCCAAATTCTGCTGTGCGGAAAGTCTTTTCCCTTCCAAGCTTTCCAATTCTTCCAGTCGTAGTTTGACATTTTCTTCTGTAGTGATCTTTTCTGCAACTGCAATTCGGAATGACGGAAGCCGAACTTCCGAGGGCAAGACGACCTCGGACCCGTACACTAAAGCATAAGGCGTAGACTGAGTAGGAGTCCTAAAAGTTGTTCTGTAGGCCCATAAGGCTTCTAACAACTTCTCGTGCCAATTTCTTTTATTGTCATCCAAAGTTTTCTTTAAAATTTGAATGAGAGTTTTATTAAAAGCCTCGGTCAAGCCGTTTGCTCTTGGGTAGTATATTGTTGAGTATCGCCAATCGATCCCGTGTCTTCTGACAAAATTGTTGATCTTTGTGCTTTTGAATGCAGACCCATTATCTGAAATGATCCTGCGTGGTACCCCGAAATGGTAGACGACTTGGTTCTTGAAAAATTGTAGCACGTGGTGTGCCTTTACTTCTCTAAGTGGTATAGCTTCTGCCCTTTTAGAAAAGTAGTCTGTAGCTGCAAGGATGAAGCGATGTCCTCTTGAAGAAGGCAGTTCTATCGGACCCACTATATCTGTGCCCTAACACTCAATTGGCCATGACACAATTATCGGATGTAGCACATTTGGAGGTTCGTGTAGAACCACTCCGTGCACTTGGCACTGGTGACAACTCTTGGCAACATTCATGCAGTCGGTCATCATCGAGGGCCAGTACTACCATAGTCTTTTAATTTTCATTTTCATTTTCGGACCCGACTGATGAGCGCCATAAAGTCCTGAATGCACCACTTTAACGATTTCACAAGCCTCGGACCCGCTCAGGCATCTTAGCCACATCTGATCAGAAGACCTTCTGTATAATGTATTATTTATTAATGTGTAAGATAGAGTTCTTTTCTTGATTTGTTGGGCTAATGAATTATCGTTCTGTAGGTTTCCTGTCTGCAAGTAGTCTATTAGTGGCTGCCGCCAATCTTCTATATTTTCTGTCATTGCTGCAACTGATTCTTCTGTTTTTCTTTCTGATTTGTGTATTGTATCCATGTCGAGTCGTGATAGGACTCGTCATCCTTGAACTCACACCTCAGTCGACTCATCTTGCAAGCGGGCGAATTCCTTTGCAAGGTGAGCTAATGCATCGACGAGAGCATTTTCTCTTCACGTGGATTTTGTAGATTGTTACATTTAGAATTTGTTCCAACAATCTCATGGCGTATCGAAAGTACTGCTCGAGTCTTGGCTTTAAAATTCTGTACTGTCCGGCGACCTGTTGAATGATCAATTGGGAATCTCCGTAGATGTTGATGTCCGTTATTCCCATTTGAATGACTAACTCTAATCCCGTTATAAGGGCTTCGTATTCTGCCTCGTTGTTTGTACACAGTTCTGTTAAGTGGTAGGAGTATCTTAACATCCCCGGATCTGGTGTTATAAAGATTAGTCCAATTCCTGCCTTACCGGGCACTATCATTTGCAATTCTTTGTCTTTTTGTGTTGAGGATGCTCCGTCAAAGTACAGTTCCCAACGCTGATCATCGGGGTCTTCTAGATTCATTACTTGTTCGTCGGGCAAGTCGTCGTTGAGAGGCGATTCTGCCGGCAAAGGGTGTGCTGCAAGGAAGTCTGCTAGGACTTGTCCCTTTACGGCATGAAGAGGAACGAAAGTTATGTCGAATTGAAATAGTATCATCGACCACCTGGCAAGTCTGCCAGAAAGTGTTGGTCGGGTCATCAAATATTGCAATGGATTAACTCTTGAAATAAGGTTGACCTTATGAGAAAGCATGTAATGCTTGAGCTTCTGAACGACAAAGATCAGGGCCAAACAATGCTTCTCAATCGGAGGATACTTTACTTCTGTCGGAATCAGACGACGACTTAAGTAGTAGAGAGCATTTTCTTTTCCCTCATCATTGACCTGAGCTAGCAGGGCTCCAAGGGAGTCGTCTAGAGCCGCGGTATAAAGTATCAACGGTCTACCTGAGACTGGGGCTGCTAAGATAGGAGGTGTCATTAAATATTGCTTAACGTCCTTAAAATCCCGCTGGCATTTCTCATCCCAAACGAATTTGGCGTCCTTTTTAACTAATGCCGAGAAGGGGTGACACCTACCTGATAAGTTTGAGATAAAGCGTCGAAGATATGCCAACTTCCCTTGAAAGGATCGTAGCTGTTTTAAAGTTTTGGGAGGAGGAATTTCTAAGATAGCTTTAATCTTTTCCGGATCGATTTCAATTCCACGATGTCGAACAACAAATCCTAAGAATTTCCCGGAGGTGACGCCGGAGGCGCATTTCATGGGATTCATCTTAAGGTTGTATTGTCTTAATCGTTCGAAAACAATTCTCAAATCATACAAGTGATCTTCTTTTAGTTTGCTCTTGATGACCACATCATCCACGTAACACTCGACTATGTTGTGAATGAGATCATCAAAAATCTTTCTCATTGCTCTTTGGTATGTTGCTCATGCATTCTTTAATCCGAATGGCATTACTTTGTAGAAATACACTCCGATTGGCGTTCTAAATGCTGTAAGCTTTTCGTCTTCTGGAGCCATCTTCATCTGGTTGTATCCTGAAGATCCATCCATAAAAGAGAATATTTCATGTGTCAAAGCGATGTCGATCATTAAATCTAGAATTGGTAGTGGAAATTCATCCTTTGGACATGCTTTGTTCAAATCTCTGAAATCCACACAGATTCTGATCTGACCATTCTTCTTTCTGACTGGTACCACATTGGCTAGCCAAGTCGGGTATTGTTCTACACAAACAAATTTAGCATCTATTAGCTTCTTAACTTCAGTTATGACTTGTTGTTTGTTGACCTCATTTCTGATGAGGTCTTCTTCTCTTCTTCTCTTTAGTACTTAGGATCTAGCCCTAGGCTTTTCCTTTGACTATCTTAGAGGATTAGAATTGAGACCCACCACCTAGAAATTCAAACCACTTCTTAACTCCCCGCAAACTCCACAAACTTGACCGTAGACCCCTAATCACCTAGAGGGTTGAAATCAAATGTGGAAGTTTAAAGGATGAGTTCCTATAGGACTCTTTGGCCTTAGGACTGCCCTGGGTGGCCTGGTCTGGTGAAGGGCTGACTTACACACACACTACACTTATACACTACTCTTTCACACACATCCTAAAACCACACCCATACCCAACTTAACCTCCTGCTTATGGAAGTGATTCACATGGATGGTCCTTAACCCCTAAGCCCTTGGCAAGAGGGTTAGGAACAACATAGTGGATGCTTCAAATGAGTCCCTTCATGGCTCATATGGGCTTGATATGGCTTCATGGCTCAACCAAAATGATTTCATTCCACTTACATTCACCCAATCTTCAATTTTCCAAATTTTCAATTTTTGACCCCCGGGACCCTACACCCGCCTAACCTACCCAAAGCCCTTGAAAATACCCAAAATTTGCAAAATCACCTAAATTACCCAAAATTCCTCAAAATCAATCCCAAACATTCCCACATTACTCAAATTGATCATCCATACCCAAAAATACCAAAAATTCAAAAAATACCTCCCAATACCCTCCAAATACCCAAAATACCCCTCTTGACCCAAAAATCCAAAAATTCAGAAAATTCCCAGAACATTCCAGAAAATCCCAAATATTCCCAATTTCATTTTGTTCAACTACACCATGGGCCCATTTT
This sequence comes from Papilionanthe hookeriana x Papilionanthe teres, assembly GCA_022702705.1. Taxonomy (NCBI): domain Eukaryota; kingdom Viridiplantae; phylum Streptophyta; class Magnoliopsida; order Asparagales; family Orchidaceae; genus Papilionanthe; species Papilionanthe hookeriana x Papilionanthe teres. The sequence goes on along the minus strand of CM040432.1, from coordinate 18,924,705 downwards.
GTCAATTTACCCCACTTTTGTCAAAACCCCCAATTTGACCCATTTTAACCCTAAGTGAACCCAATGTCAAGCCAAATCTACCCAATTGACCCAAATTCTGGTCCAACTCAATTCTAAACTTCAATTAAACATTCCCAACACCAATCTAGACCAAATCCAAGTCCAATTTGATTGACATTTGAATCCAATTTCACTTTTGGCCTTAAAGCCCAATTTGGACCCATGACCAAAACCTAACCCAAACTAACCCAATTCAACTCCAATTAGTCCCAAACCTTTTCTAAACCTTCCTTAGCATCCCAAAAAACAAAAAAACTAACATGATTTGCCCAAAATTTAGACCCAAACCCCACTCAAATTCAACCCAAAGCTAAAAGGCCCAATTTTGACCTAAACCCAAACCTAACCCAAATAAGCCCAAACCCCAAAATCAAAACCCAACCAAAGCCAAAACCTCTTTGAAACAATCCCATAAAAATTTCCTAACATTTATTTTACATCAATTTCAACCCTAGCCCAACATTGTCCCAAGTTAGCTTAATTTGACCTACATTGGCCCATTCACCAAAGAGGTCCAAATCCAACCCAAACCTAGCCCAAACACTTCAAATTTGTTCCAAATCATTCATGAAACATTCCTAAACTAAATTCAACACTTATTGGATCCAATCCTTTGCAAAATTCTCATCATAAAATCAAAAGAAACCCACTTCCATCAATCATTTTAAAAGCCCATCTAAAACCATTTCAAAGAGCCCAAAATCTACCCTAAAGCCCACATGACATTTCCATTTGCCATCCATTTAATCAAAGCCATTCCCTAAGTTCAAATCAATCATCAAATGGTTCCAAATCAAGCCATATGCCAAATCCCATCAAATCACCTCTAAATTACCAACATTTCCAAATTCCATTTTCATGAAATTGACTAAGCCATACCCAAGCCCAAATAAAGCCTTGAAGCCATTCTCAAGCCCCATGTAAAGCCATGAGAGGTTTGACATGTGACCATCCCATAAATGGAAAGAGGAGGAGGCTCTTTAAGGATTCTCTTAAAGGTGATTAAACCTTTTCATGCTTCCCCTAAACTATGTTTAAACTTAAACATGCTTGGATAGTGACTTCTCCCAGCTAATCTAGCTGACTCACCTGACCTCCCTCAGCCTAAATTGGAGCTTGGAAAGGTGCACCCAACCCAAACCCATAGGATGACCAAATTGAGCCTAAAAGAGCCCCTTCCCCATTCCATTTTTAATCAAGCTTTCTACACATGGCCACTCTCCATTGCTTGCACCATTGCCAACCCCTGACCCTCCTGATGACAACAGTGACCTGACCCTGGCCGGCCAGCCACCACAGCCACCGGAAACCACCATGCCGAGAGCTCACATGTGAGCCCAAACTTGGAATTCTCACCTGCTGAGCTGCCCCATCCCCAGTGGCCATTGCAGTTGTTCTTCTCTTGCCAAGAGCAGCTGATCCCAAGCCCTAACACCCCCTGGGAGGCCCTCCACCCTCTCCTATTTAAACACCACCCCCTCTCGGCCAAGAGAGGTTCTGAACCAGACCTTACTGAAACCCTGCCAAAATTGTTCCAGAACACTCTCCATACTTAGAGCGAGTTGATCCCCAGTGACAATTTTCCCTAATCCCCACCAACAGAGCCCAATTTCTCAGCCAAAATTCAACCCAAAACCAGGACACTTCTCCACAGTGGATCAATCCTCAAATTGATTGGTCCTACACCTTCACCAGACCAAGGGAAGGAGTCCACCGAAGCAAAAGCCCCCTCTCCGGGCCACCCAACCGTTCCGGACTCCAAGCTTTGTGATCGGGCTTGGTCGAAATCATACCTAGGCGATTCACCAGACCAGGAGACTTCATCTGGAGCTTGCTTGGACCCAATCGAAGGTGACACAACCCTCAGATTGAATCCACGCTTCTCTGAGCAAAGGCATGAGCTAACTCTTTATCCCGAGCTTCTGGAGATTCTCCATTTCAAATGCCTTAATTTCAATGCATGATCACCGTATAGATGTATTCGTCTCTTCAAGATGAATCCATAGAGCACAAGAACACGAAAATCCGTTGAGAGATGTGCGAGTTCTTAGGGTTTTAGTGTGGACGGCTCTCGGGTGAGGACGCTTGGGGATGATGAACGGATGTCGTTCAATCCATACACGCGCGGATGGATGGCCAGGATCGCGCCGGATGAGGAGACGGAACGATATAGCGGGCACCCGGAGGGCTGAGTTGGATGGCGGCGCCGAATCAGAGGACGACGCGTGCGCGTTCGGAGCTGCCGAGGATGGCCTGGCGCCGCGTGGATAAGTAGGAAATTAGGGTATTTTTTGATTTATTTAATTCCCTAAACTTCAAAAATGCATAACTTTGTGTAGGAAAATCAGATAAATAAAATAAAAATACCCTCTTGCTCAGTGATCAAAGGAGAACAATGTGGAAAAGAAATCATTTAATTTCATCAAGTATTTTATTTTTAATAATTTATTTACTGTCTGCATTGTTTTAATTCTCCATGCATGTAGGAAAATCACCATGACATGAGACCATAGGGATTTTGAAGCCTCTGAATTTGGAAGCATTCCCTGAATTTTCCAAAGTCAGAGGCCATCCCTATGAGAAGTTATTGATTTTTCAAATTCATGTTGCTGTTTTGAGTATTTTAATTCCAATAATTAGCATGTTGTGAAATAAATTCTAGAAAAATTTGGTGATGCTTCTTATGACTAGAGGATCCTAGGAAAAATAGGTTTTGAATTAATTCACTTGGAAGAACCCTAATTGGCCTAAACACCCAAAATAGGTCCTTAATTAATTAGAGCTAATCATGCATCACATTGACTTGAAATCAATTCTCCACTGACCTTTAGGATCAGAGGAACCCACCATAAAAATTTGAAGTCAATTGGACTTGGTTAGTCGTACTAAATGGGTTGATTAAGCCATTTAGCCAATTTAAACTTTAAAAATTCATAACTTTCAAAATACTTTTCAAAAATTCACCAAATTTGTTTTGGAGCCTCTCTGATATCAGGGGAATTTAAAAAAATTAAAATTTCAATTTTCTAAAAAAGTTGATTTTTTGTATTATTTTAATATTTTAATAATTAAAAAATAATAAAAATCACAAAAATAATAAAAATCACAAAAATAATAAAATTCACCAAAATGTCATATTTTGGATTCTAATCAATTAGGAACAAACTCCATATTTTTCTTAGGTCTATTTGATGAGATATTAAATTTTAAAGCCCTAAGGTAACTTTAAAATTAAAAAAAATGTATTTTTTAGCATATCCACTAAAAAAATTCTAATAAATCAAATAAAAATCAAAAAAATTGTAAAAATTGATTCTTTGATTTCCTTGATATCAGAGGGATTTTTGAAAAATATAAAATTCATTTTTCAACCTTTATTTTATTTTTAAATTTATTAATACTCCAAAACTTAAAATAATTATAATAAAAATAATATAATTCAAAATATCACCAAAATTGGTCCAAGTGGTCCCTTGGTCATTAGGAATGTCCCATAATTTTCTTAAGGACGGAAACTTTCCTTTGGTCATATTATTAAACTTTCCTTGGAAATCTCTATTTTCCACCAAAAATAATTAGACAAATAAATTAAATACAGAAAAAATCACATTTTCTCCTCTTATGTCTTTATTGACATATGGGTGAAGTCACATAAAAATTTCAAGTTTATTTAAGCCCAATTTAGTGAGTTATGAAATTATTAAGCTTGAAGGGGCAAAATGGTAATTAAAATTTTAATCTTTAATTAAAACTTTAGGCTTAATAAAATTAAAGAGTAAAATATTTGATCTTAATCTGATTTGGATGATTGAAATTTAAATAATTAAAGGGTAGAAACCTATTAAACAATTTAAAAATAATTAAAATAAACCTTAATTAAATAATTGATTAAATTTGGAAGAATAATAAAATTGGAATTATTAAAATAGGGATATTATTAGGAAGAGATTTGTTCTTTAATTTAAGAATCCCTAAATTAATCATCTCCATAATATTTAATTCCTAATTAAAATGATAATCCAAGTTTAAGATTTGAAATGCTAAAAGACTTAATCATTAAATTAAATTAAAGTTAAATTATTTAAATTAAACCCTTTTAAAATTTCAATTAAATTAAAATTAAAAGTAAAATTAAATTAAATTAAATAAAATTAAATTAAAACAAGTTAAAATTAATTTAAATTAAATAAAATTAAATTAAAACATATTAAATTACATCAAATTAAACTAAATTAATTAAATAAAATTAAATTAAAACATATCAAATAAAACAAAATTAAATTAAATTAAATTAAATTAAATTAAATTAAATTAAATTAAATTAAATTAAATTAAATAAATTATATTAAATTAAAGGAAATTAAATTAAATTAAATTAAATCAAGTTAAATTAAATTAAATTAATTCATATCAAATCAAACTAAATTGAATTAAATTAAATTAAATAATAGAATCAAGTTAAAATTAAAATCAAGTTAAATTGAGTCAAAATTGAAACTAAACTAAATTAAATTAAATTAAAGTTAAATTAAATTGAATTAAAAAAATAACATCACCTAAGACATATAGAAATTCAATATAAAGCAACTTGAACACTATCCCAAATTTAAACCTGATAACTGAAATTAAATTAAATCACAAACCATTTGAACACCAATTTGCCCTCGAAAGCTTTGGTTATCATAACTCCTAAACAGAACGTTAAATGAAATGTTACTTCACTTATAGGATATTCAAATGTCCTAGTTCACTGAGCAATATAACAAAACTTGAATTTCTGGACGATTAATTCATTTGTATAATTAAATTCATTTGGACTTAAAACAATTCTAGCAATATTGAAAAGATGTTTAAGATTCTTCTTAAGCACTTCCTCAATATGATAGGATGTTTATAAGAACAACTAAACTTAATTGTTCTTTGATGAAGAAAATCGTCCTCAAACCAAAAAACACAAGAACCTAGACGTCATAGGAGGTGACTAGCTATAAGATTAGGAACTTGGTAGAAAACCATAACCCTTCCCTTAGCTTTACCTAGGAACTTGCTTTAAATGCTTAAATATTCTAATTGTGTTTTAAGTGCAGCTTGGGATGACGGGAAGACCCTCCAAGTACGCTTTTATTTTATTGCAATTTATCTTATTGTAATTTATTTAATCGCATCGCACTTACCTTTCTTGCATGATAAACAACTGTTGCATGAAAACCTACACTTTTAGGATAGTCCCTAAAACTGAAACCAAAACTAAATTAAAAGTCATTGCAAGATAAAATTCACCGCCACAACATTTCAAAATATAAAACAACTCAAAATTTAACCACAAACAGAACACAAAACCGCAATTACAACTAAATTAAAACGTCTTGTTGGATGATCGGGAATACCTCGGATGATGTAACCTACGTGTTGCTAACGGGATTTCCCACGGTCTAAATGAAAGTGTGGAACTCATTCAGTTGAGTTTAGCAAATTCATCTGGACTAAGTGAATCCGATAAAAATAACGATGCCGGAAGGATGGAACCGTGGGATCTTAATCGGTGTTGTTATAATCAACTTTAAGATTTGTTTTAAATAAAATATAAAAACACTTGGAAATTAAGATTTTCTCTAAACCAAAACACTTTTCTCATCTCCTGATTTATGACTTCTATAACTAAACCTCTGCAACAACAAGGAGCTCGGAGCATGGTGGGCAAGCACGGCCATCGTCATCAGCAGAAACCGAGTCTACTTCAAGCAAAACCTTCTTAGAATTAAATAACAAAGCCATAGGATTTCGAGGTAATTTGTCTAGTGCAACATAAATCCTCAACTCTTCGTTATACATTTGCATGATCATGTCATGTAAATTAAGCCCTAACTGGTCTTAGGATTCCGAGGTAGTCATCCGATATGACATAAACCATCACATCTTCAAGGCTATTTGTATGATTTTATCATACAAATATAAGTCCAAATTAATCAAAATTGGCAAGATTGAAATATCAGATAACATTAGGAATTTCCTAAATCCAAGCCAGACAATAGGATAGTTGGGAAATTACCAAAGTTCGCTTCGAATCTGTGATTTCTCCTACCTTTCTTCCTTTGAATTCCCAAAACAAAATGTTCCAAATTTGATCCATTCCCTATTGAAATTCCAAAATTCAATCCTTTGAAAACTTAAACTTTGAAATTCTCGAGAGCGAGAACTACTGATTATTATTGAGAGTTTTCTTAGGTGATTCCCGTCACTTAAGATGTAATTAACTATAGGGGCTTGCCCTTATAGGGAATTTTAAGAACACATGTAATATAAACCCTGCTTAATTCATTTATATTAAGCAGGGGAACTTGTCGGCTTATAAAATTGGTTTGCAGACCAAATGGATGTTTCAAATCTTCTAGTTTATTTAATCGACACCATCGTCAAGCAGTGTGTCTATTCTTCGGGATAGATACACGGTTTGTGGTGCGGTGCTCGTTTATATAAACTATTTGGGATGTGAGATCGGTTTGATTTCATATCTTAAAATTTTCAAATTTAAAATTATTTTCAAAATCAAATACTACTTTCTAAATTATATATATATTTAAATTAAATTTAAAATTTAAATTTCGCCAACAATTTCTGTAGGCAATTCTCCTTTTCAAAAATACAACACTCAACCTAAAAATATGCCGACAATGTTCAATTTCCAAATGCATTCTTCTGGAAGCTTGTCTGACTGGAACGAAAGTAGGATCCACTCCTAGCCTGTGAACTGCGACTTCTGGAACTAATCCTGGCATTTCATCATAACTCCAAGAAAAACAGTCCTTGAATTCCATTAGTAGCTAGATTATTTCTTCGGAATCTTCTTTATTGAGTAAGGAGCTAACAAAGGTAGGTCTAGGCTCTTTGCTAGTACCTAAGTTAACTTTCGTTAACTCGTCTATTGTGGATTTGATTTCTTCTTCGAACTCTGGTGAAGCGTCTCCAATTTGCAGATCTTCAAGATCTTATGTAGTTTCCAAGCAGTTTTCATTAGATTCACAAGTGACAACCAAGCAAAATTCTGTATCGTCAACTGATCCTACTGTACCGAATCCGAGACCATGCTTTGAATTGGGAGGCCGACCGGCGTTATTCCATGATTTTTTGAAGTGTTATGATTGAACTTTTGTCCATTGTCGAGGTAAGACACCACGCTAAATTAAATTTTGAACACAGGGAGAGTACCACTCAAAAGGTAATTCCATTATTCAGAAGAAGTAACATCTTCAAATTGTACAACATTTTTCAGTATTGGATGAAGAAGCGCCACGGTAAAATTTGATTGGCTTTGTACCGCTGCTATGTACTTCTTTGACCACAATACCCTCGATCTTATTAGAATGGATCGGGGTCAGGGTCATAGTGTGTACATAGTGGTTAATCTTCTCGTACATTGATTTGTATTCTTCATTCTTTTCATCTTCGAGGGAGATATTGAATTGTGGTTTCTTCTGGTTTATTGTAGCTGCTTCTTTCTTGATTTCTTCTTCTTCTTCAGAGCTGTTCTCCCAATTCACGTTGATTACCGGCTTTTTCTGTCCAACTGTCCCAAAGTTTCTGCCATAACCTCGTCCCCGGCCTCGACCTCAGGTGCAAGTTGTGAAGAAACCTTTACCATCTCACCGTAAGGGAGTGGTGAGTGACTGTTGGACTAGAACTTCAGGTTCTTCGTCGTCTTGAACTTCATTTGCTTCATTTGGCATGGTATTTCTGCAGAAGATTATTTTCTTTGGAGGCGCGTAGTAGGCTGCATCTTCATGAATTTCAATTTCATGTATGGAGAAAGGTTGCAAGTCACCTTTAATGCACCTGTTCTCCTCCATCGTAGTATTTTATGCACCGATGCAGAGACGACTGTACCATCCGGTTCTCATGTATCCACGGTCGGCCCAGTAGTGCGTTGAACGATGTTTCAGAATCAATTATATGGAATTTTGCAGTTGTCTTTGCTAAATCACTGGTCTTCATCAACAGTGTTTTTGATCCGAGGGCTCTTTCTCCTTTCTGGTTGAATCCTCTTAGTAACATCTTGTCTGCTTCAAGCTCGCGAGCATCAATTTCCAAGTATGCTAACGTCCGAAGATTCATTATGTTGATTGACGCTCCTGGATCCACCAATACTCTGGAGAGCGTAAACTTTCTGATTGTGACTGAAATGTACAACGATCGGTTGTGATCGGCCGTCCCAAGTAGTAGATCACTATCTGTGAAGGTAACACCTAGCTGTTCCTTTAACGAGCAAACCTCATCTAAGGAATCTTCGGCCATCTGAGCTAAACAAATCTCTGGATCAAGTAAGGCCTTAATCAGAGCTTCCCTCATGTCTTTTGATAAGATGAGAGCATCGTAGATGCTCAGTTTGGCTGGTAGTTTCCTAAGATGGGATAGCACGTTATAGTCCACTTTGTTACCATGTGTTACAGTTTCTTCCCGAATGAGCAATTCTTCTGCTGGGGTTGATTCTTCCTGAACAACCACCTGCTTTCCTTTGTCTTTTGGACCCATTCTCGGAGGTAGAACCCTTCCGCTCCTTAAGTTGACTTATGTGATTTCTTCTGAATCTGGTACTAAGTTTACTGGTGTCTCCTTTTGAATCGGCATGACAGGTTCTTCTGGAGTCGCTTCGGAATCTGAAAGCTCTAAATCTATTGTGATTGGAGCTTCTCGAAATTCACAAATAGATTCATTGCTTGTTGAACTTCCGTAGCCTTTTTGGTGAATTTCTTCTTTGTCATCGTGATTGTCGAGGTTGTGTATGATTTGAGAATTATTTTTGGAATTGAGATCCGATTAGGTTGGTTGTCGTTAGTAATGTAATCGTCAGAAACAGTCAAAATGTAGCCAACGCCATAACCCTTATCATTATAAGATCCCGCCGGAGCGAGCAAATAATCATACAGAGTCAGGAGTTTGAGGGATTTCTCCCCCGAATCAGAAACAACCATCCTAGGATAAGCAGCCCCGAGTCTAGCCTTAGGAACCTCGGTCCTTTCTTCTTCTACGATCTCTTTCTTTTCTACAGTCTTTTCCTCCTGGGGCGGTTCTTCAATTGCTAGTGTTGACCTCATTTTTGATGAGGTCTCCTCTTCTTCTTTTTAGTACTTAGGATCTAGCCTTAGGCTTTTCCTTTGACTATCTTAGAGGATTAGAATTGGGACCCACCACTTAGAAATTCAAACCACTTCTTAACTCCATGCAAACTCCACAAACTTGATTGTAGACCCCTAATCACCTAGAGGGTTGAAATCAAATGTGGAAGTTTAAAGGATGAGTTCCTATAGGACTCTTTGGCCTTAGGACTGCCCTGGGTGGCCTGGTCTTGTGAAGGGCTGACCTACACACACACTACACTTATACACTACACTTTCACACACCTCCTAAAAAACACACCCATTCCTAACTTGACCTCCTGACTCATGAATGTGATTCACATGGATGGTCCTTAACCCCTAAGCCCTTGGCTTAGAGGGTTATGAACAACATAGTGGATGCCTCAAATGAGTCCCTTCATGGCTCATGTGGGCTTGATATGGATTCATGGCTCAACCAAAATGATTTCATTTCACTTACAATTACTCAATCTTCAATTTTGCAAATTTTTAATTTTTGACCCCGGTACTCTACACCCGCCAAACTTACCCAAAGCCCTCGAAATCGCCTCAAATTTTTCAAAATTTCCAAATCACCCAAAATTCCCCAAAATTAACCTTGAACATTTCCTCACCAATCAAGTTGATCATCCATAGCCAAAAATACCAAAAATTCCACAAATACCTCCCAATACCCGCCAAATACCCAAAATACCCCTCTTGACCAAAAAATCCAAAAATTCAGAAAATTCCCAGAAAATTTCAGAAAATCCCAAATATTCCCAATTTGATTTTGTTCAACTATACCATGGGTCAATATTGTCAATTTACCCCACTTTTGTCAAAAACCCAATTTAACCCATTTTAACCCTAAGTGAACCCAATGTCAAGCCAAACCTACCCAATTGACCCAAGTTCTGGTCCAATTCAATTCTAAACTTCAATTTAACATTTCCAACACCAATCTAGACCAGATCCAAGTCCAATTTGATTGACATTTGAATCCAATTTCACTTTTGGCCTTAAAGCCCAATTTGGACCCATGACCCAAACCTAACCCAAACTAACCCTATTCAACTCCAATTAACCCCAAACCTTTTCTAAACCTTCCTCAACATCCCCACAAATAAAACACTAACATGATTTACCCAAAATTTAGACCCAAACCCCACTCAAATTCAACCCAAAGCCCAATTTTGACCTAAACCCAAACCTAACCCAAATAAGCCCAAACCCCAAAATCAAAACCCAATCAAAGTCAAAACCTCTTTGAAACACTCCCATAAACATTTCCCAACATTAATTTTACATTAATTTGAACCCTAGCCCAACATTTGCCCAAGTTAGCCCAATTTGACCTACATTGGCCCATTTACCAAAGAAGTCCAAATCCAACCCAATTCAAGCCCAAACCACTTCAAATTTATTCCAAATCATTCATGAAACCTTCCTAAATTAAATTCAACACTTATTGGATCCAATCCTTTACAAAATTATCAACCTAAAATTTGTTTTGAAATCCAAATGCCCATCTTCACTAAATTTTAAAGGCCCAAAATTCATACAAAGCCCACATGACACTCTTCTTCATCATGACTTCAATTAAAACCATCCCTAAAGTTCCAATCAAATTTGAATTTGTTCTAAATCAAGCTTCATGTTAACCTCTCATACATTTATCAAAAATTTCAAAATCCATTTTCATACAAGTAAGCCAAGCTATGTGCAAGCCATGAAGCCATGCATGAGCCCCATAGGAGCCATGAGAGCCATGGAATCCACTTTCCACCTCACCCAACCATTAATGGCAAGAGAGGGGAACTCTTTCTTAAACCTTTTTTAAACCCTTTTTACCTTAAACATGATACACTCTAAACCATACTTTGCGACCTAATCCTTGATGTGGACTTCACTACCTTTGGTAGGTTGACTCACATGATTCTCCCAGCCCAAAACCGTAACTTGGAAGGGTGCACCAAACCCAAAATGGTGGGTTGACCCATTTGGACCCAAAATGAGCCTCTCCCCATACCATTTTAATCCAAGCCCTTTGCTGCATGTCCATGGCCAATTGATCGCACAAACCTCCAGCCCCGACCCACCCGGACTCGAGGGTGACCCATGCCTCGCCGGCCACTGCCCGGGTCGCCGGAAAACACCATGGCCGAGACCTCGGGAGGAGCCAAAGTTTGGAATTCCCACCGCCGAGCCGCCCCATCCCTAGTGGCCATTGCAAGTGTTCTTCTCTTGCGAAGAGCAGTCGATCCCGGTCCCTAACTCCCCGGGAGGCCCTCCGGCCTCTCCTATTTAAACACCCCCTCTCTCGGCCATGCGAGAGGTGTTGAACCAACCTTGAGGAAACTCTGCCAAAATCATTCCAGACCCCTCTCTACACATAGAGCACTTGATTCCCACTGGATTCCAGCCCCATTTCCCTCTAGCTGAGCTCAATTTTAAGTTCAAATTTCAGCACAAAACCAGGACACTTCTTCACAGTGGACCAATCCCCAAATTGATTGATCCTACACCTTCACCAGACCAAGGGAAGAAGTCCACCAGCAAAAGCCCCCTCTCCAGGCCACCCATCTGTTCCGGACTCCAAGCTTTGTAATCAGTTGTGGTCGAAATCCTACCTAGACAATTCACTGTGCCAGGAGACTTCATCCGGAGCTTCGCTGGGACGCAATCGAAGCCGACACAACCCTCAGATCGAAGCCACACTTCTCTGAGCAAAGGTATGGCCTCACTCTTCTTCCCGAGCTTCTGAACATTCTCCATTTTTATTGAGTCAATTTCATGCCACATAAACCGTATGGATGTGTTCGTCTTCTCGAGACAAATCCATAGAGCATAAGAACGTTCAATTTGGTCGAGTATCGAGTGAGATCTTAGGCCTAGAAGACGGACGGTTCTCGGGCTAGGAGGCTTGGGGACGATGAACGGATGCCGTTCATTCAATACACGCGCGGACTGACGACTCAGATAGCGTCAGACTAGGAGATGATACGTGAACCGCGGGCCACGTGGCGTTGAGTCGGAAGGCGGCGCCTAATGGGAGCGCGCCGCGTGGCCATTCGGAGATGCTGAGGATGACAGGGCGCCGCGTGGATAAGTAGGAAATTAGGCTATTTTCCTATTTATTTAATTACCAGAACTTGAAAAATGCATAACTTTGTGTAGAAAAATCATAAAAATAAAATATTTACTTTCTGCACATTTTCAATTCTCCATGCATGTATACAATTCACCATGACATGAATTTGGGAACATTCCCTGAATTTTCCAAAGTCAGAGGCCATCCCTATGAGGAGTTATTGATTTTTCAACTCTAGGTTGCTAGTTTGAGTATTTTAATTCCAATAATTAGCATATTGTGAAATAAATTCTAGAAAAATTTGATGATGTTTATTATGACCAGAGGAACCTAAGAAAAATAAGTTTTGAATTAATCCACTTGAAATAACCCTAATTGGCTTAAACACCCAAAATAGGTCCTTAAAAATTTGAAGTCAATTGGACTTGGTTAGCCCCACCAAATGGGTTGATTAAACCATTTAGCTAATTTAAACTTTAAAAATTCATAACTTTCAAAATACTTTTCAAAAATTCACCAAATTGATTTTGGAGCCTCTCTGATATCAGGGGAATTTAAGAAAAATAAAATTGCAGTTTTTCAAAAAAGTTAATTTTCTTACATTATTTTAATATTTTAATAATTAAAAAATAATAAATATCACAAAAATAATAAAATTCACCAAAATGTCACATTTTGAATTTTAATCACTTACAAAAAAACCCCATATTTTTCTTAAGTCTCTATAATGAGATATTAAATTTTAATGCCCTAAGGTAATTTTAAAATTTAAAAAATGTATATTTTTTAGTATTTCCACTAAAATAATTCTAATAAATCAAAGAGAAATCAAAAAATTATAAAAGTTGATTCTCTGATTTCCTTGATATCAAAGAGATTTTTGAAAAATATAAAATTTATTTTTCAACTTTTATTTTATTTTTAAATTAATTAATATTCCAAAACTCAAAATAATTATAATAAAAAGAATATAATTCAAAAATTCACCAAAATTGGTCCGAGTGATCCTTTGGTCATTAGGAATGTCCCATAATTTTCTTAAGGACAGAAACTTTCCCTTGGTCATATTATTAAATTTTCCTTGGAAATCCCTATTTTCCACCAAAAATAATTACATAAATAAATTAAAAACAGAAAAATCACATTTTCTCCTCTCATGCATTTATTGACATATGAGTGAAGTCAAATAAAAATTTCAAGTTCATTTAAGCTCAATTTAGAGAGTTATGAAATTATTAAGCTTGAAGGGCAAAATAGTAATTAAAATTTTAACCTTTAATTAAAACATTAGGCTTAATAAAATTTAAGAGTAAAGTATTTGATCCTAATATGATTTGGATGATTGAAATTTGAATAATAAGGGTAGAAACCTATTAAACAATTTAAAAATAATTGAAATAAACCTTAATTAAATAATTGATTAAATTTGGAAGAATAATAAAATTGGAATTATTAAAATAGAGGATATTATTAGGAAGAGATTTGTTCTTTATTTTAAGAATCCCTAAATTAATCATCTCAATAATATTTAATTCCTAATTAAAATGATAATCCAAATTTAAGATTTAAAATGCTAAAAGACTTAATCATTAAATTAAATTAAAGATTAAATTATTTAAATTAAATCCTTTTAAAATTTCAATTAAATTAATACTTTAATAATTAAAATTAAATCATCTTTAAAACATAAAAAAAAATAAAATATTAAATTAAAATTAAAAATAAAATTAAATTAAAAATAAAATTAAATTAAAATTTAAAATTAAATTAAATTAAATTAAATTAAATTAAATTAAATTAAATCAAATTAAATAAAATTAAATCAAATTAAATCAAATTAAATTAAATTTAATCATATTAAATTAAATTAAATTAAATTAAAGTTAAATCAAATTGAATTAAAAAAATAACATCACCTAAGACATAAAGAAATTCAAAAATAAATATAAAGCAACTTGAACACTATTCCAAATTTAAACCCGTTAACTGAAATTAAATTAAATCACAAACCATTTGAACATCAATTTGCCCTCAAAAGCTTTTGTTGTCATAACTCCTAAATAGAACGTTAAATGAAATGTTATTTCCCTCATAGGATATTCTAATGTCCTAGTTTACTGAGTAAGATAACAACAAAACTTGAATTCCGGACGATTAATTAATTTGTATAATTAAATTCTCTTGGACTTAAAAAAAATCCTAGAAATATTCAAAAGATGTTTAAGACTCGTCTTAAGCACTTCCTCGATATGATGGGATATTTATAAGAACAATTGAACTTAATTATTCTTTGATGAAGAAAATCGTTCTTAAACCAAAACACAAGAACCTAGACGTCATAGGAAATGACTAGTTATAGGATTAGGAACTTGGTAGAAAACCATAATCCTTCCCTTAGCTTTACCTAGGGACTTGCTTTAAATGCTTAAATATTCTAATTGTGTTTTAAGTGCAGCTTGGGATGACGTGAAGACCCTCCAGGTAAGCTTTTACTTTATTGCAATTTACTTTATTACAATTTATTTAATCGCATTGCACTTACTTTTCTTGCATGATAAACAACTGTTGCATGAAAACCTACACTTTTAGGATAGTCCCTAAAACTGAAATCAAAACTAAATTAAAAGTCATTGCAAGATAAAATTCACTGCCACAACATTTCAAAATATAAAACAACTCAAAATTTAATCATAAACAGAATACAAAACTACAACTACAACTAAATTAAAACGTCTCGTTGGATGATCGGGAATACCTCGGATGATGTAACCTACGTGTTGCTAACGGGATTTCCCACGGTCTAAATGAAAGTGAGGAACTCATTTAGTTGAGTTTAGCAAATTCATCTGGACTATGTGAATTCGATAAAAATAACGATGCCGGAAGGATGGAACCGTGGGATCTTAACCGGTGTTGTTATAGTCAACTTTAAGATTTGTTTTAATTAAAACATAAAAAACACTTGGAAATTAATAATTTCTCTAAACCAAAATACTTTTCTCATCTCCTGATTTATGACTTCTAAAACTAAACCTCTGCAACAACAAGGAGCTCGGAGCATGGTGGGCAGCACGACCATCGTCATCAACAAAACCTTAATCTGCTTCAACAAAACTCTCTTAAGAATTAAATAACTAAGCCATAGGACTTTAAGGTAGTTTGCCTAGTGCAACATAAATCCTCAACCTTTTGTTAGGCGTTTGCATTGCAAATTAAGCCCTAACCGGTCTTAGGATTCCGAGGTAGTCGTCCGATACGACATAAACCCTCACCTCTTCGAGGCTATTTGTATGATCATGTCATACGAATATAAGTCCTAATTAATTAAAATTGTCAAGATCAAAACATTAAATAAACATTAGGGCTTTCCTAAATTCAATCCAAATAATAGGATAGTCGGGGAATTACAGGAGTTCACTTTGGATCTGTGATTTCTCCTACCTTTCTTCCTTTAGATTCCCAAAATAAAATGTTCCAAATTTGATCCATTCCCTATTGAAATTCCAAAATTCAATCCCATGAAAACTTAAACTTTGAGATTCTTGAGAGCAGAATTATTGATTATTATCGAGAGTTTTCTTAGGTGATCCCTGTCACTTAAGATGTAATTAACTATAGGGGCTTGCCCTTATTGGGAATTTTAAGAACCCAGGTAATATAAACCCTGCTTAATTCATTTATATTAAGCAGGGGAACTTATCGGCTTATAAAACTGGTTCGTAGACCAAACGGATGTCACAAATCCCTTAGTTTATTTAATTGAGCCCCACCATCAAGCAGTGTGTCTATCCTTAGGGATAGATACACGGTTTGTGGTGCGGTGCTCGTTTATATAAACTATTTGGGATGTGAAATCAGTTTGATTTCATATCTTAATATTTTCAAACTTAAAATTATTTTCAAAATCAAATGCTACTTGCTAAATTATATATATATATATTTAAATCAAATTTAAAGTCTAAAATTCGCCGACAATTTCTTTTAGGCGACCCCCTTTTTCAAAAATACAACACAAACCTAAAAATAAGCCGTACAACTAGTGATAGTGCCGGCTTGGCAGGTTTCAAACTCTGAGTTGAAGCATGCTCTGAAGCGGCCTGGATGTGGTCCAAAATTTTCTTCGATGATTTTGTCCAGACAGTACTCCATCAATCATCAGTCGTGTAAGAGTCTATCGGAACAATGGGATCCGTTGAAATAACATTGACAGAACCTCCTTTCTGGGGTTCTTTCATGTATTCCTTTAGGATCGTTATGTTCCCCTTCCGGAGATTGTTATCAAGCAAACTCTTGAAGGTGATGCAATTCTCTATCTTATGTCCAAGCATTTGGTGGTAAGGGTAGTAGTTGGGATGATCTTTCTTATTAACTTCCTCCGGCTTCTTGGGCTCCGGCAGCTGAAAATCTCGTGTCTTAATTAAGCTGGAGAACATCTTTGGCACTGCCTCATTCTTGAATGGATATTCTCTGTTTATAAGCACCCTCAACGTGCGCTGTGGACAAGGCGGTTGCTCATAATGTTGAGGTGACTGATAGTTTGGTTGAGGTTGTTGATAGCTCTACTGGGGTTGTTGATATATCTGTTGCGGTGGCTGATAGCTGGGTTGCGGTCGCTCTGGCGGTATTTGCATCAGCTGCTTGCCCTTATCCACTGCTGCGACGATCCCGGATTTCTTTTCGAAAGCTTTCACCGGTTTCTGTTTATCGGTCTTGTCGATGAAACTCAGCTGCTTCGCTTCCTCTTGCAAGCTTCCGGCTTTGCTTAACAACTTCTCGAAAGTCTTAATAGTGAATCCTTTAAGGAGAAGTGCTATCGGGCCGTGAATGCTTTTAAGCAAGATACCGACGCCATGCTGCTCTTGTAGCTGCTGTTCACACTTCATACTTAGATTCCTCCATCGAAGTAAGTTTTGTTCGGTTTCTGTTTCTCCACCACTAGATCACCGATGGTGATATGGTGCTGAGCTCCGGCAAACTGTTTCACGAAGAGGTTCTCTAACTCTGAAAATGTCTTAACCGAACCGTTCGGTAACTCTGCATACCAATCGAAGGCGATCCCTTACAGGTTATTGATGAACTGTCAGAAAAGTAAGGCATCACTCCCACCGGCATTGCAAGAACTAGCACGAAAGTGTGCAACATGCTGTCGAGGGTTTCCGGTACCATTAAAAGTCTTGAACAGAGGTGGTACGAAGCCTTTTGGGTATTGTACTGCATCAAATTCTTCGGGGTAAGGTCTACCCGTCTGAATAGATGCTCCGCTCTTAGAATGTGCTAAGGCTTCTCGCTCCTGCTGCTCTACCATACTCTTGATGTCTTTCTCTGGAATCATATTCTGGGTAGAATCTTTCTTCGACGATCGTCTCCGTTAACGGATGTAATCTCTTTTCCTCCGTCCGTAATATGAATAACTTCGGAGGCGTTTCTCTTGGGGGTTGAACCTGACTCTGAAGAGTGGCTAGAGCTGCAGCCATCTCTTCCATCCTTTTCACCATTTGAGAGATTGTATCATCTTTCTATTGAAGTTGTGCTCTTAACATTTTCGGTTCATCTCTTTCCGCAGCTGCCGGAGCACCTTGCGAAGCTGACGATGCTCATGTCTCAACCATGTTGATCTCCACATATTCGTCATCCATGAATTCTGATGAATCGACTTCATCTCCAAACTTCTCTTTCTCTTCCTAATCATTGAATGTCGGTTCTTAGCTTTTCCATGGCCTCTTCTATTGGCCTTTTCCGCGTGGTTTTGCAGTTGTCGTGCGATGGTTGTTGGATTCCTTTTCGGGAATTTCTTTCATTGGGGTAGCGCTCTCTTCGGACTCGAGTCTCCTGGCGAGACTTTCCTTTTCAAGGCATTGTCTCGGTCTTAACTGGCTAGTAGTAGGTTGCCATACCATCCTTCTAGCAGTAGAAGGCCTAGGACCGGATGGGCTGTCGGCTAAATGCTGGAAGGAGGTATCCTCTCTAATCTGTAGACTTGAAACAATGACAGGTGGACTAGCCTTCATCTTCTTATTCAGCTTTTCTGTGACACTGACGGGTTCTACTCGTGGCCCAAGGCGAGATTTGGCTGGCACCCGCCCTATCCTTCTTCAAATCTCTAACACAGGACATTTCTCTTTTCTCGCTAACTTCTCTATCACAGTCTGCAGTCGGACAAGTGGTGTAATCCTAGCCCTTTTCTTTCGGCTATCGCTGTAGTATATGGGTTGAGGTAACGTAGAGACGATTTTTCGAATATTTTCCTCATCAGCCGTGGCAGAGAGGGGATAGAACCTACTTCCTTCCAAAAGCAGTGCATACTCAGGCAATGGTGTGTGCTCAGGTAGTGGTGTGTACTCAGGCAGTTCTTCCAAGAAAGCAACTTCAACAGCTCTGGCTTTCCTTGCAATCTTTCTACTCCTGTTTCTCCTTTGAGTTCGTGTTAGGGGTGGAACCCTTGAGCTGGACCCAATTTCAAAAACAAAAGGTCTCATGGAGATCTGTACCCTCCACGGTAACAAGCTCATCACAAATCTGAATTTTCTTCCCCTTTAGTTTGGCGGAAGTCGGGGTAGGTGCAGAGATGACTAGACCAGCGGGGGTAGAAACAACAGTCCTCCTATGAACAGCAGTACTCTTCTCAAAAGGAACCCTTTGCAGAGGAGGGAACTCTTGAGTTGACTTGAGGTTGAACTCGATCAAAGGCTTTTCAGTTTCAGGCACTTTGTCTGTAAGAGTGAAAAGGGTGACGTCAGTGATCTTGACATCTGTATTCTCAAATCCTTGCCCGAAACGGATGATTCCGTTGTCAGGAAGCTCCTCCTTGTAGACAGCTAGGTCAAGCCCGTTGGTAAAGGAGAAAATCAGCTTTGGGGCAGACATTTTCTGCAAGGTAGATTCTGATTGTCAGTCCCAAATTATGCTTCTTCTCATCGGGTCGAAAAGAAAGGAATCGAAAAGAGTTCGAACACATTTTTGTTCATGTATTTATAAAAAAGAGTTATTTGTTAAAAGAGTCGTTCATTAGAGGATTTGTTTATTAGGAACGAAATGTTCAAAGGTGTAGAGAAGGTAAGGAATCCGATTCAGAATTAGAAAGGAAGAGAAAGTCTTATGCAAGACTTCTCGACTCGAAGGACCGCTCCTAAACTAACACCTATTAGGGGTCCACCCCACCTCAGAAAAGAGGTAAAAGGATCTCGGAACCTCTCCGTTTAGGGGTGTCTAAATAGTGGCTCCTAAATCCGAGAAGAGTTGGCTATACTTGTTCAAGACAGAAATGAACGAGGTATACCAACGGGAGTATGGTAGTTTGGTCCTCTAGGGGCATGGGCTCACTACCGATTTATGAAAGCAAAACCATCTGACAAAAATGGAGAGAGGAACTAGTCCCCAGCGTAGTCGCCATAAATTGTCGACATATTTTTAGGTTGAGTGTTGTATTTTTGAAAAGTGGTTGCCTACAGAAATTGTCGGTGAATTTTTAATTTAATTTGAATAAATAATTTGAAAAGTAGTATTTGATTTTTGAAAGTGATTTTAAGTTTGAAAATTTTAAGATATGAAATCAAACTGATCTCACATCCCAAATAGTTTATATAAACGAGCACCGCACCACAAAACCGTCTATCTATCCCTAAGGATAGACACACTACTTGATGGTGGGGCTCGTTTAAATAAACTAAAAGATTTGTGACATCCGTTTGGTCTGCGAACCTATTTTATATGCCGACAAGTTCCCCTACTTAATATAAAGAAATTAAGCAGGGTTTATATTACCTGGGTTCTTAAAGTTCCCTATAAGGGCAAGCCCCTATAGTTAATTAAATCCTAAGTGATGGGAATCACTTAAGAAAACTCTCGATAGTGATCAGTGGTTTTGCTCTCAAGAATTTCAAAGTTTAAGGTTTTCAAACAATTGGATTTTGGAAATTTCAATTGGGAATGAATCAAATTTGGAACAATTTATTTTCAGGAGTCCAAAGGAAGAGAAGTAGGAGAAGCTGAGGATCCAAGAGGAAGCTTGGCAACTTCCCGACTATCCTATTGTTGGGCTTTGAATTTTGAAAATGAATTTATTTAAGTTTAAATCCTGCCAATTAATTATAGGAATTACATTTACATAATCACCTGGTTATGCAAATAACCTGAAAGATAAGAGGATTTACATCGTATCGGACGGCGACCTCGGACTCCTAAGAGAGTTAGGGCTTATATTGCACAACAAGGCTATGCAAAGGCCTAAAAGAACAAGTGAGGATTTATGTCGCGCTAGGCGGACTACCTCAAAGTCCTATGGCTTGTTATTTAAACTAAGGAATGGTTTTGCTGATGTCGACACAGGTTTTGCAGTTGACGATGGCCGTGCTACCCTAAAAGTCGTGCTCCGTGCTCCACGTCATAGCAAAGTTGCAGTTTAGGTTTAAATCTTAAGTTAAAGTGAACATGCAAATCGTTTTATTTCATCTTATTATTATTATCGTTTTCATTTTCATTGCAAGCGTGAGTGTGTATTGTAGTGACAGGGGCGGTAATAAAAGAAAATAGAAAAAATATGTATACATGAACATGCTATGGTGAATAACAAGAAGCAAGTATCACAAGTAGGTTATCCTAAGCTAAGCAGTAAACAAGCTAAACTAAGCAGGAGTAAGTACGAAAAAAGTAAAACATGCTATGCTAACAGGAGTGTACGCTAAAAAGTAATGCATGCTATACTAACTAAAGCAAGTACTAAGGAAAGTAAACAAGCTAAGCTAGCAGGTATGTACGCTAAAAATAAAGCATGTAATGCAGTAAATAAAAGAAATGGCAGTGCTATAAGTGTACCGTAGGTGTTGACTACCGCAACGCATTATTACCTGTTTATTGTTTTCATTTTATTGTTTTCCTGCAGAAAAAGCATTAGTGCAAGAAAAAGAACAAGAGTAAACATAGTAGGGCAGACCTAACTAAGCAGGGGGACTACTGTACGTGCAAAGGAAGCTGTTGACCTCATTTTTGATGAGGTCTTCTCTTCTCTCTTTAATACTTAGGATCTAGCCTTAGGCTTTTCCTTTGACTATCTTAGAGGACTAGAAGTGGAACCCACCCTTTAGAATTTCAAACCACTTCTTAAACTCCCCGCAAACTCCACAAACTTGATTGTAGACCCCTAATCACCTAGAGGGTCGAAATAAAATGTGGAAGTTTAAAGGATGAGTTCCTATAGGACTCTTTGGCCTTAGGACCGCCCTGCGGTGGCCCGGTCCGCTCGAGGGCCGATTTACACACACACTACACTTATACACTACACTTTCACACACCTCCTAAAACCACACCCATACCCAACTTGACCTCCTGACTCATGAAGGTGATTCACATGGATGGTCCTTAACCCCTAAGCCCTTGGCTAAGAGGGTTAGGAACAACATATTAAATGCCTCAAATGAGTCCATTCATGGCTCATGTGGCTTGATATGGCTTCATGGCTCAACGAAAATGATTTTATTCCACTTACATTTACCCAATCTTCGATTTTCTAAATTTTTAATTTTTGACCCCCGGGACCCTAGACCCACCAAACCTACCAAATGCCCTTGAAACTACCAAAAATTTGCAAAATCACCTAAATTACCCAAAATTCCCCAAAATCATTCCTAAACATTTCCCTTCACCCAAATTGATCATCCATAGCCCAAAATACCAAAAATTCCAAAAATACCCCCAATACCCTCCAAATACCCAAAATGCCCCTCTTAGCCAAAAAATCCAAAAATTTAGAAAATTTCCAGAAAATTTCAAAAAATCCCAAATATTCCCAATTGTATTTTGTCCAACTACACATTGGGCCAATTTTGTCAATTTACCCCACTTTTATCAAAACCCCCAATTTAGCCCATTCTTAACACAACTGAACCCAATGTCAAACCAAATCTACCCAATTAACCCTAATTTTGGTCCAATTCAATTCTAAACTTCAATTTAACATCCATAAAATCAATCTAGAACAAATCCAAGTCCAATTTGATTGACATTTGAATCCAATTTCACTTTTAACCTTAAAGCCTAATTTGGACCCATGACCCAAACTTAGCCCAAACTAACCTAATTCAAATCCAATTTCTAAACCTTCCCTAACATCCCTACAAACAAAACACTAACATAATTTGCCCAAAATTTGGACCCAAACCCCATTCAAATTCAACCTAAAACTAAAAGCCCAATTTTGACCTAAACCCAAACTTAACCCAAATAGGCCCAAACCCCAAAATCCAACCCCAACAAAAGTTGAAACCTCTTTGAAACACTCCCATAAACATTTCCCAACATTAATTTTACATCAATTTCAACCCTAGCCCAACATTGGCCCAAATTAGCCCAATTTGACCTACATTGGCCCATGTACCAAATGAACCCAAATTCAACCCAATTCAAGCCCAAACCACCTCAAATTTATTTCAAACTACTCATGACACATCCCTGAAGCAAACCCAATAATTATTTGGTCCAAACTTCTACAAAAAATTCCCATCCATAAAGCCCAAGGCCCACTTCCTTAAACCTTTCTAAAAAAAGCCCATCCAAGACAAATTCAAAAGCCCAAAGTCCATGACAAAGCCCACATGAAATTTATCTCATCATCCCTTTGATTTAAAACACTTCCTAAGTTCTAAAATCTATCACCAAATAAATCCAAATCAAGCCTTATGACAATTCTCCTTAAATCCATCAAAAATTCCAACACCCTTCCTCATGAAAGTCGACTAAACTTTTCCCAAGCCAAAGATGAGCCATGAAGCCATGCATGAGCCACATGAGAGCCATGGGATCTACTTTTCACCACACCATACCCAAGATGGCAAGAGGAGGAGGCCCTTTCCACATTCCCTTAAGGGGATTAGCCACTTCCATGACTCCACTAAACCTTGCTTAAACTTAATTGTACTTGGATGGTGACCCTTCGCCACTAATTATGCTGACCTAAACCACTTTTTCTTCAGCCCAAACTAGCCATGGGAAGGTGCACCTAGCCCAATCCATGCATTTGACCAATTTGAACCAAAATGCACCCTTACTCCATTCCACTTTGATTCAAACCCTTTACACATGGCAGCCCACCAATCGACTTCACAAACATCAAGCCCTGACCCACCGTAACTCCGAGGGTGACCCATGCCCGGCCGGCCGCCCACCAGTGCCGCCGGAAAACGCCATGGCCGAGACATTGGAAGGAGACAAGTATTGAAATTCTCCCTCGCTGAGTCGCCTCCATGCCCAAGCCGACTATCGAGTACTGTTCTTCCCTTGCCAAGAGCAGCTGATCCCAGTCCCTAACTCCCCCTGGGAGGCCCTCCAGCCTCTCCTATTTATACACCACCTCTCTCGGCCATAGAAGAGGTGTTGAACCAACCTTAAGGAAACTCTGCCAAAATCATTCCAGACTACTCCCCACACATAGAGAACTTGATCCCCACTGAAATCCCCCGCCATTTTCTCTCTGCGAGCTCAATGTCGAGTCGAAATTCAAGCCCAAAACCAGGACACTTCTCCACAGTGAGCCAATCCCCAAATTGATTGGTCCTACACCTTCACTCGTACCAAGAGAAGAAGTTTACCAGCAAAAGCCCCTTCTCCAGGCCACCCATCTGTTCCATACTCCATGCTTTGTAATCGGCTGTGGTCAAAATCATACCTGGACAATTCACCAGGCCAAGGGACTTCATCAAGAGCTTGCTTGGACTCAATCGAAGGTGACACAACTCTCAGATCGAAGCTTCACTTCTCTGAGCAAAGGTATGGACTCACTCTTCTTCTCGAGCTTACAGAGACTCTCCATTCAATTTGAATCAATTTCAATGCATGTTTACCGTATGGATGTGTTCGTCTCTTCAAGACGAATCCATAGAGCATAAGAATACAAAAATCCGTTGAGAATCGAGTGAGAAATTAGGGTTAGAAGGTTAACGGTCGCGGGTGCACACCAGTCGTAGACGATGACTGGGAGCCGTCGGATCTAGCGTGTATCGAGCGGACGGTCTGGATCGAGCCTGACAGCACGATGGTACATGAACCGCGGGTCCATGGAGCGCTGAGTCGGATGGCGGCGCCGAATCAGGAGACCACGTGTGTGCGTTCGGAGCTGCCGAGGTTGAGCTGGTGCCGCGTCACTTAAATAGGAAAATAAGATTTTTCTTATTTATTAAATACCCAGAACTTCAAAAATCCATAACTTTGTGTAGAAAAATCAGAAAAATAAAATAAAAATACCCTCTTGCTCAGTGAATAGAGGAAAATAATGTGGAAAAGAAATCATTTAATTTCATTGAATATTTGATTTTTAATGATTTATTTAATCTCTGCACATTTTCAATTCTCCAAGCATGTATACAATTCACCATGGCATGAGACCATAGGGCTTTTCAAGCCTCTGAATTTGGGGACATTCCTTGAATTTTCCAAAGTCAGAGGCCATCCCTATGAAGAGTTATTGATTTTTCAATTCTAGGTTATGATTCTGAGTATTTTAATTCCAATAATTAGAATGTTGTGAAATAATTTCTAGGAAAATTTGGAGAGGTTTCTTATGACCGGAGGACCCTAGTGGAAAATAGGTTTTCGCTAACTCACTTGGAATAACCCTAATCGGCTTAAACACCCAAAATGGAACTTTAATTAATTAGAGCTAATCATACATCAAATTCAATTGAAATCAATTCTCCACTGACCTTTAGGATCAGAGGAACCCACTATAAAAGTTTGAAGTCAATTGGACTTAGTTAGCCCTATCAAATGGGTTGATTAAGCCATTTAGCCAAACTTAAACTTCAAAAATTTATAACTTTCAAAATATTTCTCAAACATTCACCAAATTGGTTTTGGAGCCTCTCTGACATAAGAGGAATTTAGGAAAATTAAAATTGCAATTTTCCAAAAAAGTTGATTTTTTGCATTATTTTAATATTTTTAATAATTAAAAAATAATAAAAATCACAAAAGTAATAAAATTCACCAAAATGTCACATTTTGAATTTTAATCATTTAGGAACAAACCCCATATTTTTCTTAAGTCTCTATGATGAGATATTAAATTTTAAAGCCCTAAGGTAATTTTAAAATAAAAAATTATATTTTCTAGCATTTCCACTAAAATAATTCTAATAAATCAAAGAAAAATCAGAAAATTATAAAAATTGGTTCTCTAGTTTCCTTGATATCAGAGAGAGTTTTGAAAAATATAAAATTCATTTTTCAACCTTTATTTTATTTTTAAACTAATTAATACTCCAAAATTCAAAATAATTATAATAAAAAGAATATATTTCAAAAAATCACCAAAATTGGTCCAACTGGTCCACTGGTCATTAGGAATGTCTCATAATTTTCTTAAGGACAGAAACTTTCCTTTGGTCATATTATTAAATTTTCCTTGAAAATCCCTATTTTCCACAAAAAATAATTACATAAATAAATTAAATATAGAAAAATCACATTTTCTCATCTAATGTCTTGATTGACATATGACTGAAGTCACATAAAAATTTCAAATTCATTTAAGCTCAATTTAGTGAGTTATGAAATTAGTAAGTTTAAAGGGCAAAATGGTAATTAAAATTTTAACCTATAATTAAAAATTTTAGGTTTAATTAAAAGGGTGGGTAAAATATTTGATACTAAGTTGATTTTGGATGTTTGAAACTTAGGTAGTTAAAGGTTAGAAACCTACCAAATAATTTGAAAATAATTAAAATAAACCTTAATTAAATAATTAATTAAACTTGGAAGAATAATAAAAAAATTGGAATTATTAAAAATAGGGATATTATTAGGAAGAGATTTATTCTTTAATATAAAAAAAATCCCTAAATTAATCACCTCAATAACATTTAATTCCTAATTAAAATGATGATCCAAACTCAAGATTTGAAATGTTAAAAGACTTAATCATTAAATTAAATTAAAGTTAAAACATTTAAATTAAATCCTTCTAAGATGTCAATTAAATTAATATTTTAACAATTAAACTTAAATCATCCTTAAAGCATAAAAAAATAAAATATTAAATTAAAATTAAAATAAAATTTAATTAAAATTTAAATTAAATACAATTAAATTAAATTAAATTAAAATTAAAATTAAAATTAAATTAAATTAAATTAAATTAAATTAAATTAAATTAAAACATATTAAATTAAATTAAATAAAAAAAATAATAAAATCAAGTTAAAGTAAAATTAAAATTAAATTAAATTAAATAAAATAAAATTGAAAGTAAAACTAAACCAAATTAAATTAAACTAAAATTAAGTTAAATTAAATTGAATTAAATATAACATCACCAAAGACAAAGAATTCAAAATAAATCTAAAACAACTTGAACACTATTCCAAACTTAAACCCATTAATTGAAATTAAATTAAATCACAAATCACTTGAACATTAATTTGCCCTCAAAAACTCTTGTTGTCATAAGTCCTAAACGGAGTGTTAAGTGAAGTATTACTTCACTCATAGGATATTCAAATGTCCTAGTTCACTGAGCAAGATAACAAAACTTGAACTCCTAGATGATTAATTCATTCGTATAATTAAATTCTCTTGGACTTAAAACAATCCTAGAGGTATTGAAAAGATGTTTAAGATTCGTCTTAAACACTTCCTCAATATGATATGATGTTTATAAGAACAATTGAACTTAATTGTTCTTTGATGAAGAAAATCGTCCTCAAACCAAAACACAAGAACCTAGACGTCATAGGAGATGACTAGCTATAGGAGTAGGACCTTGGTAGAAAACCATAACCCTTCCCTTAGCTTTACCTAGGAACTTGTTGACCTCATTTTTGATGAGGTCTTCTCTTCTTCTCTTTAGTACTTAGGATCTAGCCTTAGGCTTTTCCTTTGACTATCTTAGAGAACTAGAATTGGGACCCACCTTTTAGAAATTCAAACCACTTCTTAACTCCCTGCAAACTCCACAAACTTGACTCGTAGACCCCTAATCACCTAGAGGGTTGAAATCAAATGTGGAAGTTTGAAGGATGAGTTCCTATGGGACTCTTTGGCCTTAGGACCGCCTCAGGCGGCTCGGTCTCGGTGAAGGGGCCGACTTACACACACCACACTTATACACTACACCTACACACTACACTTCCACATACCTCATAAAACCACACCCATACCTAACTTGACCTCCTGACTCATGTAGGTGATTCACATGGATGGTCCTTAACCCCTAAGCCCTTGGCTAAGAGGGTTAGAAACAACATAGTGAATGCCTCAAGTGAGTCCCTTCATGGCTCATGTGGGCTTGATATGGCTTCATGGCTCAACCAAAATGACTTCTTTCCACCCAAATTCACCCAATCTTCAATTTCCCAAATTTTCAATTTTTGACCCCCGGGACCCTACACCTACTAAACCTACCCAAAACCCTTAAAATTACCCAAATTTCTCAAAAATTTCCAAATTACCCAAAATTCTCCAAAATCATTCCCAAAAATTTCCACATCACTTGAACTGATCATCCATACCCAAAAATACCAAAAATTCCAAGAAAACCTCCCAATACCCTCCAAATACCCAAAATACCCCTCTTGGCCTAAAAATCCAAAAATTCAGAAAATTCCCAGAAAATTCCAAAAAATCCAAAATATTCCTAATTTCATTTTGTCCAACTACACCATGGGCCAATTTTATCAATTTACCCTACTTTTGTCAAAACCCCCAATTTGACTCATTTTAACCTAAAGTAAACCCAATGTCAAACCAAACCTACACAATTGACCCCAATTTTGGTCCAATTTAATTCTAAACTTCAATTCAACATTCCCAACACCAATATAGACCAAATTCAAGCCCAATTTGATTGACATTTGGATCCAATCTCACTTTTGGCCTTAAAGCCCAATTTGGACCCATGACCTAAACCTAACCCAAACTCACCCAACTCAACTCCAATTAACCCCAAATCTTTTCTAAATCCTCCTTAAAATTCCCACAAACAAAACACTAACATGATTTGCCCAAAATTTAGACCCAAACCCCACTCAAACTCAACCCAAGGCCAAAAGGCCAAATTTTGACCTAAACCCAAACCTAACCCAAATGAGCCCAAACCCCAAAATCAAAGCCCAACCAAAGCCAAAACCTCTTTGAAACACCCCCATAAACATTTCTCAACATTGATTTTACATCAATTTCAACTCTAGCCCAAAATTAGCCCAACTTGGCCCACTTGGACCTACATAGGCCCATTTACCAAATAAACCCAAATTCAAACCAATTCAACTCCAAATCACATCAAATTGATTCCAAGCCCTTCATAGAACATCCCTAAACCAATTATGACATTTATTTGACAAAGTTCTTCACAAAATTTTTATCCAAATGCCCATCCTAAAATCAAAAGCCCATTTCCCTTAAACTTTCCTAAAAGCCCACTCCATTCAAATTCAAAAGCCCAAATTCATCCAAAAGCCCACATGACACTTCCTTTCATCATCCATTTAATCAAAATTGTCCCTAAGTTCCAAAATCATCAATTAAATAATTCCAAATCAAGCCACATGCCAAATCACCCCAAAATATCCAAAATTCTTAAAACCCATTTTCATGAAATTGACCCAAGCTTTTCCCAAGCCAAATGGAGCCAAGGATGAGCCATTCACAAGCCACATGAAGCCATGGAAGGCTTGACATGTGATCAAGCCATTAATGGCAAAAGGAGGGGCCCCTTTCCTAATCCTCCTTAACCCCTTTTTTTCCTTAAGCATGTCACACACTAAACCATGCTTAGCCACCTCATCATGGATGGAGACCACACCACTCTCCCTTGGCTGACCTAACTGATCCTCTCAGCCCAAAATCAGGCCATGGGGAGGTGCACCCAACCCAAACCAATGGGTTGACCAAATTAAGACCAAAATGACCCCTCCCCATTCCATTTTAATTCAAACACTTTACACATGTCCAAGCCCAATTGACTTCACCATTGCCAAGCCCTGACCTCCCTGGTCAAGATGGTGACCCATGCCTGCCGGCCAACCGCCCGGATCGCCGGAAAACACCATGGCCGAGAGCTCACATGTGAGCCAACATTGAAATTCTCACTTGCCGAGCCGCCCCATGCCTAGTGGTCACCATGGCCGATCTTCTCCTCACCGGAGCAAGCTCGATCCCAAGCCCTAACTCCCCCGGGAGGCCTTCCACCCTCTCCTATTTAAACTCCACCCCTCTCGGCCATGAGAGGAGCTAAGCACAAACCTTGCCAAAACTCGCCAAAATTGTTTCGGACCCTTCTCCACCCTTAGAGCACTTGATCCCAAGTGAAATCCCCCCGCCATTTCTCCTCTCGTAAGCTCAATTTCGTAGTTGAAATTCCACCCAAAACCAGGACACTTCTCCACGATGAGCCAATTCTCAAATTGATCGGCTCTACACCTTCACCGTACCAAGGGAAGGTGTCCACCAGCAAAAGCCCCATCTCCAGAGCCACCCGAGCTTGCTCCAGACCTCCAAGCTTTGTGGATCGGGCTTGGTCGAAATCATATCCGGACAATTCACTCGCACAGGAGACTTCATCTGGAGCTTGCTGGGATCCAATCGAAGGTGCAACAACTCTCAGATTGAAGCCACACTTCTCTGAGCCAAGGTATGAGCTAATTCTTCATCCCAAGCTTCTGGAGAATCTCTATTTCAAATGCCTTAGTTTCAATGCATGTTAACCATATAGATGTGTTCGTCTCTTCAAGACGAATCCATAGAGTATAAGAACATAAAAATCCATTGAGAATCGAGTGAGATCTTAGGGATTTAGTGTGGACGGCTCTCGGGTGAGAACACTTGGGACGATGAACGGATGCCTTCCATTCAATACACGCGCGGACGAGCGGTTCAGATGGCGTTGGACCGAGAAACGGTGCGAGAACCTCGGGGCCCGGGCCGCCGACTCAAGTGGCGGCGTCGAACGGGAGCGCGCCGCGCGGCCTTTCGGAGCCGCCGAGGATGCGCCGGCGCCGCGTGGATAAATAGAAAATTAGGGGATTTTCTTATTTATTTAATTTCCTAAACTTCAAAAATTCATATCTCCGTGTAGGAAAATCATAAAAATAAAATAAAAATACCCTCTCGCTCGAATGAACGTAGGAGAATATTGTGGAAAAGAAATCATTTAATTTCATCAAGTATCTTATTTTTTATAATTTATTTACTTTCTGCATTATTTTAATTCTCCATGCATGCATACAATTCACCATGGCATGAGACCATAGGGCTTTTGAAGCCTCTCAATTTGGGAACATTCCCTGAATTTTCCAAAGTTAGAGGCCATCCCTATAAAAAGTTATTGATTTTTCAAGTTTAGGTTACTGTTTTGAATATTTTAATTCCAATAAATAGCATGTTGTGAAATAAATTCTAGGAAAATTTGGTGACGTTTCTTATGACCAGAGAACCCTAGGAAAAATAGGTTTTGACTTAGTTCATTTAAAACAACCCTAATTGGCTTAAACACCCAAAATGGGTCTTTAATTAATTAGAATTAACCATGCATCAAATTGACTTGAAATCAATTCTCCACTGACCTTTAGGATTAGAGGAATCCACCATAAAAATTTGAGGTCAATTGGACTTGGTTAGCCCCACTAATTGGTTTGATTAAGTCACTTAGCCATTTTGAACTTTAAAAATTCATAACTTTTAAAATACCTTTCAAAAATTCACCAAATTAGTTTTGGAGCCTCTCTGATATCAGGGGAACCTAAGAAAATTAAAATTTCAATTTTCTAAAAAAGTTGATTTTTAATAATATTTTAATATTTTTAATAATTAAAAAATAATAAAAATCACAAAAATAATAAAATTCACCAAAATGTCACATTTTGAACTTTAATCACATAGGAACAAACCCTATATTTTTCCTAGGTCTATTTGGTGAGATATTAAATTTTAAAGCTTAAGGATATTTTTTTAAAATTAAAAAAATGTATTTTCTAGCATTTTCACTAAAATAATTATAATAAATCATAGAAAAATCAGAAAATTACAAAATTTGCTTCTCTGGTTTCCTTGATATAAGAGAGAATTTTGAAAAATATAAAACTTATTTTTCAACATTTATTTTATTTTTAAATTAATTAACACTCCAAAACTTAAAATAATTATAATAAAAATAATATAATTCAGAAAATCACCAAAATTGGTCCAAGTGCTTTTCTGGTCATTAAGAATGTCCCCTAATTTTCTTAAGGACAGAAACTTTCCCTTGGTCATGTTATCAAATTTTCCTTGAAAATCTCTATTTTCTACCAAAAATAATTATATAAATAAATTAAATACGTAAAAATCACATTTTCTCCTCTCATGTCTTTATTGACATATGAGAGAAGTTACATAAAAATTTCAAGTTCATTTGAGTTCAATTTAGTGAGTTATGAAATTATTAAGCTTAAAGGGTAAAATGGTAATTAAAATCTTTAATCCTTAATTAAAACTTTTAGGTTTAATAAAAAAATTAACAAGTAAAATATTTGATCCTAAATCTGATTTGGATGATTGAAATTTAAATAATTAAAGGGTAGAAACCCATTAAACAATTTTAAAATGATTAAACTTTAATTAAATAATGGATTAAATTTGGAAGAATAACAAAATTAGAATTATTAAAATAGGGATATTATTAGGAAGAAATTTATTCTTTAATTTAAAAATCCCTAAATAAGTTACCTCATTAATATTCAATTCTTAATTAAAATGACAACTCAAATTTAAAATATTAAAAGACTTAATTATTAAACTCTTTTAAAAATTTCAATTAAAGTTAAAAATTAAATTAAATTAAATTAAAATTAAAATTAATTAAATTAAATTAAATTAAAATCAAATTAAATTAAATTAAATAATTAAATTAAATTAAATCAAATTAAATTAAATTAAATAATTAAATTAAATTAAATCAAATTAAATTAAATTAAACAATTAAATTAAATTAAATTAAATTAAATTAAATTAAAATTAAATTAAATTAAATTAAATAATTAAATTAAATTAAATCAAATTAAATTAAAATTAAATCAAATCAAATTGATTAAACATCAAATCAAATTAAATTAAATTAAAACTCAATTAAATTAAATTAAATTAAATTAAGTCGAATTAAATATAACATCACCAAAGACATAAAGAATTCAAAATAAATCTAAAATAACTCGAACACTATTCCAAATTTAAACCCATTAATGGAAATTAAACTAAATCACAAACCATTCGAATACTAATCTACCCTTGAAAGCTTTAGTTATCATAACTCCTAAATGTAACATTAAATGAAATGTTACTTCACTTATAGGATATTCAAACATCCTAGTTCACTCGAGTAAGATAATAACAAAACTTGAATCCCGGACGATTAATTTATTTATATAATTAAATTCATTTGGACTTAAAACAATCCCTGAAATATTGAAAAGATGTTTAAGATTCTTCTTAAGCACTTACTCAATATGATAGGACATTTATAAGAACAATTGAATTTAATTATTCTTTGATGAAGAAAATCGTCTTCAAACAAAAACACAAAGAACCTAGACGTCATAGGAAATGACTAGCTATAGGATTAGGAATTTGGTAGAAAACCATAACCCTTACCTTAGCTTTACCTAGGAACTTGCTTAAATATTCTAATTGTGTTTTAAGTGCAGCTTGGGATGACGGGAAGACCCTCCGAGTACGCTTTTATTTTATTGCAATTTACTTTCTTGCAATTTACATTATCGCAATTTATTTAATCGCATCGCACTTACTTTTCTTGCATGATAAACAACTATTGCATGAAAACCCACACCTTTAGGATAGTCCCTAAAACTGAAACCAAAACTAAGTTAAAAGTCATTGCAAGATAAAATTCACCGCCACAACATTTCAAAATATAAAACAACTCAAAATTTAATCACAAACGAACACTAAAACTACAATTGCAACTAAATTAAAACGTCCCGTTGGATGATCGGGAATACCTCGGATGATGTAACCTACGTGTTGCTAACGGGATTTCCCACGGTCTAAATGAAAGTGTGGAACTCATTCAGTTGAGTTTAGCAAATTCATCTGGACTAAGTGAATCCGATAAAAATAATGATGCCGGAAGGATGGAACCGTGGGATCTTAACCGGTGTCGTTATAATCAACATTAAGATTTGTTTTAATTAAAACACAAAAAACACTTGGAAAATTAAGACTTCTCTAAACCAAAACACTTTTCTCATCTCCTGATTTATGATTTCTAAAACTAAACCTCTCGCAACAACAAGGAGCTCGGAGCATGGTGGGCAAGACAACCATCGTCATCGCGAAAACCCGAGTCTACTCCAACAAAAATTTCCTAGAATTAAATAACAAATCCATAGGACTTCGAGGTAGTTTGCACTAGTGCAACATAAATCCTCAACCTTTTGTTAGGCATTTGCATTGCAAATTAAGCCCTAACCGGTTTTAGGATTCCGAGGTAGTCGTCCGATACGACATAAACCCTCACATCTTCGAGGCTATTTGTATGATTGTGTTATACGAATATAAGTCCCAATTAATAAAAATTGGCAAGATCAAAACATTAAACAAACAATAGGACTTTCCTAAATCCAAGCTAAACAATAGGATAGTCGGGAAATCACCGGAGTTCACTTCGAATCTGTGATTTCTCCTACTTTTCTTCCTTTGGATTCCCAAAACAAAATGTTCCAAACTCGATCCATTCCCTATTGAAATTCCAAAATCCAATCCCTTGAAAACTTAAACTTTGAAATCCTTGAGAGCAGAATTATTTATTATTATTGAGAGTTTTCTTAGGTGATTCCCATCACTTAAGATGTAATTAACTATAGGGGCTTGCCCTTATAGGGAATTCTAAAGAACCCGAGTAATATAAACCCCGTTTAATGTTTTCATATTAAGCTGGGGAAACTTATCGGCTTATAAAATTGGTTCGCGGACCAAACGGATGTCACAAATCTTCTAGTTTATTTAATCGAGCCCCACCATCAAGCAGTGTGTCTATCCTTAGGGATAGATACACGGTTTGTGGTGCGGTGCTCGTTTACATAAACTACTTGGGATGTGAGATCGGTTTAATCTCATATCTTAAAACTTTCAAATTTAAAATTATTTTCAAAATCAAATACTCATTTTCAAATTATTTATTTTAATTAAATTAAAAATTCGCCGACAGATTTCTGTTAGGCGACCCCTCTTCAAAATAAAACACAACCTAAAAATATGCCGACAGGACTTGCTTTAAATGATTAAATATTCTAAATTGTGTTTAAGTGCAGCTTGGGATGACGGGAAGACCCTCCAGGTACGCTTTTGTTTTATTGTAATTTACCTCCTTGCAATTTACTTTATTGCAAATGCACTTTACTTTTCTTGCATGAGAAACAACTGTTGCATGAAAACTCACACCTCTAGCGTAGTCCCTAAAACTGAAACCAAAACTAAGTTAAAAGTCGCTACAAGATAGAATTCACCGCCACAACATTTTAAAATATAAAATAACTCAAAATTTAATCACAAACATAACACAAAACTACAATTACAACTAAATTAAAACGTCTTGTTGGATGATCGGGAATACCTCGGATGATGTAACCTACGTGTTGCTAATGAGATTTCCCACAGTCTAAATGAAAGTGTGGAACTCATTTAGTTGAGTTTAGCAAATTCATCTGGAGAAAGTGAATCCGATAAAAATAACGATGTCGGAAGGATGGAACTGTGGGATCTTAACCGGTGTTGTTATAATCAACTTTAAGATTTGTTTTAATTAAAACACTAAAAAAAACACTTGGACTTTAAGATTTCTAAAACCAAACTCTTCTCTCTCGTTTTGATTACAATCTTCTAAAACTAAACCTCTCGCAACAACAAAGAGCTCGTAGCATGGTGGACAGAGCACGGCCAACGTCATCAAGCAAAACCCGAGTCTACTTCAATAGAAACTTCCTTAGAATTAAATAACCAAACCATAGAACCTCGAGGTAGTTTGCCTAGTGCAACATAAATCCTCAACCTTTTGTTAGGCATTTGCATTGTAAATTAAGCCCTAACCGGTCTTAGGAATCTGAGGTAGTCATTCGATACGACATAAACCCTCATATCTTTAAGGCTATTTGTATGATCATGTCATACGAATATAAGTCCTAATTAATTAAAATTGGCAAGATCAGAACATTAAATAAACATTAGGACTTTCCTAAATTCAAGCCAAACAATAGGATAGTCGGGAAATTACCGAAGTTCGTTTCGAATCTGTAATTTCTCCTACCTTTCTTCCTTTGAATTCCCAAAACAAAATGTTCCAAACTTGATCCATTCCCTATTGAAATTCCAAAATTCAATCCCTTGAAAACTTAAACTTTGAGATTCTTGAGAGCAGAATTATTGATTATTATTGAGAGTTTTCTTAAGTGATTCCCGTCTTTTAAGATGTAATTAACTAGAGGGGCTTGCCCTTATAGGAATTTTAAGAACCTGTGTAATATAAACACTGCTTAATTTCTTTGTATTAAGCAGGGGAACTTGTCGGCTTATAAAATTGGTTCGCAGACCAAACGGATGTAGCAAATCTTCTAGTTTATTTAATCGAGCCCCATCATTAAGTAGTGTGTCTATTCTTCGGGATAGATACACAGCTTGTGATGTGGCGCTCATTTATATAAACTATTCGGGATGCGAGATCGGCTTGATTTCATATCTTAAAATTTTCAAATTCAAAATTATTTTCAAAATCAAATGCTACTTTCTAAATTATATATACATATATTTAAACCAAATTTAAAACCTAAAAAAAAATATGCCGACAATTTCTGGCGACTCCGCTGAGGATGATTCCTCTCTCAATTTTTAATCAAATAATTCTGCGTTCAAAAAATCGGTAATATATCCATGTCCCTAGTGGATCAAACTACCCTTCTTCCCGTTGGAATACTATGTTCATTGCTACCTTGAACAAGTATAGCCAACATTCTCTCGGATTTAGGGGCCACTGTTTAGACACCCCTAAACAAAGAGGTTCCGAGATCCTTTTACCTCATTTCCGAGGTGGGGCGGACCCCAATAGTATTAGCTTAGGAGCAGTCTTGCGGGTCGAGAAGTTTCTACAAGACTTTCTCTTCCTTTTCCAGCTTCCTAATCAATTCCTTTACCCTTCCTACAACTCTCCTTCTTTTAATATTTCTTCGTCCTAACGAACAAATCTTTTAGAAAAACAATTATTTAAATAAATTTTCTTTTAATACCACAAATACACTAAGATAAACGGAAATGTGTTCGGACTCTTTCTTTTTCGTCATAAGTTTTACGACAAGAAGAAGCACGATTTGGGGACTAACACTTGGAATCTGCCCTACAGAAATGGAAGCCCCAAAACTGATCTTCTCCTTCGTCAACTGGATCGGACTCGGCCGTGTTCGAGGACGAACCGCCTAATAATGGAATCATTCGATTAGGACAAGGATTCGGGGACACCGACATCAAAATCTCCGACATCACTCTCTTTTCACTCACAAGCAAAGTACCAGAAACTGAGAAGCTGTTGATTGAGTTTAACCTCAAGTCAACTCATTGTTGACCTCATTTTTGATGAGGTCTTCTCTTCTTCTCTTTAGTACTTAGGATCTAGCCTTCAGGCTTTTCCTTTCGACCGTCTTAGAGGATTAGAATTGGGACCCACCACTTAGAAATTCAAACCACTTCTTAACTCCCCGCAAACTCCACAAACTTGACCGTAGACCCCTAATCACCTAGAGGGTTGAAATCAAATGTGGAAGTTTAAAGGATGAGTTCCTATAGGACTCTTTAGCCTTAGGACTGCCCTGGGTAGCCTGGTCTGGTGAAGGGCTGACTTACACACACTACACCTATACACTACACTTTCACACACATCCTAAAAACACAACTATACCTAACTTGACCTCCTGACTCATGAAGGTGATTCACATGGATGGTCCTTAACCCCTAAGCCCTCGGCAAGCAGGGTTAGGAACAACATAGTGGATGTCTCAAATGAGTCCCTTCATGGCTCATGTGGGCTTGATATGGTTTCATGGCTCAACCAAAATGATTTCATTCCACTTAAATTTACCCAATCTTCAATTTTCTAAATTTTCAATTTTTGACCCCAGGGACCCTACACCCGCCTAGCCTACCCAAAAGCCTTGAAATTACCCAAATTTTTCAAAATTTCCAAATCACCCAAAATTCCCAAAAATTAACCTTAAACATTTCCTCACCAATCAAGTTGATCATCCATAGCCAAAAATACCAAAAATTCCAAAAATACCTCCCAATACCCTCCAAATACCCATAATGCCCCTCTTGACCCAAAAATCCAAAAATTCAGAAAATTCCCAGAAAATTCTAGAAAATCCCAAATATTCCCAATATCATTTTGTTCAACTACACCATGGGCCAATTATGTCAATCTACCCCACTTGAGTCAAAACCCCCAATTTAACCCATTTTAACCCAAAGTGAACCCAATGTCAAACCAAACCTATCCAATTGACCCAAATTCTGGTCTAATTCAATTCTAAACTTCAATTCAACATTCCCAACACCAATCTAGACCAGATCCAAGTCCAATTTGATTGACATTTGAATCCAATTTCACTTTTGGCATTAAAGCCCAATTTGGACCCATGACCCAAACCTAGCCCAAACCAAACCAATTTAACTCCAATTAACCCCAAATCTTTTCTAAACCTTCCCTAACATCCCCACAAGCAAAACAATAATATGATTTGCCCAAAATTTAGACCCAAACCCTACTTAAATTCAACCCAAAGCTAAAAGGCCCAATTTTGACCTAAACCTAAACCTAACCTAAATAAGCCCAAACCCCAAAATCAAAACCCAACCAAAGCCAAAACCTCTTTGAAAGACTCCCATAAACATTTCCCAATATTTATTTTACATCAATTTCAACCCTAGCCCAACATTGGCCCAAGTTAGCCCAATTTGACCTACATTGGCCCATTTACCAAAGAGGTCCAAATCCAACCCAATGCAAGCCCAAACAACTTCAAATTGATTCCAAATCATTCATGAAACATTCCTAAATTAAATTCAACACTTATTGGATCCAATCCTTTACAAAATTTTCATCCTAAAATTTGTTTTGAAATCTAAAAGCCCACTCTCTAAACCATCTTGAAAGCCCATCCAAAGTGAAATCCAAAAGCCCAAAGCCCACATGACAATTTCTTCTCATCATCCCTTTAATTGGGATCAATTCCTAAGTCCCAAATCAATCATCAAATCAACATAAATCAAGCACCATCTAAATTTTTCACTAAATTGCCAAAATCTCCAAATTCCTTTTTCATATAAATGGATCCACTTTTCCTAAGTCAAGGATGAGCCAAATGAAGCCACATGCAAGCCATGGACAGGCCACATGAAGCCATGGAAGGTTTGACATGTGACCAAGCCATTAATGGCAAAAGGAGGGCCCCCTTTCCTAATCCTTCATTAAGCCTTTTTAAACATAAGCATGTCACACACTAAACCATGCTTAGCCACCTCACCATGGATGGAGACTTCACCACTCCATGGCAGCTCGACCCAAGTGACTCTTTTCAGCCCAAAACCAGGCCTTGGGTGGTGCACCTAGCCCAAAAGGATGGGTTGACCCAAATCAAGCCAAAGTGGCCTCTCCCCCATACCATTTTAATCCAAGCACTTTACACATGTCCAAGCCCAATTGACTTCACCATAGCCAAGCCCTGACCTCCCTGGTCAAGATGGTGACCCCTGCCTGCTGGCCAGCCACCTGGGCCGCCGTAAAACACCACAATCGAGAGCATCATGTGAGTCCAAGCTTGGAATTCTCACCTGCTGAGTTACCCCATGCCCAATGGCCAGCATGGCTGTTCTTCTCCTCACCAGAGCAGCTGATCCCAAGCCCTAACTCCCCCTGGGAGAGCCTCCAGCCAGCTCTATTTAAAATCCACCTCTCTCGGCCATGAGGGAGGTGCTGAACCAACCTTAAGGAAACTCTGCCAAAATCATTCCAAACCACTCTCTACACATAGAGCACTTGATTCCCACTGGATTCCAGCCCCAATTCCCTCTAGTTGAGCTCAATTTTGAGTTCAAACTTCAATACAAAACCAAGACACTTCTTCACAGTGGACCAATCCCCAAATTGATTGATCCTACACCTTCACTGTACCAAGGAAAGAAGTCCACCAAGCAAAGCCCCCTCTCCAGAGCCACCCATTGCTTCCAGCCTCCAAGCTTTGTGATCGGGCTTGGTCGAAATCATACCTAGACAATTCACCAGGCCAAGGGACTTCATCTGGAGCTTGCTTGAACCCAATTGAAGGTGACACAACCCTCAGATTGAAGCCACACTTCTCTGAGCTAAGGTATGAGCTAACTCTTTATCCCGAGCTTCTGGAGATTCTCCATTTCAAATGTCTTAATTTCAATGCATGGTCACCGTATAGATGTATTCGTCTCTTTAAGAAGAATCCATAGAGCACAAGAACACGAAAATCCATTAAGTATTGAGCGAGATATTAAGGATTTAGTGTGGACGGTTCTTGGGCTAGGAGGCTTGGGGACAATGAACGGATGCCGTTCATTTAATACACGCGCGGACGGACGGCCAGGATCGCGCCGGATGAGGAGACTGAATGATACGGCGGGCCCCTGGAGCGCTGAGTCGGATGGCTGCACCAAATCAGAACACGCCGCGTGGCCTTTCGGAGATGCTGAGGTTAAGTCAGCGCCGCGTGGATAAGTAGAAAAATAGGCTATTTTTCTGTTTATTTAATTACCAGAACTTCAAAAATGCATAACTTTGTGTAGGAAAATCAGAAAAATAAAATAAAAATACCCTCTTGCTCAGTGAACAGAGGAGAAAAATGTGAAAAAGAAATCATTTAATTTCATCAAGTATTTTATTTTTAATAATTTATTTACTCTCTGCACATTTTCAATTCTCCATGCATGTACACAATTCACCATGGCATGAGACCATAGGGCTTTTGAAGCCTCGGAACTTGGGAACATTCCCTGAATTTTCCAAAGTCGAGGCTATCCCTATGAAGAGTTATTGATTTTTCAACTCTATGTTGCTAGTTTGAGTATTTTAATTCCAAT
Organism: Papilionanthe hookeriana x Papilionanthe teres; assembly: GCA_022702705.1. NCBI lineage: Eukaryota > Viridiplantae > Streptophyta > Magnoliopsida > Asparagales > Orchidaceae > Papilionanthe > Papilionanthe hookeriana x Papilionanthe teres. Next base: position 18,884,319 of record CM040432.1, on the reverse strand, counting down.
AATTAGCATATTATGAAATAAATTCTTGGAAAATTTGGTAATGTTTATTATGACCAGAAGAACCTAGGAAAAATAGATTTTAAATTAATCCACTTGGAATAACCCTAATTGGCTTAAACACCCAAAATAGGTCCTTAATTAATTAGAGCTAATCATGCATCAAATTGACTTCAAATCAATTCTCCACTGACCTTTAGGATCAGAGGAACTCACCATAAAAATTTGAAGTCAATTGGACTTGGTTAGCCCTACCAAATGGGTTGATTTAACGATTTAGCTAATTTAAACTTTAAAAATTCATAACTTTCAAAATACTTTTCAAAAATTCACCAAATTGGTTTTGGAGCCTCTCTGATATCAGGGAAATTTAAAAAAAATAAAATTGCAATTTTCTAAAAAAGTTGATTTTTTGCATTATTTTAATATTTAATAATTAAAAAATAATAAAAATCACAAAAATAATAAAATTCATCAAAATGTCACATTTTTAATTTTAATCACTTAGGAACAAACCCCATATTTTTCTTAAGTATATATGATGAGATATTAAATTTTAAAGCCCTAGGGTAATTTTAAAATTAAAAAAAATGTATATTTTTAGTATTTCTACTAAAATAATTCTAATAAATCAAAGAGAAATCAGAAAATTATAAAAGTTGATTCTCTAATTTCCTTGATATTAGAGAGAGTTTTGAAAAATATAAAATTCATTTTTCAACCTTTTATTTTATTTTTAAATTAATTAATACTCCAAAACTAAAAATAATTATAATAAAAAGAATATAATTCAAAAAATCACCAAAATTGGTCCAAGTGATCCTCTGGTCATTTGGAATGTTCCATAATTTTCTTAAGGACAGAAACTTTCCCTTGGTCATATTATTAAATTTTCCTTGGAAATCCCTATTTTCCACAAAAAATAATTACATAAATAAATTAAATACAGAAAAATCACATTTTCTCCTCTCATGCCTTTATTGACATATGAGTGAAGTCACATAAAAATTTCAAGTTCATTTAAGCTCAATTTAGTGAGTTATGAAATTATTAAGCTTGAAGGGCAAAATGGTAATTAAAATTTTAACCTTTAATTAAAACTTTAGGCTTAATAAAATTAAAGAGTAAAATATTTGATCCTAATCTGATTTGGATGATTGAAATTTAAATAATTAAAGGGTAGAAACCTACTAAACAATTTAAAAATAATTAAAATAGACCTTAATCAAATAATTAATTAAATTTGGAAGAATAATAAAATTGGAATTATTAAAATAGGGATATTATTAGGAAGAGATTTGTTCTTTAATTTAAGAATCCCTAAATTAATCATCTCAATAATATTTAATTCCTAATTAAAATGATAATTCAAATTTAAGATTTAAAATGCTAAAAGACTTAATCATTAAATTAAATTAAAGTTAAATTATTTAAATTAAATCCTTTTAAAATTTCAATTAAATTAATACTTTAATAATTAAAATTAAATCATCTTTAAAAAAATAAAAAAATAATAAAATATTAAATTAAAATTAAAAATAAAATTAAAATAAAATAAAATTAAAGTAAATTAAATTAAATTAAATTAAATTAAATTAAATTAAATTAAATCAAATTAAATTAAATTAAATCAAATTAAATTAAATTAAATTAAATCATATCAAATCAAATTAAATTGAATTAAATTAAATTAAATAATAGAATCAAGTTAAAATTAAAATCAAATTAAATTAAATTAAAATTAAAACTAAACCAAATTAAATTAAATTGAATTAAAAATAACATCACCTAAGACATAAAGAAATTCAAAAATAAATATAAAGCAACTTGAACACTATTCCAAATTTATACATGTTAACTGAAATTAAATTAAATCACAAACCATTTGAACATCAATTTGCCCTCGAAAGCTTTTGTTGTCATAACTCCTAAATGGAGCATTAAGTGAAGTGTTACTTCACACATAGGATATTCAAATGTCCTAGTTCACTGAGTAATGTAACAACAAAACTTGAATTCCGGACGATTAATTCATTTGTATAATTAAATTCTCTTGGACTTAAAAATAATCCTAGAAATATTGAAAAGATGTTTAAGACTCGTCTTAAGCACTTTCTCAATATGATAGGATGTTTATAAGAACAACTGAACTTAATTGTTCTTTGATGAAGAAAATCATCCTCAAACCAAAACATAAGAACCTAGACGTCATAGGAGATGACTAGCTACAGGATTAGGAACTTGGTAGAAAACCATAACCCTTCCCTTAGTTTTACCTAGGAACTTGTTCTGAATGCTTAAATATTCTAAATTGTGTTTGAATGCAGCTTGGGATGACGGAAAGACCCTCCAGGTACGCTTTTATTTTTTGCAATTTACTTTATTGCAATTTACTTAATCACATCGAACTTACTTTTCTTGCATGAAAAACCACACTTTTAGGATAGTCCCTAAAACTGAAACCAAAACTAAATTAAAAGTCATTACAAGATAAAATTCACCGCCACAACATTTCAAAATATAAAACCACTTAAAATTTAATCACAAACGGAACACAAAGCTCGCAATTACAACTAAATTAAAACGTCTTGTTGGATGATCGGGAATACCTCGGATGATGTAACCTACGTGTTGCTAACGTGATTTCCCACGGTCTAAATGAAAGTGTGGAACTCATTCAGTTGAGTTTAGCAAATTCATCTGGACTAAGTGAATCCGATAAAAATAACGATGCCGGAAGGATGGAACCGTGGGATCTTAACCGGCGTTGTTATAATCAACTTTAAGATTTGTTGTAATTAAAACATGGAAAACACTTGGAAATTAAGAATTTCTCTAAACCAAAATATTTTTCTCATCTCCTGATTTATGACTTCTAAAACTAAACCTCTGCAACAACAAGGAGCTCGGAGCATGGTGGGCAGAGACGACCGCCGTCATCGACGAAAACTCGAATCCGCTTCAAAGAAACTTTCTTAAGAATTAAATAACTAAGCCATAGGACTTCGAGGTAGTTTGCCTAGTGCAACATAAATCCTCAACCTTTTGTTAGGCATTTACATTGCAATTTATCTTAGGATTCCGAGGTCGTCGTTCGGTACGACATAAACCCTCACATCTTCTAGGCTATTTGTATGATTTTATCATACGAATATAAGTCCTAACTAATTAAAATTAACAAGATCAAAATACTAAATAAACATTAGGGTTTTCCTAAATCCAAGCCGAAAAATAGGATAGTCGGGAAATTACCAGAGTTCGCTTTGAATCTGTGATTTCTGCTACCTTTCTTCCTTTGGATTCCCAAAGTAAAATGTTCCAAATTTGATCCATTCCCTATTGAAATTCCAAAATTCAATCCTTTGAAAACTTAAACTTTAAAATTCTTGAGAGCAGAACTACTGACTATTATCGAGAGTTTTCTTAGGTGATTCCCGTCACTTAAGATGTAATTAACTATAGGGGCTTTCCCTTATAGGGAATTTTAAGAACCCAGGTACTTAATTCATTTATATTAAGCAGGGGAACTTGTCGGCTAATAAAATTGGTTTGCAGACCAAACGGATGTCACAAACCTTTCTAGTTTATCTAATCGAGCCCCATTATCAAGCAGTGTGTCTATTCTTCGGGATAGATACACGGTTTATGGTGCGGTGCTCGTTTTTGTAAACTATTCGGGATGTGAGATCAGTTTGATTTCAAATCTTAAAATCTTCAAATTTAAAAATTATTTTCAAAATTAAATACTACTTTCAAATTATTTATTTTAATTAAATCTAAAATTTGCTGATAATTTCTGTAGGTGGCCCCCTTTTCAAAACACACAAACCTAAAAATATGCCGACACTCATGAATTCCCTCCTCAGCAAAAGATTCCAACTGAGAGGAGTACTGTTGTTCGTAGAAGGACTGTTGTTGCTACTCCCACTGGTCTAGTTGTCTCTGCACCTACCCCGGCTACAACTAAAGGGGAAGGAAATTCAAAACTGTGATGAACCTGTGGAGGGTACAGATCTTCCTGTGAGACCTTCCGTTTTCGAGGTCGGGTCCAGCTCGAGAATTCCATCACTGACACGGACTCAGAGGAGGAACAAAAGTAGAAGGATTGCTAGAGAGGCCAGAGCTGCCGAAGTTGCTTTCCTGGAGGAAATCCCAGAACTGCCCGAGTATACACCGCTGCCTGAATACATACCACTTTTGGGAGGAAGTAGGTTCCATCCCCTCTCCGCCGCAGAGGATGAGGAAAATGTCCGCAAGATCACTTCTGCATTGCCTCAGCCCGCATATTACAATGACGGCCGTAAGAAAAGGGCTAGAATTACGCCATTTGCTCGTCTGCAAACCCTGATAGAAAAGTTAACAAAGAAAGAAAAATGCCCTGTATCAGAGATTTTAAGAAGGATAGGGTGAGTGCCGGCCAAATCTCGTCTTGGGCCGCGAGTAGAACCTGCTATCGCTGCAGAAAAGCCGAATAAGAGAATGAAAGCTAGTCCACCTGTCGTTGTTTCAGGACTACAAATTAGGGAGGATACCACCTTCCAGCATTTGGCTGACAGTCCATCCGGTCCTGGACCTTCGCCGCCGGAAGGATGGTATGGCGTCCCACTACCGGACAATTAAGATTAAAACAACAACCTGAGAAGGAAAGTCTCATTAGGAGACTTGAGTCCGAAGAAAGTGCTACCGCAATGAAGGGGACTCATGAGAAGGAAACCCAACAGTTATCGCATGACAACTGCAAGGATGTACAGAAAAGTCCATTAGAAGATGCTATGGAAAAGCTAAGAACTGATATTCAGCGATTAGCAAGAGAAAGAGAAGAAAAATTCGAAGATGAAGTCGACTCGTCAGAGTTCATGGATGATGAATATGTAGAAATTAACATGGTTGAAACACGAGCTTCGTCGGCTTCACAAGGTGCTCTCAGCAGTCGCAGAAGAGAGGAGCCGGAAGTGATGAGGATGCAGCTTCAAGAGAAAGATGATACGACCTCCCAAATGGCAAAGATGATAGAAGAGATGGCTGCAGCCCTAGCTACTCTCCAGAGTCAGGTTCAACCCCAAAGAGAAACACCCCCAGAAGTTATTCACATTGTAGACAGAGGAAAGGAGATTATATCCGTCAATGGGGATGATCAGTTAAAAAAGGATGCAATGCAAAGCATGATTCCGGAGAAAGACATCAAGAGCATGGTGGAACAGCAGGTGCGAGAAGCCTTAGCACAATCAAAGAGCGGGACATCCATTCGGACCGGTAAACCTTAGCCCGAAGAATTCGACACTGTCCAATATCCGAAAGGCTTCGTACCACCTCTGTTCAAGACCTTTGATGGAACTGGAAACCCTCGGCAGCATGTTGCACATTTTCGTGCCAGTTGTTGCAATGCCGGCGGAAGTGATGGTTTACTCTTCCGACAATTTGTCGCAGCCTGTCGTGAATCGCCTTTGATTGGTATGCGGAATTACCGAACGGTTCGGTGAAGACATTTTCAGAATTAGTGAACCTCTTCATCAAGCGATTTACCGGAGCTCAGCACCACATCACTATAGGTGATTTAGTGGTAGAGAAGCAGAAGCCGAACGAAACTTTGGTGGACTACATACTTTGATGGAGGAATCTAAGTATGAAGTGTGAGCCACAGCTACAAGAACAGCATGCAGTTGGCATTTTACTTAAGAGCATTCATGGCCCGATAGCACTTCTCCTCAAGGGATTTACTATTAAGACTTTCGAGAAGTTGTTAAGCAAGGCCGGAAGCTTGCAAGAGGAGGCGAAGCAATTAAGTTTCACCGACAAAACAGACAAACAGAAGCCCGTGAAAACTTTTGAAAAGAAATCCAGGATCGTCACAGCAGTCGATAAAGGCAAGCAGCCAATACGAATACCGCCAGAACGGCCGCAGCAAATTCAACAGAATTACCAACAACACCGACCCAGCTATCAGTCATCTCAACAGTATGAACAATCGCCTCGTCCATAACGTACGTTAAGGGAGCTTCGAGCGGGAGTATCCGTTCAAGAATGAGGCGATGCCGAAAATGTTCCGCAATCCGATGAAGACTCCAGATTTCCAACTACCAGAGCCTAAGAAACCAAAAGAAGTCGACAAGAAAGGTGATCCCAACTTTTACCCTTACCACCGGATGCTTAGACACAAGATAGAAGATTGTATTACCTTCAAAAGTTGGCTCAACGACAATCTCCGAAAAGGGAACATAACGATCCCGAAGGAATACATGAAGGAACCCCAGAAAGGAGGTTTCGTCAATGTTATCTCGACGGATCTCATTGTTCCGATAGATCCCTATGCGACTGATGATGGATGGACTACCGCCTGGATAAAGTCTTCGAAGAAGGTTTTGGATCGCATCCAAACCACTTCGGTGCGAGCCTCAATTCAGAGTTCGAAACCTGTCAAGTCGGCACTATCACTTGCGATAGAAGAACCACCTCAACAAGAGACGATTGAAGAAAAGAAGAAAATTGATGAAGAACAAAAGACCGAGGCTCTTAAGGCTATACTAGGGGCTGCTTATCCTAGGATGGTTGTTTCCCATTCGGGGGAGAAATCCCTCGAACCTCTGACTCTGTATGATTATTTACTCACTACGGTGGGATCTTATAATGATAAGGGTTATGGCGTTGGCTACGTTTTGACTGTTTCTAACGATTACGTAACTAGCGACAACCAACCTAATCCGGACATTGATTCCGATACAAGTAACAATTCTCAAATCATACACAATCTCGACGATCACAATGACAAAGAAGACATCCACCAAGGAGGCTACGAGAGTTCAACAAGCAATGAATCTATTTGCGAGTTTCGAGGAGCTCCGATCACAATAGAGTTAGAGCCTTCGGACTCGAAGCTAATCCAGAAGAGCTCGTCATTCCGATTCAGGAGGAGACACCAAGCAAACTCAATACTAGATTCGAAGAAATTACGAAGTCAACTTAAGAAGTGGAAGAGTTCTACCTCCGAGAATGGGTCCAAAGGACAAAGGAAAGCGGTGGTTGTTCGAGAAGAACCAACCCCGTCGAAGAAATACTCCTTCGGGAAGAAACCGAGACACATGAAAATAAAGTGGACTACAACGTGCTAGCCCATCTTAGGAAACTACCAGCCAAACTGAGCATCTACGACACTCTCATCTTATCAAAGGAGATGAGAGAAGCTCTGATCAAGGCCTTGCTTGATCCAGAAATTTGCTTAAGCTCAAATGACCAAAGATTCCTTAGATGAGGTTTGCTCGTTAAAGGAACAGCGAGGTGTTACCTTCACGGATAATGACCTACTACTTGGGACGAGTAGACCACAACCGACCGTTGTACATTTCGACTACAATTGGGAAGTTTACACTCTCCGTAGTATTGGTGGATCCAGGAGCATCAATCAATATAATGAATCTTCGAACGCTAGAATACTTAGAAATTGATGCTCGTGAGCTCGAAGCGGACAAAATTTTATTAAGAGGGTTCAACCAGAAAGGAGAAAGAGCCCTCGGATCAATAACACTGCTAATGAAGACCGGTGACTTAGCAAAGACAACGGCGAAATTTCACATAATTGATTCAGAAACGTCATTCAACGCTCTACTGGGCCGACCATGGATACATGAAAACAGGATGGTACCATCATCCCTACATCGATGCATCAAATACTACGATGGAGGGGAACAATGCATCAAAGGTGACTTACAACCATTCTCCGTACATGAAATTGGAATCCATGAAGATGCAGCTTATTACGCACCTCCAAAGAAAACAATCTTCTCCAGAGATACCGTAACGAATGAAGCAAAAGAAGTGCGGGACGACGAAGAACCTGAAGTTCTAGTCCAACAGTCACTCACCACTCCCTTACGGCGAGATGGTGAAGGTTTCTCCACAACTCGCATCCGAGGTCGAGGCCGGGGACGAGGTCGTGGCAGAGACGTTAAGACAGTTGGACAGAGGAAACCAACCATCAATGTTGATTTGGAAGATAGTTCTGAAGAAGAAAAAGAAATCAAGCAAGAAGCAGCGATAATAAGTCGGAAGAAGCCGCAATTCAGGATTTCTCTCGAAGATGAAAAGAACGAGGAATATAAATCGATGTATGAGAAGATTAACCACTATGTACATAATATGACCCTGACCCCGATCCATTCTAATAAGATCGAGGGTATGGTGGTCAAAGAGGTACGTAGCGGCGGTGCAAAGCCCATCAAATTCTACCGTGGTGCTCCTTCCTCCAAAACTGAAAACAATGTACAATTTGAAGATGTCACTTCTTCCGAATTAATGGAATTACCTTTTGAGTGGTACTCTCCCTGTGTTCAAAATTTAATTCAGTTTGGTTTCTTACCTCGACAATGGACAAAAGGACAATCACAACATTTTGAAAAATTATGGAATAACTCCGGTAGTCCACCCAATTCAAAGCATGGTCTTGGATTCGGCACAGTAGGATCGGCTGACGATACCGAATTTTTCTTGGTTGTCACTTGCGAGTCTAATGAAAACCGCATGGAAGCTACAGAAGAACTTGAAGATTTACAGATTGAAAACGCTCCACCAGAGTTCGAAGAAGTGATCAAATCTACAATAGATGAGTTAACGGAAGTTAACTTAGGTACTAGCGAAGAGCCTAGACCTACGTTTGTTAGCTCCTTACTCAATAAAGAAGACTCCGAAGAAATAATCAAGTTATTAATGGAATTTAAAGACTGTTTTGCTTGGAGCTACAATGAGATGCCATGATTAGCTCCAGAGGTTGCAGTCCATAAGCTAGGAGTGGATCCTACTTCGTTTCGGCCGACAAGGTCCCGAAGAATGCGTCTAGAAATTGAACAACAAGTCATAGCCGAAGTGAAAAAGCTAATAGACGCCAAATTTGTCCGTGAAGAACAATACCCGACTTGGTTAGCCAATGTGGTACCGATCGAGTAAGAAGAATGGTCAGATCAGAATTTGTGTGGATTTCAGAGATTTAAACAAGGCAAGTCCAAAAGATGAATTCCCTCTACCGATCCCAGAATTAATGATCGACATTGCTTCAACACATGAAATATTCTCTTTCATGGATGGATCTTCACGATACAACCAGATAAAAATGGCTCCAGAAGATGAAAAACTTACAGCATTCAGAACACCGATCGGAGTATATTGCTACACAGTAATGCCATTCGGATTGAAGAACGCAGGAGCAACCTACCAAAGAGAGATGACAAGAATTTTTGATGATCTCATCCACAATCAAGTTGAATGCTACGTGGATGATGTGGTCATCAAAAGCAAAGTAAAGGAAAACCACCTGTATGATTTGAGAATTGTTTTCGAACGATTAAGACAATTTAACCTTAAGATGAATCCCTTAAAATGCGCCTTCGGTGTCACCTAAGGGAAATTCTTAGGATTCGTTGTCCGACATCGTGGAATTAAAATCGACCCGGAAAAGATTAAAGCTATCTTAGAAATGCCACCTCCCAGAACCTTAAAACAACTACGATCTTTCCAAGGGAAGTTGGCATATCTTCGACGCTTTATCTCGAACTTGTCAGGTAGTTGTCAGCCTTTCTTGGCATTAGTTAAAAAGGACGGCAAATTTATTTAGGAAGAGAAATGCTAGAGGGCCTTCAAGGACATTAAACAATATTTAATGACACCTCCTGTCTTAGCAGCCCCAGTCTCGAGTAGACCGTTGATACTTTATACCGCGGCTTTAGACGACTCTCTCGGAGCCCTGTTAGCCCAGGTCAATGATGAGGGTAAAGAAAATTCTCTTTACTACCTAAGCCGTCGTTTAATTCCGACGGAAATAAAGTATCCCACAATTGAAAAACACTGTTTGGCCCTGATCTTCGCCGCTCAAAAGCTCAGGCACTACATGCATTCTCATAAAGTCAACCTGATCTCGAAATTTAATCCATTGCAATACTTGATGACCCGTCCAACGCTTTCTGGCAGACTTGCCAGATGGTCAATGATATTATTGCAATTCGATATAACTTTTGTGCCTCTTCGTGCCGTAAAGGGACAAGTCCTAGCAGACTTCCTCACAAAGACACCCTTTGCTCCGCGAATCTCCTCTCAATGACGACTTGCCGGATGAACAAATAATGAACTTAGAAGACCCCGATGATCGACGTTGGGAATTATATTTCAATGGAGCATCTTCAGCACACAAAGATGAAGAATCGTAAGTGATAGTGCCCGGTAAGGCAGGAATCGGACTAATCTTTATAACACCAGAGCGGGGGATGTTAAGATACTCCTACCACGTGACAGAGCCGTGTACAAACAACGAAGCAGAATACGAAGCTCTCATAACAGGACTGGAATTAACTTTTCAAATGGGGATAACAAACATCAACAACTACGGGGATTCGCAGTTAATCATTCAACGGATCGCTCGACGGTACGGAGTTTTAAAGCCAAGACTCGTGCAATACTTCCGATATGCCATACGGCTTGTTGGAACGATTCCGAATGTGACGATCTACAAAATTCCCGTAAATGAAAATGCTTTAAGCATATGTGTTAGCTCGCCTCGCAAAAGAATTTGCTCGCTTGCAAGATGAATCGGTGGAAGTGTCGGCTCACGGACGTCGAGTCCTATCACGGCTCAACATAGACACAATACACAAATCGAAAAAGAAAAAGAATCGATTGCAGACGAGTGACGTAAAAACACGGAAGATTGGCGACGACCATTAATAGACTACCTGCAAACAGGAAAACTACCAGATAATAGGTCGTTAGCCCATCAGATCAAGAAAAGAACTCTGTCCTAGGCATTAATAAACAACACGTTATACAGAAGGTCTTTCGATCAAATGTGGCTAATGTTCCTAAGCGGGTCCGAGGCCCGTGAAATTGTTAAAGAGGTGCATTCAGGACTTTGTGGCGCTCACCAGTCGAGTCCGAAGATGAAAATAAAAATTAAAAGACTAGGGTACTACTGGCCCTCGATGATGACCGACTGCAAGAAAATCGCCAAGAGCTGTCACCAATGCCTAGTGCAAGGAGTGATTCTACACCAACCTCCAAATGTGCTACATCGGACAATTGCGTCATGGCCATTTGAATGTTGGGGCACAGATATAGTGGGTCCAATAGAACCACCATCTTCAAAAGGACATCGCTTCATTCTTGCGGCTACAGATTACTTTTCAAAGTGGGCAGAGGCAGTTCCACTCAGAGAAGTGAAAGCACACCACGTGCTACAGTTTTTCAAGAACCAAGTTGTCTACCGTTTCGGAGTGCCGCGCAGGATCATCTCAGATAATGGGTCAGCATTTAGAAGCATGCAAATTAACAATTTTGTCAGAAGACACGGAATCGACTGGCGGTATTCAACTATTTACTATCCAAGAGAAAACAACCTGGCTGAGGCTTTTAATAAAACTCTCATTCAAATTTTAAAGAAAACATTGGACGATAATAAGAGAAATTGGCACGAGAAGTTATTAGAAGCCTTATGGGCCTACTGGACAATCTTCAGAACTCCTACTCAAGCTACACCTTACGCTATAGTGTATGGGTCCAAGGCAGTGTTACCCTTAGAGGTCCAGCTTCCATCACTCAGAATTGCCTTTGCAAACAAAATCATGACAGAAGAGAATGCCAAATTACGACTAGAGGAATTGGAAAGCCTGGAAGGGAAAATACTTGCAGCGCAGCAGAATTTAGAACTATACCAAGCTAAGATGGTTCAAGCCCATGATAGACTGGTCCGCCCAAGAACCTTCAAAGTTGGTGACTTAGTTCTCGTTCTCAAGAGACCTATCCTTGCACACCGCAAGATAGGAGGAAAATTTGAACCCACTTGGGAAGGGCCGTTTGTGGTCGAGGCGACCTACTCGAGAGGCTCCTACCGGCTAGTGAATTGCCAAGGAGAACGACATATGCTTCCGATCAACGGACGATACTTGAAGAAGTATTACGCTACCCTATGTTTTGAAGGAATGAATTCTTCATCCCTAGAAGCACGGGCGAAGTAATTACTTATGACTGGGTCCGAACCCAAAAATAATAAAAAATGTCCTAAAATAAATAAAATCGTGATAATAAAATTTTCCTTGTTCTCTCTTCCAAATCAAAATCTTTTTCCCGATCTTTTCCCACTTCATTCCTGTTGAATTTAAAAATACAAAAGGAATAATAAAAAAAAGGGAAAAAAAGAAAACTCTGTCTCCAATAAATTTTTTCTTAATGTTCTTGTTCTTAGTACAGCCCCTGATCCTTTTCCTTGTCTTTTCGCAGGGAAATGTCGAACGGGCGGTTGGTCCTGAACTTTAGAAATGGTGTAAGCCTTGCACTCGACGAAAAGAGGGTGAAAGATGGAGCGATAATAGAGATTGACTCAGACTTCGCACCGGCGGGCTCGCAATACGAGGAAGGTGACCGGGTCCCGACTGACCGAGAGGAACCGCCCGACCGGACAAGTAGTGAAAGTGGGTGGCCCAAGCCACCAACTTAGTAGCAAGAAAAGGAAAACAAACACTGAGGAGGACAAGAGAATCAAGTCTGTAGTTGCTACAGCAGAGGGCAGGCTCGTCAGCGCCGCGCCCACAGAGATTCAGGAAGTACGAAGTGCTACTCTCACAGCAACTCAGCGAAGAAATAAAAATTGCCGTATCCGCATGATGTTAACTAAACTAGCAGCGGACCAGCGCGACGAGGTAGTCGCTACTACCAGTGCATATACTTCAAGGATACTGGTTCGCCAGGAACCTGAAGAAAGGAGGCTAGCTCCGAGGATAACATAAGAGACCAGGAAAATCTCAAGGAGATCAGTAGAAGGAAGGCTACCATGCCACCAGATAAAGCCACCAATAATGCATGACCTTGTTGCAGAAGTAACCCCGGAGGATGTCCCGACGGAGACCATCCCCGAGGAGCCGAGGTATGCAGGAGAACGCGAAGGGATTGAGTCATATATCCCACAAGACGTCACCGAGGCCTCGCCATTTGCGGATTATTCCGAATACGAGCTAGAAAGAATGCGGAATGTCGAGAAGCAAACTTTTGAATACTTCGAGAGAATTAGAGGCAGGAGGATCAATATACTAGAAGTCCTCGAGCTACATACAAACGTGTTCTCAGAATACGAACAACAAAAAATCGCGGACTGCATCCGGGATTTGAAAAGAATGTGTCAAGCAGGCTGCTTAAGAGAAAACACCTACTCGGAACCCCGGAGATGGATGCTAGGGAAAGGGAGAATTACAATACAATGTGGATGCTGCTACAACTTCGCAGAAGACAGGAAGGGAAACCCACCGGGGATACTCCGTCATGGCAAGGTAGATCCAATGCCATTAGTCATCAAAAGGATGGTAAAGAGAATGATAACATGGAGGGTACCGCAGTAGATTGCATACCCAACAGCTTGCATCATTAACATTTACAAGAAGGGTGACCGCATACCCCAAAGCACATAGATCACCACAACTTTGTCGGACCTTTCGCACGGCTTCTTTTCCGAACGAATGTAATATCATGTTCGGATCTGACCTCCGGATATCAAGCCCAGGTGAGTTCCGAGGGCCAGTAAAGATACCATTACCGGTAGGTTCCGTCATGATACTAAAGGGCAACGGAGCAGATGTCGCTAAACATTGCATACCGGGAGTACCAATGAAGCGAATCTCAGTTACTTTCAGAAGGAAGGATGACAGGAAAACACCTTACCACTTCTAGCCAGACCCAGAGCTAGAGAGCCTCCGGCCATACGAGCTGTGAGTTATAATGGAAAATATGACACCTCCAACGTACATCCATACGACATCCTTGCCAAGGATGGCTTGGAAGGTGATGTTATTGACCATGTACCTCACTATTCAGACATGGATTTCTGACAGATGCCTTTTTGGATGGATCGACAAAGATCATACATTGTCCGTTTTGAGTCTACATGGATTGTATGAGATGTATTCCAGATCGAGTTGTATGATGTATCTTCAACATGATTGGAATGAAAGTGACCATGTCACATTTTTGGCCTTCACCTCTTTTGTGCAAATTGACTGAGAAACGCCATTAAAGTTAAATGAACTTCGAACGAAGAACATAAAAGAAACAAAAAGAATAAAAGAAAACTTTCCTTAAAAATCTAAAAGAAAATGATGAACGCCAAATTCACATGAACATTAAATGAACGATAAAGCAAATTTGAATCGTTAAAGGACAAACAAAATGAACACAAATTTTAAATCAAATCTCAATCAAATTCAAATTCAACCTTCTAGATCTTAAATCAAATCTCAATCAAATTCAAACTCAACCTTCCAAATCTGAAATCCAATCCGTTCTACTCTCTCCCTTGTCTGTGATGGAAGCGGTCGATTCCATTGACACGGAGCCACGAGGTTTTCGATTCGGATCTGATGGCGAGGAATTGTATCCAATCCAAACCAAGCAACTTTCGATCAACTCTTTTGAGTGGGATATGTAGCATCTACGTATTCCCTCCCAATCTGTTTCTTTCCACAAAAATCTTTTACAACTTTCATGAAATCCTCGAAACACCAAAATTCCACACTTTTCAAATCAACACTACAAATCTTTGCAAAATCAATTACCATTCAAAATCAAACTTTTGGGGTTGAGGATTTTTCATCCGATACTGCATTGCTTTAGGTTCTTTCCCTAACACAATGAAATACATCAAAATTAAACTTTTGGGGTTGAGGATTTTACATCTGATACTGCATTGCTTTAGGTTCTTTCCCTATCGCAATGAAATACATCAAAATCAAACTTTTGGAGTTGAGGATTTTACATCCGATACTACATTGCTTTAGGTTCTTTCCCTATCGCAATGAAATACATCAAAATCAAACTTTTGGGGTTGAGGATTTTACATCCGATACTGCATTGCTTTAGGTTCTTTCCCTATCGCAATGAAATACATCAAAATCAAATTCTTGGGGTTGAGGATTTTACATCCGATACTGCATTGCTTTAGGTTCTTTCCCTATCGCAATGAAATACATCAAAATCAAATTCTTGGGGTTGAGGATTTTACATCCGATACTGCATTGCTTTAGGTACTTTCCCTATTGTAATAAAATACATCAAAATCAAACTCTTGAGGTTAAGGATTTTACATCCAATACCGCATTGCTCTGAGATCTCTCCTCATTGTAATGGTTCAATCCAATCAATTCAATTTTCTTTTGAGGTTGAAGATGTTACATCTAAAACCACAAAATTCCAATTTTCATTTCAAGTTCAAATCCCTTCAAATTAATTTTAATAAACTTCAATCTAAATTGAAACTCAAACTAAAATCTGAGCTCACACATCAAAACTTAAACTGAAACAAAATGAAATCTAAATTGAAATTCCCCCAGATCATGCGATTTGGGATTCACCTCCTTTTCCTTTCCCCAGCGAGAGTTCAGGAATCTCCAATCTCAGAGATATACTTGACACTCCCCAGCAGGAATTCTTCTACTCTGTCCCAAGTTTGTCAATTGGACTTTTGTGTTGATTTTGTTGATCCCTTCGGTCAACTCCAATATGCGCGGTGTGCTTGGATAGCACACCACACCTATTGGGGGTCCATTTGTTGACCTCATTTTTGATGAGGTCTTCTCTTCTCTCTTTAATACTTAGGATCTAGCCTTAGGCTTTTCCTTTGACTATCTTAGAGGACTAGAAGTGGAACCCACCCTTTAGAATTTCAAACCATTTCTTAAACTCCCTGCAAACTCCACAAACTTGATTGTAGACCCCTAATCACCTAGAGGGTTGAAATCAAATGTGGAAGTTTAAAGGATGAGTTCCTATAGGACTCTTTGGCCTTAGGACTACCCTGGGTGGCCTGGTCTGGTGAGGGCTGATTTACACACACACTACACTTATACACTACACTTTCACACACCTCCTAAAATCACACCCATACCCAACTTGACCTCCTGACTCATGAAGGTGATTCACATGGATGGTCCTTAACCCCTAAGCCCTTAGCTAAGAGGGTTAGGAACAACATAGTGAATGCCTCAAATGAGTCCCTTCATGGCTCATGTGAGCTTGATATGGCTTCATGGCTCAACCAAAATGATTTTATTCCACTTACATTTACCCAATCTTCAATTTTCTAAATTTACAATTTTTGACCCCCGGGACCCCAGACCCACCAAACCTACCAAATGCCCTTGAAACTACCCAAAATTTGCAAAATCACCTAAATTACCCAAAATTCTCCAAAATCATTCCTAAACATTTCCCTTCACTCAAATTGATCATCCATAGCCAAAAATACCAAAAATTCCAAAAATACCCCCCAATACCCTCCAAATACCCAAAATGCCCCACTTAGCCAAAAAATCCAAAAATTCAGAAAAAATTCCCAGAAAATTCCAAAAAATCCCAAATATTCCCAATTCCATTTTGTCCAACTACACCATGGGCCAATTTTGTCAATTTACCCCACTTTTACCAAAACCCCCAATTTAGCCCATTCTTAACCCAAGTGAACCCAATGTTAAACCAAATCTACCCAATTGACGCCAATTTTGGTCCAATTAAATTCTAAACTTCAATTTAACATCCATAATATCAATCTAGACCAAATCCAAGTCCAATTTGATTGACATTTGAATCCAATTTCACTTTTGACCTTAAAGCCTAATTTGGACCCATGACCCAAACTTAGCCCAAACTAACCCAATTCAACTCCAATTAACCCCAAATCTTTTCTAAACCTTCCCTAACATCCCCACAAACAAAACACTAACATAATTTGCCCAAAATTTGGACCCAAACCCCACTCAAATTCAACCCAAAACAAAAAAGCCTAATTTTGACCTAAACCCAAACTTAACCCAAATAGGCCCAAACCCCAAAATCCAACCCCAACAAAAGTTGAAACCTCTTTGAAACACTACCATAAACATTTCCCAACATTGGCCCAAATTAGCCCAATTTGACCTACGTTGGCCTATGTACCAAATGAACCCAAATCCAACGCAATTCAAGCCCAAACCACCTCAAATTTATTTCAAATTACTCATGACACATCCCTAAAGCAAACCCAACAATTATTTAGCCCAATCTTCTACAAAGAATTCCCATCCATAAAGCCCAAGGCCCACTTCCTTAAACCTTTCTAAAAAAAGCCCATCCAAGACAAATTCAAAAGCCCAAAGTCCATGACAAAGCCCACATGAAATTTCTCTCATCATCCCTTTGATTTAAAACACTTCCTAAGTTCTAAAATCTATCACCAAATAAATCCAAATCAAGCCTTATGACAATTCTCCTTAAATCCATCAAAAATTCCAACACCCTTCCTCATGAAAGTTGACTAAACGTTTCCCAAGCCAAAGATGAGCCATGAAGCCATGCATGAGCCACATGAGAGCCATGGGATCTACTTTCCACCTCACCATACCCAAGATGGCAAGTGGAGGAGGCCCTTTCCACATTCCCTTTAGGGGATTAGCCACTTCCATGACTCCACTAAACCTTGCTTAAACTTAATTGTTCTTAGATGGTGACCCTTCCCCACTAATTATGCTGACCTAAACCACTTTATCTTTAGCCCAAACTAGCCATGGGAAGGTACACTTACCCCATTCCACTTTGATTCGAACCCTTTACACATGGCAGCCACCAATTAACTTCACAAACATCAAGCCCTGACCCACCTGAACCTGAGGGTGACCCATGCCTGGCCGGCCAGCCACCAGGCCGCCGGAAAACACCATGGCCGACACATTGGAAGGAGCCAAGCATTGAAATTCTCCCTTGCTGAGTTGCCCCATGCCCAGTGGCCGTTGCAGCTGTTCTTCCCTTGTCAAGAGCAGCTGATCCCAGTCCCTAACTCCCCCTTGGAGGCCCTCCAGCCTCTCCTATTTAAACACCACCTCTCTCGGCCATGGAAGAGGTGCTGAACCAACCTTAAGGAAACTCTACCAAAATCATTCCAGACTACTCCCCACACATAGAGAACTTGATCCCCACTGAAATCCCCCTGCCATTTCCTCTCTGTGAGCTCAATTTCAGAGTTGAAATCCAAGCCCAAAACAAGGACACTTCTCCACAGTGAGCCAATCCCCAAATTGATTGGTCCTACACCTTCACCAAACCAAGAGAAGAAGTTTACCATCAAAAGTCCCTTCTCCAGGCCACCCATCTGTTCCAGACTCCAAGCTTTGTAATTGGCTGTGGTCGAAATCATACCTGGACAATTCACCAGGCTAAGGGACTTCATCTAGAGCTTGCTTGGACCCAATCGAAGGTGACACAACTCTCAGATCGAAGCTTCACTTCTATGAGCAAAGGTATGGACTCACTCTTCTTCTCGACCTTACAGAGATTCTCCAATTAATTTGAATCAATTTCAATGCATGTTTACCGTGTAGATGTGTTCGTCTCTTCAAGACGAATCCATAGAGCATAAGAACACAAAAATCTGTTGAGAATCGAGTGAGAAATTAGGGTTAGAAGGTTGACGGTCACGGGTGCACACCAGTCGTAGACGATGACTGGGAGTCGTCGGATCGAGCGTGTTTCGAGCGGACGGTCTGGATCTAGCCTGACAGCGTGATGGTACATGAACCGCGGGTCCGTGGAGCGCTGAGTCGGATGGCTGCGCCGAATCAGGAGACGACGCGTGTGCGTTCGGAGCTGCCGAGGTTGAGCTGGTGCCGCGTCACTTAAGTAGGAAAATAGGATTTTCTTATTTATTAAATACCCAGAACTTAAAAAATCCATAACTTTGTTTAGAAAAATTATAAAAATAAAATAAAAATACCCTCTTGCTCAGTGAACAAAGGAGAATAATGTGGAAAAGAAATCATTTAATTTCATTGAATATTTGATTTTTAATGATTTATTTACTCTCTACACATTTTCAATTCTCCATGCATGTATACAATTCACCATGGCATGAGACCATGGGGCTTTTGAAGCCTCCGAATTTGGGGACATTCCCTGAATTTTCTAAAGTCGAGGCCATCCCTATGAAGAGTTATTGATTTTTCAATTCTAGGTCATTATTCTGAGTATTTTAATTCCAATAATTAGCATGTTGTGAAATAAATTCTAGGAAAATTTGGAGAGGTTTCTTATGACCAGAGGACCCTAGGGAAAATAGGTTTTGAGTTAACTCAATTGGAATAACCCTAATTGGCTTAAACACCCAAAATTGAACTGTAATTAATTAGAGCTAATCATGCATCAAATTGACTTGAAATCAATTCTCCACTGACCTTTAGGATTAGAGGAACCCGCCATAAAAGTTTGAAGTCAATTGGACTTAGTTAGCCTTGTCAAATGGGTTGATTAAGCTATTTAGCCAAACTTAAACTTCAAAAATTCATAACTTTCAAAATATTTCTCAAAAATTCACCAAATTGGTTTTGTAGCCTCTCTGATAATAGAGGAATTTAAGAAAATTAAAATTGCAATTTTCCAAAAAAGTTGATTTTTTGCATTATTTTAATATTTTAATAATTAAAAAATTATAAAAATCTCAAAAATAATAAAATTCACCAAAATGTCACATTTTGAATTTTAATCATTTAGGAACAAACCCTATATTTTTCTGAAGTCTCTATGATCAGATATTAAATTTTAAAGCCCTAAGGTAATTTTAAAATAAAAAATTGTATTTTCTAGCATTTCCACTAAAATAATTCTAATAAATCAAAGAAAGTCAGAAAATTATAAAAATTGGTTCTTTGGTTTCCTTGATATCAGAGAGATTTTTGAAAAATATAAAATTCATTTTCAACCTTTAATTTATTTTTAAATTAATTAATACTCCAAAACTCAAAATAATTATAATAAAAAGAATATAATTCAAAAAATCTTCAAAATTGGTCCAGGTGGTCCTCTGGTCATTAGAAATGTCTCATAATTTTCTTAAGGATAGAAACTTTCCCTTGGTCATATTATAAAATTTTCCTTGAAAATCCCTATTTTCCACCAAAAATAATTACATAAATAAATTAAATACAGAAAAATCACATTTTCTCCTCTAATGTCTTGATTGACATATGAGTGAAGTCACATAAAAAATTCAAATTCATTTAAGCTCAATTTAGTGAGTTATGAAATTAGTAAGTTTAAAGGGCAAAATGGTAATTAAAATTTTAACCTATAATTAAAAATTTTAGGTTTAATTAAAAGGGTGGGTAAAATATTTGATACTAAGTTGATTTTGGATGTTTAAAACTTAGGTAGTTAAAGGGTAGAAACCTAACAAATAATTTGAAAATAATTAAAATAAACCTTAATTAAATAATTAATTAAACTTGGAAGAATAATAAAAAAATTGGAATTATTAAAAATAGGGATATTATTAGGAAGAGATTTATTCTTTAATCTAAAAAAAATCCCTAAATTAATCACCTCAATAACATTCAATTCCCAATTAAAATGATGATCCAAACTCAAGATTTAAAATGTTAAAAGACTTAATCATTAAATTAAATTAAAGTTAAAACATTTAAATTAAATCCTTCTAAGATGTCAATTAAATTAATATTTTAACAATTAAACTTAAATCATCCTTAAAGCATAAAAAAAATAAAATATTAAATTAAAATTAAAATAAAATTTAATTAAAATTTAAATTACATTAAATTAAATTAAATTAAATCAAAATTAAAATTTAAATAAAATAAAATAAAATTAAATTAAATTAAATTAAACTAAATTCAATTAAATTAAATTAAAACATATTAAATTAAATTAAATAAAAATAATAATAAAATCAAGTTAAAGTAAAATTAAAATTAAATTAAATTAAATAAAATTAAATTGAAAGTAAAACTAAACCAAATTAAATTAAACTAAAATTAAGTTAAATTAAATTGAATTAAATATAACATCACCAAAAAGACGTAAAGAATTCAAAATAAATCTAAAACAACTTGAACACTATTCCAAACTTAAACCCATTAATTGAAATTAAATTAAATCACAAATCACTTGAACATTAATTTGCCCTCAAAAGCTCTTGTTGTCATAACTCCTAAACGGAGTGTTAAGTGAAGTAATACTTCACTCATAGGATATTCAAATGTCCTAGTTCACTGAGCAAGATAACAAAACTTGAACTCCTGGATGATTAATTCATTCATATAATTAAATTCTCTTGGACTTAAAACAATCCTAGAGGTATTGAAAAGATGTTTAAGATTCGTCTTAAGCACTTCCTCAATATGATAGGATGTTTATAAGAACAATTGAACTTAATTGTTCTTTGATGAAGAAAATCTTCCTCAAATCAAAACACAAGAACCTAGATGTCATAGGAGATGACTAGCTATAGGAGTAGGACCTTGGTAGAAAACCATAACCCTTCCCTTAGCTTTACCTAGGAACTTGCTTTAAATGATTAAATATTCTAAATTATGTTTAAGTGCAGCTTGGGATGACGGGAAGACCCTTCAAGTACGCTTTTGTTTTATTGCAATTTACCTCCTTGCAATTTACTTTATTGCAAATGCACTTTACTTTTCTTGCATGATAAACAACTGTTGCATGAAAACCCACACCTCTAGGATAGTCCCTAAAACTGAAACCAAAACTAAGTTAAAAGTCACTGCAAGATAAAATTCACCGCCACAACATTTCAAAATATAAAATAACTCAAAATTTAATCACAAACATAACACAAAACTACAATTACAACTAAACTAAAACATCTTGTTGGATGATCGGGAATACCTCGGATGATGTAACCTACGTGTTGCTGACGGGATTTCCCACAGTCTAAATGAAAGTGTGGAACTCATTTAGTTGAGTTTAGCAAATTCAACTGGACTAAGTGAATCCAATAAAAATAACGATGCATGAAGGATGTAACCGTGGGATCTTAACCGGTGTTGTTATAATCAACTTTAAGATTTGTTTTAATTAAAACACTAAAAAAAACACTTAGACTTTAAGATTTCTAAAACCAAACTCTTCTCTTCTCTTTTGATTACAATCTTCTAAAACTAAACCTCTACAACAACAAAGAGCTCAGAGCATGGTGGGCAGCACGGCCATCGTCATCAGCAAAACCCGAGTCTACTTCAGCAAAACTTCCTTAGAATTAAATAACCAAACCATAGAACCTCGAGGTAGTTTGCCTAGTGCAACATAAATCCTCAACCTTTTGTTAGGCATTTGCATTGCAAATTAAGCCCTAACCGGTCTTAGAACTCCGAGGTAGTCGTTCGATACGACATAAACCCTCATATCTTCAAGGCTATTTGTATGATCATGTCACACGAATATAAGTCCTAATTAATTAAAATTGGCAAGATCAGAACATTAAATAAACATTAGGACTTTCCTAAATTCAAGCTAAATAATAGGATAGTCGGGAAATTACCGAAGTTCGCTTCGAATCTGTAATTTCTCCTACCTTTCTTCCTTTGAATTCCCAAAATAAAATGTTCCAAACTTGATCCATTCCCTATTGAAATTCCAAAATTCAATCCCTTGAAAACTTAAACTTTGAGATTCTTGAGAACAGAATTATTGATTATTATCAAGAGTTTTCTTAAGTGATTCCCGTCATTTAAGAGGTAATTAACTATAAGGGCTTGCCCTTATAGGGAATTTTAAGAACCCAGGTAATATAAACCCTGCTTAATTTCTTTCTATTAAGCAGGGGAACTTGTCGGCTTATAAAATTGGTTCGCAGACCAAATGGATGTCACAAATCTTCTAGTTTATTTAATCGAGCCCCATCATCAAGTAGTGTGTCTATTCTTCGGGAGAGATACACAACTTGTGATGTGGCGCTCATTTATATAAACTATTTGGGATGTGAGATCAGTTTGATTTCATATCTTAAAATTTTCAAATTCAAAATTATTTTCAAAATCAAATGCTACTTTTAGAATTATATATACATATATTTAAACCAAATTTAAAACCTAAAAAAAAATATGCCAACAGAAGCAAAGTGTGAAAACCCGACAGTAAAACAAAAGAAAGACGACAGGAGAGCGAAGAAAGTCATAAAAGAAAACCAAGAAAATCGAGAAAGAAAGAAAAGAGCTTCCGTAGAAAACCTCGAAGAAAATCACGAACGAAAGCAAAACAAAGTCGTAGTGAAAACCGCAAAACACTAGAAAAGAAACACACAGATGTCCCGCTAAACTCACGGTGAACCTTAAGGAAGGCATGGGGCATCTAAAAAAAAACCCGTAAGCACGGTGGTGTTAAGGACTCAGAGCTGTGCTATATATCAGGCCTTAGGTGCTGACTACTAGACAGACTTTCTGCAGAAGGCAGACCTAACCCGACTCGAGTAGCCGACCGTGGACCTTCGTAAATTTTCACACATTTCGTTTGGGGTTTGCATGCAAGTAAAAATTGTAGGTAAGTAGGCTGTGTTGTGGTGGAGGTAATTTTTGTATTTTTCAAATGTATGTATTTTTTGCTTCAAAATATTTTATTCCACATGTTGACTACCCTAATCGGACTAGGACTACTATCGTTTTTAGACAGCCGACAGTAGAAACCCTAAGGACGGGTGAATAGTACCGTGATTCCTGCTCTACTCTCTATAGAGTCTCTGAGTCAGGAGACACCATTCTATAATTCTCTCGTAGCCTTCCCTATGCAGTATTATCAGAGTCCCCACCGCACTTACAACCTTGCTTGATGGCCCCACATATAGCAGAAGGCTATACATGCGTGCTTATGAGTCCTGCATAAGCACGTGAATTGAGCCAAGAAACAAGGTGAAAACAAAGGACAGGGGATCAAGGAAGAGAAAGAGGAGAAGACAATTCATCTAACACAATTGTTGGAAAAGAGATGGGTTGCCTCTCAAAGTCAAAATTGAAACACATGTCAAAGCGACAAGAGCTTCTCCCAACATGGTGCGGAGAGCTGACGGTAAGATGTGTGAAAGAAACAGACTAAACCCCTCCATCATGGTGCAAGGGGTAAGGGAGTCAAACCTCTCCAACATGGTGCAAGAGGTTATCATGTAAAGCATGTCATGTAAAACATGTAGAGTAAAAAAGGGCAAACCCCTGCAACATGGCATGTTGTGGATGTAAAAGAACAAAGTAAAGTAGTGTGACATGTGAGGTAGTGTAACAGTGTAGCATGTAGGGTAATGTAATGTGATATAGTGTGTAAAATGTGAATATAAATCCTTTCGCCAAAACGCAAGGGACAACCTTAGAATTTCATGGAATTAAAATCAAAAGTCGAGGGGGCAACATGCCCAAAAAGAAATAAGAGTCAAATCCGATAATGAAAATTTCGGCAGCATAACAGCATAAAAAGTAGATTTTCACACCTGCAATTTGCATAAAAAGAGATGTCGCAAGCATATGTATATGTAACAACCACTATTTCCATTCCTCCCAAGCAGGTATAAAGCATGTTAGAAGCATAAAAACTGAGCCTAAACAGGAACCAAAACATCCTCAAAATCGAGCAAAAAGCTGAGCCAAATTTTCTTATGTTGTAGCAAAACCGTAGCCATATAATTCACAAGACCGAGCCTAAAATACCACAAACATGGCTCAAGCAAACATGCAAAAGATTCACAAATTCAAGCAATACGGCGAAAGAAGCTAGCATGTGAACTTTCCCATAAAAAATTAGGTGGTATGTATGTAAATACTGCCATTTAGATGCCACAAATGCAAACATGAGTAATCAATGGATCATAAAAAGCTAAACCCGCTTTTAATTGCTTCGATATTCACCTCGGCCTTCAAAGCAGATTCAAATTCATCTTTCATATGTAAGTAAAATAAAAGGAAGAAAAGAAAAATTTTGGGGTTTTCATAATTCTCATGTTTTGATATGTGAACACATACTTTTCCTATGGGAAGGGCCTTATTCTGCATACTTAAACGGTGGTCGCATAGACAAACTCACCAATGAAGAATTAATCTACACTAGCAAGCCAAAATAGAGAGCTATCCTTATATAAGCAACCCACGTGGAAGAAATAACTTCAAATGAACGAATCACATACGAGGAACTTTATGTACACAAGCCATGTATGAGAATGAGCATTCCATAGCCAAGTAACACATGAAAACAAGCTTCCGCAAGTAATTATTCACCTAAGTCTTGTTGAAATAGAAATGACCATTTGTAGGAATTAAAACCCAACTCCTCTAGTTTATGTAAGAAAAGAAATGAGGGGAGGGCTGATGAGATTTAGAAAGATGCTGCACAATACACTTCTCAAACCAGATTTACACATTTGGTATAATCACATATATTGCAAACTGACATTAAAGCCCCTCATCTGAATGTAAGTACCCTTTAAAATAGCTAATCCAAATGCACGTGTTTCAGATTTTTCAAAACATAATCCTCGAAGGCTCACTAACCTTTGCAAATAAGGTAACAAAGATATTAGATTTTAAAAGCAAAGCACTAAAACACTTTTTCACCTTTTGCAAATAACGAATAAAAATTTTTCAAATTTTTAAAAGAGAAAAGCATCGAGCAACTGAATGTAAACCTCATAAGTAACAAATTATCAAGTGCTATACATGTAAGCCCAAAACAACATTGGAACCCTAAGACCCCCAAGCATTAAATGAAATGACAAGACTACGTCAACCTAAGGTGAAAGAGGACTTGCACACGTCACATTCTCCAGAACAAAGTTTTTATATTCTCAAATAGTTCTCAAAACAATGACATAATAATTTTATCATTCCCCAATACGAGACCTTCAAAGCTCCTAAATCACATGGTCAAAAGTCGTACCCATCTTAGGTTTTTTTTTTTAAATGGAGCTTTCAAAGATGTTAAAACGTCATAGAAAGAGGTTTTCAAAAATTTGAATCACACAAACCAATATCATAAAGATTTTGGAAATAAAACCTTCAGTTATTTAAAAAAAAAGCAAAATACACAACTTCCCAATCTCAGAAAATATCATAAAAAGAAAAGCTCTCAAACCTTCATAAGTGGAACATTAACTTTCAGATTTTCCAAACCTTCGTAAAGCAAAACAATAAATTCAATGACTAAGTGACCATGCTAGGCAAATAAAGAACTACAAAGATGAGAGGAGAAGAAGTTCTTACATCCCGAATGAGTAGGAGAAAGACCCCAAGAACCTTCAATCCAAAGGTCCCAAGAACACCAGACTACTGGAACTCTCCAACGACAACCCAAAATTTCGGCAGAACCTCCCCTTCACTTAGAATTTTGGCCAACAAACAAGATCGACCCCCAAATGAAGCCACAGGATTTGAAAATCGCAAAGAGACGCACAACTCGAAAATTTGGCAGAACCTCCCCCTCACACCAAAATTTCAGCGAACCCCAGAGAGTTCCCCAAGAGGGGTTTTTATAGGCCAAGAAGGAGAAGAGACTTACTTTGGCTTACCTGGGTGGTGAGTTGAAGCCATCGGCGACAAGGGGAGGAAGCGACAAGAAAATCGCGGCAGAACACTTATTGGGGTATTTTGGTGGGTTTAGGGTTTAGAATGTGTGTGAGAGTGTGGTGTGTGCAGGTCAACCTTCACCAGACCAGGCCACCTAGGGTAGTCCTAAGGCCAAAGGTCCTAAAGGTAAGTCATCCTTTAAACCTCCACATTTGATTTCAACCCTCTAGGTGATTAGGGGTCTACAATCAAGCTTGTGGGGTTTGTAGGGAGTCAATAAGTGTTTGAATTTCTAAAGGGTGGGTCCCATTTCTAATCCTCTAAGATTAGTCAAAGGAAAAGCCTAAGGCTAGATCCTAAGTACTGAAGAGAGAAGCAAAAGACCTCATCAAAAATGAGGTCAACAAGACCCCTCCTCCTATCTATTACTGGCTCCCTCACCAAACTACCTTACAAATTTAGATACATGAATGTATGGGCTAACAATTCAAATTTTCTAATACAGGTGGAATACATCTGGAAAAGCTATCACAATGATAACTAATCACCCTTAAAATTACCTGAATTTTCATATCATTTTCAACTAATTTTTTAAGGATATTATGCTTTAATGAAAGGTATTTCTTATGTTTTTGGTTGCAGGTACAAGAAAATGATTTTATGAAGAAAAAGAGTAAAAAAAGGAGTAAAAAGAGAAAAAATGAGTCAAGTGAAGAAAAGAAGAAAAAAAGGCAGATACTAGTGCCTAGACGCCAGATCTGGCACCTAGGCGCCAGACTCAGCAGGGAAATCTAGAGAATTCTTGGACGGTTTTATGACGGTTATTGAATACTCAGAAGCAATCTAGAAGTCTCTAAATAAATTCCCATATGTTATAAACAATATACAATGAATAAAGACACAGGGAATCAGTTATTCAACGAAGAGGTGTGACTCAAAACTTTTAGGGACGCGTCCATTCGCGCAGGAGACTGGCTCCTAGGGGCCACAATTACCTTCTAGAATATTCAATGAATTTGGACGAGTTTTGAAGAGAAGCCTGATGCAACCCCTGGTCATTTTTGATGCTCTATAAATAGAGGTCGATTCTACAGCAAAGTGTGGTCGTTTGGAGTGTGTAGGTGCTATAAGAGTGAAAGAGGTGTGTAATCTCATTAAATTAAAATGTGTGTAGTTTTATTTACCTTTCTTTAGTGAGAGTTCAGAGTGCGTATAATGTGATTACTGAAGTTGTAGTCTCGTAAAAGCCAGTCGGAGTCAGAGAAACTTCAAAGGATTGCTTGGATATCATTCCTGATAAGTATTTATAATTTGGTTCTTAAGTTTGTACTTTGAATTTAAGTTAGATAATATGGTTTGTGGTGTGAATCCTATGCTTTCTGAGTAGTCTTCTTTTCTTTCTCCCTACGATTATGAAATGATTTAGATAAGAATTTAATTTAGTTTTGAGAACTTATTTTTCTTCATCCATAATTTGTGTGATACTTTACCTGATCTTCATTTACACTACAACCTGATCACTTGTAATGTTAAAATCTGTGGAGAATTCTTAAGATTTGACAGTGGGCTAAGAAGTTCTTAAATTTTAAGTATCACATTTTCTTTGGAAACGTAGATGATAAATCCTTGAAGTAGGACGCGCAAATAGATAGGGGGATAATCTTTGAAGGGCGTAGAATTGAATATGTTTTTAGAGTGACTGGCTAAATTCTATCAATTTGGCTTAAGAAGAGGTGACGGGTCACTAGTAGGCCTGACCATAGGCACCCTTGGGGGGGGACTAGAAGTGAGAGATTAGAAATTCACCGCTTAATCAGATTTGGGGTCAAGTTTGGCCATAATTTTATAAGCTATTTTACTTGCGTAATTGCGGTCGGGTCAAGTTTTTGGTGCCTTTGCCGGGGAAAGCACTAAAAATAAAAATTAAATTAAAAAAGTAAGATAAAATTTTTTATAATATATATATATTTTGAAGTATATTTTTTTATTATTAATTAAAAATATTTTCTAATTTCATTTATGCGAAGTTCAGGATCTGAAGGATTAATACCCTATAATTCTGAATTAGAACACACTATAAAAAAATTAGAAAAAATAAAGAATTTTTAATTTGCAAGAAATGACTAATATAACTCAAAATAATATGGAACAAAATTTTGTAGAAAATGAACATCAAAATTTACAAAAACCCTTAAGAGAGTATGCTAACCCTACAGCCGATGAAATTCATTTAAGCATTCAAAAACCTGCTGTAGCAGCAAACTCATTTGAACTTAAACCTGCAATTATACAAATGGTCTGAAATAATCAGTTTGGAGGATCTCCTACCTATGATCCTAATTTACACCTTGCTAGTTTTCTAGAACTTTGTGCTACTTTCAAGTATGTTAATGTTTCTAATGATGCTATTAGGCTTGGACTTTTTTCGTTTTAGGGAAAAGGCTAAGATGTGGCTTAATTCTTTAGCAACAAGATCTATTAAAATTTGGGGAGAAATGGCTCAAAAATTTCTAGCTAAGTATTTTCCGCCATCTAAAACTGCAAAACTTAGAAATGATATAACCTCACTTACTCAATTTGAAGGAGAAACTTTTATGAAGCATGAGAACAATTTAAAGAGCTTCTGAGGAAGTGCCCACATCATGATTTACCAGACTGGTTAATTTTATAAACATTTTATAATGGATTAATATGTTTTCTTTGATCTATTGTAGATGCTGTTGCTGATGGTTCCTTAATGGCTAAGTCATTTGATGAAGCTTATGCTTTAATAGACGAAATGACAACTAATAATTTTCAATGGCCTTCTGATAGAGTAAATACTAAAAGAGTGGTTGGTATTCAAGAAAATAAAGCCTTCTCTATTTTAGTATCTCAAGTTACTGCAATATCTAAGAAATTAGATAACTTGTCTCAATTATCGCATTTAAGTAATGATAATTCAGGAAGTACTAATGAATCTCACACCTTAGAGACATTGCAAGCTATCGCTAGAAAAACTAATAACCCGTATTCCAATTACTATAATTCAGGTGGGAAAAATCACCCTAACTTAAATTGGAATAATATAAATCTACAATGGGATAATAACCAACCTAACCTGATTGGAAATTAGAATAATCAAGGTAATTCTAACTATCACCCTTCTTACCATCCTGGTTTTAATAACCAACAATTTAAGGAAAATAAATTGTCTATAGAAGAATTAATTTTACAAAAGGGTAGTTAGTTGTAAAGTCAAATGGGGCAAATTGCAAATGCACTTCATAACAGACCACAGGGAACACTTCCAAGTACTGTTGAAGTAAATCCAAGAGAAAATGGAAAAGATCAAGAGCAAATTAAAGCTGTATTACGTAAAAGTGGAAAAGAATTAAGGGATGGGAAGGAAATTAAAATTCAAAAACAGACTGAAGTGATAGAAGTTAAGAAACCTAAAGAAATAATCCATGAAGAAGAAAAACCATTTCTATCTCAAGATGAATTTGAAAAACATCCACCCCAATTTCCACAACGACTGAAACAACAGAAAATAGATCGACAATTTTTGAAATTTTTTTAGGTATTTAAAAAGCTTACCATTAATATCCCATTTGATGAAGCTTTTGAACAAATGCCTAAGTATGCTAAATTTATTAAAGATATGCTTAATAAGAAAATAAAATTTGAAGCTTTTAAAATTGTTGCACTAAGCGAAGAATGTAGTGCAATTATTCAAAAAAGATACCTCAAAAGCATAGAGATCCTAGAAGTTTTACTATACCTTGTGCTATAGGAGACAGATTTCATGGAAAAGCCTCATGCGATTTAGGAGCAAGTATTAACCTCACGCCTTTATCCATCTTTAAGAGGTTAGATTTAGGAGAACTATCTCCTACAGTTGTAACCTTACAATTAGCAGATCGATCTACTACTCACCCGAGAGGAATGATAGAAGATGTATTAGTAAAGGTGGATAAATTCATTTTCCCTGTCGATTTTACAATTCTAAATATGGAAGAAGATGAAGAATTCCTATTATTTTAGGAAGACCTTCCTTGCTACCGGACGTGCTATTATAGATGTACAAAAAGGGGAGTTAACCATAAGAGTTAATGATTAAGAAGTAACATTAAATTTTCTTAACTCAACGTGGTATCCTAACAAGGAGAAGTGTTACAGATTGGATATCTTTGACTACATGATAGCACAATATTATCAAGAAAAATGTCAGATCATTTCTAAAGAAGAAGAGTTCTTAGACCCTAAAGATTCAAGTGATGAAACTGATTCAGAAGAAGAAGTAAAAGATATTGATTATATTAATGAAAATTGGGAAATATTGGATACAGCAGAGTAATGAATTCAAACCATCAATTGAAAAGGCTCCTAAATTAGAATTGAAGGAATTATCCTCTCTTTTATAATATGCCTTTTTAGGGAATTCATTAACTTTACCTGTTATTATATCTTCTGAATTAACTACAGAATAAGAGATGAAATTGATTGAAGTGTTAAAAGTGTATACAGAAGCTTTCCAATGGACAATAACAGATATTAAAGGAATTAGCCCATCAACATGTATGCACAGAATATTATTGGAAGATGACAGTAAACCCAGTATTGAACCTCAAAGGAGATTAAACCCAGTTATGAAAGATGTTGTTAAGAAAGAAATGTTGAAATGGTTGGATGCTGAAATTATTTATCCAATATCTGATAGTCCTAGGGTTAGTCCCATTCATTGCATTCCAAAGAAAGTAGGAGTGACTATTGTTGAAAATGAAAATAATGAATTAACTCCAGCAAGACAAGTGACTGGTTGGCGAATCTGTATTGATTATAGAAAACTAAATGCTGCCACCAGAGAAGATCATTTTCCTCTTCCATTCTTAGATCAAATCCTGAATAGATTAGCAGGGCATTCATATTTTTTCTTTTTGGATGGATATTCTGGTTATCATCAAATACCTATAACTCCTGAGGATCAAGAAAAGACAACGTTTACAAGTCCTTATGGAACATTTGCTTTTCGACGAATGCCTTTTGGGTTATGTAATGCACCTGCTACTTTTCAAAGGTGTATGATGGCTATCTTTTCTGACTTAATTGAAAAAGGAATTGAAATTTTTATGGATGATTTTTCTGTATTTGGAACTTCTTTTGATTCTTTCTTACATAATTTGACTAAAGTATTAAAGTGATGTCAAGAAACTAATTTAGTTATTGTTGACCTCATTTTTGGTGAGGACTGATTTCTCTCCTTAGTAGTTAGGATCTAGCCATATGTTTTCCCTTCGACAATCCTAGAGGAGTAGAAATGGGACCCACCACTTAGAAATTCAAACACTTCTTGACTCCCTTCAAACCCCACAATTTTGAGACTGTAAACCTCCAGGTCACTTGGAGGGTTGAAATCAATATGTGGAGGTTTAAAAGATGAGTTTCCTATAGGATTCTTTGGCCTTAGGAGCGCCCTGGGTGGCCTGGTCTTGGTGAGGGCAAGCTTGCACACACCACACTCTCACACACATTTTAAATCCTAAAACCACACTCTCACCCAACTCAACTCCCTGACTCATGTAGGTAACTCATATGGATGGACCTTAACCCCTAAGCCCTTGGCTAAGAGGGTTAGGAACAACATATTGAGTGCCTAAAATGAGTCCTCTCATGGCTCTTTTGAGCTTAATATGACTTCATGGCTCAACCAAAATGGCCCCATTTTACTCACACTTAATTAATCTTCATTTTCCCCAAATTTCAATTTTTGACCCCCGAGGACCTAAACCTACCACCTCTACGGCCAAACAAGGTGATGAAAATAACCTTACCAAAACTCTGCCAAAATTGCTCCAAACTCTTCTCCTAACCTAGAGTAGTTGATCCCCAACTAAATATAGCCCTGAAACCCCCTCTGTGAGTTCAATTTCTGAGCTCAATTATCAGCCTAAAAATAGTCCACTTCACCACAGTGAGCCAATCCTCAAATTGATTGACTCTACACCTTCACCAGGCTAAGAGAAGAAGTTCCCCAGTGAAAGCCCCCTCAACCTGCCAGCTATTCTTCTTGTCGGCCAAGCTTTGAAATAGGACTTGGTCACTTTCATACTTAGGCATTTCACCACAGCTCCAGGCTTCATCCCTAGCTTCCCTGGACTCCAACGAACGTGCCAACCCCCTCTGATTGAAGCTTCACTTCTCAGAGCCAAGGTATTGAACTCCTCCTTCCTCAGAGCTTCTTTCGATTCTCCATTTTGTTTGAGTCGATTTCAATGCATGTTAGTAGTATAGATGGGTTCGTCTTGTCGAGACGAGTTCAAAGAGCCCAAGATCATGAAATTTGGTGGAGTATTGAGTAAGATCTTAAGGTAGAAGGTGGACGGCTCTCGGGGCGCACCGGTCGTAGACGATGACCGCCATCGAATCGAGCGTGTATCGGATGGACGGCTAGGATCACGCTGGATGAGAGCTGGGAACGAAACCGCATGCCGCGTGGCAACATGTCAGATGGCGACATCAAATGGCAGAGCGACGCGTGTGCTTTCGACCCGGACCAGGATGACGCGGCGCTGACTGGTTTAAGTAGATAAATAAGATTTTTCTGAATTTATTAAATACCCATAACTTTGAAAACTTATATCTTTGCATAGAAAAATCATAAAAATAAAATAAAAATACCCTCTTGCTCACTGAACAGAGGAGAATAATGTGAAAAAAGAATTAAGTTGTTTTGTTAAGTATTTTATTTTTAATTAATTGAATAGTGTTTTAAGTATTTTAATTCTCCATTCATGCATATAATTCACAATGGCACGAGATCATACTATTGTAGCCTCTGTCCTTGGGAACATTCCCTGAATTTTCCAAGACTAGAGGCCATTTCTGCGACAAGTTATTTATTTCCAATTTTATGTCTCTGTTTTGGGATTTTAATTCCAATAATTTGCATGTTGCTTAGAAAATTCTAGGAAAATTAGGGGAAGTATCTTAGGACCAGAGGACCCTAGGAAAATTATGGTTTGATTTAATTCCTTAAGAATAACCTTAATTGGCCTAAACACTTAAAAATAAATTTTAACTAATTAGGAATAACCACAAATCAAAATTACTTAAAAACAATTCTCCACTATCACGTAGAATGTAGAGAACCTCACATAAAAATTTCAAGTCAATTGGAGATAATTTAGCCCATTAAATGAATTAATTAAGTGACATAGCCATTTTAAAAATTAAAAATTCATAAAACCAAAAATACACTTTAAAAATTCACCAAATTAGTTTTGTGGGCTCTCTGATATCAGAAGATTCTAACAAAATTTAAATTGGAATTTTCTAAAAATTTTCATTTTTACCATATTTTAAAAATTTTATTAATAAAAAAATAAAAAAAAATTGTAAAAATATTAAAATTCATAAAAATATCATATTTGGTCCCCTAATCACTTAGGAACCAACAAAATATTTTTCCCAAGTCTCTAGGATATGATATTAAATTTTAAAGGCTTAAGACAATTTTTAATATTAAAAAATGGATTTTCCAACTGTTTCACCATATTAATTCTAATAAATCAGAGAAAAATCAGAAAAATATAGAATTTGTTTCTCTGGACTCCTTGAGATCAGAGGGACTTAAGAAAAATATAAAATCCATTTTTAAACTTGAATTTTTTTATAATTAATTAATACCTCAAAAATCAAAATAATTTTAGTAAATAAATTATAATTCAAAAAATCACCAAAATTTGTCCAAGTGGTCCTCTGGTTAGTAGGAACATCCCATAATTTTTTAAGGATAGAAACTTTAGCTTGGTCATGTTGTTGAATTTTTATTGAAAACCCTTATTTTCCCACAAAAATAATTATATAAATTAAATTAAAAATAGAAAAATTACATTTTCTCCTCTAATGTCTTAAATGACATGTGAGTGAAGTAACATAAAAATTTCATGTTCATTTGAGCTCAATTTAGTGAGTTATGAAATGAATAAGTCCAAAGAGGCATAATGGTAATTAAAGAATTTTAACCATAACTAAAATTTAGGCTAAATCAAAGGGCGGGATAAAATATCTGATCTTAAATTCTTATTAGATGATTGATACTAAGGTAGTTAAGGGGTAGAAACCCATTAATCACTTTTAATAAATCAAAATGAAACCTTAATTAATTAAATAATTTAAATTTTAGAAGGATAATTAAGAATTTGGATCGTTAAAATGGAGATATAATTTGGGAAGGTTGCAATCATTTAATCTAAAACCCCTAAATGAATCACTCCAATAATACTCAAATCTTAATCAATTTTAAAAACATGATGATCAAAATTAATAATTAAAAGAAAAAATAACTTGCTAAATAAATTAAAACTTAAAACATTAAATGATTTAACAATTAAATTAAATAAATTAAAATTAATTTGAAATTAATTGAAAATTAAATTGAAACAAACTCAAGGTGTTAAAAATTAATTTAAAATTGTTTAAGACTTAAATCAACAAAAAAAATTTAAAACATCAAAGATCAACCTAGACTAATTCGTGATTAAAACATCATAAATTAAATAATTTTAAAACATTAAAATTAACCTAAAACATTAAGATTATTTAAAATATAAAGATTTAATTAAATCAAAACAACTGGAATACTATTCTAACTTAAAACGATTTAAAACACCTAAAAAGACCAATTAAATCTTTATAATTAAATCAAAACCACTTTAAATCTCTAACTCAAATTTCAATTAAGAATGGTTAAATTCTTTAATAAATTGATCTGCCCCTAAAGACTTTCATTATTATAACTCTCAAATAAAGTATCAAATGAAACGTCACTTCACTCATCGGATAATCAAATATCCAAGTCCACTGAGCAAGAGATAAAATTTAACTAAAATTTTTGGATGATTAATTCACCTGTACAATGAAATTCATTTGGACTCAAAATAATCTCAAAAGTATTAAAGGGATGCTTAGGACTCGTCTTAAACACTTTCTCAACATGATGGGATGTTTTAGAAGAACAATTGAACTTAATTATTCTCTGGTGAAGAAAATCATCCATAAAACCCAAGAACCTAGACATCATAGGAATTGACTAGCAATAGGATTAGGATTTTGGAAGACAACCAAAACCTTCCCTTAGCTTTACTTAGGTACTTGTTGAAAATATTTAAATACCCTGACATGTGTTTTAAGTGCAACTTGGAATGACGGGAAGACCCTCCTGGTACACTTTTACTTTAATACAATTTATTTACTTGCACTGTATTTTACTTTTCTTGCATGTTAAACAAGTATGTCACCCTGCATGAAAACTGAAACTTTTAGGATAGCCACAAAATTGAAACCCAAAACTAAATTAAAAGTCACACAAGATAAAATTCACTTCCACAACATTTAAAATATAAAACAATTCAAAATTTAATCACAAACAGAACAACAAAACCATAACTACAACTAAATTAAAACGTCTTGTTGGATGATCGGGAATACCTCGGATGATGTAACCTACGTGTTGCTAACAGAATTTCTCACGGTTTAAATGAAAGTGTGGAACTCATTTAGTTGAGTTTAGCAATTTCATTTGGACTAAGTGAATCCGATAAAAATAATAGTGCCGGAATGATGGAACCGTGGGATTTTAACCGGTGTTGTTATAACCAACTTTAAGATTCCCCTAACAAAATGTTAAAACACCTTAACATTAAGACTTCTAAACTAGAACACTTCTCTCATCTCTTGATTGTCACTGTCTAAAACTAAACCTCTACAATAACAAGGAGCTTGGAGCACAGTGGACAGCACGACCATCTTCATCAGCAAAAAACCTGTGTCTACTTCAGCAAAACTTTTCCTAGAATTAAATAACAAAGCCATAGGATTTCGAGGTAGTCTGCTTAGTGCAAAATAAATCCTCAACTTTTCGTCAGGCATTTGCATAACCATGTTATGCGAATTAGGCCCTAACTGGTCTTAGGATTCCGAGGTAGTTGTTTGGAATAACATAAACCCTCCCATTTTCCAGGCTATTTGTATGATCATGTCATACGAATATAAGTCCTAAATTAACTAAAATTGGCAGGATTACAACATTAAATAAATTCTCAAATTGAAGTCAAACAATAGGATAGTTTGGGAAGTTGCCAAGATTCTTCTTGGATCCTCAGCTTCTCCTACCTCTCTTCCTTTGGACTCCTGAAATTAACTGTTCTAAATTTGAGCTAATCCATTTTGAAATTCCAAAATTCAATCCTTTAAAAACCTTAAACTTTGAAATTCTTGAGAGCAAAACCACTGATCATTATCGAGATTTTTCTTAAATTATTCCCGTCATTTAAGATGTAATTAACTATATGGGCTTTCCCTTATAAGGAATTTTAAGAACCCCGGTAATATAAACCCTACTTAATTTCTTTATATTAAGAAGGAGAACTTGTCGGCTTATAAAATTGGTTCGCAGACCAAACGAAAGTCACAAATCTTCTAGTTTATTTAATCGAGCCCCATCATCAAGAAGTGTGTCTATTCTTCAGGATAAATACACAGTTTGTGGTGTGGTGCTTGTTTATATAAACTATTTGGGATGTGAGATCGGTTTGATTTTCATATCTTAAAATTTTTAAACTTAAAAATTATTTTCCAAATCAAATGCTACTTTCTAAATTATATATATATATTTAAATTAAATTTAAAATTTAAAATTTGCTGACAATTTCTGTAAGCAACCCTTTTTCAAAATACAACACACACAACCTAAAAATCTGCCGACAATTTCTGGCGACTTCGCTGGGGACTACTTCCTCTCTCCATTCTGATCAGAGGGTTTTGCTTTTATAAATTGGTAGAAAGTCCATGTCTCTAGTGGACCAAGCTACCATTCTTCCGTTGAAATACCACGTTCATTTCTGTCTTAAACGGGTATAGTTAACTCTCTTGGATTTTGGAGCCATTATTTAGACACCCCTAAACAGAGAGGTTTCGGAATTCTTTTACCTCTTTGAGGTGGGGTGGACCCCCAATAGGTGTTAGCATAGGAGCGGTTCCTCAGATCGAGAAGTCTTGTGAGACTCTCCCTTCCTTTCTAATTTCTGGATTGGGTCCCGTACCTTTCCTTTAACCTCTCCCTTTTTAATTTTTTTTGTTCCTAAGGAACAAAACTTCTAGTAAACAAACTCTTTAATAAATGAACTTTATGTTAAACCATAAATACATAAATAAAACAAAATCCAAAAATATCTTGTAAATAAAATTAAAAAAAAACAAAAAGAGAAATGGAGATGTGCTCGGAGTCTTTTAAAGAATTTCTCTCTTTTTTCGTCTCGACGAAAGGAAGCATAAATCGGAAATGACACTTAGAATCTACCCTGCAAAAAATGTTTGCACCAAAGCTGATTTTCTCCTTCACCAACGAGATAGACTTAGCTCTTTACAAGGAAGAGCTGCCTAATGATGTAGTCATTTGCTTTGGACAAGGGTTCGACAATATGGACATTAAGTTCGCCGATGTTACTCTTTTCGCACTAATGAACAAAGTACCAAAAACTGAGGAGCCCATAATTGAGTTTAACCTGAAATCGACTCAAGAGTTTCCTCCCTTGCAAAGGGTTCCAACTGAAAGAAACATTGCTGTTTGTAGGAGGACTGTTATCTCTACCCCCACCGGTCTGGTCATCTCTGCACCGATCTCAGCTCCTGCCAAACTGAAAGGAAAAGAAGTCCAAGTCGGTGACGAGCCTGTTACTGTGGAGGGTTCAGATTTTGCTACAATACCGTCTGTCTTTAAGATAGAGTCCAGTTCGAGAGTTACACCCTTAACCCAGACTCAAAGAACAAATAGGAGCAGAAAGATTGCTAGGATCAATAAAACCAAAGCTGCTGAAGTTGCTTTTCTGGAAGAGATTCCTGAGGAAGAATAAGAACTGCCTGAGATTTCACCGCTGTTGGGAGGAAGTAGATTCCACCCTCTCTTTGCTCCATCGGATGAAGAAAATGTCTGGAGGATCACCGCTACATTACCGCAACCTGCTTACTATAGTGACTGTAAAAGGAAGAGTTACAAGACTACACCGTTTACCCGACTGCGAGCCGTAGTAGAGAAACAAGCTAAAAAAGAAGGGTCCCCCATGACCCGACCGCCGCGCTTAACGCAGTAATGTTTGCTTTCAAAAAAAAGCTTTGACTCGATTTATAAATAGCGGCTAGTGTATAAAATTAATATTATATAAGTAATATTTTTACACACTAGGGGTAATACGCAAGTATACGTATCATTTCAAGTAATATATTGCATTTAAACAAAAACCCCAGTATCGATCCCACAGGGAAGATTTATAGAAATAAATTTTCTATAAAGCGAAAGAGAAATATAATAGTAAAAATATTTTTATTTTGATTATAAATTACTATTAATTTAGTAGATGAAATTTAAAGAAAACAATAATAAGAAAATGATTTTATAAACTCTATATAAAATAAACAACTTTCTTTCCTTCAATTAATCTAAGATTTTTAAGATAATTTAATATTTGTTGGAGAATTTAATTTACGGTATTGTGCCAAATAGAAGCACTCCTATTCTTTACCCTTTGATCCGAGTGCAAAGAACATTGACTAATTTGACGAATAGGTCCGGATGTATTGTTAGTAGAATGGGTTAATCTAGGCTCACACTTTTAGATGTCCAAGGGTGGCTATGGTCGGCCCTACTAGTGACCCTTTCCTAGTCTATAAATCAAATTATAAGAATTTAGTCTATCACTCTGAAAACTTATCAATTCTACGCCCTTTAAATATTATCTTCCTATTTATTTGCACTTCACCATGAATAACCCGCACATGGCCTTCGACTACTCAAGGATTCATGTGACATTTACAAGTTAAGAGTTCTTCTCCTACAAGGTTTTAAACTCTTCAACAGGTTTTAACAATTCAAACGACCAATTTAAAATGTAAAGTAAGATCAGGTATTAATGTCATCACAATGTTTTGAAAATATTTTGAATTTTAATTCTCCATCGAATCTTATATTATCTTATCTATCTCTTCATAATTGAAGTATGAAAGTAACTAACTACTCAGAACACATTGAAAATAAATAACAAAACATGATAATTAAACTTTGAATCAAATGTAAAAATATACTTATCTCAAATATTTCTTCTATAGATCTTCTGATTCCTACTGACTCCACAGTGTAAAGAACTTCAGATGCAATAACTTGAAAATAAACTCACTAAACTAAACAAAAGTGGCCCTAAATTTCTCTCTCTAATTCTCTCTCTAAGGATGAGAGATCTTAAAGTAGATAAGAGAAACGGGTACAATGGGAGGGGCACATTTTCTGAAGAATTGGACCTCTATTTATAGGCTTCAAGAGTTGCCTTGAGGCACCTCTTCAAAACATGTCCACATTCAATGAATCTTTGAGAAGGTCGGTCTGGCGTCTAGGCGCTGGAATCTGGCGCCTAGGCGCTGGACACCGCGTCTAGTTCTTTGTACCTCTTCACTTTGGCTTGCACCTCTTCACGATAAAAACCGTTTTGAAGCGTCCAAATGCAATGTATCACATGTCCTTTTATCAAGTAACAACTGCCAGCCTTCTAGAATGTCCAATAACCGCTCATTCCGTCAAAATAACTTATCAAACGTTGTCAAAAACTTGACAGTTTTCGCATCGAGTCTGGCGCTTAGGCGCCAGTTTCTGGCGCCTATGCGGCATGCCATATTTTTTTTAAACTTTTGGTATTTTGCTCCATTTTTGCTCCTTTTTCCTTCTTAGATCTTTTTACATTACCTACATCCAAAAATACAAAAATACCTTTCATTAAAACATAATATCCTTAGAAATTGATAAAAATCAAGGCATCAAAATATGTATTTTTCTTCATGGATCAAAATCCCCCAAACTTAAATGTTACTTGTCCTCAAGTAACTCTTTTTACTATATAAAAAATAACTTTTGGAAATAAAAGATAAATATTTAAGATTCCTTATAATTTTTGATTTTATAAAGACTTTAGTAAATTATTAACCCAATTTCACTAACTAGGTTTAATTTTAAGAATTTAAAGAATATTTAACTACCAAATCATAAGATTTCAATCTTTTCATTCATTTTGAAAATAATAGAAGTCTATTATATTAAGCTTTCATAGATTATTTACATGAAAAAGATCTTCTTGAAAAATCTTTTCTAAATAAATACTTATGCATAAAAATTAAGTAAAGTATGTAATTAGTTTTCTTCCTATAAGATAATTCAAGTGAAGCCAATTTTTGATTAGGCATTTCCTCAAGCTTCTCCTCTCTATCTTTTCTCTCTTTTATATATATATATATATATATATATATATATATATATATATATATATATATATATATATAGGATTACTATATCTGGATAGCCTCGTTAATGGTTTTGAACTTCACTATCCTTAACTTATATTTTTAAAACTTATACATTTTCACTTAATTATTATAACATAAATAAAAATTCAAAAAGAATTCCAATCTTTTCTTTTTCAAGTGATAATTTTTTATTACTTAATATTTCTAAAATTCTATTATTTCTATCATGAATAGAAAAATTCTTTTTCTCATTCTTCTTTAAGTTAAATAATTCTATTCTTAAAATCAATCAAAGTTAGTAAAATTTTAGTTAATTTTACTAAATTGTTTATAATTTCAAAAATAAAAGTGATCTCAAATAAATTCTTCTTTCCTTAAGTTATGTTAAAAAGTTTCTATTTTAAGAAAGTATTAGCTCTTTAAGGACAAATAAAATTTAATTTTGAATGGATTTTCCCTTTCCCCAAACTTAAGTTTTGGTATACTATGATAATTTGAAAGTATGAGAGAAAGAAAATCATAAGTATTTTTAGTAAGTATGTAAAAAAAACAATCTTAAAAAGAAAAATTAACTTCTAAACATGCTTTTATGAATAATTAAGATAAAATTGAAGCATGTATATAGAAAGGTAAGCAGGCTAATTTTTTATTATACTAAATTTGAAACAGAATTAAAGCATAGCAAAATTACTAATTA
Organism: Papilionanthe hookeriana x Papilionanthe teres; assembly: GCA_022702705.1. Lineage (NCBI taxonomy): Eukaryota > Viridiplantae > Streptophyta > Magnoliopsida > Asparagales > Orchidaceae > Papilionanthe > Papilionanthe hookeriana x Papilionanthe teres. The sequence continues at coordinate 18,842,973 of CM040432.1, read as the reverse complement.
CTAAACAGAGTACTAAAACGAACATATAAATTAACTCTAACATCAGTCTCAACACAATATACTAAAAATATTTTAACCACATAATCCATCCACACAAGTACATAAACTAAACAACGCACATCAAAGATAAAACTAACAAACAATCCAAACAAAACAAACTAACAATAGAGTAGCACTACATAAAGATCTCTCTACTACTAATCACTAGATGTCGCCTCATCGTCATCATCATCACCAAAGGAAAACTGAACGTCCTTAGGATCAATAAATGGTGTAAAGCTAGGAAAAAAAAGGAAAACTAACATCACGTTCACCCTTCAGAAATCTGACTAGGGCTTCATCATACTCAGCATCATAATTACTCTTCCTCTGGGTATAATCAGATAAATGATCTAGTTTCTTGTCAATAGTATCTATCCTGCAGTGTGTTTGAAATAACTCCAGCTGCTGTTCTAAAAACTGATCATGCATTGATTCCCAGTAATCTGATGGTGGCTCAGCAGAAGTAGAGGGTCTAGAAGTAGAAGGTCTTCCTGAAGTATGTGCAGAAGTAGAAGGAGCGGTCGACCTCTTCCCTCGACGACGATCATAGATACTAACACTCTCCTACCCAATTGGCTTAGTAGACTTCAGCTTCTCCTCAGAAATATCGGTAGTGACTCCATCATTAACACACAGTGAATAGATCAAAGATGGAAATCCCAATCCAACAGAATTGCTGGATCTCGCAGTAGACTCCACAGAATCATAAATAATGCTTCCGACATCAATAGGCTTCCTCTACTGAATGTAGTAATTTAAGATCGCTCGATCTCTAGTCACTTCACTCAGGTGGTTAGAAGGTAACAATCTTGCAGAAATAAAGTAGTGCCATGCTTTAGATACTCCATTTAATTCAGAAGATTTGAAGTTTACCCTCTTTCCATTTCTGATCTTCCAAGATCCAGTACCATTAGTCAGATAAGCAATAATCATGTCCAAATCTCCCTCAGATGGTGATAATTCAGAATAATAGCACTCAATAGTCGGTGGCAGGCCATAGAATATGTTGATTCTTTCTGGAGTAAATCCTACTCTTATTCCTCTAACAAAGACTTCAGAATCTGCAGCATCCAGAAAATTTGCATAAAATTCTCAAACAATCGGGATAACAACAATAGCAGTGAAGTAACAAAATCGTTGCCAGTTGTGCGCAACGATAGTGTTTTCGATCATCTCCCCAGGATGATAAAAACTTCATTCCGAGATGAACTTTCTCGACGACACAAGTTCGTGGAAGCGAAAATGCGCAGCCGGAGTTGGAAATTTGTTGCTATCAAAGTTTTCTCGTCCTTTCCCACGTGAAAGGAAACAAGAACTAATTTAGGAATAAAAGGTTTAAACTCTTTTTAAGTTTATAAAACTTAAAATAAGTTTAAAAATCCAAATAAATAACTAAAAATTGAATATTTTTTCAAATTTTCGGTTCTCAGCATAACATAGGGAAATCTATGGTGAAAATCGAAAATAAATGGTTTAAAGTATAGATCTGACCATGAGAAGAAGAAATCGAGTGGTTTCGCGCTCAAATCCTTGATGTTTTGACCTCAAAATGGATCTAGATAATGTATTTTTGTGAAAATGGGGAAGAAGATGAAGCTTAGGCATCAAAAATGGCTTTTGGGGGTTTAAATGGTAATTTTCGGGTAGCAGGCCGAACTGGCACTTAGGCGCCAAATTCTGGCGCCTAGGCGCCGGACTAGCCTTTCTCAAAATTTTTTTTTTAAATTTATTTTTCCACCAAAATTCATAAATTCAATTTCCAATTACTCATATCATAAAAGGGCTTCAGTTTCTAACTTCCACAACATTTTTCAAAAAATTATAAAAATTAAATATTGAATCCACCAATCAAACATAAGGTTTTCAATCAAACTCACTAATTTCCATTTAAAATCTTCAATTTTGACTCAATACATTCCAGATAAGTACTACATTTGATTCAAGTTCCTAATACACACTCAATCATAACGAGTTCAAAGAAAATACAACAGACATTGAACATGAAAGCAAATATACTAACAAACACAATCGATTCTCTAAATCGATACAACGACTCAACAAACCATAATAACTATCTCTTTACCAGAATATTCTAATCTTCACAAGGGAAATTATGTATTCCACTTGGAAAGAATACTAACGCTTGCGGGAAATCCGTAGCCGTCTTTTCATCAATGCACTTGTTCTTCGCATACATTTCAACTTGAGCATCTTGATAAGCCGCAATATGATCAAATTGAAGTTTCATTTGCCATTCTAGATGTTCAACTTGATGAAACATCTCATTAAGTCGATCTTCAATCCTTTTAAAATCTTCTTCAAACTTATCTAAACGACTAGAAATTTTCTCTAAACTTACAGCGATGAAACCATTGACGTAAGGTTGAGGATCCCTTGAGACCTTGTCCCTAGCCTCTTCTCCATGATTTCTCCTTTCCATTTCTTTAAAAAATTTCTCAAATCTCTCAAGAATGAAATGTAAGAGACGTAATTTTGATTGTTTGATGGTTAGGAAAGAAGATGGGTAGATTTAAAGGGGAAAATTGTGTGAAAAACTGAAAATTTCAGTTTTTGCACGTCCCAGTAACCGTGGCGCTTAGGCGCCGAATCTGGCGCCTAGGCGCCGGACCTATTGATACATAGTTGATTCTGGCGCTTAGGTGCCGAATTCTGGCGCCTAGGCGCCGGAACTATGTTCAACTCCATTTCGCCTAATCGTCAAATTTTCAGAATTTCGTTCTCCAAGATAGGTGAGTTATACTGGTAAGAGTAATTTAAATTCGATAACTCACATTATAAACTATCATAATGAAGGTTAACTTGATCTCCTTTTTACTCATATTTAAAATAGAGTGATCCTATTTTTAAATCTTACATACCTCAAAATAATTTTCCGCCTAAGTCAACCAAGACTTATGAGCATCAAATTTTTCTAAAGTAATATAAAATTAATCAAGATCGAGGCATAACCTTACATTAAAACACAAAAACACAAGATAATTATGGGTTGCCTCCCACAAAGCGCTTGGTTTAACGTCGTCAGCCCTACTTAAGTAAATCTTTAATCAGGTTGACTCAATTCATAAGCCTCTTTATAAATCTTCTTAATATTTCCTAAATAAGGCTTCAATCTTAATCCATTTACTTTAAAAACTTTTCCAGTTTTGGGATCTTTAATATCCACAGCTCCATAATGGTATACTTTCTCAATAAAATAAGGTCCAATCCATTTAGATCTTAATTTTCTAGGAAAAAGTCTTAAACGAGAAATAAACAGTAAAAATTTTTGTCCACGCTCAAAAATTTTTCCTGAAATTTTTTTATCATGCAACATCTTCATTTTCTCTTTATAAATCCTCGCATTTTCATATGATTCGTTTCTAATTTCTTCCATCTCATTTAGTTGCAATAATCATTTTTCTCTTGCTTTATTCAAATTAAAATTAAACTCCTTTATCGCCCAATAAGCTTTATGTTCAAGTTCTACAGGTAAGTGACAATGTTTACCATAAATTAACCGGTAAGGTGACATTCCGATTGGTGTCTTATAAGCTGTTCTATAAGCCCATAATGTAGAATCAAGTCTATCAACCCAATCAGTTCTTTTAGGATTAATAGTCTTTTCTAAAATTCTTTTAATTTCACTATTTGATACTTTAGCCATTCCATTAGTTTGAGGGTGATAAGCAGTTGCAATTCTATGTTTGATTCCAAATTTTTGAAGTAATGATTGAATTCTTATATTCCTGAAATGACTTCCACCATCAGTGATAATTACCTTAGGCATTCCAAATCTTGAAAATATCATTTTCTTTATGAATTTTGAAACACTTTTGGAATCACAGTTTCGTAAAGCAACAGCTTCAATCCACCTTGAAACATAATCAACTGCTAATAAAATATAAATTTTTCCAGATGATGGAACAAATGGTCCCATAAAGTCTAATCCCCATATATAAAAAGTTTCAACTTCCAATATATAGTTTAACGGCATTTCATCTTTCCTAGATATATTTCCCATCCTTTGACATCGATCACATGTTTTCACATATTGTCTCATATCATTAAATAAGGTAGGCCAATAAAATTCAGAATTTAAAATTTTAAATGCAGTTTTATTTATGCCAAAGTGTCCTCCAAAATCAGAATCTTGACAATTTTGAATAATAGCAAATGTTTCCTCATAAGGTACACATCTTCGAATCATAGAATCTTTACCAATTTTAAATAAATGAGGTTCTTCCCAAATATAAGATTTAGCACCATATTTAAATTTCTTAATAAATTTGTTATCCAAGTCATAAGGTAAAATATTGCTAACTAAATAATTAACATTATCAGCATACCACGGTGCTTTGTATCTTTGAATAACATATAAAGATTCATCAGGGAATTTCTCATTTATATTTTTTTTCCGAAATAATATCATTTTTAATTCTAAACAAATGATCAACAATTTGGTTTTCAGTTCCTTTTATATCTACTATTTGAAAATCAAATTCTTGTAGAAGTAAAACCCATCTTATAAGTCTAGGTTTAGAATCCTTCTTAGATATTAGATATTTAATAGCAGAATGATCGAGTATGAACTATGCATTTAGTACCAAGAAGATAAGGTCTAAATTTATCAAAGGCATATACTATAGCTAGAAGCTCTTTCTCAGTGGTAGTGTAATTTCTTTGTGTTTCGGTGAGAGTTTTACTAGCATAATATACAACTTTGAAAACTTTCTCATATTTTTATCTTAATACAGCTCCAATTGCAAAATCACTTGCATCACACATTAATTCAAAAGATTTATTCCAGTCAGGTGCAACAATGATATGTATAGTTATTAATTTTTCTTTTAGAATATTAAAAGCATTAGTACATTCTTCGTTAAATTCAAATTGTGCATCTTTTTCTAATAAATGACAAAGAGGTTTAGCAATTTTAGAAAAATCTTTTATATATCTTCTATAAAATCCAGCATGAATTAGAAAATTTCTCACCTCAGTAACAATAGTAAGTGGTTGCAATTAAGCAATAATTTTCACTTTTGCTTGATCTACTGCCATCCCTTTTCGTGATACTTTGTGTCCAAGTACAATGCCTTCTGTGACCATGAATTGACATTTTTCCCAGTTAAGAAATAAATTTGTTTCTTCGTATCTTTTCAGAACTTTGGCTATGTTTTCCAAACAAGATTCAAAAGAGGTTCCAAAGACTGAAAAATCGTCCATGAATATTTCAATTCCTTTGTCAATCAAATAACAAAATATTGACATTATACATCTTTAAAAAGTTGCAGGTGCATTACATAAGCCAAAAGACATTCTTCTAAAAGCAAATGTTCCATAAGGACCTGTAAATGATGTATTTTCTTGGTCCTCAGGAGCAATAAGTAATTGATGATAACTAGAATATCCATCCAGAAAACAGAAATATGAGTGTCCACCTAATTTATCGAGAATTCGATCAAAGAAAGGAAAGGGGAATGTTCCTTTCTAGTGGCTTTATTTAGTTTCCTATAGTCAATACAAATTTGTCATCCAGTAGCTTGTCATGTAGGAATAAGTTCATTTTTATCATTAACAATGACAGTTACTCCTCCTTTCTTCGGAACACAATGAATAAGACTTACCCATTGACTATCCGAAATAGGATAAATAATACCAGCATCTAACCACTTAATAATTTCTTTTTTAACAACCTCTTTCATAATAGGATTTAATCTTCTTTACGATTCTATAGTAGGTTTAAAATTTTCTTCCATTAAAATTCTATGCATGTAAATGGAAGGGCTTATTCCTTTTATATCAGCAATAATCCAACCAAAAGCTTTCTTATAATTCTTTAACACACCTAGTAATTTTTCTTCTTGATCTTTACTCAGTTCAGAAGAAATAATAACAGGTAAAGTTAACGAATTTCCAAGAAAAGCATGTTTTAAATGGGAAGGTAACATTTTTAATTCTAGTTCAGGTGCTTTTTTAATTGAGGGTAAAAGTATTTCATTTTGAGTTATGTCTAAAGTTTCCCAATTATCTTTAATAAAATGAGTCTCTTCTTCTTCTACTACTTTATCTTCATTAGTTACAAATTCAAATTTTTCTTCAGAAATAACTTTACATTTTTCTTGATAATGCTTTTAAATTAAATAATCAATTATATCCGTTCGATAACATTTCTCTTTATCAGGGTACTTCAATGATTTAAGAACATTGAATTTAATTTGTTGATCATTGACTCTCATGGTTAATTCTCCTTTTTGCACCTCAATCATAGGTCGTCCGGTAGCTAGAAAAGGTCTTCCTAAAATAATAGGTATCTCTTTATCTTCTTCCATATCAAGTACTATGAAATCTACAGGGAACATAAATTTATCCACTTTAACAAGGACATCCTCTATAACTCCTTTAGGATAAGTGATAGATCTATCAGCTAACTGAAGAGTTACAGTGGTGGGAGTAATATCTCTTAAATCCAATCTTCGATAGATAGAAAATTACATGGGATTAATACTTGCTCCTAAATCACATAAAGCTTTTCCGCAAAATTTTTCTCCAATAGCACAGGGTATAGTGAAACTTCCAGGATCCTTAAGCTTTTCCGGTAATTTCTTTTGAATTATTGCACTGCATTCTTCACTTAATGCAATAGTTTCAAAAGCTTCAAATTTTCATTTTTTGCTTAAAATATCCTTCATAAATTTTGGGTAAGTTGGCATTTGTTCCAAAGCTTCAGCAAAAGGTATGTTAATAGTAAGTTTCTTAAAAATTTCAAAGAACTTAGAAAATTGATGATCAAGTTTTTACTGTTTTAGTCTTTTAGGAAAAGGTGGTGGTGGTTTTTCAACTTCCACATTAACAGGTGTACAGTCTGATCTTGACTAGGAGAGAGAGTTTCTTTAGGTTTTTCAATCTCTTCATCCTCAATCTCTTTTTCAATTTCATTCTACAATCTTTCTTTTAATTCCTTTCCACTTCTAAGTTGCACAGCTTTAACTTGTTCATGTTCTTTTCCAGAATCCTTAGGATTGATTTCAACATTACTAGGAAGTGTTCCTACAGGTCTGTTATTAATTAAAGTAGCAATTTGCCCCATTTGATTTTCAATAGTACGAATAGCAGTATTTTAATTTTGTAATTGATTATTCATTTGCATAATTAATTCTTCTATTGATAACTTTTTGTGTTGATTATTAAATCCAGGAGGTTTATAACTTGATTATTCCAATTTCCAGTGGGATGAGATTGATTATTAGCCCATTGTTGTTGTGAATTATTCCAGTTAAAGTTAGGATGATTTTTCCACCCAGGATTATAATAATTTGAATAAGGATTATTTTTACTTGCAATAGCTTGTAAAGTTCAATAGTTTGAGGATCTTTAATATTAGCAGAATTATTATGCAAAATATTAATTGTAAAATTATCTAATTTCTTAGATATTGCTGCAACTTGTGAAGCTAAGATAGAAAAAGCTTAATTATCTTAAATACTAGCCATCTTTTTAGGGTTAATCCTTTCAGAAGGCCATTGCAAATTGTTATTAGCCATTTCTTTAATTAAAGTGTAAGCTTCTTCAAATTATTTAGACATTAAAGAACCTCCAGCAGTAGCATCAATAATTGATTTTAAAGATCCAATTAATCTATTATAAAATGTTTGAATAATCAACCAATCAGGTAAAGCATATTGAGGACATTTTCTTAATAGTTCCTTAAATCTTTTCCAAGTTTCATATATTGTCTCCCCATCAAATTGACTAAACGAAGTAATATCATTTCTTAATTTAGCAGTTTTAGAAGGAGGAAAATATTTAAGGAATTTTTGTGCCAATTCAGCCCATGTTTTAATAGAACCAATCGCTAATGAGTTTAACCACATCTTTGCTTTATCTCTTAAAGAAAAAGGAAAGAGTCTAAGTCTAATAGCATTATCAGAAACATTGTTATATTTAAAGGTAGCACAAAGTTCTAAAAAACTAACAAGATGTAAATTTGGATCCTCATTTAGTGATCCACCAAATTGATTGTTTTGCTTCATTTGAATAATAGACGGTTTAAGTTCAAAAGAACTAGCATCTACAGTGGGTATTTGAATACTACTATGAAGTTCATCAAATGTAGTGTTAGCATAATCCCTTAATGGTTTATAAACATTTTGATCATTAAGTTCAATCGATTTTGTAAAGTAGCCATTTCTTAAAATTTTTGAATTTGTTTTCCCTTTTTAATTTTTCTAATTGTTCCTTCCAATTCAGAATCTAAAGGTATTAATCCTTCAGAACTAAATCTTCACATAAAATAAGGAATAAAATATATATCTTTTCCTTTTTTTAAGAAAATTTATAATATTCTATTTCTTTCTTCCTTTGATTTCTTCCCCGGCAACGGCGCCAAAAACTGGACCCGACCTCTGCGCTTAACGCAGTAATGTTTGCTTTCAAAAGAAAGCTTTGACTCGATTTATAAATAGCGGCTAGTGTATAAAATTAATATTATATAAGTAATATTTTTGCACACTAGGGGTACTACGCAAGTATACGTATCATTTCAAGTAATATAGGGTTTTTAAACAAAGACCCCAGTATCGATTCCAGAGGGAAGATTTATAAAAATAAATTTTTTATAAAGCGAAAGAGAAATATAATAGTAAAAATATTTTTATTTTGATTATAAATTACTATGAATTTACTAGATGCAATTTAAAGAAAAAAAAAATGATTTTATAAAGTCTATATAAAATAAACAACATTTTTCCTTCAATTAATCTAAGATTTTTAAGATAATTTAATATTCGTTGGAGAATTTAATTTACGGTATTGTGCTAAATAGAAGCATTCCTATTCTTTACCCTTTGATCCAGGTGCAAAGAACATTGACTAATTTACAGAATAGGTCCGGATGTATTGTTACTAGAATGGGTTAATCTAGGCTCATACTTCTAGATGTCCAAGGGTGGCTATGGTCGGCCCTACTAGTGACCCTTTCCTAGTCTATAATTAAAAGAATTTAGTCTGTCACTCTAAAAACATATCAATTCTACACCCTTTAAATATTCTCTTCCTATTTATTTGCACTTCACCATGAATAGCCCGCACATGGCCTTTGACTACTGAAGAATTCATGTGACATTTACAAGTTAAGAGTTCTTCTCCTACAAGGTTTTAAACTCTTCCACGGCTTTTAGCAATTCAAACGACCAATTTAAAAAGTAAAGTAAGATCAGGTATTAATGTCATCACATTGTTTTGAAAATATTTTGAATTTTAATTCTCCATCGAATCTTATATTATCTTATCTATCTCTTCATAATTGAAGTAAGAAAGTAACTAACTACTCAGAACACATTGAAAATAAATAACAAAACATGATAATTAAACTTTGAATCAAATGTAAAAATATACTTATCTCAAATATTACTTCTACAGATCTTCTGATTCATACTGACTCCACAGTGTAATGAACTCCAGATGCAATAACTTGAAAATAAACTCACTAAACTAAACAAAAGTGACCTTAAATTTCTCTCTCTAACTCTCTCTCTAACGATGAGAGATCTTAAAGTAGATAAGAGAAAGGGGTACAATGGGAGGGGCACATTTTATGAAGAATTGGACCTATATTTATAGGCTTCAAGAGTTGCCTTGAGGCACCTCTTCAAAACATGTCCACATTCAATGGATCTTCTAGAAGGTCAGTCTGGCGCCTAGGCGCCAGACACCGCGTCCAGTTCTTCGCACCTCTTCACTTTGGCTCGGACCTCTTCACGTTTAAAACCGTTTTGGAGCGTCCAAATGCAATGTATCACATGTCCTATTATCAAGGAACAACTGTCAGCCTTCTAGAATTTCCAATAACTGCTCACTTCGTCAAAATAACTGATCAAACATTGTCAAAAACTTGACAGTTTTCATATCGAGTCTGGCTCCTAGGCACCAGGCCATATTTTTTTTAAACTTTTGGTATTTTGCTCCATTTTTGCTCCTTTTTGCTCCTTTTTCCTTCTTAGACGTTTTTACATTACCTACATCCAAAAATACAAAAAATACCTTTCATTAAAGCATAATATCCTTAGAAATTGATAAAAATCAAGGCATAAAAATATGTATTTTTCTTCATGGATCACCCCGTATCAGAGATCCTAAGAAGGATGGGACAAGTGCCAGTCAAATCTCGCCTCGGACCGCGAGTAGACCCCGTTACTGCTCCAGAGAAGCCAAGGAAGAAAGTGCGAGCTAGTGAAAGAAGTTCGCCTGTTGTCGTATCAGGTCACCATATTAGGGAGGACACCACCTACCAGCGTACAGTCAATAGACCATCTGGTCCTAGGCCTTCTACTGCAAGAAGGATGGTGTGGCAACCTATTATTGCTGAACCGACATCGACACAATGTTCTGGAAAGACGAGTCTCATCAGAAAACCTTAATCTGAAGAAAATGCAACTGCATTAAAGGAAACTCTTGATAAAGAAGTTCAATAGTGATCACATGACAACCACAAAACCATTTGGAAGAGACCACTTGAGGATGTTATAGGAAAGCTAAGAACGGACATCCGATGGTTGGCAAGGGAAAGAGGAGAGGAATTGAGAAATGAAGTGGATTCATTAGAATTCATGGATGAAGGATGTGCTGAGATCAATATGGTCGAGACCCGAGCATCGTCAGCATTGTAGGGGGCTCTGTCAGCCTCAGAAAGAGATTTACCAGAAGTAGTGATAGCGCGTCTTCAAGAAAAAGATGATACAATTTTTCAGATGGCAAAGAGGATGGAAGAGATGACAGCCGCCTTAGCCGCTCTCCAGAGTCAGCTTCAACCTCAAAAGGAAACACCTCCAGAGATCATTCACATCGTAGATGGAGGGAAAGAGATTACGTCCGTCAATGGAGATGAACAACCAAAGAAGGATTTTGCACAGAGCATGATTCCCGAGAAGGATATCAAAAACATGGTAGAAGAACAGGTGCGAGAAGCCTTAGCCCAGTCTAAGAGTGGAGCATTTATTCAGATGGATAGACCTTACCCTGAAGAATTTGATGTCGTCTAATACCCGAAGAGCTTCGTACCACCTTTGTTCAAGACTTTTGATGGTACGGGAAACCCCCGGCAACATGTCGCACATTTTCGTGCTAGTTTCTACAATGCCGGTGGGAGCGATGCCTTACTCTTTCGTCAGTTCGTTAGCAGTTTGTCAGGGATTTCCTTTGACTGGTATATAGAATTGCCGAACGGTTCCGTTAAGACCTTTTTCAGAATTGAAAAACCTTTTCGTTAAGCGCTTTTCTAGGGCTCGGCACCACATCACTATCAGTGAACTAGTAGTGGAGCAACAGAAACCGAATGAAACTTTAGTGGATTACATACTTCGATGGAGGAACTTAAGCATGAAGTGTGAACCTCAGCTTCAGGAATAGTATGCGGTCAGTATCCTACTAAAGTGTATCCATGGCCCGATAGCACTTCTCCTCAAAGGATTCACAATTAAAACTTTCGAGAAGTTTCTTACCAAGGCCGGGAGCTTGCAGGAGGAGGCAAAACAACTGAGTTTCATTGACAAGACCGATAAGAAGAAGCCCGTAAAGGCATTTGAAAAGAAATTTGGGATCGTCACGACAATAGGCAAAGGTAAGCAACCAATGCAAATACAGCCAGAGCGGCCATAACCTAGTTATCAACCACCGCAACGCATTTATCAGCATCCTCAATAGAACTATCAACAGCCTTGACCGAGCTATCAATCATGGCAGCATGATCAGCCGCCGCTGATCTATAAAAAAATACCTATTTCTTTATGTCTTAATTCTTATGAATTTCTAAGGATATTATGCTTTAATGAAATGTATTTTTTATATTTTTGGAAGTAGGTAATGAAAAAGGTCTAAGAAGGAAAAAAGGAGCAAAAAGGAGAAAAAATGGAGCAAAATACCAAAAGTATAAAAAATATGGCCTGGCACCTAGGCGCCAGAAACTGGCGCCTAGGCCCCAGAAACTGGCGCCTAAGCACCAGACTCGATACGAAAACTGTCAAGTTTTTGACAACGTTTGATCAGTTATTTTGACGGAGTGAGCGGTTATTGGACATTCTAGAAGGCTGGCAGTTGTTCCTTAATAATAGGACATGTGATACATTGCATTTGGATGCTCCAAAACGGTTTTAATCACGAAGAGGTGCGAGCCAAAGTGAAGAGGTGCGAAGAACTGGACCCGGTGTCCGACGCCTAGGCGCCAGATTCCGGCGCCTAGGCGCCAGACCGACCTTCTAGAAGATTCATTGAATGTGGACATGTTTTGAAGAGGTGCCTCAAGGCAACTCTTGGAGCCTATAAATCGAGGTCCAATTCTTCGTAAAACGTGCCCCTCCCATCGTACCCCTTTCTCTTTTCTACTTTAAGATCTCTCATCCTTAGAGAGAGAATTAGAGAGAGAAATTTATAGCCACTTTTGTTTAGTTTAGTGAGTTTATTTTCAAGTTATTGCATCTGGAGTTCATTACACTGTGGAGTCATTAGGAATCAGAAGATCTGTAGAAGAAATATTTGAGATAAGTATATTTTATATTTGATTCAAAGTTTAATTATCATGTTTTGTTATTTATTTTCATTGTGTTCTGAGTAGTTAGTTACTTTCTTACTTCAATTATGAAGAGATATATAAGATAATATAAAGATTCGATGGAGAATTAAAATTGAAAATATTTTCAAAACATTGTGATGACATTAATACTTGATCTTACTTTACTTTTTAAATTGGTCGTTTGAATTGTTAAAACCTGTTGATGAGTTAAAAAAGCCTTGTAGGAGAAGAACTCTTAACTTGTAAATGTCACATGAATCCTTGGGTAGTCGAAGGCCATATGCGGGCAATTCATGGTGAAGTGCAAATAAATAAGAAGATAATATTTAAAGGGCGTAGAATTGATAAGTTTTTATAGTGACAGACTAAATTCTTATAATTTGATTTATAGACTAGGAAAGGGTCACTAGTAGGGCCGACCATAGCCACCCTTGGACATCTAGAAGTGTGAGCCTAGATTAACCCATTACTACTAACAATAGATCCGAACCTATTCTGTAAATTAGTCAATGTTCTTTGCACCTGGATCAAAGGGTAAAGAATAGGAATGCTTCTATTTGGAACAACACCATAAATTAAATTCTCCAACGAATATTAAATTATCTTAAAAATCTTAGATTAATTGAAGGAAAAAAAGTTGTTTATTTTATATAAGAGTTTATAAAATCATTTTCCTATTAATGTTTTCTTTAAATTGCAACTAGTAAATTAAATAGTAATGATAATCAAAATTTAAATATTTTTATTATTATATTTTGCTTTCGCTTTATAGAAAATTTATTTCTATAAATCTTCCCTGTAGGATCGATACTCGGGTCTTTGTTTAAAAACCCTATATTCCTTGAAACGATACGTATACTTGCGTAGTACCCCTAGTGTGTAAAAATATTACTTATATAATATTAATTTTATACACTAGCTGCTATTTATAAATCGAGTCAAAGCTTTTTGGCTATCTTTTGGAAGCAACATCACTGAGTTAAGCGCGGCGGTCGGGTCAAGTTTTTGGCGTCGTTGCCGGGGATCGAAATCATAGGAAGAAAGAAATAAAATAGGTATATTTTATTGCTTGTTTTATGCAAAGATTTGGTTCTGAAGCATTAATACCTTTAGATTCTGAATTGGAAAGAACAATTAGAAAAATTAAAAAGGGAAAAAAATTCAAAAATTTTAAGAAATGGCTACTTTACATAATCCAATTGAACTTAATGATCAAAATGTTTATAAACCATTAAGGGATTATGCTAACCCTACAGTTGATGAACTACATAGTAGTATTCAAATACCCATTGTAGATGCTAATTTTTTTGAACTTAAACCGCCTATTATTCAAATGGTGCAAAACAATCAATTTAGTGGATCACCAAATGTGGATCCAAATTTACATCTTGTTAGTTTTTTAGAACTTTGTTCTACCTTTAAATATAACAATGTTTCTGATAATGCTTTCAGACTTAGACTCTTTCCTTTTTCTTTAAGAGATAAAGCAAAGATGTGGTTAAACTCATTAGCGACTGGTTCTATTAAAACATGGGCTGATATGGCACAAAAATTCCTTGCTAAATATTTTCCTCCTTCTAAAATTGCTAAATTAAGAAATGATATTACTTCGTTTAGTCAAATTGACGGGGAGACAATATATGAAACTTGGGAAAGATTTAAAGAACTATTAAAAATGTTCTCATCATGCTTTACCTGATTGGTTGATTATTCAAACATTTTATAATGGATTAATTGGATCTTTAAAATCAATTATTGATGCTGTTGCTGGAGGTTCTTTAATGTCTAAATCATTTGAAGAAGCTTACACTTTAATTGAAGAAATGGCTAATAACAATTTTCAATGGCCTTCTGAAAGGATTAACCCTAAAAAGATGACAAGTATTCAAGATAATGAAGCCTTTTCTATCTTAGCTTCACAAGTTGCAGCAATATCTAATAAATTAGATAATTTTGCAATTAATTTTTCGTATAATAACTCTACTAATATTGAAGATCCTCAAACTATTGAAACATTACAAGCTATTGCAAGTAAAAATAATCCTTATTCAAATTATTATAATCCTGGGTGGTGTCGGCATTATTTTTAGGTTGTGTGTTTTGAAAAAATGGGGTCGCCTAACAGAAATTGTCGGCGAGTTTTTAATTTAATTTAAATAAATAATTTGAAAAGTAGTATTTGATTTTGAAAATAATTTTAAATTTGAAAATTTTAAGATATGAAATCAAACTGATCTCACATCTCGAATAGTTTATATAAACGAGCACCGCACCACAAACCGTGTATCTATTCCGAAGAATAGACACACTACTTGATAATGGGGCTCAATTAAAAAAACTAGAAGATTTGTGACATCCATTAGGTCTGCGAACCAATTTTATAAGCCGACAAGTTCCCCTGCTTAATATAAATGAATTAAGCATGGTTTATATTATCTGGGTTCTTAAAATTCCCTACAAGGGCAAGCCCCTATAGTTAATTACATCTTAAGTGACGAGAATCACCTAAGAAAACTCTCGATAATAATCAGTAGTTCTGCTCTCAAGAATTTCAAAGTTTAAGTTTTCAAAGGATTGAATTTTGGAATTTCAATAGGGAATGGATCAAATTTAGAACAATTTATTTTAGGAGTCCAGAGGAAGAGGAGTAGGGGAAGCTGAGGATCCAAGAAGAATCTTGGCAACTTCCCAAACTATCCTATTATTTGGCTCGGATTTAAGAAAATCCTAATATTATCTGATATTTCAATCTTGCCAATTTTAATTAATTTGGACTTATATTTGTATGATAAAATCATACAAATAGTCTTGAAGATGTGAGGGTTTATGTCGTATCAAACGACTACCTCGGAGTCCTAAGACCGGTTAGGGCTTAATTTACATGACATGATCATGCAAATGCCTAACGAAGAGTTGAGGATTTATGTTGCACTAGGCAAACTACCTCAAAATCCTATGGCTTAGTTATTTAATTCTAAGAAAGTTTTGCTGAAGTAGACTCAGGTTTTGCTGATGACGATGGCCGTGCTGCCCACCATGCTCCGAGCTCCTTGTTGTTGCAGAGGTTTAGTTATAGAAGTCATAAATCAGGAGATGAGAAAAGTGTTTTGGTTTAGAGAAAATCCTAATTTCTAAGTGTTTTTTTTATATTTTATTTAAAACAAATCTTAAAGTTGATTATAACAACACCGGTTAAGATCCCACGGTTCCATCCTTCCGGCATCATTATTTTTATCGGATTCACTTAGTCCAGTATGAATTTGCTAAACTCAACCGAATGAGTTCCACACTTTCATTTAGACCATGGGAAATCCCGTTAGCAACACGTAGGTTACATCATCCGAGGTATTCCCGATCATCCAACAAGACATTTTAATTTAGTTGTAATTGTAGTTTTGTGTTCTGTTTGTGATTAAATTTTGAATTGTTTTATATTTTGAAATGTTGTGGCGGTGAACTTTATCTTGCAATGACTTTTAATTTAGTTTTGGTTTCAGCTTTAGGGACTATCCTAAAAGTGTGGGTTTTCATGCAACAGTTGTTTATCATGCAAGAAAAGTAAGTGCGATGCGATTAAATAAATTGCAATAAGGTAAATTGTAACAAGAGAAAAGCGTTCCTGGAGGGTCTTCCCGTTATCCCAAGCTGGACTTAAACACAATTTAGAATATTTAAACAAGTTCCTAGGTATAGCTAAGGGAAGGGTTATGGTTTTCTACCAAATTCCTAATCCTATAGCTTGCCATTTCCTATGACGTCTAGGTTCTTGTATTTTGGTTTGAGGACGATTTTCTTCATCAAAGAACAATTAAGTTCAATTGTTCTTATAAATATCTTATCATATTGAGGAGTGCTTAAGAAGAATCTTAAACAACTTTTCAATACTGATAGGATTGTTTTAAGTCCAAATGGATTTAATCAATCAGGTGAAGTAATCATCCGATGTTTAGTTAAGTTTTGTTGTTATCTTACTCAGTGAACTAGGACATTTGAATATCCTATAAGTGAAGTAACATTTCATTTAACGTTTTGTTTAGGAGTTATGAAAACCAAAGCTTTCGAGGGCAAATTGGTGTTCAAATGGTTTGTGATTTAGTTTAATTTCAGTTATCGAATTTAAATTTGGAATAGTGTTCAAGTTGCTTTATTTTGAATTTCTTTATGTCTTAGGTGATGTTATTATTTTTTTTTAATTCAATTTAATTTAACTTTAATTTAATTTAATTTGGATTAGCTTTAATTTTAATTTAATTAATTTAATTTAAATTAATTTTAATTTTAACTTGATTTTATTATTATTATTATTATTATTTAATTTAACTCAATTTAGTTTGATTTGATATGATTTAATTTAATTTAATTTTAATTTGATTTAATTTAATTTGATTTAATTTAATTTAATTTAATTTAATTTAATTTAATTTTAATTTAATTTAATTTAGTTTAATATGTTTTAATTTAATTTAATTTAATTTTATTCAATTTAAATTTTAATTTAATTTTACTTTTAATTTTAATTTAATTGAAATTTTGAAAGGGTTTAATTTAAATAATTTAACTTTAATTTAATTTAATGATTAAATCTTTTAACATTTTAAATCTTAAACTTGGATTATCATTTTAATTAGGAATTAAATATTATGGAGATGATTAATTTAGGGATTCTTAAATTAAAGAACAAATCTCTTCCTAATAATATCCCTATTTTAATAATTCCAATTTTATTATTCTTCCAAATTTAATCAATTATTTAATTAAGGTTTATTTTAATTATTTTAAATTGTTTAGTAGGTTTCTACCCTTTAATTATTTAAATTTCAATCACCCAAATCAGATTAAGATCAAATATTTTACTCTTTAATTTTATTAAGCCTAAAGTTTTAATTAAATGTTAAAATTTTAATTACCATTTTGCCCCTTCAAGCTTTATAATTTCATAACTCACTAAATTGAGCTTAAATGAATTTGAAATTTTTATGTGACTTCACTCATATGTCAATAAAGACACGAGAGGAGAAAATGTGATTTTTCTGTATTTAATTTATTTATGTAATTATTTTTGGTGGAAAATAGAGATTTCCAAGGAAAATTTAATAATATGACCAAGGGAAAGTTTCTGTCCTTAAGAAAATTATGGGACATTCCTAATGACCAGAGGACCACTTGGACCAATTTTGGTGATTTTTTGAATTATATTATTTTGAGTTTTGGAGTATTAATTAATTTAAAAATAAAATAAAGGTTGAAAAATTAATTTTATATTTTTCAAAAATCTCTTTGATATCAAGAAAATCAGAGAATTAAGTTTTACAATTTTCTGATTTTTCTTTGATTTATTAGAATTATTTTAGTGGAAATGCTAAAAAAATACATTTTTTTAATTTTAAAATTACCTTAGGGCTTTAAAATTTAATATCTCATCAAATAGACCTAAGAAAAATATGGGGTTTGTTCCTAAGTGATTAGAATTTAAAATGTGACATTTTAGTGAATTTTATTATTTTTGTGATTTTTATTATTTTTTTAATTATTTAAATTTTAAAATAATATAAAAAATGAACTTTTTTAGAAAATTGAAAATTTAATTTTATTAAATTCCCCTGATATCAGAGAGGCTCCAAAACCAATTTGGTGAATTTTTGAAAAGTATTTTGAAAGTTTAAATTGGCTAAATGGCTTAATCAACCCATTTAGTAGGGCTAACCAAGTCCAATTGACTTCAAATTTTTATGGTGGGTTCCTCTGATCCTAAAGGTCAGTGGAGAATTGATTTCAAGCCAATTTGATGTATGATTAGCTCTAATTAATTAAGGACCTATTTTGGGTGTTTAGGCCAATTAGTGGTTATTCCAAGTGAATTAATTCAAAACCTATTTTTCCTAGTGGTCCTCTCGGTCATAAGAAACATCACCAAATTTTTCTAGAATTTATTTCACAACATGCTAATATTGGATTTAAAATACTCAAAACAGCAACATGAATTTGAAAAATCAATAACTTCTCATAGGGATGGCCTCTGACTTTGAAAAATTCAGGGAATGATCCCAAATTCAGAGGCTTCAAAAGCCCTATGGTCTTATGCCATGGTGAATTTCCTATATGCATGGAGAATTAAAACAATGTAGAGGGTAAATAAATCATTAAAAATAAAATACATGATGAAATTAAATGATTTCTTTTCCACATTATTCTCCTCTGTTCACTGAGAAAGAGGGTATTTTTATTTTATTTTTCTGATTTTCCTACAAAAAGTTATGCATTTTTGAAGTTTAGGGAATTAAATAAATAAAAAAATACCCTAATTTCCTACTTATCCACGCGGCGCCACACCATCCTCGGCAGCTCCGAAACGCCGCGTGTCGCGCTGCCATTCGACGCCGCCATCCAACTCAGCGCTCCGGGGGCTCGCTGTATCGTTCCATCTCCTCATCCGGCGCGATCCTGGCCGTCCGTCCACGCATGTATGGAATAAACGGCATCCGTTCATCGTCCCCAAGCATCCTCACCCGAGAGCCGTCCACACTAAAACCCTAAGAACTCACTCATTTCTTAATGGATTTTTGTGTTCTTGTGCTCTATGGATTCGTCTTGAAGAGACGAATACATCTATACGGTGATCATGCATTGAAATTAAAGCATTTGAAATGGACAATCTCCAGAAGCTCGGGATGAAGAATTAGCTCATACCTTTGCTCAGAGAAGTGTGGCTTCAATCTGAGGGTTGTGTCACCTTCGATTGGATCCCAGCAAGCTCCAGATGAAGTCTCCTGGTCTGGTGAATCGCCTAGGTATGATTTCGACCAAGCCCGATCACAAAGCTTGGAGTCTGGAACAGATGGGTGGCCTGGAGAGGGGGCTTTTGCTGGTGGACTCCTTCCTTGGTCCGGTGAAGGTGTAGAACCAATCAATTTGAGGATTGATCCACTCGTGGAGAAGTGTCCTGGTTTTGGGTGGAATTTTGGCCGAGAAATCGGGCTCGTTGGTGGGGATTAGGGCAAATTGTCACTGGGGATCAACTGCTCTAAGTATGGAGAGTGTTCTGAAACAATTTTGGCAGGGTTTCAGTAAGATCTGGTTCAGCACCTCTCATGGCCGAGAGGGGGTGTTGTTTAAATAGGAGAGGGTGGAGGGCCTCCTGTGGGGAGTTAGGGCTTGGGATCAGCTGCTCTTGGCAAGAGAAGAACAGCTACAATGGCCACTGGGGATGGGGCAGCTCAGCAGGTGAGAATTCCAAGTTTGGGCTCACATGTGAGCTCTCGGCCTGGTGGTTTCCGGCGGCTGTGGTGGCTGGCCGGCAAGTGTTAGGTCACCCTCAAGGTCAGGAAGGTCAGGGCTGGGGCTCAGTGCAGTCAATTGGCATTGGCCATGTGTAAAGGGCTTAACTTAGATGGAATGGGGGAGGAGCTAATTTTGGGTCCAAATGGGTCCAAGTCATGGATTTAGGTTTGGTTCACCCTCCAAGGTCTGATTTTTAGGCTAAGGGAATCAGGTAAGTCAGCTAGCTTAGTGGGGAAAAGTCACCATCTAAGTACATTTATGTTTAATCAAGGTTTAGAAGAGTCATGAAAAGGCTTAATCACCCTTAAGGGAATCATTAAAGGACTCCCTCCCTTTGCCAAAAATGACATGGTGATGTGTAAAGTGGCTGCCATGGCTTGCATATGGCTTGTGCATGGCTTCATGGCTCCATTTGGCTTGGGGCAAAGCTTAGTCAATTTCATGGAAGTAGATTTTAGGAATCTTGGCATTTTTTATGGAAATTTTGATGAAACTTGATTTGGAATGGTTTAATGATGATTTTGAAACTTAGGGGTGATATTAATTAAAGGTATGATGAAAAGGAACTGCCATGTGGGCTTTAGAGCCAATCTTGGGCTTTTGTATTTGGTGGAAATGGGCTTTTAGAATGGTTTAGGAAAGTGGGCCTTTAGGTTTGAAAACAAATTGGTGGATGGAAATTCTGTGAAGGATTGGGCCAAACAAATGTTGGGTTTAGTTCATGGATGTGTTATGAGTGATTTGAAGCAAGTTGGGAGTGATTTGGGTTTGAATTGGGTTGAATTTGGGCTTCTTTGGTGAATGGGCCAATATAGGTCAAATTGGGCTAACTTGGGCCAATGTTGGGATAGGGTTGAAATTGATGTAAAATAAATGTTGGGAAATGTTTATGGGAGTTTTTTAAAGAAGTTTTGGCTTTGGTTGGGTTTTGATTTTGGGGTTTGGGTTTATTTGGGTTAGGTTTGGGTTTAGGTCAAAATTGGGCCTTTTAGCTTTGGGTTGAATTTGAGTGGGGTTTGGGTCTAAATTTTGGGTAAATCATGTTAGTGTTTTGTTTGTGGGGATGTTAAGGAAGGTTTAGAAAAGGTTTGGGATTAATTGGAGTCGAATCGGGTTAGTTTGGGTTAGGTCTGGGTCATGGGTTCAAATTGGGCTTTAAGGTCCAAAATGAAATTGGGTTCAAATGTCAATCAAATTGGACTTGGATTTGGTCTAGATTGGTGTTGGGAATGTTGAAGTGAAGTTTAGAATTGAATTGGACCAGAATTTGGGTCAATTGGGTAGGTTTGGCTTGACATTGGGTTCATTTTGGGTTAAAATGGATCAAATTGGGGGGTTTTGACAAAAGTAGGGTAAATTGACAAAATTGGTAGATGGTGTAGTGGAACAAAATGATATTGGGAATATTTGGAATTTTCTGGAATTTTCTGGGAATTTTGCTGAATTTTTGGATTTTTGGGTCAAGAGGGGTATTTTGGGTATTTGGAGGGTATTGGGAGGTATTTTTGGGATTTTTGGTATTTTTGGCTATGGATGGTCAATTTGAGTGGTGTGTGAATGTTTGGGATTGGTCTTGTGGAATTTTGGGTGATTTGGAGATTTTTGAAAAAATTTGGGTAATTTTAAGGGTTTTGGTAGCAGCTAGAAGTGTGTAGGGTCCCGGGGTCAAAAATTGAAAATTTGGAAAAATGAAGATTGATTAATTGTAAGTGGAATGAAATCATTTTGGTTGAGCCATGAAACCATATCAAGCCCACATGAGCCATGAAGGGACTCATTTGAGGCATCCACTATGTTGTTCCTAACCCTCTTAGCCAAGGGCTTAGGGGTTAAGGACCATCCACGCGAATCACCTTCATGAGTCAGGAGGTCAAGTTAGGTATGGGTGTGTTTTTAGGATGTGTGTGAAAGTGTAATGTATAGGTGTAGTGTGTGTGTAAGTCAGCCCTTCACCAGACCAGGCCACCCAAGGTAGTCCTAAGGCCAAAGAGTCCTATAGGAACTCATCCTTTAAACTTCCATATTTGATTTCAACCCTCTAGGTTATTAGGGGTCTATAGTCAAGTTTGTGGAGTTTGCAGGGAGTTAAGAAGTGGTTTGAATTTCTAAGTGGTGGGTCCCAATTCTAATCCTCTAGGATAGTCATAGGAAAAGCCTAAGTCTAGATCCTAAGTACTAAAGAGAAGAAGAGAAGACCTCATCAAAAATGAGGTCAACAAATGGACCCCCAATAGGTGTGGTGAGCTGACGGAGCACACCGCGCGTATTGGTGTTGACCGAAGCGATCAACAAAACCAACACAAAAGTCCAAGTGACAAACTTAGGACAAAGTAGAAGGGTTTCCGCTGGGGAGTGTCAAGTATATCTCTGAGACTGGAGATTCCTGAACTCTCGCTGAGGAAAGGAAAAGGAGGTGAATCCCAAATCACATGATCTTGGGGAATTTCAATTTAGATTTTATTTTGTTTCAATTTAAGTTTTGATGTGTGAGCTTAGATTTTAGTTTGAGTTTCAATTTAGATTGAAGTTTTGTAAAGATTAATTTGAAGGGATTTGATTTGAAATGAAAAAAAATAGAATTTTGTGGTTTTAGATGTAATATCTTCAACCTCAAAAGAAAATTGAATTGATTAGATTGAATCATTACAATGAGGAGAGATCTCAGAGCAATGTGGTATTGGATGTAAAATCCTTAACCTCAAGAGTTTGATTTTGATGTATTTCGTTGCGATAGGGAAAGAATCCTAAAGCAATGCAGTCTCGGATGTAAAATCCTCAACCCCAAGAATTTGATTTTGATGTATTTCATCGCAATAAGGAAAGAATTCTAAAGCAATGCAGTCTCGGATGTAATATCCTCAACCCCAAAAGTTTGAATTTGATGTTTTTCATTGCGATAGGGAAAGAATCCTAAAGCAATGCAGTCTCGGATGTAAAATCCTCAACCCCAAGAGTTTGATTTTGATGTATTTCATTGTGATAGGGAAAGAATCCTAAAGCAATGCAGTCTCGGATGTAAAATCCTCAACCCCAAGAGTTTGAATTTGATGTATTTCATTGCGATAGAGAAAGAATCCTAAAGCAATGAAGTCTCGGATGTAAAATCCTCAACTCCAAAAGTTTGAATTTGATGTATTTCATTGCGATAGGGAAAGAATCCTAAAGCAATGCAGTCTCGGATGTAAAATCCTCAACCCCAAGAGTTTGATTTTGATGTATTTCATTGCGATAGGGAAAGAATCCTAAAGCAATGCAGTCTCGAATGTAAAATCCTCAACCCCACGAGTTTGAATTTGATGTATTTCATTGCAATAGGGAAAGAATCCTAAAGCAATGCAGTCTCGGATGTAAAATCCTCAACCCTAAAAGTTTGAATTTTGATGTATTTCATTGCGATAGGGAAAGAATCCTAAAGCAATGCAGTCTCGGATGTAAAATCCTCAACCCCAAGAGTTTGAATTTGATGTATTTCATTGCGATAGGGAAAGAATCCTAAAGCATTGCAGTCTCGGATGTAAAATCCTCAACCCCAAGAGTTTGAATTTGATTGAGGTTTGATTTGAGATTTGGAAAGATTGAATTTGAAATTGATTGAGATTTGATTTGAGATTTGATTTGAGATCTGGAAGGATTGAATTTGAAATTTGATTGAGATTTGATTTGAGATTTGATTTGAGATCTGGAAGGATTGAATTTGAAATTTGATTGAGATTTGATTTAAAATCTGGAAGGTTGAATTTGAAATTTGATTTAAAATTTGTGCTCATTTTGTTTGTCCTTTAACGATTCAAATTTTATTTTATCGTAAACTTGGAGTTCATCATTTTTTATTTAGATTTTTAAGGAAAGTTTTCTTTTATATATTTTTTTTATTTCTTTTCTGTTCTTTGTTCGAAGTTTATTTAACTTTAATGGCGTTTCTCAGTCAACTTGCACAAAAGAGGTGAAGGCCAAAAATGTGACATAGTCACTTTCATTCCAATCATGTTGAAGATACATCATACAACTCGATCTGGAATACATCTCATACAATCCATGTAGACTCAAAACGGACTATGTATGATCTTTGCCGATCCATCCAAAAAGGTATCTGTCAGAAATCCATGTCGGAATAGTGAGGTACACGGTCAACAACATCACCTTCCAAGCCATCCTTGGCAAGGATGTCGTATGGATGTACGTTGGAGGTGTGATATTTTCCATGTAACTCACAGCTCGTAA
Source organism: Papilionanthe hookeriana x Papilionanthe teres (assembly GCA_022702705.1). Taxonomy (NCBI): domain Eukaryota; kingdom Viridiplantae; phylum Streptophyta; class Magnoliopsida; order Asparagales; family Orchidaceae; genus Papilionanthe; species Papilionanthe hookeriana x Papilionanthe teres. The sequence continues at coordinate 18,818,870 of CM040432.1, read as the reverse complement.
GGCCGGAGGCTCTCTAGCTCCGTGTCCGGCCGGAAGTGGTAAGGTGCTTTCCCGTCATCCATCCTTCTAAAAGTAACCGAGATCCGCTTCACGGTACTCTCGTATGCAATGTTTAGCGACATCCGCTCCGTTGCCCTTCAGCATCATGACGGAACCTACCGGTAATGGTATCTTTACCGGTCCTCGGAACTCACTCGGGCCCGCTATCCGGAGGTCGATCCGAACATGATATTACACTCGTTCGAAAAGAAACCGTGCGTAAAGGTCCGACAAAATCGTGGTGATCTATGTGCGGGGGTATGCAATACCCTTCTTGTAAATGTTAATGATGAAACCGTTGGGTATGAAATCCGTCGGCGTACCCTCCATGTTATCATTCTTTTTACCATCCTTTTCGATGACTAATGACATTGGATCCACCTCGCCATGACGGAGAATTCCCGGTGGGTTTCCCTTCCCGTCTTCCGCGAAGTTAGTAGCAAGATCCACATTGTATTGTAATTCTTTCTTTCCCCGGAATCCATCTCCGGGGTTCCGAGTAAGTGTTTTCTCTAGGCGGCCCGCTCGGCCCATTCTTTTCAAATCCCGGATGCAGTCCACGATTTGTTGTTGTTCGTATTCCGAGAACACGTCCGTATGTAGCTCGAGGCCTTATAGTATATCGATCCTCCCGCCTCCGATTCTCTCGAAGTATTCAAAAGTTTTCTTTCGGACATTCCGCATTCTTTCTAGCTCGTATTCCGGAATAATCTGCAAATGGCGAGGCCTGGTGACGTATTGTGGGATATATGGCTCAATCCCTTCACGTTCTCCTGCATACCTCGGCTCCTCGGGGATGGTGTCTGTTGGGACATCCTTCGGGATTGCTTCTGCAACAAAGTTATGCAATACTGGTGGCTTTATCTGGTGGCGTGGTAGCCTTCTTTCTTCTAATCTCCTCGAGATTTCCGTGGTCTCTTCTGTTATCCTCGGAGCTGGCCTCCTTCCTTCAGGTACCTGGTGAACTGGCGTCGTCGCGCTGGTCCGCTGTTAGTTTAGTTAACATCTTGCGGATAAGACGATTTTTATTTCTTCGCTTTATTTCTTCGCTGAGTTGCTGTGAGAGTAGCTCTTTGTACTTCCTGAATTTCTGTGGGCGCGGCGCTGACAAGCCTGCCCTCTGCTGTGGCGACTACAGACTTGATTTTCTTGTCTTCTTCAAGGTTTGTTTTCCTTTTCGTCGTCGGATCGGTGGCTCGGGCCACCCACTTTCATCACCGTCTCGATCGGGCGCTTCCTCTCGTCAACCGGGACCCGGCTACTTTCCTCGTATTGCAGTGGCCGTCGGTGCGAAGTCCGAGTCAATCTCTATTATCGCTCCATCTTTCACCCTCTTTCGTCGAGTGCAAGGCTTACGCCATTTCTAAAGTTCAGACCAACCGCCCGTTCGACATTTCCTTGCGAAAAGACAAGGAAAAGGATCAGGGGTCGTACTAAGAACAAGAACATTAAGAAAATGTTTATTAAAGACAGTTTTTTTTATTACTTTTATATTTTTAAATTTAACAGGAATGAAGTGGGATAAGACCAGGAAAGAGATTTTGATATGGAGGAGAAAACAAAGAAAACTTTATTATCATGATTTTATTTATTTTAGCACATTTTTTTTATTATTTTTGGGTTCGGACCCAGTCATAAGTAATTACTTTACCCGTGCTTCTAGGGATGAAAGATCAATTCATTCGAAACATCAGGTAGCGTAATACTTTTTCAAGTATCGTTCATTGATCGGAAGCATATGTCGTTCTCCTTTGCAATTCACTAGCTGGTAAGAGCCTCCTGAGTAGACTGCCTCAACCACAAACGGCCCTTCCCAAGTGGGTTCAAATTTTCCTCCTATCTTGCGGTGTGCAAGAATAGGTCTCTTGAGAACGAGAACTAAGTCACCAACTTTGAAGGTTCTTGGGCAGACCAGTTTGTCATGGGCTTGAACCATCTTGTCTTGGTATAGTTCTAAATTCTGCTGCACTGCAAGTCTTTTCCCTTCCAGGCTTTCTAATTATTCTAGTCGTAATTTGGCATTCTCTTCTGTCGTGATTTTATTTTCAACTGCAATTCTGAGTGAAGGAAGCTGAACCTCTAAGGGTAACACTACCTCGGACCCATACTCCAGAGCGTAAGGTGTAGCTTAAGTAGGAGTTCTGAAGGTTGTCCGGTAGGCCCATAAGGCTTCTAATAACTTCTCGTGCCAATTTTTCTTATTATCGTCTAAAGTTTTCTTTAAGATTTGAACGAGAGTTTTATTAACAGTCTCAGCCAGGTCGTTTGCTCTTGGGTAGTAAATTGTCGAATACCGCCAGTCGATTTCGTGTCTCCTGACAAAATTGTTGATTTGTGTGCTTCTGAATGCTGACCCATTATCTGAGATGATCCTGCGTGGCACTCCGAAACGGTAGACAACTTGGTTCTTGAAAAACTGTAACACGTGGTGTGCTTTCACTTCTCTAAGTGGAACTACCTCTGCCCACTTGGAAAAGTAATCTGTAACCGCAAGAATGAAGTGATGTACTTTTGAAGATGGTGGTTCTATTGGACCAACTATATCTGTGCCCCAATATTCAAATGGCCACGACGCAATTGTCGGATGTAGCACATTTGGAGGTTGGTGTAGAACCACTCCGTGCACTTGGCATTGGTGACAGCTCTCGGCGATTTTCATGCGATCGGTCATCATCGAGGGCCAGTAGTACCCTAGTCTTTTAATTTTCGTTTTCATCTTCGGACCCGATCGGTGAGCGCCACGGAGTCCCGAATGCACCTCTTTAACAATTTCACGGGCCTCGAACCCGCTTAGGAACCTTAGCCACATTTGATCGAAAGACCTTCGTATAACGTGTTGTTTATTAATGCGTAGGACGCAGTTCTTTTCTTGATCCGATGGGCTAGCGACCTATCGTCCGGTAGTTTTCCTGTTTGCGAGTAGTCTATTAATGATCGTCGCCAATCTTCTATGTTTTCCGTCACCGTTGCAACCGATTCTTCTCCTTTTTCTCGATTTGTGTATTGTGCCTATGTCGAGCCGTGATAGGACCCGACGTCCGTGAACCGACACTTCCACCGATTCATCTCGCAAACGTGCAAATTCTTTTGCGAGGTGAGCTAACGCATCCGCTAAAGCGTTTCCTTTCCTAGGAATTTTGTAGATTGTCACATTCGGAATCTGTTCCAACAGCTGTATGACATACTGGAAGTATTGCTCGAGTCTTGACTTTAAAATTTTGTACTGTCCGGCGATCTGTTGAATGATTAACCGCGAATCCCCGTAGATGTTGATGTTTGTTATCCCCATTCGAATAGTTAATTCCAATCCCGTTATGAGGGCTTCATATTCCGCTTCGTTGTTTGTACACGGCTCGTCGAGTGGTAGGAGTATCTTAACATCCCCCGCTCCGGTGTTATAAAGGTTAGTCCAATTCCCGCCTTACCGGCACTATCACTTGCGATTCTTCGTCTTTGTGTGTCGAAGATGCTCCGTCAAAATACAATTCCCAACGTCGATCATCGTGGTCTTCTAGGCTCATTATTTGTTCATCCGGCAAGTCGTCATTTAGAGAAGATTCCGCCGCAAAGGGTGTGCTGCGAGGAAGTCCGCTAATACTTGTCCCTTTACGGCACGAAGAGGCACGAAAGTTATATCGAATTGCAATAATATCATCGACCATCTGGCAAGTCTGCCGGAAAGCGTTGGACGAGTCATCAAGTATTGCAATGGATTAAATTTCGAGATCAGGTTGACCTTATGAGAAAGCATGTAGTGCCTGAGCTTTTGAGCGGCAAAGATCAGGGCCAAACAGTGCTTTTCAATTGCGGGATACCTTATTTCCGTTGGAAGTAAACGACGGCTTAGGTAGTAAAGAGCATTTTCTTTACCCTCATCATCGACCCTGGCTAACGGGGCTCCGAGAGAGTTGTCTAAAGCCGCGGTATAAAGTATCAGCGGTCTACCTGAGACTGGGGCTGCTAAGACTGGAGGTGTCATTAAATATTGCTTAATGTCCTCAAAGGCCTTCTGGCATTTTTCTTCCCAAATAAATTTGGCGTCCTTTTTAACTAATGATGAGAAAGGTTGACACCTACCTGACAAGTTTGAGATAAAGCGTCGAAGATATGCCAACTTCCCTTGAAAAGATCGTAGTTGTTTTAAGGTTTTGGGACGCGGCATTTCTAAGATAGCTTTAATCTTTTCCGGTCGATTTCAATTCCACGATGTCGGACAACGAATCCTAAGAATTTCCCGGAGGTGACGCCGAAGGCGCATTTTAAGGGATTCATCTTAAGGTTAAATTGTCTTAATCGTTCGAAAACAATTCTCAAATCATACAGGTGGTTATCCTTTACTTTGCTTTTGATTACCACATCGTCCATGTAGCATTCGACTTGATTGTGGATTAGATCATCAAAAATTCTTGTCATTGCTCTCTGGTAGGTTGCTTCTGCATTCTTCAGTCCTAATGGCATCACTGTGTAGCAATATACTCCGATCGGCGTTCTGAATGCTGTAAGTTTTTCATCTTCTGGAGCCATTTTTATCTGGTTGTATCTTGAAGATCCATCCATGAATGAGAATATTTCATGTGTCGAAGCAATGTCAATCATTAGTTCTGGGATCGGTAGAGGGAATTCATCTTTTGGACATGCCTTGTTTAAATCTCTGAAGTCCACACAAATTCTGATCTGACCATTCTTCTTCCTAACTGGTACCACATTGGCTAACCAAGTCGGGTATTGTTCTTCACGGACAAATTTAGCGTCTATTAGATTTTTAACTTCAGCTATGACTTGTTGTTCGATTTCTAGACGCATTCTTCTAGGACCTTGTCTGACCTGGAACGAAGTAGGATCCACTCCTAGCTTATGGACCGCGACCTCCGGAGCTAATCCCGGCATCTCATCGTAGTTCCAAGCAAAACGGTCTTTAAATTCCATTAATAACTTGATTATTTCTTCGGAGTCGTCTTTATCGAGTAAGGAGCTAACAAAGGTAGGTCTAGGCTCTTCGCTAGTACCTAAGTTAACTTCCGTTAACTCATCTATTGTAGATTTAATCTCTTCTTTGAATTCTGGTGGAGCGTCTCCAATTCGTAAATCTTCAAATTCTTCTGTAGTTTCCATGCAGTTTTCATTAGACTCGCAAGTGACAACCAAGAAAAATTCAGTATCGTCATCTGATCCTACTGTGCCGAATCCGAGACCATGCTTTGAATTGGGTGGACGACCGGAGTTATTCCATAATTTTTCAAAATGTTGTGATTGACCTTTTGTCCATTGTCGAGGTAAGAAACCACGCCGAATTAAATTTTGAACACAGGGAGAGTACCACTCAAAAGGTAATTCCATTAATTCTGATCAAGTGACATCTTCAAATTGTACATTATTTTCAGTTTTGGAGGAAGGAGCACCACGGTAGAATTTGATTGGCCTTGCACCGCCGCTACGTACCTCTTTGACCACCATACCCTTGATCTTATTAGAATGAATAGGGGTCAGGGTCATAGTATGTACATAGTGGTTAATCTTCTCGTACATCGATTTATATTCTTCGTTCTTCTCATCTTCGAGAGAGATCTTGAATTGCGGCTTCTTCCGACTTATTGTAGTCGCTTCTCGCTTGATCTCTTTTTCTTCTTCGAACTATCTTCCCAATCAACATTGATGGTTGGTTTCCTCCGTCCAATCGTCCTAACGTCTCTGCCACGACCTCGTCCCCGGCCTCGACCTCGGATGCGAGTTCTGGAGAAACCTTCACCATCACGCCGTAAGGGAGTGGTGAGTGACTGTTGGACTAGAACTTCAGGTTCTTCGTCATCCCGGATTTCCTTTGCTTCATTCATTATGGTATTTCTGGAGAAGATTGTTTTCTTCGGGGGTGCATAATAAGTTGCATCTTCATGGATTCCAATTTCATGTACGGAGAATGGTTGTAAGTCACCTTTGATGCACTGTTCCCCTCCATCGTAGTATTTGATGCACTGATGCAGAGATGATGGTACCATCCTGTTTTCATGTATCCATGGTCGGCCCGTAGAGCAGTTGAATGACGTTTCGAATCAATTATGTAAAATTTTGCGGTTGTCTTTGCTAAGTCACCGGTCTTCATTAGCGAGTGTTATTGATCCGAGGGCTCTTTCTCCTTTCTGGTTGAATCCTCTTAATAACATTTTGTCCGCTTCGAGCTCGCGAGCATCAATTTCCAAGTATGCTAGCTTTCGAAGATTCATTATATTGATTGATGCTCCTGGATCCACCAATACTCTGGAGAGTGTAAACTTCCCTATTGTAACTGAAATATATAACGGTCGGTTTTGATCTGCTGTCCCAAGTAGTAGGTCATTGTCCGTGAAGGTGACACCTCGCTGTTCCTTTAACGAACAAACCTCATCTAAGGAATCTCCGGCCATTTGAGTTAAGCAAATTTCTGGATCAAGTAAGGCCTTGATCGAGCTTCTCTCATCTCCTTCGATAAGATGAGAGCGTCGTAGATGCTCGGTTGGCCGGTAGTTTCCTAAGATGGGCTAGCACGTTGTAGTCCACTTTATTTTCATGTGTCTCGCTTCTTCCCGAAAGGGTATTTTTCTCGCCGAGGTTGGTTCTCCCCGAACAACCACTCGCTTTCCTTTGTCCTTTGGACCCATTCTCGGAGGTAGAACTCTTCCACTTCTTAAGTTAACTTCTGTAATTTCTCCTGAATCTAGTATTAAGTTTGCTGGTGTTTCTTCCTGAATCGGAATAACAGGTTCTTTTGGATTAGCTTCGGAGTCTGAAGGCTTTAACTCTATTGCGATTGGAGCTCCTCGAAACTCGCAAATAGATTCGTTGCTTGTTGAACTCTCGTAGCCTCCTTGATGGATGTCTTCTTTGTCATTGTGATCGTCGAGATTGTGTATGATTTGAGAATTGTCATTTGTATCGAAATCGATGCCCAGATTGTCGCTAGTTACGTAATCGTTAGAAATAGTCAAAACGTAGCCAACGCCATAACCCTTATCATTATAAAATCCCACCGGAGTGAGCAGATAATCATACAGAGTCAGAGGTTCGAGGGATTTCTCCCCCGAATCAGAAACAATTATCCTAGGATAAGCAGCCCCTAGTCTAGCTTTAGGAGCCTCGGTCTTCTCTTCTTCGTCGATTTTCTTCTTCTCTTCAATTGTCTCTTGTTGAGGTGGTTCTTCTATCACAAGTGATAGTGTTGACTTAACAGGTTTCAAACTCTGAATTGAGGCTCGCACCGAAGCGGTTTGGATGTGATCCAAAATCTTTTTCGAAGACCTTGTCCAAGTGGTAGCCCATCCATCATCAGTCGCATAAGGATCTATCGGAACAATGAGATCAGTCGAGACAACATTGACGGAACCTCCTTTCTGGGGTTCCTTCATGTACTCCTTCAAGATCGTTATATTCCCTTTCCGAAGATTGTCGTTGAGCCAACTTTTGAAGGTAATACAATCTTCTATCTTGTGTCCAAGCATCCGGTGGTAAGGGAAAAAGTTGGGATCACCTTTCTAGTCGACTTCTTCTGGTCCCTTAGGCTCTGGCAGTTAGAAATCTGGAGTCTTCATCAGACTGCGGAACATTTTCGGCACTGCCTCATTCTTGAACGGATACTCCCTGCTTAGTAGCTCCCTTAACGTATGTTCCGGACGAGGCGGTTGTTCATACTGTTGAGATGACTGATAGCTGGGTCGGGGTTGCTGGTAATTCTGTTGAGGTTGCTGCCACCTTTCTGACGATATTTGTATCGGTTGCTTGCCTTTATCGACTGCTGCAACGTTCCTGGACTTCTTTTCAAAAGTTTTCACGGGCTTCTGTTTGTCTGTTTTGTTGGTGAAATTTAATTGCTTCGCCTCCTCTTGCAAGCTTCCGGCCTTGCTTAACAACTTCTCAAAAGTTTTAATAATAAATCCATTGAGGAGAAGTGCTATCGGGGCATGAATGCTCTTAAGTAAAATGCCGACTGCATGCTGTTCTTGTAGTTGTGGCTCACACTTCATACTTAGATTTCTCCATCGAAGTATGTAATCCACCAAGGTTTCGTTCGGCTTCTGCTTCTCTACCACTAAATCACCTATAGTTATGTGGTGCCGAGCTCCGCAAATCGCTTGATGAAGAGGTTCTCTAGTTCCGAAAATGTCTTCACCGAACCGTTCGGTAATTCGCATACCAATCAAAGGCGATCCCCGAAAGGCTGTCGACAAATTGTCCGAAGAGTAAAGCATCACTACGCCGCATTGCAACAACTGGCACGAAAATGTGCAACATGCTGCCGAGGGTTTTCGGTTCCATCAAAGGTCTTGAACAGAGGTGGTACGAAGCCTTTCAGATATTGGACAGCGTTGAATTCTTCGGGGTAAGGCCTACCCGTCCGAATGGATGTCCCGCTCTTTGATTGTGCCAAGGCTTCTCGCACCTGCTGTTCCACCATGTTTTTAATATCCTTTTCTGGAATCATGCTTTGTGCTGCATCTTAATTTAACTGATCATCCACGTTGACGGACTTAATCTCCTTTCCTCCGTCTACAATGTGAATAACTTCTGGGGGTGTTTCTCTTTGGGGTTGAACTTGACTTTGGAGAGTGGCTAGGGCTACAGCCATCTCTTCCATCCTTTTTTCCATTTGGGCGATCGTATCATCTTTCTCTTGAAGCTGCCTCCTCATTACTTCCGGCTCCTCTCTTTTTGCGGCTGCAGGAGCACCTTGTGAAGCTGACGAAGCTCGTGTTTCAACCATGTTAATTTCTGCATATTCATCATCCATGAACTCTGACGAATCAATCTCATCTCCAAATTTCTCTTCTCTTTCCTTTGCTAATCGTCGAATATCAGTTCTCAGCTTTTCCATAGCATCTTCTAGCAGTCTTTTCTGTACATCCTTGCAGTTGTCATGTGATAACTGTCGGGTTTCCTTCTCATGAGTCTCCTTTACTGCAGTAGCACTTTCTTCGGATTCAAGTCTCCTGACGAGACTTTCCTTCTCAGGCTGTTGTTTCAATCTTAATTGTCCAGTAGTGGGACGCCATACCATACTTCTAGTAGCAGAAGGTCTAGGACCGGATGGTCTGTCAGCCAAATGCTGGAAGGTGGTATCCTTCCTAATCTGTAGTCCTGAAACAACGACGGGCGGACTAGCTTTCATTCTCTTATTTGGCTCTTCTGCAGCGATAGCAGGTTTTACTCGCGGCCCAAACGAGATTTGACTGGCACCCGCCCTATCCTTCTTAAAATTTCTGATACAGGGCACCTTTCCTTCTTTGCTAACTTCTCTATCAAAGTTTGCAGTCGGGCAAATGGCGTAGTTCTGGCCCTTTTCTTACGGCTATCATTGTAATATACGGGCTGAGGCAATGCGGCAGCAATCTTGCGAACATTTTCTTCATCCTCTGCAGTGGAAAGGGGATGGAATCTACTTCCTCCCAAAAGTGGTATGTATTCAGGCAGCAGTGTATACTCGGGCAGTTATGGGATTTCCTCCAGGAAAGCAACTTCAGCAGCTCTGGCTTCTCTAGCAATCATTCTACTTCTGTTCCTTCTCTGAGTTCGTGTCAGCGATGGAATTCTCGAGCTGGACCCGATTTCGAAAACAAAAGGTTTCACAGGAAGGTCTGTACCCTCCACGATAACAGGTTCACCATAGTTCTGAATTTCCTTTCCTTTTAATTTGGCAGGAGCCGGGGTAGGTGCAGAGACAACTAGACCAGTGGGGGTAGCAACAACGGTCCTTCCGTGGACGGCGAAGACTCCTCTCGCGCTGGAATCTTTTGCAGAGGAGGGAATTCATGAGTTAACTCGAGGTTAAACTCAATCAACGGCTTCTCAGTTTCTGATACTTTGCTTGTGAGTGAAAAGAGAGTGACGTCGGCGATTTTGATGTCGGTGTCCCCGAACCCTTGTCCGAATCGAATAATTCCATTTTCAGGCAGTTCGTCTTTGAATATGGCCAGGTCGAGTCCATTGACGAAGGAGAAGATCAGTTTTGGGGCTTCCATTTCGCAGGCGGATTCCAAGTGTTAGTCCCCGAATCGTGCTTCTTCTTATCGTATAACTTATGACGAAAAAGAAAGAGTCCGAACACATTTCTGTTTATCTTAGTGTATTTGTGGTATTAAAGGAAGATTGTCTTTTCGGAAAGATTTGTTCGTTAGGAAGGAGAGTTATTAAAAGAAGAAGAATTGTAGGAAGGATAAAAGGAATTGATTAAGAACTGGAAAAGGAAGAGAAAGTTTTGTAGAAACTTCTCGACCCGCAAGACCGCTCCAAAACTAATACCTATTAGGGGTCCACCCCACCTCTGAAATGAGGTAAAAAAAGGATTTCGGAACCTCTCTGTTTAGGGGTGTCTAAACAGTGGCTCCTAAATCCGAGAGAATGTTTGCTATACTTGTTCAAGGTAGAAATGAACATAGTATTCCAAAGGAAAGAAGGGTAGTTTGATCCACTAGGAACATGGATACACCACCGATTTTTGAAAGCATAATTGTCTGATTAAAATGGAGAGAGGAATTGTCCCCAGCGGAGTCGCCAGAAATTGTCGGCATTATTTTTAGGTTGTGTGTTTTGAAAAAAGGGGTCGCCTAAACAGAAATTGTCGGCGAGTTTTTAATTTAATTTAAATAAATAATTTGAAATGTAGTATTTGATTTTGAAAATAATTTTAAATTTGAAAATTTTAAGATATGAAATTAAACTGATCTCACATCCCGAATAGTTTATATAAACGAGCACCGCACCACAAACCGAGTATCTATTCCGAAGAATAGACACACTGCTTGATAATGGGGCTCAATTAAATAAACTAGAAGATTTGTGACATCCGTTAGGTCTGCGAACCAATTTTATAAGCCGACAAGTTCCCCTACTTAATATAAATGAATTAAGCAAGGTTTATATTACATGGGTTCTTAAAATTCCCTATAAGGGCAAGCCCCTATAGTTAATTACATCTTAAGTGACGAGAATCACCTAAAAAAACTCTCGATAATAATCAGTAGTTCTGCTCTCAAGAATTTCAAAGTTTAAGTTTTCAAATTTGGAACAATTTATTTTAGGAGTCCAGAGGAAGAGGAGTAGGGGAAGCTGAGGATCCAAGAAGAATCTTGGCAACTTCCCAAACTATCCTATTGTTTGGCTCGGATTTAAGAAAATCCTAATATTATCTGATATTTCAATCTTGCCAATTTTAATTAATTTGGACTTATATTTGTATGATAAAATCATACAAATAGTCTTGAAGATGTGAGGGTTTATGTCGTATCAAACGACTACCTCGGAGTCCTAAGACCGGCTAGGGCTTAATTTACATGACATGATCATGCAAATGCCTAATGAAGAGTTGAGGATTTATGTTGCACTAGGCAAACTACCTCAAAACCCTATGGCTTAGTTATTTAATTCTAAGAAAGTTTTGATGATGTAGACTCAGGTTTTGCTGATGACGATGGCCGTGCTGCCCACCATGCTCCGAGCTCCTTGTTGTTGCAGAGGTTTAGTTATAGAAGTCATAAATCAGGAGATGAGAAAAGTGTTTTGGTTTAGAAAAAATCTTAATTTCCAAGTGTTTTTTTTTGATATTTTATTTAAAATAAATCTTAAAGTTGATTATAACAACACCGGTTAAGATCCCACGGTTCCATCCTTCCAGCATTGTTATTTTTATCGGATTCACTTAGTCCAGATGAATTTGCTAAACTCAACTGAATGAGTTCCACACTTTCATTTAGACCGTGGGAAATCCCCTTAGCAACACGTAGGTTACATCATCCGAGGTATTCCCGATCATCCAACAAGACGTTTTAATTTAGTTGTAATTATAGTTTTGTGTTATGTTTGTGATTAAATTTTGAATTATTTTATATTTTGAAATGTTGTGGCGGTGAATTTTATCTTGCAACGACTTTTAATTTAGTTTTGGTTTCAGTTTTAGGGACTATCCTAAAAGTGTGGGTTTTCATGCAACGATTGTTTATCATGCAAGAAAAGTAAGTGCGATGCGATTAAATAAATTGCAATAAGGTAAATTGCAACAAAATAAAAGCGTACCCGGAGGGTCTTCCCGTCATCCCAAGCCGCACTTAAACACAATTTAGAATATTTAAACAAGTTCCTAGGTAAAGCTAAGGGAAGGGTTATGGTTTTCTACCAAATTCCTAATCCTATAGCTTCGCCATTTCTTATGACGTCTAGAGTTCTCGTATTTTGGTTTGAGGACGATTTTCTTCATCAAAAAACAATTAAGTTCAATTGTTCTTATAAATATCCTATCATATTGAGGAAGTGCTTAATAAGAATCTTAAACATCTTTTCAATACTAATAGGATTGTTTTAAGTCCAAATGGATTTAATCAATCAGGTGAAGTAATCATCCGAAGTTTAGTTAAGTTTTGTTGTTATCTTACTCAGTGAACTAGGACATTTGAATATCCTATAAGTGAAGTAACATTTCATTTAACTTTCTGTTTAGGTGTTATGATAACCAAAGCTTCGAGGGCAAATTGGTGTTCAAATGGTTTGTGATTTAGTTTAATTTCAGTTATCGGATTTAAATTTGGAATAGTGTTCAAGTTGCTTTATTTTGAATTTCTTTATGTCTTAGGTGATGTTATTATTTTTTTTAATTCAATTAAATTTAACTTTAATTTAATTTAATTTGGTTTAACTTTAATTTTAATTTAATTTATTTAATTTAAATTAATTTTAATTTTAACTTGATTTTATCATTATTAATATTTTTTATTTAATTTAATTCAATTTAGTTTGATTTGATATGCTTTAATTTAATTTAATTTAATTTGATTTAATTTAATTTGATTTGATTTAATTTAATTTAATTTAATTTAATTTAATTTAATTTTAATTTAATTTAATTTAATTTAATATGTTTTAATTTAATTTAATTTAATTTTATTCAATTTAAATTTTAATTTAATTTTACTTTTAATTTTAATTTAATTGAAATTTTAAAAGGGTTTAATTTAAATAATTTAACTTTAATTTAATTTAATGATTAAATCTTTTAACATTTTAAATCTTAAACTTGGATTATCATTTTAATTAGGAATTAAATATTATGGAGATGATTAATTTAGGGATTCTTAAATTAAAGAACAAATCTCTTCCTAATAATATCCCTATTTTAATAATTCCATTTTTATTATTCTTCCAAATTTAATCAATTATTTAATTAAGGTTTATTTTAATTATTTTAAATGGTTTAGTAGGTTTCTACCCTTTAATTATTTAAATTTCAATCATCCAAATTAGATTAAGATCAAATATTTTACTCTTTAATTTTATTAAGCCTAAAGTTTTAATTAAAGGTTAAAATTTTAATTACCATTTTGCCCCTTCAAGCTTAATAATTTCATAACTCACTAAATTGAGCATAAATGAACTTAAATTTTTATGTGACTTCACTCATATGTCAATAAAGACATGAGAGGAGAAAATGTGATTTTTCTGTATTTAATTAATTTATGTAATTATTTTTGGTGGAAAATAGAGATTTCCAAGGAAAATTTAATAATATGACCAAGGGAAAGTTTCTGTCCTTAAGAAAATTATGGGACATTCCTAGTGACCAGAGGACCACTTGGACCAATTTTGGTGATTTTTTGAATTATATTATTTTTATTATAATTATTTTGTGTTTTGGAGTATTGATTAATTTAAAAATAAAATAAAGGTTGAAAAATAAATTTTATATTTTTCAAAAATCTCTCTGATATCAAGGAAATCAGACAATTAATTTTTACAATTTTCTGATTTTTCTTTGATTTATTAGAATTATTTTAGTGGAAATGCTAAAAAAATACATTTTTTTAATTTTAAAATTACCTTAGGGCTTTAAAATTTAATATCTCATCAAATAGACCTAAGAAAAATATGGGGTTTGTTCCTAAGTGATTAGAATTCAAAATGTGACATTTTAGTGAATTTTATTATTTTTGTGATTTTTATTATTTTTTTAATTATTAAAATATTAAAATAATATAAAAAATGAACTTTTTTAGAATATTTAAATTTTAATTTTTTTAAATTCCCCTGATATTAGAGAGGCTGCAAAACCAATTTGGTGAATTTTTGAAAAGTATTTTGAAAGTTTAAATTGGCTAAATGGCTTAATCAACCCATTTAGTAGGGCTAACCAAGTCCAATTGATTTCAAATTTTTATGGTGGGTTCCTCTGATCCTAAAGGTCAGTGGAGAATTGATTTCAAGCCAATTTGATGTATGATTAACTCTAATTAATTAAGGACCTATTTTGGGTGTTTAGGCCAATTAGGGTTATTCCAAGTGAATTAATTCAAAACCTATTTTTCCTAGGGTCCTCTGGTAATAAGAAACATCACCAAATTTTTCTAAAATTTATTTCACAACATGCTAATTATTGGATTTAAAATACTCAAAACAGCAACATGAATTTGAAAAATCAATAACTTCTCGTAGGGATGGCCTCTGACTTTGGAAAATTCAGGGAATGTTCCCAAATTCAGAGGCTTCAAAAGCCCTATGGTCTCATGCCATGGTGAATTTCTTATATGCATGAAGAATTAAAACAATGCAGAGGGTAAATAAATCATTAAAAATAAAATACTTGATGAAATTAAATGATTTCTTTTCCACATTATTCTCCTCTGTTCACTGAGCAAGAGGGTATTTTTATTTTATTTTTCTGATTTTCCTACACAAAGTTATGCATTTTTGAAGTTTAGGGAATTAAATAAATCAAAAAATACCCTAATTTCCTACTTATCCACGCGGAGCCACGCCATCCTCGGCAGCTCCGAAACGCCGCGTGTCGCGCTGCCATTCGACGCCGCCATCCAACTCAGCGCTCCGGGGCCCGCTGTATCGTTCCATCTCCTCATCCGGCGCGATCCTGGCCGTACGTCCGCGCGTGTATGGAATGAACGACATCCGTTCATCGTCCCCAAGCGTCCTCACCCGAGAGCCGTCCACACTAAAACCCTAAGAACTCACTCATTTCTCAACGGATTTTTGTGTTCTTGTGCTCTATGGATTTGTCTTGAAGAGACGAATACATCTATAAGGTGATCATGCATTGAAATTAAAGCATTTGAAATGGAGAATCTTCAGAAGCTCGGGATGTAGAATTAGCTCATACCTTTGCTTAGAGAAGTGTGGCTTCAATCTGAGGGTTGTGTCACCTTCGATTGGATCCCAGCAAGCTCCAGATTAAGTCTCCTGGTCTGGTGAATCGCCTAGGTATGATTTCGACCAAGCCTGATCACAATGCTTGAGTCCGGAACGGATGGGTAGCCCGGAGAGGGGGCTTTGCTCGGTGGACTCCTTCCCTCGGTCCGGTGAAGGTGTAGGACCAATCAATTTGAGGATTGATCCACCGTGGAGAAGTGTCCCGGTTTGGGTGGAATTTTGGCTGAGAAATTGGGCTCTATTGGTGGGGATTAGGGCAAATTATAACTGGGGATCAACTGCTCTAAGTATGGAGAGTGTTCTGGAACAATTTTGGCAGGGTTTCAGTAAGATCTGGTTCAAAACCTCTCATGGCTGAGAGGGGGTGGTGTTTAAATAGGAGAGGGTGGAGGGCCTCCCAGGAGGAGTTAGGGTTTGGGATCAGCTGCTCTTGGCAAGAGAAGAACAGCTACAATGGCCACCGGGGATGGGGCAGCTCGGCGAGTGAGAATTCCAAGTTTGGGCTCACATGCGAGCTCTCGGCCCGGTGGTTTCCGGCGGCCGTGGTGGCTGGCCGCGCGAGTCGAGTCAACCTCAAGGTCAGGGAGGTCAGGGCTGGGGCTTAGTGCAGTCAATTGGCATTGGCCATGTGTAAAGGGCTTGACTTAGATGGAATGGGGGAGGAGCTAATTTTGGGTCCAAATGGGTCCAAGTCATGGATTTAGGTTTGGTTCACCCTCCAAGGCCTGATTTTTGGGCTAAGGGAATCAGGTAAGTCAGCTAGCTTAGTGGGGAAAAGTCACCATCTAAGTACATTTATGTTTAATCAAGGTTTAGAAGAGTCATGAAAAGGCTTAATCACCCTTAAGGGAATCATTAAAGGACTCCTTCCCTTTGCCAAAAATGACATGGTGATGTGTAAAGTGGCCGACATGGCTTCGCATATGGCTTGTGCATGGCTTCATGGCTCCATTTGGCTTGGGCAAAGCTTAGTCAATTTCATGGAAGTAGATTTTAGGAATCTTGGCATTTTTGATGGAAATTTGGATGAAGCTTGATTTGGAATGGTTTAATGATGATTTTGAAACTTAGGGGTGATATCAATTAAAGGTATGATGAAAAGGAATTGCCATGTGGGCTTTAGGGCCAATCTTGGGCTTTTGTATTTGGTGGAAATGGGCTTTTAGAATGTTTTAGGAAAGTGGGCCTTTAGGTTTGAAAACAAATTGGTGGATGGAAATTTTGTGAAGGATTGGGCCAAACAAATGTTGGGTTTAGTTCATGGATGTGTTATGAGTGATTTGAAGCAAGTTGGGAATGATTTGGGTTTGAATTGGGTTGAATTTGGGCTTCTTTGGTGAATGGGCCAATATAGGTCAAATTGGGCTAACTTGGGCCATTGTTGGGCTAGGGTTGAAATTGATGTAAAATAAATGTTGGGAAATGTTTATGGGAGTGTTTCAAAGAAATTTTGGCTTTGGTTGGGTTTTGATTTTGGGGTTTGGGTTTATTTGGGTTAGGTTTGGGTTTAGGTCAAAATTGGGCCTTTTAGCTTTGGGTTGAATTTGAGTGGGGTTTGGGTCTAAATTTTGGGTAAATCATGTTAGTGTTTTGTTTGTGGGGATGTTAAGGAAGGTTTAAAAAAGGTTTGGGATTAATTGGAGTCGAATTGGGTTAGTTTGGGTTAGGTTTGGGTCATGGGTTCAAACTGGGCTTTAAGGTCCAAAATGAAATTGGGTTCAAATGTCAATCAAATTGGACTTGGATTTGGTCTAGATTGGTGTTGGGAATGTTGAATTTAAGTTTAGAATTCAATTGGACCAGAATTTGGGTCAATTGGGTAGGTTTGGCTTGACATTGGGTTCATTTTGGTTTAAAATGGATCAAATTGGGGGTTTTGACAAAAGTAGGGTAAATTGACAAAAGTGGCCCATGGTGTAGTGGAACAAAATGAAATTGGGAATATTTGGGATTTTCTGGAATTTTCTGAGAATTTTCTGAATTTTTGGATTTTTGGGTCAAGAGGGGTATTTTGGGTATTTGGAGGGTATTGGGAGGTATTTTTGGAATTTTTGGTATTTTTTGCTATGGATGGTCAATTTGAGTGGTGTGTGAATGTTTGGGATTGGTCTAGAGGAATTTTGGGTGATTTGGAGATTTTTGGAAAAATTTGGGTAATTTTAAGGGTTTTGGGTAGGCTAGGCGGGTGGGGTCCCGGGGGTCAAAAATTAAAAATTTGGAAAAATGAAGATTGAGTAATTGTAAGTGGAATGAAATCATTTTGGTTGAGCCATGAAACTATATCAAGCCAACATGAGCCATGAAGGGACTCATTTGAGGCATCCACTATGTTATTCCTAACCCACTTAGCCAAGGGCTTAGGGGTTAAGGACCATCCATGTGAATAACCTTCATGAGTCAGGAGGTCAAGTTAGGTATGGGTGTGTTTTTAGGATGTGTGTGAAAGTGTAGTGTATAGGTGTAGTGTGTGTGTAAGTCAGCCCTTCACCAGACCAGGCCACCCAGGGTAGTCCTAAG
The DNA here is from genome assembly GCA_022702705.1 of Papilionanthe hookeriana x Papilionanthe teres. NCBI lineage: Eukaryota > Viridiplantae > Streptophyta > Magnoliopsida > Asparagales > Orchidaceae > Papilionanthe > Papilionanthe hookeriana x Papilionanthe teres. Next base: position 18,801,146 of record CM040432.1, on the reverse strand, counting down.
GCCAAAGAGTCCTATAGGAACTCATCCTTTAAACTTCCATATTTGATTTCAACCCTCTAGGTGATTAGGGTTCTATAGTCAAGTTTGTGGAGTTTGCAGGGAGTTAAGAAGTGGTTTGAATTTCTAAGTGGTGGGTCCCAATTCTAATCCTCTGGGATAGTCAAAGGAAAAGCCTAAGGCTAGATCTTAAGTACTAAAGAGAAGAAGAGAAGACCTCATCAAAAATGAGGTCAACAGGTGGAAAAATCATCCTAATTTTAACTGGAACAATTCACAACAACAATGGGGTAATAATCAATCTCATCCCACTAGAAATTGGAATAATCAAGTTAATTCAAATTATAAACCTCCTCGATTTAATAATCAACAGAAAAAGTTATCAATAGAAGAATTAATTATGCAAATGAATAATCAATTACAAAATCAAAATACTGCTATTCGTAATATTGAAAATCAAATGGGGCAAATTGCTACTTTAATTAATAACAGATTTGTAGGAACACTTCCTAGTAATGTTGAAATCAATTCAAATGAAACTGGAAAAGAACATGAACAAGTTAAGCTGTGCAACTTAGAAGTGGAAAAGAATTAAAAGAAAGATTACAGAATGAAATTGAAAAAGAGATTGAGGTTGAAGAGATTGAAAAACCTGAAGAAACTATCTCTCCTAGTCAAGTTCAGATTGTTATACCTGTTAATGTGGAAGTTGAAAAACCACCACCACCTTTTCCTCAAAGACTTACTCAGCAGAAACTTGATCATCAATTTTCTAAGTTCTTTGAAATTTTTAAGAAACTTACTATTAACATACCTTTTGTTGAAGCTTTGGAACAAATGCCAACTTACGCAAAATTTATGAAGGATATTTTAAGAAAAAAATGAAAATTTGAAGCTTTTGAAACTGTTGCATTAAGTGAATAATGCAGTGCAATAATTCAAAAGAAATTACCTGAAAAGCTTATGGATCCTGGAAGTTTCACTATACCCTGTGCTATTGGAGAAAAATATTGCGAAAAAGCTTTATGTGAATTAGGAGAAAGTATTAATCTCATGCCATTTTCTATCTATCGAAGATTGGATTTAGGAGATATCACTCCTACCACTGTAACTCTTCAGTTGGCTGATAGATCTATCACTTATCCTAAAGGAGTTATAGAGGATGTCCTTGTTAAAGTGGATAAATTTATCGTCTCTGTAGATTTCATAGTACTTGATATGGAAGAAGATAAAGAGATACCTATTATTTTAGGAAGACCTTTTCTAGCTACCGGACTAGCTATGATTGATGTGCAAAAAGGAGAATTAACAATGAGAGTCAATGATCAAGAAATTAAATTCAATGTTCTTAAATCGATGAAGTACCCTGATAAAGAGAAATATTATCGAATGGATATAATTGATTATTTAATTCAAAAACATTATCAAGAAAAATGTAAAGTTATTTCTGAAGAAAAATTTGAATTTTTAACTAATGAAGATGAAATAGTAGAAGAAGAAGAGACTCATTTTATTAAAGATAATTGGAAAACTTTAGACATAACTCAAAATGATATACTTTTACCCTCAATTAAAAAAGCACATGACTTGGAATTAATAATGTTACCTTCCCATTTAAAATATGCTTTTCTTGGAAATTTGTTAACTTTACTCGTTATTATTTCTTCTGAACTGAGTAAAGATCAAGAAGAAAAATTACTAGGTGTGTTAAAGAATTATAAGAAAGCTTTTGGTTGGACTATTGCTGATATAAAAGGAATAAGCCCATCCATTTGCATGCATAGAATTTTAATGAAAGAAAATTTTAAACCTACTATAGAATAGCAAAGAAGATTAAATCTTATTATGAAAGAGGTTGTTAAAAAAGAAATTATTAAGTGGTTAGATGCTGGTATTATTTATCCTATTTCGGATAGTCAATGGGTAAGTCCTAGTTATTGTGTTCCGAAGAAAGGAGGAGTAACTGTCATTGTTAATGATAAAAATGAACTTATTCCAACAAGACAAGTTACTGGATGGCGAATTTGTATTGACTATAGGAAACTAAGCCACTAGAAAGGATCATTTTCCTTTACCTTTCTTGGATCACATGCTCGATAAATTAGCTGGACACTCATATTTCTATTTTCTGGATGGATATTCTGGTTATCATCAATTACTTAATGCTCCTGAGGACCAAGAAAAGACAACATTTACAAGTCCTTATGGAACATTTGCTTTTAGAAGAATGCCTTTTGGCTTATGTAATGCACCTGCAACTTTTCAAAGATGTATGATGTCAATATTTTGTGATTTGATTGACAAAGGAATTGAAATATTCATGGATGATTTTTCAGTCTTTGGAACTTCTTTTGAATCTTGTTTGGAAAACATAGCCAAAGTTCTGAAAAGATGCGAAGAAACAAATTTAATTCTTAACTGGGAAAAATGTCAATTCATGGTCACAGAAGGCATTGTACTTGGACACAAAGTATCACGGAAAGGGATGGAAGTAGATCTAGCAAAAGTGAAAATTATTGTTGAATTGCAACCACCTACTACTGTTACTGATGTGAGAAGTTTTCTAGGGCATGCTGGATTTTATAGAAGATATATAAATGATTTTTCTAAAATTGCTAAACCTCTTTGTAATTAATTAGAAAAAAATGCACAATTTGAATTTAATGAAGAATGTATTAATGCTTTTAATATTCTAAAAGAAAAATTAATAAATGCACCTATCATTGTTGCACCTAACTGGAATAAATCTTTTGAATTAATGTGTGATGCAAGTGATTTTGCAATTGGAGCTGTATTAGAACAAAAAAATGAGAAAGTTTTCAAAGTTGTATATTATGCTAGTAAAACTCTCACTAAAACACAAAGAAATTACACTACCACTGAGAAAGAGCTTCTAGCTATAGTATATGCCTTTGATAAATTTTGACCTTATCTTCTTGGTACTAAATGCATAGTTCATACTGATCATTCTGCTATTAAATATCTAACATCTAAGAAGGATTCTAAACCTAGACTTATAAGATGGGTTTTACTTTTACAAGAGTTTGATTTTCAAATAGTAGATAGAAAAGGAACTGAAAACCAAATTGCTGATCATTTGTCTAGAATTAAAAATGATATTTTTTCGGAAGAAAATATAAATGAGAAATTCCCTGATGAATCTTTTTATGTTATTCAAAGATACAAAACACCGTGGTATGCTGATATTGTTAATTATTTAGTTAGCAATATTTTACCTTATAACTTGGATAACAAATTTATTAAGAAATTTAAATATGATGATAAATCTTATATTTGGGAAGAACTTCATTTATTTAAAATTGGTAAAGATTCTATGATTCGAAGATGTGTACCTTATGAGGAAACTTTTGCTATTATTAAAAAATGTCATGATTTTGATTTTGGAGGACACTTTGGCATAGATAAAACTACATTTAAAATTTTAAATTATGGATTTTATTGGCCTACCTTATTTACCGATGTGAGACAATATGTGAAAACATGTGATCGATGTCAAAGGATGGGAAATATATCTAGGAAAGATGAAATGTCGTTAAACTATAAATTGGAAGTTTAAATTTTTGATATATGGGGATTAGCCTTTATGGGACCATTTGTTCCATCATCTGGAAAAATTTATATTTTATTACAGTTGTTTATGTTTCAAAGTGGATTGAAGCTGTTGCTTTACCAAACTGTGATTCCAAAAGTGTTTCAAAATTCTCTAAGAAAATGATATTTTCAAGATTTGGAATGCCTAAGGTAATTATCACTGATGGTGGAAGTCATTTCAGGAATATAAGAATTCAATCATTACTTCAAAAATTTGGAATCAAACATAGAATTGCAACTACTTATCACCCACAAACTAGTGGAATGGCTGAAGTATCAAACAGAGAAATTAAAAGAATTTTAGAAAAGACTGTTAATCCTAAAAGAACTGATTGGGTTGATAGACTTGATTCTGCATTATGGGCTTAGAGAACAGCTTATAAGACACCAATCGAAATGTCACCTTATCGATTAATTTATGGTAAACTTTGTCACTTACCTGTAGAACTTGAACATAAAGCTTATTGGGCGATAAAGGAGGTTAATTTTAATTTGAATAAAGAAGGAGAAAAATGATTATTGCAATTAAATGAGATGGAAGAAATTAGAAATGAATCATATGAAAATTCGAGGATTTATAAAGAGAAAATGAAGATGTTGCATGATAAGAAAATTTCAGGAAAAATTTTTGAGCCTGGACAAAAAGTTTTACTGTTTAATTCTCGTTTAAGACTTTTTCCCGGAAAATTAAGATCTAAATGGATTGGACCTTATTTTGTTGAGAAAGTATACCATTATGGAGCTGTGGATATTAAAGATCCCAAAACTGGAAAAATTTTTAAAGTAAATGGATTAAGATTGAAGCCTTATTTGGGAACTATTAAGAAGAATTATAAAGAGGCTTATGAATTGAGTCAACCTGATTAAAGATTTACTTAAGTCGGGCTGACGACGTTAAACCAAGTACTTTGTGGGAGGCAACCCATAATTATCTTGTATTTTTGTGTTTTAATGTAAGCTTATGCATCAATCTTGATTAATTTTATATTACTTTAGAAAAATTTGATGCTCATAAGTCTTGGTTGACTTTGGCTGAAAAATTATTTTGAGGTATGTAAGATTTAAAAATAGGATCACTCTATTTTAAATATGAGTAAAAAGGAGATCAAATTAACCTTCATTATGATAGTTTACAATGTGAGTTATCGAGTCTAAATTACTCTTACCAGTATAATTTACCTATCTTGGAGAACGAAATTTTAAAAAAATTGACGATTAGGCGAAACGGAGTTTAACATAGTTCCGGTGCCTAGGCGCCAGAATTTGGCGCCTAAGCGCCAGAATCAACTATGTATCAATAGGTCAGGCGCCTAGGAGCCAGATTCGGCGCCTAAGTGCCACGGTTACTGGGTCGTGCAAAAAAAAAAATTTTCAGTTTTTCACACAAATTTCGCCTTTAAATCTACCCATCTTCTTCCCTAACCATCAAGCAATCAAAATTACATCCCTTACATTTCATTCTTGAGAGATTTGAGAAATTTTTGAAGAAATGGAAAGGAGAAATCATGGAGAAGAGGCTAGGGACAAGGTCTCAAGGGATCCTCAACCCTACTTCAATGATTTCATCGCTGTAAGTTTAGAGAAAATTTCTAGTCATTTAGATAAGTTTAAAGAAGATTTTAAAAGGATTGGAGATCTCCTTCATGAGATGTTTCATAAAGTTGAACATCTAGAATGGCAAATGAAACTTCAATTTGATTATATTGCGGCTTATCAAGATGCTCAAGTTGAAATGTATGCGAAGAACAAGTGGATTGATGAAAAGACGGCTACAGATTTCTCGAGAGCGTTATTCTTCTTTCGAAGTGGAATACACAATTTCCCTTGTGAAGATTCAAATATTCTGGTAAAGAGATAGTTATTATGGTTTGTTGAGTCGTATCGATTTAGAGAATCGATTGTGTTTGTTAGTATATTTGCTTTCATGTTCAATGTGTGTTGTATTTGCTTTGAACTTGTTATGATTGAGTGTGTATTAGGAACTGAATCAAATGTAGTACTTATCTGGAATGTATTAAGTCAAAATTGAAGATTTTAAATAGAAATTAGTGAGTTTGATTGAAAACCTTATGTTTGATTGGTGGATTCAATACTTAATTTTTATAAATTTTTGAAAAATATTGTGGAAGTTAGAAACTGAAGCCCTACTCTTATATGAGTAATTGGAAGTTGAATTTATGAATTTTGGTGGAAAAATAAATTTTAAAATAATTTTTTGTAAAAGGCGAGTCTAGCGCCTAGGCGCCAGAATTCTGCGCCTAAGCGCCAATTCGGCCTGCTACTCGAAAATTACCATTTAAACCCCCAAAAGCCATTTTTGATGCCTAAGCTTCATCTTCTTCCCCATTTTCGCGAAAATAAATCCTCTAGATCCATTTTGAGGTCAAAACATCAAGGATTTGAGCGCGAAACCACTCTATTTATTCATCTCAAGGTCAGATCTATACTTTAAACCATTTATTTTCGATTTTCATCATAGATTTCCCTATGTTTGTCTAAGAACCGAAAATTTGAAAAAATATTCGATTTTTAGTTATTTCTTTGGATTTTTAAACTTATTTTAAGTTTTATAAACTTAAAAAGAGTTTAAATCTTTGATTCCTAAATTAGTTCTTGTTTTTTTTCACGTTTAGATGGCTCCAAAATCTAAGCGCGGGAAAGGACGAGAAAACTTTGATAGCAGCAAATTTCCAACTGCGGCTACGCATTTTCGCTTCCATGAGCTTGCGTCATCGAGAAAGTTCATCTCGGAACGAAGTTTTTATCATCCTGGGGAGATGATTGAAAACACTATCGTTGCGCACAACTGGCAACGATTTTGTTACTTTACTGCTATTGAATTATCCCGATTGTTCAAGAATTTTATGCAAATTTTGTGGATGCTGAAGATTCTGAAGTCTTTGTTAGAGGAATCAGAGTAGGATTTACTCTAGAAAGAATCAACATATTCTATGGCCTGCCACCGACTATTGAGTGCTATTATTCTGGATTATCACCATCTGAGGGTGATTTGGATATGATTATTGCCTATTTGATCGACAAGATCTTGGATCTTGGAAGATCAAGAACTGCAAAAGGGTAAATTTCAAATCTTCCAAGTTGAATGGTGTATCTAAAGCATGGCACTACTTTATTTCTACAAGATTGTTACCTTCCAACCACCTGAGTGAAGTGACTAGAGATCAAACGATCTTAAATTATTGCATTCAGGAGAGGAAGCCTATTGATGTCAGAAGCATTATTTATGATTCTGTGGAGTCTACTGCGAGATCCAGCACTTCTGTTGGATTGGGATTTCCTTCTTTGATTTATTCGTTATGTGTTAATGATGGAGTCACTACTGATATTTCTGAGGAGAAGCTGAAGTCTACTAAGCCAATTGGGCAGGAAAGTGTTAGTATCTATGATCGTCTTCGAGGGAAGAGATCGAACGCTCCTTCTACTTCTGCACATACTTCAGTTAGACCATCCACATCTAGACCCTCTACTTCTGCTGAGCCACCATCAGATTTCTGGGAATCAATGCATGATCAGTTTTTAGAACAGCAGCAGGAGTTATTTCAAACTCACTACAGGATAGATACTATTGACAAGAAACTGGATCATCTTTCTGACTATACCCAGAGGAAGAGTAGTTACGATGCAGAGTATGCTGAAGTCCTAGTCAGATTTCTGAAGGGTGGACGTGATGTTAGTCATCCTACTTTTCCTAGCTTTACACCATATATTGATCCTAAGGACGTTGAGTTTTCCTTTGGTGATGATGATGACGATGAGGCGACAACTAGCGATTAGTAGTAGAGAGATCTTTATGTAGTGCTACTCTGTTGTTAGTTTGTTTTGTTTAGATTGTTTGTTAGTTTTATGTTTGATGTGTGTGTTGACCTCATTTTTGATGAGGTCTTCTCTTCTTCTCTTTAGTACTTAGGATCTAGCCTTAGGCTTTTCCTTTGACTATCCTAGAGGATTAGAATTGGGACCCACCACTTAGAAATTCAAACCACTTCTTAACTCCATGAAAACTCCACAAACTTGACTGTAGACCCCTAATCACCTAGAGGGTTGAAATCAAATGTGGAAGTTTAAAGGATGAGTTCCTATAGGACTCTTTGGCCTTAGGATCGCCCCGGGTGGCTCCGGTCCAGTGAAGGGCTGACTTACACACACACTACACCTATACACTACACTTTCACACACATCCTAAAAACACACCCATACCTAACTCGACCTCCCGACTCATGAAGGTGATTCACATGGATAGTCCTTAACCCCTAAGCCCTCGGCTAAGAGGGTTAGGAACAACATAGTGGATGCATCAAATGAGTCCCTTCATGGCTCATGTGGGCTTGATATGGCTTCATGGCTCAACCAAAATGATATCATTCCACTTACAATTACTCAATATTCATTTTTGCAAATTTTCAATTTTTGACCGCCAGGACCCTACACCCGCCTAGCCTACCCAAACCCCTTGAAATTACCCAAATTTTTCAAAATTTCCAAATCACCTAAAATTCCCCAAAATTAACCTTGAACATTTCCTCACCAATCAAGTTTATCATCCATAGCAAAAAATACCAAAAATACCTCCCAATACCATCCAAATACCCAAAATACCCCTCTTGACCCAAAAATCCAAAAATTCAGAAAATTCCCAGAAAATTCCAAAAAATCCCAACTATTCCCAATTTCATTTTGTTCAACTACACCATGGGTCCATTTTGTCAATTTACCCCACTTTTGTCAAAACCCCCAATTTGACCCATTTTAACCCTAAGTGAACCCAATGTCAAGCCAAACCTACCCAATTGACCCAAATTCTGGTCCAATTCAATTCTAAACTTCAATTTAACATTCACAACACCAATCTAGACCAGATCCAAGTCCAATTTGATTGACATTTGAATCCAATTTCACTTTTGGTCTTAAAGCCCAATTTGGACTCATAACCCAAATATAACCCAAACTAACCCAATTCAACTCCAATTAACCCCAAAACTTTTATAAACCTTCCTTAACATCCCCACAAACAAAACACTAACATTATTTACCCAAAATTTAGACCCAACCCCACTCAAATTCAACCCAAAGCCAAAAAGCCCAATTTTGACCTAAACCCTAACCTAACCCAATAAGCCCAAACCCCAAAATCAAAAACCTCTTTGAAACACTCCCATAAATATTTCCCAACATTAATTTTACATCAATTTCAACCCTAGCCCAACATTGGACCAAGTTAGCCCAATTTGGCCTACATTGGCCCATTTACCAAAGAGGTCCAAATCCAACCCAATTCAAGCCCAAACCACTTCAAATTTATTCCAAATCATTCATGAAACCTTCCTAAATTAAATTCAACACTTATTGGATCCAATCCTTTACAAAATTCTCATCCTAAAATTTGTTTTGAAATCTAAAAGCCACTCTCTAAACCATCTTGAAAGCCCATCTAAAGAGAAATCCAAAAGCCCAAAGCCCGCATGGCAATTCCTTCTCATCATCCCTTTAATTGGGATCAATTCCTAAGTCCCAAATCAATCATCAAATCAACCTAAATCAAGAACCATCTAAATTTTTCACTAAATTGCCAAAATATCCAAATTCCTTTTTCATATAAATGGATCCACTTTTCCTAAGTCAAGGATGAGCCAAATGAAGCCACATGCAAGCCATGGACAAGCCACATGAAGCCATGGAAGGTTTGACATGTGACCAAGCCATTAATGGCAAAAGGAGGGCCCCCTTTCCTAATCCTTCATTAAGCCTTTTTAACCATAAGCATGTCACACACTAAACCATGCTTAGCCACCTCACCATGGATTGAGACTTCACCACTCCATGGCAGCTGACCCAAGTGACTCTTTTCAACCCAAAACCCGGCCTTGGGTGGTGCACCTAGCCCAAAAGGATGGGTTGACCCAAATCAAGCCAAAGTGGCCTCTCCCCCATACCATTTTAGTCCAAGCACTTTACACATGTCCAAGCCCAATTGACTTCACCATTGCCAAGCCCTGACCTCCCCGGTCAAGATGGTGACCCCCGCTCGCCGGCCGACCACCCGGCCGCCTGAAAACACCACACCCGAGAGCATCATGTGAGCCCAAGCTTGGAATTCTCACCTGTTGAGTTGCCCCATGCCCAATGGCCACCATGGATGTTCTTTTCCTCACCAGAACAGCTGATCCCAAGCCCTAACTCCCCCTGGGAGAGCCTCCAGCCAGCTCTATTTAAACCCCACCTCTCTCGGCCATGGGAGAGGTGCTGAACTAACCTTAAGGAAACTCTGTCAAAATCACTCCATACTCTCCCCACACCTAGAGCATTTGATCCCCACTGTCCTCCTTCCCTAATCCCCACTAATTTAGCTTAATTTTGGAGCTCAATTCTCAGGCCAGAACAGGACATTCCCAAATTCTTCACAAAAGTCAAATTAAACTCACCTACACCTGCACAAGGTCAAGAGGAGAAGTTCCTCAGTGAAAGCCCCCTCTCCAGACCACCCATCTGTTCCAGACTCCAAGCTTTGTAATCGGCTGTGGTCGAAATCATACCTGGACAATTCACCAGGCCAGGAGACTTCATCTGGAGCTTGTTTGGACTCAGTCGAAGGTGACACAACCCTCAGATTGAAGCCACACTTCTCTGAGCTAAGGTATGAGCTAACTCTTTATCCCGAGCTTCTGGAGATTCTCCATTTCAAATACCTTAATTTCAATGCATGATCACCATATAGATGTATTCGTCTCTTCAAGACGAATCCATAGAGCACAAGAACAAGAAAATCCGTTAAGTATTAAGTGAGATATTAAGGATTTAGTGTGGACGGTTCTCGGGCTGGGAAGCTTGGGGACGATGAACGGATGTCGTTCATTTAATACATGCGCGGAAAGATGGCCAGGATCTCGTCGGATGAGGAGACAGAACGATACGGCGGGCCCCTGGAGCGCTGAGTCGGATGGTGGCGCCGAATCAGAACACATCGCGTGGCCTTTCAGAGACGCCGAGGTTGAGTCAGCGCCGCATGGATAAGTAGAAAAATAGGTTATTTTTCTATTTATTTAATTCCCTAAACTTCAAAAATGCATAACTTTGTGTAGGAAAATCAAAAAAATAAAATAAAAATACCCTCTTGCTCGGTGAACGGAGGAAAATAATGTGGAAAAGAAATCATTTAATTTCATCAAGTATTTTATTTTTAATAATTTATTTACTCTCTACACATTCTCAATTCTCCATGCATGTATACAATTCACCATGGCATGAGACCATAGGGCTTTTGAAGTCTCTGAATTTGGGAATATTCCCTGAATTTTCCAAAGTCAGAGGCCATCCCTATGAAGAGTTATTGATTTTTCAACTCTAGGTTGCTAGTTTGAGTATTTTAACTCCAATAATGAGCATATTGTGAAATAAATTCTAGGAAAATTTGGTGATGTTTTTTATGACCAGAGGAACCTAGAAAAAATAGGTTTTGAATTAATCCACTTGGAATAACCCTAATTGGCTTAAACACCCAAAATAGGTCCTTAATTAATTAGAGCTAATCATACATCAAATTGACTTAAAATAAATTCTCCACTGACATTTAGGATCAGAGGAACCCACCATAAAAATTTGAAGTCAATTGGACTTGGTTAACCCTACTAAATGGGTTGATTAAGCCATTTAGCCAATTTAAACTTTAAAAATTCATAACTTTCAAAATACTTTTCAAAAACTCACTAAATTGGTTTTGGAGCCTCTCTGATATCAGGGGAATTTAAGAAAATTAAAATTTCAATTTTCTAAAAAAGTTAATTTTTTTGCATTATTTTAATATTTTAATAATTAAAAAATAATAAAAATCACAAAAATAATAAAATTCACCAAAATGTCACATTTTGAATTTTAATCACTTGGGAACAAACCCCATATTTTTCTTAAGTCTCTATAATGAGATATTAAATTTTAAAGTCCTAAGGTGATTTTAAAATTAAAAAAATGTATATTTTTAGTATTTCCACTAAAATAATTCTAATAAAACAAAGAGAAATCAGAAAATTATAAAAATTGATTCTCTGATTTCTTTGATATTAGAGAGATTTTTGAAAAATATAAAATTCATTTTTCAACCTTTATTTTATTTTTAAATTAATTAATACTCCAAAACTAAAAATAATTATAATAAAAAGAATATAATTCAAAAAATCACCAAAATTGGTTCAAGTGATCCTCTGGTCATTAGGAATGTCCCATAATTTTCTTAAAGACAGAAACTTTCCCTTGGTCATATTATTAAATTTTCCTTAGAAATCCTTATTTTCCACCAAAAATAATTACATAAATAAATTAAATACAGAAAAATCACATTTTCTCCTCTAATGCCTTTATTGACATATGAGTGAAGTCACATAAAAATTTCAAATTCATTTAAGCTCAATTTAGTGAGTTATGGAATTAGTAAGCTTGAAGGGCAAAATGGTAATTAAAATTTAAACCATTAATTAAAACTTTAGGCTTAATAAAATGAAAAAGTAAAATATTTGATCTTAATCTGATTTGGATGATTAAAATTTAGATAATTAAAGGGTAGAAACCTATTAAACAATTTAAGAAATAATTAAAATAAACCTTAATTAAATAATTGTTTAAACTTGGAAGAATAATAAAATTGGAATTATTAAAATAGGGATATTATTAGGAAGAGATTTGTTCTTTAATTTAAGAATCCTAAATTAATCATCTCAATAATATTTAATTCCTAATTAAAATGATAATCCAAATTTAAGATTTAAAATGCTAAAAGGGCTTAATCATTAAATTAAATTAAAATTAAAATTAAATTAAATTAAATCAAATTAAATTAAATTAAATTAAAACATATTAAATTAAATCAAATTATATTAAATTAAATTAAATTAGATTAAATTAAATTAAATCATATTAAATTAAATCAAATTAAATCAAATTAAATTATATTAAATTAAATTAAATTAAATCAAATTAAATCAAATTAAATTAAATTAAATTAAGTTAAATAATATTAAATTAAATTAAATTAAATTAAAATAAAAAATAAAATCAATTTAAAATTAAAATTAGATTAAATTAAATAAAAATTAAAACTAAACCAAATTAAATTAAATTAAAGTTAAATTAAATTGAATTAAAAATAACATCACCTAAGACATAAAGAATTTAAAAATAAATATAAAACAACTTGAACACTATTCCAAACTTAAACCCATTAAATCATAAACCATTTGAACATCAATTTGCCCTCAAAAGCTCTTATTGTCATAACTCCTAAATGAAGTGTCAAGTGAAGTGTTATTTCACTCATAGGATATTCAAATGTCCTAGTTCATTGAGCAAGAGAACAAAACTTAATTAAACCTCGGACGATTACCTCACCTTATTGATTAAATCCATTTGGACTTAAAATAATCCTAGAAGTATTGAAAAGATGTTTAAGATTCGTCTTAAGCACTTCCTCAGTACGATAGGATGTTTATAAGAACAATTGAACTTAATTGTTCTTTGATGAAGAAAATCGTCCTCAAATCAAAACACAAGAACCTAGACGTCATAGGAGATGACTAGCTATAAAATTAGGAACTTGGTAGAAAACCATAACCCTTTCCTTAGCTTTTCCTTGGAACTTGCTTTAAATGCTTAAATATTCTAATTGTGTTTTATGTGCAGTTTGGGATAACGGGAAGACCCTCCAGGTACGCTTTTATTTTATTGCAATTTACCTTATTGCAATTTATTTAATCGCATCGCAATTACTTTTCTTGCATGATAAACAACTGTTGCGTGAAAACCCACACCTTTAGGATAGTCCCTAAAACTGAAACGAAAACTAAATTAAAACTCATTACAAGATAAAATTCACCGCCACAATATTTCAAAATATAAAACAACTCAAAATTTAATCACAAACAGAACACAAAACTACAATTACAACTAAATTAAAATGTCTTGTTGGATGATCGGGAATACCTCGGATGATGTAACCTACGTGTTGCTAACGGGATTTCCCACGGTCTAAATGAAAGTGTGGAACTCATTTAGTTGAGTTTAGCAAATTCATCTGGACTAAGTGAATCCGATAAAAATAATGATGCCGGAAGGATGGAACCGTGGGATCTTAACTGGTGTTATTATAATCAACTTTAATATTTGTTTTAATTAAAACATAAAAAACACTTGAACTTTAAGATTTCTAAAACCAAACCCCTCTCTTCTCTTTTGGTTACAATCTTCTGCAACAACAAGGAGCTCAGAGCATGGTGGGCAGCACAGCCATCGTCATCAGCAAAACCTAAGTCTACTTCAGCAAAACTTGCTTAGAATTAAATAACCAAGCCAGAGGATTTCGAGGTAGTTTGCCTAGTGCAACATAAACCCTCAACCTTTTGTTAGGCATTTGCATTGCAAATTAAGCCCTAACTGGTCTTAGGATTTCCGAGGTAGTCATCCGATATGACATAAACCCTCATATCTTCGAGGCTATTTGTGTGATCACCTCATACGAATATAAGTCCTAATTAATTAAAAATTGGCAAGATTAAAACATTAAATAAACATTAGGGCCTTCCTAAATCCAAGCCAAATAATAGGATAGTCGGGAAATTGCCGATGTTCGCTTCGAATCTGTAATTTCTCCTACCTTTCTTCCTTTGAATTCCTAAAACAAAAAATATTCCAAACTTGATCCATTCCCTATTGAAACTCTAAAATTCAATCCCTTGAAAACTTGAACTTTGAAATTCTTGAGAGCGTAACTACCGATTATTATCGAGAGTTTTCTTAGGTGATTCCCGTCACTTAAGATGTAATTAACTATAGGGGCTTGCCCTTATAGGGAATTTTAAGAACCCAGGTAATTTAAACCCTACTTAATTCATTTATATTAAGCAGGGGAATTTGTCGGCTCATAAAATTGGTTCGCAGACCAAACGGATGTCACAAACTTTTCTAGTTTATTTAATCGAGCCTCATTATCAAGCAGTGTGTCTATTCTTCGGGATAGATACACGGTTTGTGGTGTGGTGCTCCTTTATGTAAACTATTCGGGTTGTGAGATCAGTTTGATTTCATATCTTAAAATCTTCAAATTTAAAAAAAAAATTATTTTTCAAAATTAAATACTACCTTTTAAATTATTTATTTAAATTAAATTAAAAATTCGCCGACAATTTCTATAGGCGACCCTTTTTTAAAACACAACACACAAACCTAAAAATATGCCGACAGTGTGTTGATTAGTTTATGTACTTGTGTGGATGGATTCTTTGGTTAAAATATTTTTAGTATATTGTGTTGAGACTGATGTTAGAGTTAATTTATATGTTTGTTTTAGTACTCTATTTAGTACTTAATTATTTTGCTCTGTTTTAATTCTGTTTCAAATTTAGTATAATAAAAAATTAGCCTGCTTACCTTTCTATATACATGCTTCAATTTTATCTTATTTACTCATAAAAGCATGTTTAGAAGTTAATTCTTCTTTTTAAGATTTTTTTTTACATACTTACTAAAAAAACTTATGATTTTCTTTCTCTCATACTTTCAAATTATCATAGTATACCAAAACTTAAGTTTGGGGGAAGGGAAAATCCATTCAAAATTAAATTTTATTTGTCCTTAAAGAGCTAATACTTTCTTAAAAATATAAACTTTTTAACATAACTTAAGGAATGAAGAATTTATTTGAGATCACATTTATTTTTGAAATTATAAATAATTTAGTGAAATTAACCAAAATTTTACTAACTTTGATTGATTTTAAGAATAGAATTATTTAACTTAAAGAAGAATGAGAAAAAGAATTTTTCTATTCATGATAGAAATCATAGAATTTTAGAAATATTAAGTAATAAAAAATTATCACTTGAAAAAGAAAAGATTGAAATTCTTTTTGAATTTTTATTGATGTTATAATAATTAAGTAGAAATGTATAAGTTTTGAAAATATAAGTTAAGGATAGTGAAGATCAAAACCATTAACATGCTATCCAGATATAGTAATCCTCTTTATAAAAAAAAATAAAATAAAATAAAATAAATGATAGAGAGGAGAAGCTTGAGGAAATGCCTAATCAAAAATTGGCTTCACTTGAATTATCTTATAGGAAGAAAACTAATTACATACTTTACTTAATTTTTATGCATAAATATTTATTTAGAAAAGATTTTTCAAGAAGATCTTTTTCTTGTAAATAATCTATGAAAGCTTAATATAATAGACTTCTATTATTTTCAAAATGAATGAAAAGTTTGGAATCTTATGATTTGGTAGTTAAATATTCTTTAAATTCTTAAAATTAAACCTAGTTAGTGAAATTGGGTTAACAATTTACTAAAGACTTTATAAAATAAAAAATTATAAGGAATCTTAAATATTTATCTTTTATTTCCAAAAGTTATATTTTATGTAGTAAAACGAGTTACTTGAGGGCAAGTAACATTTAAGTTTGGGGAATTTTGATCTATAAAAAAATACCTGTCTTTATGTCTTAATTTTTATTAATTTCTAAGGATATTATGCTTTAATGAAAGGTATTTTTGTATTTTTGGATGTTGGTATTGTAAAAAGGTCTAAGAAGGAAAAAGGAGCAAAAAGGAGCAAAAATGGAGCAAAATACCAAAGTATAAAAAAATTCAGTCTAGCGCCTAGGCGCCAGAAACTGACGCCTAAGCGCCAGACTCGATACAAAATCTGTTAAGTTTTTGACAATGTTTGATTAGTTATTTTGACGGAGTGAGCGGTTATTGGACATTCTAGAAAGCTGGTAGTTGTTCCTTGATAATTGGACATGTGATACATTGCATTTGGACGCTCCAAATCAGTTTTATTTGCGAAGAGGTGCGAGCCAAAGTGAAGAGGTGCGAAGAACTGGACGCGGTGTCCGGCGCCTAGGCGCCAAATTGCGGCGCCTAGGTGCCAGACCAACCTTCTAGAAGATTCATTGAATGTGGACATGTTTTGAAGAGGTGCCTCAAGGAAACTCTTGGAGCCTATAAATAGAGGTCCAATT
Organism: Papilionanthe hookeriana x Papilionanthe teres; assembly: GCA_022702705.1. Taxonomy (NCBI): domain Eukaryota; kingdom Viridiplantae; phylum Streptophyta; class Magnoliopsida; order Asparagales; family Orchidaceae; genus Papilionanthe; species Papilionanthe hookeriana x Papilionanthe teres. Next base: position 18,784,512 of record CM040432.1, on the reverse strand, counting down.
CTTTAGAAAACGTGCCCCTCCCATTGTACCCCTTTCTCTTATCTACTTTAAGATCTTTCATCCTTAGAGAGAGAATTAGAGAGAGAAATTTAGGGCCACTTTTGTTTAGTTTAGTGAGTTTATTTTAAAGTTATTGGATCTGGAGTTGATTACATTGTGGAGTCAGTAGGAATAAGAAGATCTGTAGAAGAAATATTTGAGATAAGTATATTTTATATTTGATTCAAAGTTTAATTATCATGTTTTGTTATTTATTTTCAATGTGTTATGAGTAGTTAGTTACTTTCTTACTTCAATTATGAAGAGATAGATAAGATATTATAAAGATTTGATGGAGAATTAAAATTCAAAATACTTTCGAAACATTGTGATGACATTAATACCTGATCTTACTTTACTTTTTAAATTAGCCATTTGAATTGTTAAAACCTGTTGAAGAGTTTAAAAAACCTTGTAGGAGAAGAACTCTTAACTTATAAATGTCACATGAATCCTTGGGTAGTCGAAGGCCTTGTGCGGGCTATTCATAGTGAAGTGCAAATAAATAGGAAGATAATATTTAAAGGGTGTAGAATTGATAAGTTTTTAAAGTGACAGACTAAATTCTTATAATTTGATTTATAGACTAGGAAAGGGTCACTAGTAGGGCCGACCATAGTCACCCTTGGACATCTAGAAGTGTGAGCCTAGATTAACCCATTACTACTAACAATACATCCGGACCTATTCTGTAAATTAGTCAATGTTCTTTGCACTCGGATCAAAGGGTAAAGAATAGGAATGCTTCTATTTGGCACAATACCATAAATTAAATTCTCCAACAAATATTAAGTTATCTTAAAAATCTTAGATTAATTGAAGGAAAGAAAGTTGTTTATTTTATATAAGAGTTTATAAAATCATTTTCCTATTATTGTTTTATTTAAATTGCATCTAGTAAATTAAATGGTAATTATAATCAAAATATAAATATTTTTACTATTATATTTTGCTTTAACTTTATAGAAAATTTATTTCTATAAATCTTCCCTGTGGGATCGATACTGGGGTCTTTGTTTAAAAACCCTACATTACTTGAAACAATACGTATACTTGCATAGTACCCCTAGTGTGTAAAAATATTACTTATATAATATTAATTTTATACACTAGTCGCTATTTATAAATCGAGTCAAAGCTTTTTGGCTATCTTTTGGAAGCAACATCACTGCGTTAAGCGCGGCGGTCGAGTCAGTCGCCTCATCCACAGCGTGCCCTGAAATAAATCATGAATAAAGAATATCCCTTCAAGACTGAAGTAGTGTCAAAGATGTTTCGTAGTTTGATGAAGACACCCGACTTTCAACTACCAGAGCCCAAGAGGCCAGAAGAAGTCTACAAGAAGGATCATCTGAAATACTGTCCCTACCACAGGATGCTCGGACATAAGATAGAAGACTACTTCACCTTTAAGAATTGGTTCGATGATAATCTCCAGAAAGGGAACATAACGATCCCGAAGGAATATAGGAAGGAGCCCCAAAAAGGAGGTTTCATCAATGTTATTTCAATGGATCCTATTGTTTGATAAGCCCTTACATGACCAATGATGGATGAAGTACCGTCTGGATAAATTCTTCGAAGAAAATTTTGGATCACATCCAGACCACTTTGGTGAGCGCTTTAACTTAGATTTTGAAACCTGTCGAGCTGGCACTATCACTTGCGATTGAAGAACCGCCCCAAAAGGAGGAGAAGATCGTGGAAGAGAAGAAGAGTGAGGCTCCGAAGGGTAGACTAGGGGCTGCTTATCCTAGAATGGTTGTTTCCGATTCGGGAGAGAAATCCTTCGGACCTCTAACTCTGTATGATTATTTGCCCGCCCCGGCGGGATCTTATAATGATAAGAGTTTTGGTGTTGGCTATGTTTTGATTGTTTCTAACGATTACGTAACTAATGATAACCAACCTAATCCAGATATCGATTTCAATACAAATAATGATTCTCAAATCATACTAAACCTCGATGACCACGATGAAGGAGAAAACATTCACAAGAATGGTTACGAAAGCTCGACAAGAGACGAGTCCGTTTGTGAATTCCGAGGAGCTCCAACCACGATAGAATTAGAGTTATCAGATTCTAAAGCAACTCAAGAAGAGCCTGTCGTTTCGATTCAAGAGGAGACACCAGCAAATTCAGAATAAATAATAGAAGTCAATCTAAGAAGTGGAAAAGTTCTACCCCCGAGAATGAGTCCAAAGGACAAATAAAAGCAGGTGGATGCTCAGGAAGAGCCAACCCCAGTAAAGGAATTACCCATTCAGAAAGAGACTAAAGAACCTGGTAATAAAGTGGAATATAACGTGCTAGCCTATCTTAGGAAGCTACCAACCAAACTGAGCATCTACAATGCTCTGATCCTGTTAAAGGAGATGAGGGAAACTCTGATCATGGCTTTACTTGATCCAAAAATTTTCTTTGATCAAATGGCCGGTAATTCCTTAGACAAGGTTTTCTCTTTAAAAGAACAGGGAGGTGTTACCTTCACTGACAATGATCTACTACTTGGAACAGCTGATTACAATCGACCGTTGTACATCTCAATCACTATCGGAAAGTTTACGCTCTCCAGGGTGTTAGCTAATCTGGGAGCATCAATCAACATAATGAGCCTTCGAACGTTAGCATATTTGGAAATTGATGCTCGCGTCTTCGAAGCAGACAAAATGTTATTAAGAGGCTTCAATCAGAAAGGAGAAATCGCTCTTGGATCGATAAAACTATTAATGAAGACTGGTGATTTAGCAAAGACAACCGTAAAATTCCATATAATTGATTCTGAGACATCGTTCAACGCTCTACTGGGTCAGTCGTTGATCCATGAGAACCGGATCATACCGTCGTCTCTACACCAGTGCATAAAGTATTATGAAGGAGGGGAACAGTGTATCAAAGGTGACTTGCAACCGTTCTCCGTGCATGAAATCAGAATCCATGAAGATGCAGCCTACTACGCGCCTCTGAAGAAAACAATCTTCTCCAGAAATGTCATACCAAATGAAGCAAAAGGAGTTCGAGACAATGAAGAAATTGAAATTTTAGTCCAACAGTTACTCACCACTCCCTCACGGCGAGATGGTGAAGGTTTCTCCAGAACTCGCACTCGAGGTCGAGGCCGGGGACGAGGTCGTGGAAGAAACGGTGGAATAGTTGAACAGAAGAAACTGGTCATCAATGTTGAATGGGAAAACAGTTCTGAAGAAAAAGGAATCAACAAAGAAGCAGCGACAATAAGTCAAATGAAACCCCAGTTCAAGATCTCTCTCGATGAAGAAAAGAATGAAGAATACAAATCAATGTACGAGAAGATTAATCACTATGTGCATACTATGACCCTGACCCCGATCCATTCTAATAAGGTCGAGGGTATGGTGGTCAAGGAAGTGCATTGTGGCGGTCCTAAACCGATCAAATTCTACCGTGGTGCTTCTTCTTCCAAAATTGAAAATGATGTATAATTTAAAGATGTTACTTCATCTGAATTAATGGAATTACCTTTTGAGTGGTACTCTCCCTGTGTTCAGAATTTAATCCAACGTGGCGTCTTACCTAAACAGTAGTCAAAAGGTCAATCACAGTGCTTTGAAGAATTATGGAACAATGTCAGTCATCCGCCCAATTCAAAGCATGGTCTCGGATTCGGCACAGTAAGATCAGTTGATGATAGGGGATTTTGCTTGGTTGTCACTTGCGAGCCTAATGAAGCATGTTTGGAAGCTTCAGATAATCTTGAAGATCTACCAATCGGAGATGCTCCACTAGAATTCGAAGATGAAATTAAATCTACAATAGATGAGTTAATTGAAGTTAACATAAGTACTAGCGAAGAGCCTAGGCCGACCTTTGTTAGCTCCTTACTCAATAAAGAAGACTCCAAAAATATGATCAAGTTATTAATGGAATTCAGGGACTATTTTGCTTGGAGTTACGATGAAATGCCAGAATTAGCTCCAGAGATTGCAGTTCACAAACTAGGAGTGGATCACACTGTCGTTCCAGTCAGACAAGCTCCCAGAAGAATGCATCTAGAGATTGAAGAACAAGTAATATCTGAAGTTAAGAAACTAATAGACGCTAAATTTGTCCGTGAAGAGCAATATCCAACTTGGTTAGCCAATGTGGTATCGGTCAGAATGAAGAATAGACATATCAGAATCTGCGTAGATTTTGGAGATTTGAATAAAGCATGTCCAAAAGACGAGTTTCCACTACCAATTCCAAAATTGATAATCAACATCTCTTCAACACATGAAATCTTCTCTTTCATGGATGGATCGTCAGGATACAGCCAGATAAAAATGGCAACAGAAGATGAGAAACTTACAGCCTTCAGAATGCCGATTGGAGTATACTGCTACACAGTAATGCCATTCAGACTGAAGAATGCAGGAGCAACTTACCAAAGAGCAATGACGAGGATTTTTGATGATCTCATTCACAACCAAGTCGAGTGCTACTTGGATGATGTAGTCATCAAGAGCAAACTGAAGGAAGATCACCTGTATGATTTGAGAATTTTTTTCGAGCGATTAAGGCAATTTAACCTTAAGATGAATCCCTTGAAATGCACCTTCGGTGTTACCTCTGGGAAATTCTTAGGGTTTGTTGTCCGACATCGTGGAATTGAAATTAATCTAGAGAAGATTAAAGATATCTTAGAAATGCCGCATCTCAAAACTTTGAAACAACTACGATCCTTTCAAGGGAAGTTGGTGTATCTTCGACGCTTTATCTCAAATTTGTCAGGTAGGTGTCAGCCCTTCTTGGAATTAATTAAAAAGGACGCCAAATTCGTTTGGGAAGAGAAATGCCAGCTGGCCTTCAAGGACATTAAGCATTATTTAATGACACCTTCTGTCTTAGTAGCCCCAGTCTTGGGTTGACCGTTGATACTTTATACTGCGGCTTTAGATGACTCCCTTGGAGCCTTGCTAGCCCAAGTCAATGACGAGGGGAAAGAAAATGCTCTTTACTACTTAAGTTGTCATTTAATTCCAAAGGAAGTAAAGTATCCTCCGATTGGGAAGCATTGTTTGGCCCTGATCTTTGTTGCTCAAAAGCTCAGGCATTACATGCTTTATCTTAAGCTCAACTTTCTTTCGAAGTTTAATCCATTGCAATATTTGATGACCCCTCCGACGCTTTCCGGTAGACTTGCCAGGTGGTCGATGATACTATTGCAAATTGATATAACTTTCGTTCATCTTCGTGCTATAAAGGGACAAGTCCTAGCAGACTTTCTTGCAGCACACCCTTTACCAGTAGAATCGCCTCTCAACGACGATTTGCTAGACAAGCAGATAATAAGCCTAGAAGACCCCAATGATCAACGTTGGAAATTTTACTTCGATGGAGCATCCTCAGCATAGAAAGACAAAGAATTACAAACAATAGTGCTTGGTAAAGCAGGAATCAGACTAATCTTTATAACACCGGAGCAGGGGATGTTAAGATATTCCTACCATCTAACAGAACTGTGTACCAACAACGAAGCAGAATACGAAGCTCTAATAATTGGACTGGAATTGACCATTCAGATGGGTATAAAAAATATATCAATATCTACGGAGATTCACAGTTGATCATTCAGCAAGTTGCAGGCCAGTACAGGATTTTAAAGCCAAGACTCGAGCAGTACTTTCAGTATGCCATGAAGTTGTTAGAACAGATTCCGAATGTAACGATCTACAAGATTCCCAGAAGAGAAAATGCTCTTGCAGATGAGATAGCCCGCCTTGCGAAAGAATTTGCCTGCTTACAGGATGAATTAGTTGAAATGTCAATTCAGGGACGACATGTCCTCTCACAGCTCGACATGGATGCAATACACCAATCAGAAGGAAAAGAAGAAGAAACAGTTGCAACAGTAACAGAAACTACAGAAGATTGGCGGCAACCATTAATAGACTACCTACAAACAGGAAACCTACCGGACGATAAGTCATTGACCCATCAAATTAAGAAAAGAACTCTGTCATACACATTAATAAAGAATACATTATATAGAAGGTCTTTTGATCAGATGTGGCTAAGGTGACTGAGTGGGTCTGAGGCTCGTGAAATCGTTAAAGAAGTGCATTCAGGACTTTGTGGTGCTCATCAGTCAGGTCCAAAAATGAAAATGATGATTAAGAGACTAGGGTACTGGCCCTCGATGATGACCGACTGCATGAAAGTTGCAAAAAGCTGTCACCAGTGCCAAGTGCATGGAGTGGTTCTACATCAACCTCCAAATGTGCTACATCCGACAATCACGTCATGGCCATTTGAGTGTTGGGGCACAGATATCGTGGGTACCTACAAACATGAAAGCTACCGGATGATAAGTCATTGACCCATGAAATTAAGAAAAGAACTCTGTCATACGCATTAATAAACAATACATTATATAGAAGGTCTTTTAACTAGATGTGGCTAAGGTGCCTGAGTGGGTCTGAGGCTCGTGAAATCGTTAAAGAAGTGCATTTAGGACTTTGTAGCGCTCATCAGTCAGGTCCAAAAATGAAAATGAAGATTAAGAGACTAGGGTATTACTGGCCCTCGATGATGACCGACAGCATGAAAGTTGCAAAAACCTGTCACCTGTGCCAAGTGCATGGAGTGCTTCTACATCAACCTTCAAATGTGCTACATCCGACAATCACGTCTTGGCCATTTGACTATTGGGGCACATATATCGTGGGTCGGATAGAACTACCTTCTTCAAGGGGACATCGCTTTATTCTTACATCCACATATTACTTTTCAAATGGGCAGAAGCTATACTGCTCAGAGAAGTGAAAGCACATCACGTGTTACATTTCTTTAAGAATCAAGTCGTCTACCGTATTAGGGTACCGCGCAGAATTTTCTAAGATAATGAGTCAGCATTTAGAAGCACGAAGATCAACAGTTTTCTCAGAAGACACGAGATCGACTGGCGCTATTCGACAATCTACTACCCAAGAGCAAACGGCTTGGCCGGGGCTTTTAATAAAACTTTCGTCCAAATCATAATGAAAATTTTGGACGACAATAAGAGAAGTTGGCATGAGAAGTTGTTAGAAGCCTTATGAGCCTACAGAACGACTTTCAGAACTCCTACTCAGTCTACGCTCTACGCTCTAGTGTACGGGTCCGAAGCCGCTTAGCCTTGGAGGTTCAGCTTCTGTCTCCCAGAATCACAGTTGCGAACAAAATTACTACAGAAGAGAATGCTAAATTACGACTAGAAGGATTGGAAAGCTTGGAAGGGAAATGACTTTCAGCGCAGCAGAATTTGAAACTGTATCAAGCCAAGATGATCTAGGCCCATGATAAACTGGTCCGCCCAAGGACATTCAAAGTCGGTGATTTGGTTCTAGTTCTCAAGAGACCTATTCTTGCACAGCGCAAGATACGAGATAAATTTGAACCGACTTGGGAGGGGTCGTTCGTGGTCGAGACAGTCTACTCAGGAGGTTCCAATCAACTGGTGAATTGAAGTGGAGAACGTCCTATGCTTCCAATTAATGGATGATATTTGAAGAAGTATTACGCAACCTGATGTTTCGAAGGATGAAATTTAAAAATGAAGTCTCATTCCTAGAAGCAAGGGTGAAGTAATCATTTATAACTGGGTCCGAATCCAAAACATAAAAATGGATGATAAAAAAAAATCATTAACAAAAAAATAGATATGTTAAAAAAATGTGTTAAAATGAAAATATGTGAAATCATAATAATAAAATTTTGATCATTTCTTTTCAAGTCAAGCTCACTCCTGATATTTCCTCATCTTTTCCTACTCTTATTAAAATTTGAAAGAAATGAATAAGAATTTTCCATTGATAAGTGAATTTTCTTATTGTTCTTGTTCTTAGTACAGCCCCTGATCCTTTCCTTGTTTTTCGCAGGGAAATGTCGAACGGGCTGTTGGTTCTGAACTTTAAGAATGGTGTGAGTCTAGCACTCAACGAAAAGAGGATTAAGGATGGGGCCGTGATTGAGATCGACTCTGATTTCACACCGGCCGGGCTACAGTACGAAGAAACTGATTGGACCCCGATTGACTGGGAAGAGTTACACACCCAGACAGTGATGAAATTGGGTGGCCTAAGTCAGCAGTCAACTAGCAAGAAAAGAAAAGAAAATGCCACTCATACAACGGGGGAAGATAAGAAAGTTAAGTCCGTGGTTGCTACAGCAGAGGGCAGGCTTGTCAGCGCCATGCATACAGAATTTTAAGAGGTAAGAAGAGCTACTCTCACTCCGACCCAACGAAGAAATAAGAACCGTCGCATTCGCAAGATGCTGACCAAGCTAACAGCGGATCAACATGAAGAGACAGTTGCTGTTGTCGGTGCAAGTACTTTGAGAAAATCGGTTCAGCAGAAGCCAGAAAAGAGGAGATCAACTCCAAGAACAACAGAAAGGATGAAAGAAATTCCAAGAAGAGCAGAAACAGAATTAATGCCACGACGCCAGACAGATGCACCAGTTTAGAAGAAACTTGTTATGAAAGCAACCCAAGAGGATGTCCTGACAGAGACTATCCCCGAGGAGCTGAGACATGCAGGAGAGCATGCTGGGTTTAAACCATGCATCCCACAGTACGTTACCAGACCTCACAAATTACAAATAATTCTGGAATACAAACTGGAAAGGATGCAGAATGTTGAAAAGAAAACTTTTGAATATTTTGAGAGAATCCAAGGCGAGATAATCCAAGGAAGGAGAATCAACATCCTGGAGGGCCTTGAGCTGCATATAGATGTGTTCTCATACTATGAGCAACAACAAATTGTGGACTATGTCGTCGAGCTTCAGAAAATGGGTTAAGCTGGTCATTTGAGAGAGAAGACCTACTCAGAACCTCGAAGGTGGATGAAAGGAAAAGGAAGAGTTACAATCCAGTGCGGGTGTTGCTACAACTTCGCTGAAGACAGAAAGGGAAATCCACCAGGGATACTCCGTCATAGTGTAGTGGATTTGATGTCAAGAATTATCAAGAGAATGGTAAAAAGGATGGTGACATGGAAGGTATTCCCTGCAGATTGCATACCCAACAACTACATCATTAACATATACAAAGAGGGCGACTACATACCGCCACACAAAGATCATCATGACTTCGTCAGACCTTTCTGGACAGTGTCTTTTTTCAACCAATGTAACATCATGTTCGGATCTGACCTCCGGATAGTAGGCCACGGAGAATTCTGAGAGCCAGTAGAGATACCTCTACCGGTAGGTTCCGTCTTGGTGTTAAAAGGAAATGGAGCGGACATAGCAAAACACTGCATTCCAGGTGTGCCTTTTGAGCGGATCTCCGTCACTTTTAGGAGGATGGATGATAGAAAAATGCCTTTCCACTTTCAGCCAGATCAAGTTAGAGAGCCTTTGACCCTCCGAGCTGTGAGCTACATGGAAAATGACACACCTCCAATGCACATCCGAATGACATTTCCTTCCAATGATGGCTTGGAAGGTGATGTTATTGTCCATGTATCTCACTATTCAGACATGGATTTTGACAGGTGCTTTTGGAAGCAACTTACAAAACACTTACACAATCCTTTTTGAATTTATGTGGATTGTATGAGATGCTAAGTTTTCAAAGAAAATATCATCATATTTTGGATCGAGCTATATGATGTATTTTCGACAAATTGGAATGAAAATGACCATGTCGTGTTTTGCTTTCACCTCTTTTGTGCAAATTGACTGGGAGACACTATTAAGTTAAATCAACTTTGAAGAAAGAACAAAAAGAAAAGAAAATGGATAATGAACTTATTTAAAAAATTCTGAATGTCAAAATAAACTCCAAATTAACATGAACTCTAAATAAACGAAGATGAAATTGAATCACCAAAACAAACGAAACAAACCTAAATCACGAGTTGAATTCCGATCCGAATCCATCGATTTGAATCTTTCGACTGAAATCCATTTAAAGCTCCTCTGAATCCTCTTTTGAGTTGATTCTTCCCCACAGAAGACTTCAACTTCAGTTTCAAACTTCGAAACTCCGAATCTGAAATTCCCAGCCTTAGGCTGTTTTCAAATCTCTTCCGATTCTCCATGATCTCTTCCCTCTTTCGAGAAGGTCGACTGAGTCTACTGACACAGAACCACAAAATTTTTGATTTGGTTCTGATGGCATGGATTCATATCCTTCACCAAACAATCAAAATTCGATCAACTCTCCTTGGATGTGGAATACTTTCATGTCTCATTCTAACCTTCCACTAAACTAAAATTCCCACAGAATCTTCCAAACTAAATCAAAAACAAACTTTTAGAATTGGTACCTAACTTCCAATTCCCATCCTTCTGAGGCTGGTATCTAACTTGCAGTCCTCATTTCGAGATCGACACTTAAATTTCTATTCTCCTAAATGAATTTCCACCAAGTTCGCATCCCTTCCGAGAAACTTTTCCGCATTCTAATCCTCCTACTCGGGTATGAGACCAACAAGACATCCTGATCTCGGTGTCCGCCAAGTTAGCATTCCTTCCGAAAATTTTTTTCGCATTCTAATCCTCTGACTCGGGTATGAGACCAACAAGGCATTCTGATCTCGGTGTCCACCAAGTTCGCATTCCTTCCGAGAAAGTTTTCTGCATTCTAATCCTCCGACTTGGGTATGAGACCAACAAGGCATCCTGATCTCGGTGTCCGCCAAGTTCGCATTCTTTCCGAGAAATTTTTCTGCATTCTAATCCTTCGACTCGGGTTTGAGACCAACAAGGCATCCTGATCTCGATGTCCACTAAGTTTGCATTCCTTCCAAGAAATTTTTCCGCATTCTAATCCTCCGACTCGGGTATGAGACCAAAAAGGCATCCTGATCTCGGTGTTTGCCAAGTTCGCATTCCTTCTAAGAAATTTTTCCACACTCTAATCCTCCGACTCGGGTATAAGACCAACAAGGCATCCTGATCTCGGTGTCCGCCAAGTTCACATTCCTTCTGAGAATTTTTTTCGCACTCTAATCCTCCGACTCGGGTATGAAACCAACAAGGCATCATGATCTAGGTGTCCGCTAAAATCGCATTCTATCCGAAAAAATCCCCTGCACTCTTGAAGCTTTGAGGTCGGTACTTTACTTCCGACTCTCTTCCAAGACTGGTACTTAACTTCCTGTTCTCACCCTTTTCTCGATCGGTATTTGATTGTCGATTTCTTCTCGAGGCTAGTACCTACATTCTAGTTCTCTTTGCAATCCTGAGGTTGCAATCCAATTTCCAAATCTCTGTAAAATTCACCTTGAAATCAATCTCAAATTAAATCAAAATTTCGATTAAGTTAAATGGCAACTGAAATTGAAACTCGAATCGAAAACTCAAACTCAAAAGTGAAACTTGAAATAAAAATGAAACGGATCTAAAATCCAATATACCCCTCTCCTGATCTTGTGATTTTGAATTCACCTCTTCTTCCTCAGTTAGAATTCTGGAAACTTCATTCTTGGAAGTTTGCCTGATACTCCCCAGTGGAAATTTTCTACGCTTTGTTCTGAGTTTGTCACTCGAACATTTGTGTTGGCTTTGTTGATTTCTTCGATCAACGCCAATATGCGCGATATGCTTAGTTTGCAAACCACACCTATTGGGGTCCATTTATTGACCTCATTTTTGGTGAGGTCTGATCTCTCTCCTTAGTACTTAGAATCTAGCCATAGGTTTTCCCTTCGACTATCCTAGTGGACTAGAAGTGGGACCCACCACTTAGAAATTCAAACACTTGTTGACTCCCTTCAAAACCCACAATTTTGATTGTAAACCCCCAGGTCACTTGGAGGGTTGAAATCAATTTGTGGATGTTTAAAGGATGAGTTTCCTATAGCATTCTTTGGCCTTAGGAGTAGCCTGGGTGGCCTAGTCTTGGTGAGGGCAAGCTTGCACACACCACACTCTCACACACATTCTAAACCCTAAAACCACACCCTCACCCAACTCAACTCCCTGACTCATGTTGGTAACTCATATGGATGGACCTTAACCCCTAAGCCCCAGGCTAAGAGGGTTAGGAACAACATATTGAGTGCCTAAAATGAGTCGTCTCATGGCTCTTGTAAGCTTAATATGGCTTTATGGCTCAACCGAAATGGCCCCATTTTACTCACACTTAATTAATCTTCATTTTCCTCAAATTTCAAATTTTGACCCCCAGAGCCCTAAACCCACCACCTCCACGGCAAAACAAGGTGATGAAATTAACCATACCAAAAATCTGCCAAAATTGCTCCAAACTCTTCTCCTAACCTAGAGCAGTTGATCCCTAGTGAAATACAGCCCTAAAACCCCCTATGTGAGTTTAATTTCTGAGCTCAATTGTCAGCCTAAAAACAGGACACTTCACCTCAGTGAGCCAATCCTCAAATTGATTGACTCTACACCTTCACCAGACCAAGAGAAGAAGTTCCTTAGTGAAAGCCCCCTCACTAGGACAACCATTCTTCCTGTCGGCCAAGCTTTGAAATCAGCCTTGGTCACTTTCATACCTAAGCATTTCACCACAGCTCCAGGCTTTATCCCTAGCTTCCCTGGACTCCAACGAACGTGCCAAGCCCCTCTGATTGAAGCTTCACTTCTCATAGCCAAGGTATTGAACTCCTCCATCCCAAGAGCTTCTTTCGATTTTCCATTTTGTTTGAGTCGATTTTAATGCATGTTAGCTATATAGATGTGTTCGTCTTGTCGAGAAGAGTTCATAGAGTCCAAGATCATGTAATTTGGTGGAGTATTGAGTGAGATCTTAGGGTTGGAAGGTGGATGGCTCTTAGGGTGTACCAGTCGTAGACGATGACCAGCCACCGTCGGATCGAGCATGTATCAGATGGACGGCCAGGATCACGCCGGATGAGAGCTGGGAATGAAATCGTGGGCCGCGTGGCATCCTTGTCAGATGGCTGCGTCAAATGGCGGAGTGACGCGTGTGCTTTTGACCAGGACGAGGATGACGCGGCGCTGACTGGTTTAAGTAGATAAATAGAAATTTTCTAAATTTATTAAATACCCAGAACTTTGAAAATTCATATCTTTGTATAGAAAAATCATAAAAATAAAATAAAAATACTCTCTTGCTCAGTGAACAGAGGAGAAAAAAGTGGAAAAAGAATTATGTTGTTTTGTTAAGTATTTTATTTTTAATTAATTTAATATTGTTTTAAGTATTTTAATTCTCCATTCATGCATATAATTCACCATGGCATAAAACCATAGGGTTTTTGTAGCCTCTGTTCTCGGGAATATTCCTTGAATTTTTCAAGACCAGAGGCCATTTCTATGGTAAGTTATTTATTTTCCAATTTTATGACTTTGTTTTGGAAGTAAAATTCCAATAATTTGCATGTTGCTTAGAAATTTTAGGAAAATTAGGAGAAGTATCTTAAGACTAGAGGACCCTAGGTAAATTATGGTTTGATTTAATTCCTTAAGAATAACCTTATTTGGCCTAAACACTTAAATTTGAATTTTAATTAATTAGAAATAACCACACATCAAAATTACCTGAAAAATATTCTCCACTGTCACTTAGGATGTAGAGAACATCACATAAAAATTTCAAGTTAATTGGAGATATTTTAACCCTTTAAATGATATAATTAAGTGACATAGCCATTTTAAAAATTAAAAATTCATAAAACCCAAAAGACACTTTAAAAATTCACCAAATTAGTTTTGTGGGCCCTCTAATATTAGAGGAGTCTAACAAAATTAAAATTGGAATTTTCTAAAAATTTTCATTTTAACCATATTTTTAACATTTTAATAATTAAAAAATAAAAAAAATCGTAAAAATATTAAAATTCATAAAAATATCATATTTGGTCCCCTAATCACTTAGGAACCAACCAAATATTTTCCCAAGTCTCTAGGATAGGATATTGAATTTTAAAGGCTTAAGACAATTTTTAATATTAAAAAATGGATTTTCTAACCGTTTCACCATATTAATTCTAATAAATCAGAGAAAAACTAGAAAAATATAGAATTTGTTTCTTTGGACTACTTGAGATCAGATGGACTTAAGAAAAATATAAAATCCATTTTTAAACTTTAATTTAATTTTATAATTAATTAATACCCTAATACTCAAAATAATTATAATAAATAAATTATCATTCAAAAAATCACCAAAATTGGTCTAAGTGGTCCTCTGGTTAGTAGGAACATCCCATAATTTTCTTAAGGACAAAAACTTTATCTTGGTCTTGTTGTTGAATTTTCATTGAAAACCCTTATTTTCCCAAGAAAATAATTATATAAATTAAATTAAAAATAGAAAAAATTACATTTTATCCTCTAAAGACTTAATTGGCATGTGAGTGAAGTGAAATAAAAGTTTTAAGTTCATTTAAACTCAATTTAATGAGTTATGAAATGAATAAGTCTAAAGGGGCATAATGGTAATTAAAAAATTTTAACCATAACTAAAATTTAGGCTAAATCAAAGGGAGGGATAAAATATCTGATCTTAAATTCTTATTAAATGATTGATACTAAAGTCGTTAAGGGGTAGAAACCCATTAATCTCTTTTAATAAATCAAAATGAAACCTTAATTAATTAAATAATTTAAATTTTAGAAGGATAATTACGAATTTGGATCGTTAAAATGGGGATATAATTTGGGAAGGTTGCAATCATTTAATCTAAAACCCCTAAATGAATCACTCCAATAATACTCAAATCTTAATCAATTTTAAAGTCATGATGATCAAAATTAATAATTAAAAGAGAAATAACTTGCAAAATAAATTAAAACTTAAAACATTAAATGATTTAACAATTAAATTAAATAAATTTTAAATGTTAAAATTAATTTGAAATTAATTGAAAATCAAACTGAAACAAACTCAAGATGTTAAAAATTAATCTGAAATTGTTTAAGACTTAAATCAAAATAAATTTAAAACATCAAAGATCAACCTAGAACAATTCATGATTAAAACATTAAAAATTAAATCATTTTAAAACATTAAAATTAATCTAAAACATTAAGATTATTTAAAATATAAAGATTTAATTAAATCAAAACAACTAGAATACTATTCTAACTTTAAATGATTTAAACACCTAAAAAGACCAATTAAATCTTTATAATTAAATCAAAACCACTTTAAATCTCTAACTCAAATTTCAATTAAGAATGGTTAAATTCTTTAATAAATTGATCTGCCCCCTAAAGAATTTCATTATTATTACTCTCTAATAAAGTATCAAATGAAACGTCACTTCACTCATCTGATAATCAAATGTCCAAGTCCACTAAGCAAGAGACAAAATTTAACTAAAATTTTTAGATGATTAATCACTTGTATAATGAAATTCATTTGGGCTCAAAATAATCTCAGAACTATTGAAGAGATGTTTAGGACTCATTCTAAACACTTTCTCAACATGATGGGATGTTTTAGAAGAACAATTGAACTTAATTGTTCTCTGGTGAAGAAAATCATCCATAAAAGACAAGAACCTTGACGTCATACGAATTGACTAGCAAAAGGATTAGGATTTTGGTAGACAACCAGAACCTTCCCTTAGCTTTACCTAGGTACTTGTTGCAAATATTTAAATTCCCTGACATGTGTCTTAAGTGCAGCTTGGAATGACGGGAAGACCCTCCAGGTACGCTTTTACTTTATTGCAATTTATTTACCTGCACTGTACTTTACTTTCTTGCATGTTAAACAAGAATGTCACCCTGCATGAAAACTAAAACTTTTAGGATAGCCACAAAACTGAAATCCAAAACTAAATTAAAAGTCACAACATGATAAAATTCACCTCCACAACATTTAAAATATAAAACAACTCAAAATTTAATCACAAATAGAACAACAAAACCATAACTACAACTAAATTAAAACGTCTTGTTGGATGATCGAGAATACCTCGAATGATGTAACCTATGTGTTGCTAGCGGGATTTCCTACGGTCTAAATAAAATTGTGGAACTCATTTAGTTGAGTTTAGCAAATTCATTTGGACTAAGTGAATCTAATAAAAATAACGCTGCCAGAATGATGGAACCGTGGGATCTTAACCGGTGTTGTTATAACCAACTTTAAGATTCCCCTAACAAAATGTTAAAACACATGAACCTTAAGACTTCTAAACCAGAAAACTTCTCTCATCTCTTGATTGTCACTTTTTTAAACTAAACCTCTGCAACAATAATGAGCTTGGAGCACAGTGTGCAGCACGACCATCTTCATCAGCAGAAAATTTATGTCTACTTCAGCAAAACCTTTCATAGAATTAAATAACAAAGCCATAAGATTTTGAGGTAGTCTTTTTAGTGCAACATAAATCCTTAACTTTTCATTAGACATTTGCATAATCATGTTATGCGAATTAAGCCCTAACCGGTCTTAGGATTCCGAGGTAGTTGTTTGGAACGACATAAACCCTCCTATCTTCTAGGCTATTTGTATGATCATGTCATACGAATATAAGTCCTAAATTAACTAAAATTGGTAGGATTAAAACATTAAATAAACTCTCAAATTGAAGCCAAACAATAGGATAGTTTGGGAAGTTGCCAAAAGTCTTCCTGGATCCTCAGCTTCTCCTACTTCTCTTCCTTTGGACTCCTGAAATTAACTCTTCTAAATTTGAGATAATACCTTTTGAAATTACAAAAATCAATCCATTGAAAATGTTAAACATTGAAATTATTGAGAGTAAAACCACTGATCATTATCTAGATTTTTCATAAATGATTCCCGTCATTTAAGATATAATTATCTATAGGGGCTTGCCCTTATAGGGAACTTTAAGAACCCAGGTAATATAAACCCTGCTTAATTTCTTTATATTAAGCAGGGTAACTTATCGACTTATAAAATTGGTTCGCAGACCAAACAGATGTCACAAATCTTCTAGTTTATTTAATCGAGCCCCATCATCAAGCAGTGTGTCTATTCTTTGGGATAAATACACGGTTTGTGGTGTGGTGCTCGTTTATATAAACTTTTTGGGATGTGAGATCAGTTTGATTTTCATATCTTAAAATTTTCAAACTTAAAAATTATTTTCAAAATCAAATGCTACTTTCTAAATTATATATATATTTAAATTATATTTAAAATTTAAAATTCTCCGACAATTTCTGTAAGCGACCCCTTTTCAAAATACAACACACACAACCAAAAAATATGCCGACAGTTATGAATTGGGAGAAGTGTCAATTTATGGTCACAGAAGGAATTGTACTGTGTCATAAAATTTCTAAATATGGAATGAAAGTTGATCAAGAAAAAATCCAAATTATTGTTGGATTACAACCTCCAACTAATATAATGGGTATAAGAAGTTTTCTTGGACATGCTAGATTTTATAGAAGATATATTAAAGATTTTTCCCAGATTACTAAACCTTTATGCCATCTTTTAGAAAATGATATAAAATTTGAATTTGATGAAAATTGTATAAATGCCTTTAACTTATTAAAAGAAAAGTTAATCACAATACCAATTATAGTTGCACCTAATTAGGAAAAACCATTTGAATTAATGTGTGATGCGAGTGATTACGCTATATGGGCAGCTTTAGGACAAAGATAAGTGCAGCTAAATAAAATAATGATTATGCATAAGTGCAGCTTTAAGTCCCCGAAAAACAGCAATTGCTTCAACCCCAAGAATAGTATTTACAAAAACTGGAGCAGAAAAATACCACAAGCAATGACCTCTATAATCTCTACAAAGACCTCCAATACCAGAAGCAAAAGGCTTAAAACTTCCATTAGTATTTATTTTCAGCTAAGGAGATTTAGGTGGCCTGCAAATGATCAACTTAAATCTGCTAATAGAGGATTTGTCCTATTGATTAATATATCTCCTTATCTTATAGAGATAAGATAAGAAATTCTTGACAATAGATTGGATAGAAAAACATTTGTTATTAAAAATAACATCATTTCTGGTTAACCAAGTGAACCAAAAAATAATTAGAGGAATATAAAAATTTGTTGAAATTTTCCTATCCTGCCAACAGGTTTCAATATCAACCCATAAACAAAATTTGAAGCTACTTCTAATAAAATGCAAAACAGACTTCCAGACTAGCTGAACAACCAAACAATTCAGAAAATGGTGATTAATGGGTTCTTCATTAGAATAACAGAAATGACAAATTGAAGTTCCACCAATTCCTTTATTCTTTAAGATGTCATCAGTTCCAAAAATTTTCTAAATACTCTCCAATAGAAGAAGTACATTAAAGGTGTTATATGTTCTTTCCATAGCAGCTCTCCCCAATCATTCTTATGCCAATTAAAACAGGAACGATAAATATATTTAGATAGACTTTGATTTTGTGAGTTCATTGTAATCAATCTATCCTGCTTCAATGGCTGAATAGAAAAGGATAATATGTTATTGGTAGTCTCCTTGTTAATATAATCTCTGAATTTGGATATATCCCAGTTATAATTGATCCTGCAATCAGTAAATTTTTGAATGGTAGAAGAAGGTTTATGTTGATCTTTAAGAGAATCATGGAAAAGCTAATTGTCTAAACAAAAATCAATTTGGCCATTCCCTACTTCCCAAACAAATATATCTCCTTGTCTCCAAATCTTTGAATCACCAATCTTAAACTGAACAAAAGAAGGATGAGCATTATGACAATATTTACCATGCATAAACTTGGCCCAAAGAGAATGATTTGCTCTAAATTTGACCCACTGTTTACAGAAAAATGAAAAGCTTACGTGCTGAAAGCATTTAAATCCCAATCCTCTACTTACAAAAGGTTTACACAATTTATCCCAATTAGCCCAGTGCGTTTCTCTTTGCTGACCTTCCCATAGGAATTTATTAAAAATACTGGATAGCCTCTTTTGAGTGCTTTTCTTCATTGTGAACATTTGGAGGATATAAATGGGGAAATTTGTTAGGACACTTTTAAGAAGAGTAATCCTTCAACCATTGGAAAGGAAAGTATTGGTCCGACAATGAATTTGGGAGGATATCTTGGCAACCACATCATCATAATGAGAAAGTCTTCTCCTTCCTCTAATTAAAGGAAATCCCAAATACTTAAGAGGATAAAGCACATCCTTAAAACCAGTAAAATAAGAAATCCATTTATTTATATGAATATTAGCTTTGGAACTTGCTATAACTGACATTTAGCTTTATTAAATGACATACCAGAAACTTCTTTAAAATTAGCTAAAACCTTCATCATGCATCGATGGAAGTTTTACTGCCATTGGAAAAAACAATGACATCATCTGCATAAGCAAGATAACTGACCATTAGATTAGATTTGTGCTGATATTGAGTATAAGAATGAGTTAGTTGTGCTTGATTCATCATTCTTGAGAAATAATCAAAGGCTAAAGTGAATATGTAAGGAGACAATGGGTCCCCTTGCTTATTTCCTCTCCCAGCTTGGAAGAAACAATATTTTGCACCATTGATCAGCACACTATAATAAATTTTATTCAACCATCTAGAGATTAATTTACAGAATTCAGAAGTGAAACCTCTAGCTTCCAAGACATCAATGATAAAAGACTAGCTTATAGAATCAAATGCTTTAGAAAGATCCAACTTAAAAATAATATTTGTACCTATACATGTCTATCAATATCAGAAAGTAATTCTTGTGCTAAAAGAACATTATCACTAATACATCTTCCTTTAACAAATGATGATTGATTAGCAGAGATTAAACTTTCTAGAAGAGGTTGCAATCTTGCTACCATGACTTTACTGATAATTTTGGGGAAAGTAGAAGTCAAGCTAATAAGCCTGAAATCATGCTAGCTAACCTTACATCTGTCTTTAGGAATGAGAAAAATTGTTGAAGATGCAAAATATTTAGGAAGATTAAATCCTTAAAAGAAACTTTGTTCTGCAAAAGTAACATCATGCATAACAATATGCCAGAATTTCTTTTTAAAATCTGATGTATAACCATCTGGACCAGCTGCTTTATTACAATCCATAGAGTTAATTGCTGCATAGATTTCTTCTTCATATGGAATTCTATCTAACTGAATCCCATGCGTGATATTTGAATCAGTATTTAAAAGAAGAGGAGAAAACAAAGAAGAATTAGTTGGATGAATAAAACATAGTTTTTGAAAATAGCCTACATCATCATCAGCAATCTCCATGGAGTTGGATAACCATCTGTTGCTTTTAGGCTTAATTCTAAGAATAGCATTCATAGACCTTCTATACTTAATGGCAGCATGAAATAATTTTGAATTTATATCACCATGTAAAAAAAAAGTAGATGCAGCCTTTTGTTGAAGAAATAACTCTTCCTGCATAATAGCATATTGCAAATTTTCATTAGCTTCCATAAGAATTTGGTCTGAATCTCTACCTGCTGCCACTTTTTTTTCCAAGTCAACTACCAAAATTTCTGCATTAAGAACATTTTGTTTTAAATTACCAAATATATTCCAATTCCAATGATTCAAAGAATTAGCCAATCTTTTTTGTAGCTGCCATAATTTCAGAATTGGATTTGCATAGAAAGTATCTAAAGGAATATTCCAATTTGATTCAATCACCTGGCTGCAATTAGGATGAGTAGACAAAACATTTAAATACCTGAAACATGAATTTTTTTGCAGCAGATACAATAGAGAATTTAAGAAGTAGTGGAGAATGATCTGAACCCAATCTAGCAAGATGGCGCACTTTAGAAATGAGAAACATATCATGCCATTGTTTATTTGTGAGAATTCTATCCATTCTTTCATATATAGAACCTCTTTTCCATGTAAATGGAGATCCTTCAAACCCATGATCAAATAAAGAAGCGGCCTGAAAATTATTTGAAAACTTCAACATAGCTTGAAGATTAAGATTCCTGCCATCCTTCTTTTCACTAGGATGAGCAATACAATTAAATTCACCACCTACAATCCATCCTTCATTCATATTTTGGCTAATAATATGTAAATGTGACCAGAGTTTAGCTCTATCCGCAATAGAGGATGTAGCATATATAAAGGAAGCAAATCCTTTAAACTGATCAAGTTCAAAATGAAAATGAAGAAATTGAGAATGATCCTGAATAATATCAATCTTTAATTATTTTCTGAATAGAGACCAGATTTTATTGGAACTATTTGATATAAAATTATAACCAGAAAACTTCTTAGTGAATCTAAGAAAGTTAGATTTCACCAAAGGCTCAAGAAGAATAATTACCCAAAACTTGTGAACCCTATTTAAGCTCAATAAACTATTAAAGGAGCAGGGAATTAGCCACTCCCTTAATATTCCAACACAGAAATTCAATCATGATTATCAACCCTTCTCCCTCTAGTAACTCTAGAGAAAGTAGGTGTGTTGACCTCATTTTTGATGAGGTCTTTTGCTTCTCTCTTTAGTACTTAGGATCTAGCCTTAGGCTTTTCCTTTTACTAATCTTAGAGGACTAGAAGTGGAACCCACCCTTTTGAAGTTCAAACACCTCTTGACTCCCTGCAAACCCCACAAGCTTGAATGTAGACCCCTAATCACCTAGAGGGTTGAAATCAAATGTGGAGGTTTAAAGGATGAGTTCCTCATAGGATCTTTCTCGGCCTTAGGAATACCCCGGTGGCCTCGGCTCTGGTGAGGGTCGACTCTGCACATACACTACACTCTCACACACATTCCAAGTCCTAAAACCACACTCTCACCCAACTTGACTTCCTGATTCATGTAGGTAATTCACATGGATGGTCCTTAACCCCTAAGCCCCTGGTAAGAGGGTTAGGAACAACATAATGAATGCCTCAAATGAGTCCTCTCATGGCTCATATGGGCTTATTATGGCTTCATGGCTCAACCAAAGTGATTCCATTTCACTCACACTTGATCAATCTTTTTTTTTAAATTTAAATTTTTGACCCCCACGGCCCTGGACCCACCAAACCTACCAAATACCCTTGAAATGACAAAAATTTGCAAAATTACCTAAATTACCTAAGATTCCCTCAAAATCAATCCTAAACACTTCCCACCATTCAAATTGACCATCTTTGTCCAAAAATACCAACATTTCCAAAAATATCCCGAAACCCCCCCAAATTACCAAAATACCCTTTTACCAAAAAAATCCAAAAAATTCAGAAAATTCCAAAAAAATTCCAGAAAATCCCAAATATTCCCAATTTTATTTTGTTCAACTATACCATAGGCAAATTTTGCCCAGTTACCCCACTTTTACCAAAACCCCCAATTTGACCAATTTTTAGCCCAAGTGAACTCAATGTCAAACCAAACCACCCCAATTGACCTCAATTTTGGTCCAATTCAATTTTAAACTTCAAATCAATATCCCCAATATAAATTTAGACCAAATCCAACTCCAATTTGATTGAAATTTGGGCCTAATTTCAATTTAAAGCCTAAGGCCCAATTTTGGCCCATGACCTAAACCTAGCTCAAACCAATCCAATTCAACTCCAATTAGCCCCAAATCTTTTCTAAAGCTTTCCTAACACCCCCATAAACAAAACACTAACTTGATTTGCCCAAAATTTGAACCTAAACTCCTCCCAAACCTAACCCAAAACCAAAATCCCTTAAATTGACCTAAGCCCAAACCTAACCCAAATAGGCCCAAATCCTAAAATTAGAGCCCAACCAAAGTTTAAAACTCTTTGTGACATTCCCATAAGCATTTCTCAACATTAATTTTACACCAAATCCAACTTTAGCCCAACCTTAAACTAATTTAGCCCAATTTGAACCACTTTGGCCCCTTTACTAAACGACCCACATTAAACCCAATTCAATTCAAAATCACTTCAAATTTGTTCCAAACCACTCATGACACATCCCTAAACTAAAACCAACATTTATTTGGCATGGTCCTTCACAAAAATTTCATCCAAAAGCAAATTTTAAAATCTAAAGGCCCACTTCCTTAAACCACTTTAAAAGCCCATCCAAAACCATTTCAAAAGCCCAAAATCTCTCCTAAAGCCCAAATGATATTTTCATTTGTCATCCTTTTAACCAAAATCAACCCCTAAGTTTTAAATCCATGATCAAATGTTTCTAAATGAAGCCTCATACCAAATCACCCCTAAATACCAAAAATCCTTAAAAACCCATTTTCATGAAACTTGGCTAAGCCATTCCCAAGCCACATGAAGCCATGAAGCCATCCTTAAGCCCCATGTAAAGCCATGAGAAGTTTGACATGTGACCATCCCATAAATGGTAAGAGGAGGAGCCTCTTTAAGGATTCTCTTAAAGGGGATTAAACCTTTTCATGCTTCCGCTAAACTATGTTTAAAATTAAACATGGTTGGATAGTGACTTCTCCCCACTAATCTAGCTGACTCACCTGACCTCCCTCAACTCAAACCAGAGCTTGGAGAGGAGAACCAAACCCATTTTCATGACTTAACCCATTTGGACCCAAAATCACCTCTCTCCCCATACCACTTAAAGCTAAGCTCTTTACACATGTCCATGGCTAATTGACTGCAGCATTGCCAACCCCTGATTCTTCTGATCAAGATGGTGACCTAACCCTGCCGGCCAGCCGCCTGGGTTGCCGGAAAACACCATGGCCGAGAGCTCCATATGAGCAAAAATTTTCAATTCTACCTTGCTGAGCTGTCCCAGTCCAATTTAACACCATGGCTATTCTTCTCTTGCATAGAACAGCTGATCCCAAGCATCAAACCCCCCTGGGAAGGCCTCCGGCCATGTCTATTTAAACCCACCACCCTCTCGACCAAAGGAGGTGTTGAACCAAAACCTTACCAAAACTCTGCTAAAATCACTCCAGACTTCTCTCCAGACATAGAGAACTTGATCCCCACTAAAATCCAGCCCTAAAACCCTGTCTGTGAGCTCAATTTTTGAGTTGAAAATCCACCCAATAAACAGGACACTTCACCACAGTGAGCCAATCTCCAAATTGATAGATCCTACACCTTCACCGGACCAAGAGGAGAAGTTTCCCGACAAAGCCCCCTCACTAGGCCAGCCATTGCTTCCAGCCTCTAAGCTTTGTAATCAACCTTGGTCACTTTCATACTTAGACAATTCCCCAGAGCCAGAGATTTCATATGGAGCTTGCCTGGACTCAATCGAAGTTCACACAACTCTCAGATCGAAGCTTCACTTCTCTGAGCAAAGGTATGAATTCATTTTTCCTCCCGAGCTTCCAGCGATTCTCCATTTTGTTTGGGTTAATTTCATAGCATATAAACCATATGTATGTGTTGGTCTCTTCAAGACGAATCGATAGAGTATAAGAACTCAAAAATCCATTGAGAATCGAGAGAGATATTAGGGTTTGAGTGTGGACCATCACGGGTGCACTCCAGTCGTAGACGATGACCTTGAGCCGTTGGATCGCACGTGTATCGAGCAGACGGTCGAGATAATGTCGGACAGCGCAGTGGTATGTGAACCGCATGCCCCTAGAGAGCTGAGTCAGATGGCGGTGCCAAATCACAGTGCGACGCGTGGGCTTTCGGCGCTGCCGAGGTTGACGCGGCGCTGCGAGGATAAGTAGAAAATTAGGGTATTTTTTGAATTATTTAAATACCCTGAACTTCAAAAATTCATATCTTTGTATAAAAAAATCACAAAAATAAAATAAAAATACCCTCTTGCTCAATGAACAGAGGAGAATAATGTGGAAAAGAAATCAAGTTAATTGGATGAGTATTTTATTTTTAATATTATATTTACTGTTTTTAATGTTTTGATTCTCCATTTGCATAGATAATTCACCAAAGCATGAGACCATAGAGCTTTTGAAGCCTCTGATCTTGGAAACATCCCTGAATTTTTTAAGGTCAGAGGCCATCTCTGTGAAATGTTATTGATTTTTCAAGTTCATGTCACTGTTTTAGGTATTTTAATTCCAATAATTAGCATGTTAAAAAATAAATTCTAGGAAAGTTTGGTGATGTTTCTTAGGACCAGAGGACCCTATAAAAAATATATTTTAAGTTAATTCATTCATAATAACCTTAATTGGCCTAAACTCCCAAAATTGAATTTGAATTAATTAGGGTTAATCACACATCAAATTGACTTGAAAATAATTCTCCATTACTCTTTTGGGTCAGAGAAACCTTACATAAAATTTTGAAATCAATTGGACTTGATTAACCCCACCAAATGGATAGATTAAGCTTCATAAGAAAAATGGAACTTTAAAAATTCATAACTCCAAAAATACTTTTCCAAAATTCACAAAAATGGTTTTGGAGCTTCTCTGATATCAGGGGGGTTCAGGAAAATTAAAATTGGAATTTTCTAAAAAAGTTGATTTTTTACAATATTTTAAAATGTCACATTTTGACTCCTAATCATTTAGAAACAAACCAAATATTTTTCCTAAGTCCCTAAGATTAGGTATTGAATTGTAGGCTTAATGTAATTTTTAATATTAAAAAAATGAATTTTCAACCTTTTTCACTAAAATATATCTAATAAATCAAAGAAAAGTCAGAAAATTATAAAATTTGTTTCTCTGGACTCCTTGAGGTTAGAGAAATTTATGAAAAATATAAATCTATTTTTCAACTTTTTTTTCATTTTAAAATTAATTAATACTCTAAAAATCAAAATAATTATAATAATAAAATATAACTAAAAAAATCACAAAATTTGGTCCAAGTGGTCCTCTGGTCATTAGGAACACCCCATAATTTTCTTAAGGACAGAAATCTTTCTTTCGTCATGTTGTTGAATTTTCTTTGAAAACCCCTATTTTCTACTAAAAATAATTATATAAATAAATTAAATTCAGAAAAATCACATTTTCTCCTCTAATGTCTTAATTGACATGTGAGTGAGGTGACATAAAAATTTCAAATTCATTTGAACTCAATTTAGTGAGTTATGAAATAAATAAGCTTAAAAGGGCATAAAGGTAATTAAAAGTTTTAACCTATAATTAAAACTTTAGGTTTAATCAAAATGGAGGGTAAAATATTTGATTTTAACTTTCTCTTGGATGATTGAAACTTAGGGAAATTAAGGGGTAGAAACCCATTAAACACTTTGAAAATATCAAAATGAAACTTTAATTAATTAAATGATTTAGTATTTGGAAAGGATATATTTAAAATTTGGATTATTAAAATAGGGATATTATTAAGAGGATATTTATTCTTTAATTTAAAAATCCCTAAATAAGTCACTTTAACAATATTTAGTTCTTAATTAAAAATTAAAATAATAATCCAAATTAACAATTAAGACTAAAATTAAACTAAAATAAAATTAAATTGAATTAAAATTAAATTAAAATTAAATAAAATTTAAATTAAACTAAAATTAAATTAAACTAAAATTAAATTAAATTAAAATTAAATTAAATTAAATTAAATTAAATTAAATTAAATTAAAATTAAATTAAAATAAATTAAATTAAAATTAAATTAAAATTAAATAGAATTAAATTAAATTAAAATTAAATTGAATTGAATTAAATTAAAATCATTTAACAACAAACCTAAGTGAAATCATTAAGAGTTAAATCAAAACATATCAATAATTTCAACACCTCTTTCTATCTAAGTAAATTTAAAACATGAACATCAATTTGAAATACTAAGATAATTGTAAATGTAAAGAATTAAATCAAATCTAAAATAATTTGAACAATATTCCAAACTTAAAATTATTAATTAAAACCTCATAATTAAATTAAAACATTTTGAATCATTAACTCAAACTTTTAATTAAGTGTGCTTAAAATTCTCAATAAACCAACTTGCCCTTAAAGGCTTTAATTATTATAACTCTTAAATAAAGTATTAAATGAGATGTCACTTCATTCATCAGAAAATCAAATACCCAAGTTCACTGAGTAAGAGACAAAGTTTAACTGAACTCCTGGATGATCAATTCACCTGTGCAACTAAATTTACTTGGACTCAAAATAATCCCAGAAGTATTGAAAAGATGTTTAGGACTCGTCCTAAACACTTCCTCAATATGACGGGATGTTTTAGAAGAATAATTGAATCTAATTGTTCTTTGATGAAGAAAATCATCCTTAAACCAAACCAACAACCTAGACGTCATAGGAAATGACTAGTTATAGGATTAGGAATTTGGTAGACAACCAAAACCCTTTCCCTTAGCCTTACCTAGGTATTTCTTGCAAAACATTTTTAAATGTTCTAACATGTGTTTTAAGTGCAGCTTAGAATGACGGAAGATCCTCCAGGTACGCTTTTATTTTATTGCAATTTACTTGCATGCACTATGCATTACTTTTCTTGCATGTTATATAAGACTGTTGCATGAAAACCAAAATCTTTAGGATAAAATTCAAAACTAAATTAAAAGTCATTGCAAGATAAAATTCACCGCCACAACATTCCAAAATATAAAACAACTCAAAACTTAAACACAAACAGAACAACAAAATTACAATTGCAACTAAGTTAAAATGTCTCGTTGAATGATCGGGAATACTTCAGATGATGTAACCCATGTGTTGCTAACGGGATTTCCCAAGGTCTAAATGAATGTGTGGAACTCATTCAGTTGAGTTTAGCAAATTCATCAGGACTAAGTGAATTCGATGAAAATAATGGTGCCGGGATGACGAAACCGAGGGATCTTAATCGATTCTGCTTAATCAACTTTAAGATTTGTTTTAATTAAAATATTAAAAAAACACTTGGATTTTAAGATATCCTCTAAACCAAAACATTTCTCTCATCTCCTGATTTATGACTTCTAAAACTAAACCTCTGCAAGAATAAAGAGCTTGGAGCATAATGGGCAGCACGGCCATCGTCGTTAGCAAAACTTGGATCTACTTCAGTGAAACTTTCTTAGAATTAAATAACCAAGCCATAGGACTTCGAGGTAGTTTGCCTAGTGCAACATAAATCCTCAATTCTTCGTTAGGCATTTGCATGATCATGTCATGTAAATTAAGTCCTAACCGGTCTTAGGATTTCGAGGTTGTTGTTTGGTACGACATAAACCCTCACATCTTCAAGGCTATTTGTATGAGCATGTCTTACAAATATAAGTCCTAATCAATTAAAATTGACAGGATTGCAATATTAAATAAATTCC
Source organism: Papilionanthe hookeriana x Papilionanthe teres (assembly GCA_022702705.1). NCBI lineage: Eukaryota > Viridiplantae > Streptophyta > Magnoliopsida > Asparagales > Orchidaceae > Papilionanthe > Papilionanthe hookeriana x Papilionanthe teres. The sequence goes on along the minus strand of CM040432.1, from coordinate 18,756,451 downwards.
CAAATTGAAGCTAAACAATCGGATAATTTGAGAAGTTGTCAAGATTCTTCCTGGATCCTCAACTTCTCCTCCTTTTCTTCCTTTGAACTTCTGAAATTAATTGTTCCAAATTTGATCCATTCCCGATTGAAATTTCCAAAACTCAAATCCTTTGAAAACCTTAAAATTTGAAATTCTTGAGAGAAAAACCACTGATCATTATCGAGAGTTTTCTTAAGTGTCTTCGGACATTTAAGATGTAATTAACTATAGGTGCTTGCCCTTATAGGGAACTTTAAGAACCCAGGTAATATAAACCTTGCTTAATTCCTTTATATTAAGCAGGGGAATTTGTCGGCTTATAAAATTTGTTCGTAGACCAAACGGATGTCACAAATCTTCTAGTCTATTTAATCGAGCCTCATCGCCAAGCAGTGTGTCTATTCTTCAGGATAGATACATGGTTTGTGATGCGGTGCTCGTTTATATAAACTATTTGGGATGTCAGATCGGTTTTGATTTCATTTCTTAAAATTTTCAAACTTAAAATTATTTTCAAAATTAAATGCTACTTTCAAATTACATATATATATTTAAATCAAATTTAAAATATAAAAATCCGCTGACAATTTCTTTTTGGCGACCCCTTTTCAAAATACAACACACAACCTAAAAATATGCCGACAACTTCTGGAGACTCCGCTGGGGACTAGTTCCTCTCTCCATTTTAATTAGATGGTTTTGCTTTCATAAATCGGAAGTGAGTCCATATCTCTAGTGGACCAAAACTACCATTCTTCCTTTGGAATACCCCATTCATTTCTGTCTTGAACGAGTATAGCCAACTCCTCTCCGATTTAGGAGCCACTGTCTAGACACCCCTAAATGGAGAGGTTTTGAGATCCTTTTACCTCTTTTCTGAGGTGGGGTTGACACCCAATAGGTGTTAGTTTAGGAGAGGTCCTTCGAGTCAAGAAGTCTTGCATAAGACTTTCTCTTCCTTTCCAATTCTAAATCGGGCCCTTTACCTTTTCTATAACCTTTTTCCTTCAATCGTTTTGTTTCTAACAAACGAACCCGCTAATAAACAACCTTCTAATAAACAATCTCTTTTAAAAAAAATTACAAATACACTAAGGTAAACGAAAATGTGTTCGGACTCTTTCTTTTTCTCCTAAACTTTACGATGAAAGGAAGTATAATTCGGGACTGACATTCCGAATCTGCCCTGCAGAAAATGACTGCCCCGAAGTTAATCTTCTCCTTCACCAATTGAATAGACTTCGTCGTTTACAAGGATGAGCTGTCTGACAATGTAATCATCCATTTTGGACAAGGATTAGGCAACTTAGATATCAAGTTCGCTGACGTCACTCTCTTCACACTAATGGACAAAGTGTCAGAAACTGAGAAACCCGTGATTGAGTTCAACCTGAAATCGACTCAAGAATTCCCTCCCCTGCAAAGGATTCTAGCTGAAAGGAGTACTACTGTTCGTAGGAGGACTGTTGTCTCTACCCCCACCGGTCTAGTCATCTCTGCACCTACCCCGACTTCTGCCAAACTGAAGGGGAAGGAAATCCATGTCTGTGATGAGCCTGTCACCGTGGAGTGTACAAATTTTGCAACAATACCATTTGTTTTTGAGATTGGGTCCAGTTCAAGAGTTGCACCCCTAACTCGGACTCAAAGGAGAAATAGAAGCAGAAAGATCGCCAGGATTGAGAAAGCCAAAGTTGCTGAAGTTGCTTATCTAGAAGAAATTCTTGAGGAAAGAGAAGAACTGCCTGAGTATATACCTCTGTTGGAAGGGTGCAGGTTTCACCCAACCTCTGCCACATTAGATGAAGAGAATATCCGTAGGGTCGCCGCTGCATTACCCCGACCTGCGTACTACAGTAATTACTAGAGGAAAAGGGATAATACTACGCCATTGGATCGGCTACAAGCTGTTATAGAAAGATTGGCAAAGAAAGAAAGATGACCTCTGTTAGAAATCTTAAGAAGAATAGGACGGGTGCCATCTAAATCCCGCCTCGAACCGTGAATAGAGCCAGTTGCTGTCACAGAGAAACCAAAGAAGAAAATAAAAGCCAGTTCACCCGTTGTTGTATCGGGTCTATAAATTAGGGAGGATACCACCTTCCAGGAAATAGTCGACAGATCATCCGATCCTAGGCTTCCGGCTGCTAGAACGATGGTATGGCGACCTACTACTGGCGAGTTAAGACCAAAACAATGTCCTGAGAAGAAAAGTCCTGTCAGGAGACTTGAATCAGAAGAAAGTGCTATTGCAATAAAGGGGACTCCCGAAAAGGAAGTTCAATAACTGTCACGAGACAACTGCGAGAACGTGCGGAAAAGGCCATTAGAGGATTTCGTGGACAAATTAAGAACCGACATCCGACGGTTAGCAAAAGAAAGAGAAGAAGAACTAGGAGATGATGTTGACTCATCAGAATTCATCGATGAGGAGTATGCCGAGATCAACATGGTTGAAACTCTAGCATCATCCGCTTCACAAGGTGCTCCAGCAGCTACAGAAAGAGATGAACCGGAAGTGATGAGGGCACAACTTCGAGAAAGAGATGACACAATTTCCCAGATGGCAAAGAGGATGGAAGAGATGGCTGCTGCCTTAGCCACTCTCCAGAGTCAGGTCAAACCTCAGAAAGAGACACCCCCAGAAATTATCCATATTGCATATGGAGGAAAAGAGATCACATTCATCAATGGAGACAAACAACCAAAGAAAGATCCTGCACAAAGCATGATTCCAGAAAAGGACATTAAGAGCATGGTAGAACAGCAGGTGCGAGAAGCCCTAGCACAATCCAAGAGTGGAGCATCTATTTAGACGAGTAGACCTTACCCCAAAGAAGTCGATGCAGTTCAATACCCGAAAGGCTTCTTACCACCTCTGTTTAAGACTTTTGATGGAATGGGAAACCCCCGGTAGCATGTCGCACATTTTCGTGCTAGTTGCTGTAATGTCGGTGGGAGTGACGCTTTACACTTCCAACAGTTCGTCAGCAGTTTGTCAGGGATTGCTTTTGAATGGTACGAAGAATTGCCGAATGGTTCAGTAAAGACCTTTTCAGAACTGGAGAATCTCTTCGTTAAACGATTTGCCGGGGTTGAGCACCACATCACTATCGGTGATCTAGTGGTTGAGCAATAGAAGCCGAACAAGACTTTAGTGGATTACATACTTCGATGGAGAAATTTAAGCATGAAGTATTAACCACAACTTCAGGAACAACATGCAGTCAGCATATTACTTAAAAGTATCCATGGCCCGATAGCACTTTTCCTTAAAGGATTTACAATCAAGACTTTCGACAAGTTGCTTAGCAAGGCTGGGAGCTTGCAAGAAGAGGCCAAACAGTTAAGTTTCATGGACAAGAACAATAAGCAGAAGCCCGTGAAAACATTCGAAAAGAAATCTGGAATCGTCGTGGCAGTAGTTAAGGGCAAGCGTCAGTTCAGATACAGTTAGAGCGGCCACAACCTAGTTATCAACCACCACAACGGACTTACCAGCAACTTCAGCAGGGCTATCAGCAACCTCGTCCGAGCTATCAGTCGCCTCAGCATTGTGAACCACCATCTCGTTCATCACGTACCTTAAGAGAAAGTCTAAATAAAGAATATCCATTCAAAATTGAAGCAGTAGTGAAGATGTTCCGTAGCTTAATGAAGACACCAGATTTTCAGCTGCCAGAGCCCAGGAAGCCGGAGGAAGTCAATAAGAAAGATCATCCGAACTATTGCCCTTACCACTAGATGCTCATATACAAGATAGAGGATTGCATCACTTTCAAGAGTTGGCTTGATGACAATTTCCGGAAAGGGAACATAACGATCCCAAAGGAATACATGAAGGAACCCCAGAAAGGAGGTTCCGTCAATGTTATTTCAACGGATCCCACTGTTCCGATAAACCCATACACAATTGATGATGGATGGAGTGCTGTCTGGATAAGAGCATCGAAGAAAATTTTGGATCACATCCAGACTGCTTCGGTACACACTTCAACTCAGAGTTTGAAACCTGTCGAGCCGACACTATCACTTGTGATTGAAGAACCACCCCAGAAGGAGGAGAAGATCGTGGAAGAAAAGAAGACTGAGGCTCCAAAGGGTAGACTAGTGGGCCGCTTATCCTAGGATGGTTGTTTCGATTCGGGGGAGAAATCCCTCGAACTCCTGACTCTGTATGATTATCTGCTCACTCCGACGGGATCTTATAATGATAAGGGTTATGGCGTTGGCTACGTTTTGACTGTTTTTAACGATTACGTAACTAGCGACAACCAGCTTAATCTGGATCTCGATTCCAATACAAATAATGATTATCAAATCATACACAACCTTAATGACCACGATGAAGAAGATGTTCACGAAGGAGGCTACGAAAGCTCGACAAGCAACAAGTTCATTTGTGAATTATGAGGGGCTTCGATCACGATAGAATTAGAACCATCAGACACCGAAGCAATTTCAGATGAGCCAGCTGTTCCGATTCAAGAGGAAACATCAGTAAATTTAGAAGAGATAACATAGGTCAATCTAAGAAGCGGAAAAGTTCTACCCCCGAGAATGGGTCCATAAGATAAAGGAAAACAGGTGGTTGCTCAGGAAGAGCCAGCCCCAGCAGAAGAACTGCCCATTCGGGAAGAAATCGAAGAACATGGTAATAAAGTAGACTACAACGTGCTAGCCCATCTTCTTCAGAAGCTACCAGCCAAACTAAGCATATACGACACTCTGATCCTGTCAAAGGAGATGTGGGAGGCTCTGATCAAGGCTTTACTTGATCCAGAGATTTGTTTAGCCCAAATGGCCGGTAATTCCTTCGATGAGGCTTGCTCGTTAAGAGAACAGCGAGGTGTTACCTTTATGGACAATGATCTATTACTGGGAACAGCTGATCACAACCGACCGTTATACATTTCAGTCACTATTGGAAAGTTTACGCTCTCCAGAGTGTTGGTTGATCTGGGAACATCAATCAACATAATGAATCTTCGAACGCTAGCATATTTGGAAATTGATTCTTACGAGCTTGAAGCAGACAAGATGCTATTAAGAGGCTTTAATCAAAAAGGAGAGAGAGCTCTTGGATCGATAACACTACTAATGAAGATCGGTTATTTAGCAAAGACAACCGCAAAATTCCACATAATTGATTCTGAGACATCGTTCAACACTCTACTGGGTCGACCGTGGATCCATGAAAACTGGATGGTACCGTCGTCTCTGCACCGGTGCATAAAGTATTATGAAGGAGGGGAACAGTGTATCAAAGCTGATTTGCAACCGTTCTCCGTGCACGAAATTGGAATTCATGAAGATGCGGCCTACTACGCGCCCCCGAAGAAAACAATCTTTTCCAGAAATACCATACCAAATGAAGCAGAAGAAATTTGAGGCGATGAAGAACCTGAGGTTCTAGTCCAACAGTTACTCACCAGTCCCTTATGGCGAGATGGTGAAGATTTCTCCAGAACTCGCACCCGAGGTCAAGGCCGGGGACGAGGACATGGAAGAAATGTTGGAACAGTTGGACAGAATAAACCGGTCATCGATGTTGATTGGGAGAATAACTCTGAAGAAGAAGAAGAAATCAAGAAAGAAGCAGCGATAATAAATCAAAAGAAACCCCAGTTCAAGATCTCTCTCGAAGATGAAAAGAATGAAGAATACAAATCAATGTACGAAAAGATTAACCATTATGTACATACTTTGACCCTGACCCCGATCCGTTCTAATAAGATCGAGGGTATGGTGGTCAAGGAAGTGCATGGTGGTGGTGCTAAGCCAATCAAGTTTTACTGTGGTGCTTCTTCTTCCAATAATGAAAAAGATGTACAATTTGAAGATGTTACTTCTTCAGAATTAATGGAACTACCTTTTGAGTGGTACTCTCCCTGTGTTCAAAATTTAATTCAACGTGGTGTCTTACCTCGATAATGGACAAAAGGCCGATCACAACACTTTGAAAAATTATGGAATAATGTCGGTCAGCCTCCCAATTCAAAACATGGTCTCGGATTCGGCACGGTAGGAATAGTTGATGATACGGGATTTTGCTTGGTTGTCACTTGCGAACCTAATAAAGACTGCTTGGAAGCTTCAGAAGACCTCAAAGATCTACCACTCGGAGACGCTCCATCAGAATTTGAAGAAGAAATCAAATCTACAATAGACGAGTTAATGAAAGTTAACTTAGATACTAGCAAAGAGCCTAGTCCGACCTTCGTTAGCTCCTTACTCAATAAAAAAGACTCCGAAGAAATAATAAAGCTACTAATGAAATTCAAGGACTGTTTTGCTTGGAGTTACGACGAAATGCCAGGATTAGCTCCAGAAGTCACAGTTCATAAGTTAAGAGTAGATCCTACTTCCGTTCCAGTCAGACAAGCTCCCAGAAGAATGCGTCCAGAAATTAAGCAACAAGTGATAGCCGATATTAAGAAGCTAATAGACGCTAAATTTGTCTGTGAAGAAGAATATCCAATTTGGTTAGCCAACGTGGTACCAGTCAGAAAGAAGAATGGTCAGATCAGAATCTGCGTAGACTTTAGGGATTTAAATAAAGCATGTCCAAAGGATGAATTTCCACTACCAATCCCAGAACTGATGATCGACATTACTTCAACACATGAAATCTTCTCTTTCATGGATGGATCATCAGGATACAACCAGATGAAGATGGAACCAGAAGATGAAAAGCTCACGGCCTTCAGAACGCCGATCGGAGTATATTGCTACAAAGTAATGCCATTCAAACTAAAGAACGCAGAAGAAACATACCAAAGAGCGATGACGAAGATATTTGATGATCTCATTCACAACCAAGTTGAGTGCTAAGTGGATGATGTGGTCATCAAAAGCAAACTGAAGGAAGATCACCTGTATGATTTGATAATTGTTTTTGAGCGACTAAGACAATACAAACTTAAGATGAATCCCTTGAAATGCGCCTTCGGCGTCACCTCCGGGAAATTCTTAGGATTTGTTGTCCGACATCGCGGAATTGAAATCGATCCGAAAAAGATTAAAGCTATTTTAGAAATGCCTCCTCCCAAAACTTTGAAACTACTACGATCCTTTTAAGGGAAGTTGGCATATCTTCGACGCTTTATCTCAAACTTGTCAGGTAGGTGTCAGCCCTTCTCAGCATTGGTTAAAAAGGACGCCAAATTCGTTTGGGGTGAGAAATGCCAGCGGGCTTTCAAGGACGTTAAACAATATTTAATGACACCTCTTATCTTAGTAGCCCCAGTCTCAGGTAGACCGCTGATACTTTATACCGCGGCTTTAGACACTCCCTTGGAGCTCTGCTATCCCAGGTCAATGATGAGGGAAAAGAAAATGCTCTCTACTACTTAAGCTGTCATCTAATTTCGACGGAAGTAAAGTATCCTCCTATTGAGAAGCACTGCTTGGCCCTGATCTTCGCCGCACGTAAGCTCGACCATTACATGCTTTCTCATAAAGTCAACCTTATTTCGAGAGTTAATCCGTTGCAATACTTGATGACCCGACCAGACGCTTTCTGGCAGACTTGCCAGGTGGTCGATGATACTATTACAATTCGACATAACTTTCGTCTCTCTTCGCGCCGTAAAGTGACAAGTCCTAGTAGACTTCCTCGCAACACACCCTTTACCGACAGATTCGCCTCTTGATGACGATTTGCCTGACGAGCAGATAATGAGCCTAGAAGACCCTGATGATCAACGTTGGGAACTGTACTTCGACGGTGCGTCCTCAGCATAGAAGAACAAAGAATTGCAAACGTTAGTGCCCGGTAAGGCAGGAATCGGACTAATCTTTATAACACCGGAGCGGGCAATGTTAAAATACTCCTACCACTTTACAGAACCATGTACAAACAATGAGGCATAATACGAAGCCCTTATAACTGGATCTAACCATTCAGATGAGAATAACAGACATCAACATCTACGGAGATTCTCAGTTGATCATTCAACAGGTCCTAGGACTGTACAAAATTTTAAAGCTAAGACTCGAGCAGTACTTTCAGTATGCCATGAAATTGTTTGAACAAATTCCAAACGTAACAATCTACAAAATTCCCAGAAAAGAAAATGCTCTCGCCGATGCGCTAGCCCGCCTTACAAAGGAATTTGCCTGCTTGCAGGATGAGTTAGTTGAAGTTTCAGTTCAAGGACGACAGGTCCTATCACAGCTCGACATGGATACAATACACAAATCGAAAAAGCAGAAGAAACAATTGCAGCAGTGACAGAAAATACAGAAGATTGGCGGCGACCATTAATGACTACTTGCGGACAGAAACCTACCGGACGATAAGTCATTAGCCCATCAAATCAAGAGAAGAACACTGTCTTACGCATTAATAAACAATACATTATACAGAAGGTCTTTTGATTAGATGTGGCTAAGATGCCTGAGCGGGTCCGAGGCTCGTGAAATCGTTAAAGAAGTACATTCAGGACTTTGTGACGCTCATCATTAGGGTCCGAAAATGAAAATGAAGAATAAAAGACTAGGGTACTACTGGCCCTCAATGATGACCGACTGCATGAATGTTGCCAAAAGTTGTCACCAGTGCCAAGTGCATGGAGTGGTTCTACACCAACCTCCAAATGTGCTACATCCGACAATCGCATCATGGTGATTTGAGTGTTGGGGCACAGATATAGTGGGTCCGATAGAACCGCCTTCTTCAAGAGGACATCACTTCATTCTTGCAGCTACAGACTACTTTTCTAAATGGGCAGAAGCTATACCACTCAGAGAAGTGAAGGCACACCACGTGCTGTAGTTTTTTAAGAACCAAGTCGTCTACCATTTTGGGGTACCACGCAGGATCATTTCAGATAATGGGTATGCATTCAAGAGTACAAAGATCAACAATTTTGTCAGAAGACAAGGGTTCGATTGGCAATACTCAAATATCTACTACCCAAGAGCAAACGGCTTTGCCTAGGCTTTTAATAAAACTCTCGTTCAAATTTTAAAGAAAACTTTGGACAACAACAAGAGAAATTGGCACGAAAAGTTGTTAGAAGCCTTTTGGGCCTACAGGATGACTTTTAGGACTCCTACTCAGTCTACGCCTTACGCTTTAGTGTACGGGTCCGAGGCCGTCTTGCCTTGGAAGTTCAGCTTCCGTCACTTCGAATTACAGTTGCAGAAAAGATAACTACAGAAGAAAATGCCAGACAACAACTGGAAGAATTGGAAATCATAGAAGGAAAAAGACTTTCCGCATAGTAGAATTCGGAACTGTATCAAGCCAAGATGATCCAGGCCCATGATAAACTGATCCGCCCAAGAACTTTCAAAGTCGGTGACTTAGTTCTTGTTCTCAGAAGACCTATTCTTGCACATCGCAAGATAGGTGGTAAATTTGAACCAACATGGGAAAGGCCGTTCGTGGTCGAGACAGTCTACTCAAGAGGATCCTACCAACTGGTGGATTGCTGTGGAGAACGACCCAAGCTTCCAATCAATGGACTGTATTTAAAGAAGTATTACGCAACCTGATGTTTCGAAGGGTGGCTCTAAAATAGAATCTTATACCTAGAGACATGGGTGAAGTAATCACTTTGTGACTGGGTTCGAACCCAAAACAAAAAAAAAGGATGATAAAAAAATCTCATCAACGAAAATGTTAAAAAGAAAACATGGGAAATCATAATAATAAAATGTCAATGTTTTCTTTTAAATCCATTCATTCCTGATGTTTTCTTATCTCTTCCTACTTACTTTAAATTTACAAGAAGTGAAAAAGAATTTTTAAGTGTTTTTCTTTTTGTTCTTGTTCTTAGTACAGCCCCTGATCCTTTCCTTATTTTTTTCGCAGGGAAATGTCGAACGGGCGGTTGGTTCTAAACTTTAGGAATGACGTGAGTCTGGCACTTGATGAAAAGAGGGTGAGGGATGGAGGAGTGATAGAGATTGACTCAGACTTCACACCAACTAGCTTACAATATGAAGAAGATGATTGGATCCCAGTTGATCGAGAAGAACTTCACTGCGAGACAGTGATGAAAATGGGTGGCCCGAGCCACCAATCCAGCAACAAGAAAAGAAAAGCAAACGCCGCGCATGCAACCAGAGAAGATAAGAAAGTTAAGTCCATGGTTGCCACAACAGAGGGTAGGCTTGTCAGCGCCGCGCCCGCAGAAATTCAAGGGGTAAGGAGAGCTACTCTCACTGCTACCCAACAAAGAAATAAGAATCGTTGCATTCGCAAAATGCTGTCCAAGTTAGCAGAAGATCAACATGAACAGACAGTGGATACTATTAGTGCAAATGCACCAAGGACACCGGTTTGTCAGGAACCAGAAAGAAGAAAGTCAATTCCAAGAAGGTCGGAACAAATAAAAGAAATATCAAGAAAAGAAGAAATAGAGTCGGTACCTCGACGCCGAGCATATGTACCAGTTCCGAAGAGTCTTGTTGCGAAAACAACCCCGGAGGTGTTGACCTCATTTTTGATGAGGTCTTCTCTTCTTCTCTTTAGTACTTAGGATCTAGCCTTAGGCTTTTCCTTTGACTATCTTAGAGGACTAGAATTGGGACCCACCTTCTAGAATTTCAAACCACTTCTTAACTCCCCGCAAACTCCACAAACTTGATCGTAGACCCCTAATCACCTAGAGGGTTGAAATCAAATGTGGAAGTTTAAAGGATGAGTTCCTATAGGACTCTTTGGCCTTAGGACTGCCCTGGGTGGCCTGGTCTGGTGAAGGGGCTGACTTACGCATACACTTACACATACACTACACTTTCATACACCACCTAAAACCACACCCATACCCAACTTGACCTCCTGACTCATGTAGGTGATTCACATGGATGGTCCTTAACCCCTAAGCCCTTGGCTAAGAGGGTTAGGAACAACATAGAGGATGCCTCAAATGAGTCCCTTCATGGCTTATGTGGGCTTGATGTGGCTTCATGGCTCAACCAAAATGATTTCATTTCACTTATATTCACCCAATCTTCAATTTTCCAAAATTTCAATTTTTGACCCCGGGACCCTACACCTGCCTGACCTACCAAATGCCCTTGAAACTACCCAAAATTTCCAAAATCACCTAAATCACCCTAAATTCCCCAAAATCAATCCCAAACATTTACATATCACTCAAAGTGATCATCCATACCAAAAAATACCAAAAATTCCAAAAATACCTCCCAATACCCTCCAAATACCCAAAATACCCCTCTTGACCCAAAAATTCAAAAAATTCAGAAAATTCCCAGAAAATTCCGGAAAATCCCAAATATTCCCAATTTCATTTTGTTCAACTACACCATAGGCCAATTTTGTCAATTTACCCTACTTTTGTCAAAACCCCCAATTTGACCCATTTTAACCCAAAGTGAACCCAAAGTCAAACCAAACCTATCCAATTGACCCAAATTTTGGTCCAACTCAATTCTAAACTTCAATTCAACATTGCCAACACCAATCTAGACCAAATCCAAGTCCAATTTGATTGAAATTTTGATTCAATTTCACTTTTGGCCTTAAAGCCCAATTTGGACCCATGACCTAAACCTAACCCAAACTCACCCAATTCAACTCCAATTAACCCCAAATCTTTTCTAAATCTTCCTTAGCATCCCCACAAGCATAACACTAACATGATTTGCCCAAATTTTGGACCCAAACCCCACTCAAATTCAACCCAAAGCTAAAAGGCCCAATTTTGACCTAAACTCAAACCAAACAATAGGATAGTCGTGAAATTACCGAAGTTCACTTCGAATTTGTGATTTCTCCTACTTTTCTTCCTTTGAATTCCCAAAACAAAATGTTCCAAATTTGATCCATTCCCTATTGAAATTCCAAAATTCAATCCTTTGAAAACTTAAACTTTGAAATTCTTGAGAGCATAATTATTGATTATTATCGAGAGTTTTCTTAGGTGATTCCCGTCACTTAAGATGTAATTAACTATAGGGGCTTGCCCTTATAGGGAATTTTAAAGAACCCAGGTAATATAAACCTTGTTTAATGCTTTCATATTAAGTAGGGGAATTTGTAGGCTTATAAAATTGGTTCGCAGACCAAACGGATGTCACAAATCTTCTAGTTTATTTAATCGAGCCCCACCGTCAAGCAGTGTGTCTATCCTTAGGGATAGATACACGGTTTGTGGTGCGGTGCTCGTTTATGTAAACTATTTGGGATGTGAGATTGGTTTAATCTCATATCTTAAAACCTTCAAATTTAAAATTATTTTCAAAATCAAATACTACTTTTCAAAATTATTTATTTAAATTAAATTAAAAATTCGCCGACAACTTCTGTTAGGCGACCCCCTTTTCAAAATAAAACACACAACCTAAAAAATATGCCGACAACTTCTGGCGACTCCGCTGGGGAGAATTCCTCTCTCCATTATAATCAGATAATTTTGCTTTCAAAAATTGGTAGTGCATCCATGTCCTTAATGGATCAAACTACCCTTCTTTCCGTTGGAATACTATGTTCATTTCTACCTCGAACAAGTATAGCCAACATTCTCTCGGATTTAGGAGCCACTTGTTTAGACAACCATAAACAGAGAGGTTCCGAGATCCTTTTACCTCATTTTTGAGGTGGGGTGGACCCCGATAGGTGTTAGTTTAGGAGTGATCCTTCGAGACGAGAAGTCTTGCATAAGACCTTTTCCTTTCCAACTCTGAATCGGATTCCTTACCTTCTCTACACCTTTGAACATTCCGTTCTAAATAAACGAACCCTCTAATAAATGATTCTTTTAACAAATGATTCCTTCTTATAAATACTTGAACAAGAATGAGTTCGGACTCTTTTTCAATTCCTTTCTTTTCGTCCTAAAGAAAAGAAGAGTAACTTGGGACTGACAACCAAAATCTACCCTGCAGAAATGGAAGTGCCAAAGCTGATTTTCTCCTTCACCAACGGACTGGACTTCGCTGTCTATAAGGATGAGCTGCCCGACAATGGGATCATCCGATTTGGACAAGGATTCTAAAACACGAATGTCAAGATCACCGACGTCTCCCTCTTTGCACTGACGAACAAGGTATCTGAAGCTGAGAAGCCGCTGCTTGAGTTCAACCTTAGGTCGTCCCAAGAGTTTCCTCCCCTGCAAAGGATCCCGACTGGGAGGAATACTGCTGTCCGCAGGAGGACTGTTCTTACTACCCCCACTGGTCTAGTTGTTTCTGCACCTACCCCGACTTTCGCCAAATTAAAGGGGAAAGAAATCCAGAATTATGGTGAACCTGTTACCGTGGAGGGTACAGATCTTCCTGTAAGACCTTCTGTTTTCGAAATCGGGTCCAGTTCAAAGATTCCATCACTGACAAGGACCCAAAGAAGAAACAGAAGCAGAAGGATCGCTAGAGAAGCCAGAGCTGCTGAAATTGCTTTCCTGGAGGAAATCCCGGAGCTACCGGAATATACACCGTTGCCTGAATACATACCACTTTTGGGAGGAAGTAGGTTCCATCGCCTCTCCGCCGCAGAGGACGAGGAAAATGTTCGCAAGATTGCTGCCGCATTGCCTCAGCCCACATACTACAATGATAACCGCAAGAAAAGGACTAGAACTACGCCGTTTGCTCGACTGCAAACTTTGGTAGAAAAGTTAGCAAAGAAGGAAAACTGCCCCGTATCGGAGATTCTACGAAGGATAGGGCGGGTGCCAGTCAAATCCCATCTAGGGCCCCGAGTAGAACCCGCCATCATGACAGAAAAGCCAAGTAAAAGAATGAAGGCTAGTCCGCCCGTCGTCGTCTCGTGATTACAGATCAGGGAGGATACCACCTTTCAAGCATTCGGTCGACTGCACCATCCGGTCCCGGACCTTCCGTCGCTAGAAGGATGGTATGGCATCCTACTACCTGGGCGATCGAGATTGAAACAACAGCCCAAGAAAGAAAGTCTCGCCCAGAGACTTGAATCTGAAGAAAGCGCCACTGCGGTAAAGGGGACTCGTGAGAAGGGGACCCGGCAGCTATCACATGACAACCGCAAAGACACACAGAAAGCCCCGCTAGAAGATGCCATGGAAAAGTTGAGAACCAATATCCGATGATTGGCAAAAGAAAGAGAAGAAAAGTTCGGAGACGAGATTGATTCATCGGAATTCATGGACGATGAATATGCAGAAATCAACATGGTCGAAACACGAGCTTCATCAGCTTCACAAGGTGCTCCTGCAGCCGCAGAAAGAGAGGAGCCGAACCGATGAGAAGGCAGCCTCAGGAGAAAGACGACACGATCGCTCAAATGGCGAAAAGGATGGAAGAGATGGTCGTAGCTCCGGCCACTCTCCGCAGTGAAGTGCAACCACAAAGAGAGACACCCCCGCAGGTCATTCACATTGTAGACGGAGGAAAGGAGATTACATCCGTCAATGGGGATGATCAGCCGAAGAAGGATACAACACAAAGTATGATCCCCGAAAAGGATATCAAGAACTTGGTGGAACAACGAGTGCGAGAAGCCTTAGCACAATCGAAGAGTGGGACATCCATTCGGACGGGTAGGCCTTACCCGTAAGAATTCGACTCGTCCAATACCCGAAAGGCTTCGTACCACCTCTCGTTCAAGACCTTCGACGGAACCGGAACCCCCGACGAGCATGTTGCACACTTTCGTGCCGCTTGTTGTAATGCCGGCGGGAGCGATGCATTGCTCTTCCGACAGCTCGTCGCCAGTCCGTCGAGAATCGCCTTCGACCGGTATGCGGAATTACCAAATGGTTCGGTGAAGACGTTCTCAGAGCTAGAAAACCTCTTCATCAAGCGATTCGTCGGAGCTCAGCACCACATCACTATAGGTGATTTAGTGGTAGGGAAACAAAAGCCGAATGAAACTTTGGTGGATTACATACTCCGATGGAGGAACTTAAGCATGAAATGTGAACCACAACTTCAAGAACAACATGCAGTCGGCATTTTACTTAAAAGCATTCACGGCCCGATAGCACTTCTCCTCAAAGGATTCACTATTAAGACTTTCGAGAAGTTGTTAAGCAAGGCCGGAAGCTTGCAAGAAGATGCGAAGCAATTAAGTTTCGCCGACAAGAATGACAAGCGAAAGCCTGTGAAGACTTTTGAAAAGAAATACGGGATCGTTGCAGCAGTTGACAAAGGCAAGCAACCGATGCAAATACCACCAGAACGGCCGCAGCAACCACAACAGAATTACCAGCGAACCCCGGCCCAGCCTATCGGTCATCTCCACAGCATGAACAATCGCCTCGTCCGCAACGTACATTAAGGGAGCTTCCGAGCGGAGAATATCCATTCAAGAATGAAGCAGGTGCCGAAAATGTTCCGTAGTCCGATGAAGACTCCGCATTTCCGACTGCCAGAGCCTAAAAGACCGGAGGAAGTCAACAAGAAAGGTGATCCCAACTTTTGCCCCTACCACCGGATGCTTGGGCACAAGATAGAAGATTGCATTACCTTCAAAAGTTGGCTCAACGACAACCTTCGGAAAGGGAATATAACGATCCCTAAGGAGTACATGAAGGAACCCCAGAAAGGAGGTTCCGTCAATGTTATCTCAACTGATCCCATCATTCCGATAGATCCCTACACGACTGACGATGGATGGACTACCACCTGGACGAGGTCTTCGAAAAGATTTTAGACAGCATCCAAACCGCCTCGGTGCGAGCCTCAATTCAGAGTTCGAGACCTGTTAAGCCGGTACTATCACTTGCGATAGAAGAACCACCTCAACAGGAGACAATTGAAGAGAAGAAGAAAATCGACGAAGAAGAGAGGACCGAGACTCCTAAGGCTGGACTAGGGGTCGCTTATCCTAGGATAGTTGTTTCCGATTCTGGGGAGAAATACCTCGAACCTCCGATTTTGTATGATTATCTCGCTCACTTCGGTGGGATCATATAATGATAAGGGTGATGGCGTTGGCTACGTTTTGACTGTTTCTAACGATTACGTAACTAGCGACAATCCGGACATCGATTTTGACATCAACGACAATTCTCAAATCATACACGATCTCGATGAGCAAAATAACAAAGAAGGCATCCATAAAGGAGGCTACGAGAGTTCAACAAGCAACGAATCTATCTGTGAGTTTCTAGGAGCTCCGATCACGATAGAGTTAGAGCCTTCGCATTCGAGGATAATCCGGAAGAGCCCGTCATTCCGATTCAGGAGGAGACACCGACAAGCTCAACACTAGATTCGAAGAAATTACGAAGTCAACTTAAGAAGTGGAAGAGTTGTACCTCCGAGAATGGGTCCAAAAGACAAAGGAAAGCAGGTGGTTGTTCAAGAAGAACCAACCCCAGCAGAAGAAATACCCATTCGAGAAGAAGCCGAGACGCATGAAAATAAAGTGGACTACAACGTGCTAGCCCATCTTAGGAAACTATCGGCCAAACTGAGTATCTACGACGCCCTCATCTTATCAAAAGAGATGAGAGAAGCTCTGATCAAGGCCTTACTTGATCCAGAAATTTGCTTAGCTCAAGTGGCTGGAGATTCCTTAGATGAGGTTTGTTCGTTAAAGGAACAGCGAGGTGTTACCTTCACGGACAATGACCTCCTACTTGGGACAGCAGACCACAACCGACCGTTGTACATTTCAGTTACAATCGGGAAGTTTACACTCTCCAGAGTATTAGTGGATCCAGGAGCATCAATAAATATAATGAGTCTTCGGACACTAGCATATTTGGAAATTGATGCTCGCGAGCTCGAAGCCGACAAAATGTTATTAAGAGGATTCAACCGTAAAGGAGAAAGAGCCCTCGGGTCAATAACGCTACTAATGAAGACCGGTGACTTAACAAAGACAACCGCAAAATTTCACATAATCGATTCGAAACGTCGTTCAACGCTCTACTCGGGCCGACCATGGATACATGAAAATAGGATGGTACCATCATCTCTACATCAGTGCATCAAATACTACGATGGAGGGGAACAGTGCATCAAAGGTGACTTACAACCATTCTCCGTACATGAGATTGGAATCCATGAAGACGCAGCTTATTATGCAGCTCCGAAGAAAACAATCTTCTCCAGAGATACTGTAACAAATGAAGCAAAGAAAGTTCGGGACAATGAAAAACCTGAAGTTCTAGTCCAACAGCCACTCACCACTCCCTTCCGACGAGATGGTGAAGGTTTCTCCACAACTCGCATCCGAGGTCGAGGCCGGGGACGAGGCCGTGGTAGAGACGCTAGGACGATTGGACGAGGAAACCGATCATCAATGTTGATTGGGAAGATAGTTCTGAAGGAGAAAAAGAAATCAGACAAGAAGCAGCGACAATAAGTCAGAAGAAGCCGCAATTCAAGATCTCTCTCGAAGATGAGAAGAACGAAGAATACAAATCAATGTACGAAAAGATTAACCACTATGTACATACTATGACCCTAACCCCGATCCATTCTAGCAAGATCGAGGGTATGGTGGTCAAAGAGGTACGTAGCGACGGTACAAAGCCAATCAAATTCTACCGTGGTGCTTCTTCCTCCAAACCGAAAATAATGTACAATTCGAAGATGTAACTTCATCGGAATTAATGGAATTACCTTTTGAGTGGTACTCTCCCTGTGTTCAAAATTTAATTCAACGTGGTTTCTTACCTCGACAATGGACAAAAGGTCAATCACAACGTTTTGAAAAATTATGGAATAATTCCGGTCATCCGCCCAATTCAAAGCATGGTCTCGGATTCGGCACGATAGGATCGACTGACGATACCGAATTTTGCTTGGTTGTCACTTGCGAGTCTAATGAAAACCGCATGGAAACTATAGACGAACTCGAAGATTTACAAATCGGAGACGCTCCACCGAATTTGAAGAAGAGATCAAATCTACAATAGATGAGTTAACTGAAGTTAACTTAGGTACTAACAAAGAACCTAGACCTACCTTTGTTAGCTCCTTACTCAATAAAGAAGACTCCGAAGAAATAATCAAGTTATTAATGGAATTTAAAGACCGTTTTGCTTGGAACTACGATGAAATGCCGGGATTAGCTCCGCAGGTCGCAGTTCATAAGCTAGAGTGGATCCTACTTCGTTCCAATCGAGCAAGGTCCCGAAGAATGCGTCTAGAAATTGAACAACAAGTCATAGCTGAAGTTAAAAAGCTAATAGACGCTAAATTTGTCCGTGAAGAACAATACCCGACATGGCTAGCCAATGTGGTACCAGTCAGAAAGAAGAATGGTCAGATCATAATATGTGTGGACTTCAGAGATTTAAATAAGGCATGTCCAAAGGATGAATTCCCTCTACCGATCCCGGAACTGATGATCGACATTACTTCGACACATGAGATATTCTCATTCATGGATGGATCTTCAGAATACAACCAGATAAAAATGTCTCCAGAAGATGAAAAGCTTACAGCATTCGTAACGCCGATCGGAGTATTTTGCTACACGGTGATGCCATTCGGATCGAAGAACGCAGGAGCAACCTACCGGAGAGAAATGACAAGAATTTTTGATGATCTCATCCACAATCAAGTCGAATGCTACGTGGACGATGTGGTCATCAAAAGCGAGTAAAGGACAACCACTCGTATGATTTGAGAATTGTTTTCGAACGATTAAGACAATTTAACCTTAAGATGAATCCCTTAAAATGCGCCTTCGGCGTCACCTCCGGGAAATTCTTAGGATTCGTTGTCCGACATCGTGGAATTGAAATCGACCCAGAAAAAATTAAAGCTATCTTAAAAATGCCGCCTCCCAAAACCTTAAAACAACTACGATCCTTTCAAGGGAAGCTGGCATATCTTCGACGCTTTATCTCAAACTTGTCAGGTAGGTGTCAGCCTTTCTCGGCACTAGTTAAAAAGGACGCCAAATTTATTTGGGAAGAGAAATGCCGGAAGGCCTTCGAGGACATTAAACAATATTTAATGACACCTCCTCGTCTTAGTAGCCCTGAGTCTCGGGTAGACCGACGATACTTTACACCGCGGCTTTAGACGACTCTCTCGGAGCCCCGTTGGCCTGTGTCAATGATGAGGGTAAAGAAAATGCTCTTTACTACTTAAGCCGTCGTTTACTTCCGACGGAAGTAAGGTATCCCGCAATTGAAAAGCATTGTTTGGCCCTGATCTTTGCAGCTCAAAAGCTTAGGCACTACATGCTCTCTCATAAGGTCAACCTGATCTCGAAATTTAATCCATTGCAATACTTGATGACTCGTCCAACACTTTCCGGAAGACTTGCCAGATGGTCAATGATATTATTGCAATTCGATATAACTTTCGTGCCTCTTCGTGCCGTAAAGGGACAAGTCTTAGCAGATTTCCCGGCAGCACACCCTTTGCCGGCAGAATCTCCCCTCAATGACGATTTGCCAGATGAACAATTAATGAATCTAGAAGACCCTGATGATCGACGTTGGGAATTATATTTCGACGGAGCATCTTCAGCACACAAAGATGAAGAATCGCAAGTGATAGTGCCCGGTAAGGCAGGAATCGGGCTAATCTTTATAACACCGGAGCGGGGGATGTTAAGATACTCCTACCACTTGACAGAACCGTGTACAAACAATGAAGCAGAATACGAAGCCCTCATAACGGTACTGGAATTAACCTTTCAAATGGGGATAACAGACATCAACATCTACGGGGATTCACAGTTAATCATTCAACAGATCGCCGGACAGTACAGAATTTTAAAGCCAAGACTCGAACAATACTTCCAAGTATGCCATACAAATTGTTGGAACAGATTCCAAATGCGACGATCTACAAAATTCCCGAGAAAAGAAAATGCTTTAGCAGATGCTTTAGCCCGTCTCGCAAAAGAATTTGCCTGTTTGCAAGATGAATAGTAGAAGTGTCGGTTCACGGACGTCGAGTCCTATCACAGCTCGACATAGTACACAATACACAAATCGAAAAAGAAAAGAATCAGTTGCAGCAGTGACGGAAAACACGGAAGATCGGCGACAGACCATCGATAAACTACCCGCAAACAGAAAGCTACCGGACGATAGGTCGCTAGCCCATCGGATCAAGAAAAGAACTCGTCTTACGCATTAATAAACAACACATTGTACGAAGGTGTTTTGATCAAATGTGGCTAAGGTGCCTAAGCGGGTCCGAGGCCCGTGAAATTGTTAAAGAGGTACATTCAGGACTCTGTGGCGCTCACCAGTCGGGTCCGAAGATGAAGATGAAAATTAAAAGACTAGGGTACTATTGGCCCTCGATGATGACCGACTGCATGAAAATCACCAAGAGCTGTCACCAATGCCAAGTGCACGGAGTGGTTCTACACCAACCTCCAAATGTGCTACACCCGACAATTGCGTTGTGGCCATTCGAATGTTGGGGCACGGATATAGTGGGTCCGATAGAACCACCATCTTCAAAAGGACATCGCTTCATTCTTGCGGCTGACAGATTACTTTTCCAAGTGGGCGAGGCGGCTCCACTTAGAGAAGTGAAAGCACACCACGTGCTACGCTTTTCAAGAACCAAGTTGTCTACCGTTTCGGAGTGCCGCGCGGATCATCTCGGATAATGGGTCAGCATTCAGAAGCACACAAATCAACAATTTTGTCAGGAGACACGGAATCGACTGGCGATACTCAACAATTTACTACCCAAGGGCAAACGGCCTCGCTGAGGCTTTTAATAAAACTCTCGTTCAAATCTTAAAGAAAACCTTGGACGATAATAAGAGAAATTGGCACGAGAAGTTGTTAGAAGCCTTATGGGCCTACCGGACAACCTTCGAACTCCTACTCAAGCTACACCTTACGCTCCGGTGTATGGGTCCGAGGCGAGTGTTACCTTTAGAGGTTCAGCTTCCTTCACTCGAATTGCAGTTGCAAATAAGATCACGACAGAAGAGAACGCCAAATTACGACTCGAAGAATCAGAAAGTCTGGAAGGGAAAAGACTTGCAGCGCAACAAAATTTAGAACAATACCAAGCTAAGATGGTTCAAGCCCATGACAAACTGGTCCGCCCAAGAACCTTCAAAGTTGGTGACTTAGTTCTCGTTCTCAAGAGACCTATTCTTGCACACCGCAAGATCGGAGGAAAATTTGAATCCACTTGGGAAGGACCGTTTGTGGTCGAAGCGAGTATACTCGGGAGGTTCCTACCAGCTAGTGAATTACTGGGGAGAACGACATATGCTTCCAATCAACGGACGATACTTGAAAATGTATTACGCTACCTGATGTTTCGAAGGAATGAATTCTTCATCCTTAGAAGCACGGGCGAAGTAATTACTTATGACTGGGTCCGAACCCAAAAATAATAAAAAATGTGCTAAAATAAATAAAGTCATGATAATTAAGTTTTCCTTGTTTTCTTTTCCAAATCAAAATCTCTTCCCTGATCTTATCCTACTTCATTCCTGTTAAATTTGAAAATATAAAAAAAATATATATAAAAAAAAATGTGTCTTTAATAAACATTTTCTTAATGTTCTTGTTCTTAGTACGGCCCCGATCCTTTTCCTTGTCTTTTCACGGGGAAATGTCGAACGGGCGGTTGGTCCTGAACTTTAAGAATGGCGTAAGCCTTGCACTCGATGAAAAGAGGGTGAAAGATGGAGCGATAATCGAGATTGACTCGGATTTCACACCAGCAGGCCTACAGTACGAGGAAAGTGACTGGGTCCCAGTTGACCGAGAAGAACTGCCCGGGCAGACAGTGATGAAAGTGGGTGGCCCAAGCCACCAATCCAGCAGCAAGAAAAGAAAGGCAAACACTGAAGAAGATAAGAAAATGAAGTCTGTAGTGGCTACAGCAGAGGGCAGGCTTGTCAGCGCCGCGCCCACAGAGATTCAAGAAGTTCGAAGAGCTACTCTTACAGCAACACAACGAAGAAATAAGAATCACCGTATCCGTAAGATGTTAACAAAACTAGCTGCAGACCAGCGCGACGAGACAGTTGCTAATGCCAGTACATACACTTCAAGGACACCGGTTCATCGTGAACCCGAAGAAAGGAGGCCGGCTCCTAGGATAACGAAAGGACTGGGGAAATCTCCGGAAGATCGAAGAAAGAAGGCTACCACGCCACCGGATAGAACCACCAATAATGCATGACCTTGTTGCAGAAGCAACCCCTGGGGATGTCCCGACAGGCATCATCCCTGAGGAGCCGAGGTATGCAGGAGAACGTGAAGGGATTGAGTCGTATATCCCATTATATGTCACCAGGCCTCGCCATCTGCAGATTATTCCGGAATACGAGCTGGAGAGAATGCAGAATGTTGAAAAGAAAACCTTTGAATACTTCGAGAGAATTAGAGGCAGAAGAATCAATATACTAGAGGGCCTCGAGCTACATACAGACGTATTCTCAGAGTATGAACAACGACAAATCGTCGATTGCATCCGGGATTTGAAAAGAATGGGCCGAGCGAGCCGCCTGAGGGAAAACACATACTGAGAACCCCGGAGATGGATGCCAGGGAAGGGAAGAATCACAATACAAAGCGGATGCTGCTACAACTTTGCGGAAGACAGAAAGGGAAACCCACCGGGGATACTCCGTCATGGGCAAGTGGATCCGGTGCCATTAGTCATCAAGAGAATGGTAAAGAGATTGATAACATGGAGGGTACTGCCGACGGATTGCATACCCAATAGCTGCATTATTAACATCTACAAGCGGGGTGATCGCATACCCCCACACATAGATCACCACGACTTTGTCGGACCTTTCTACACGCCTCTTTCCCGAATGAGTGTAACATCATGTTCGGATCCGACCTCCGGATAGCAGGCCCGTGTGAGTTCCGAGGGCCGGTGAAGATACCTTTACCGGTAGGTTCCGTCATGATACCGAAGGGCAACGGAGCGGATATCGCTAAGCATTGCATACCGGGAGTACCAGTGAAGCGGATCTCGGCTACTTTCGAAGGATGGACAACGGGAAGACACCTTACCATTTCCGACCGGACCGGAGCTAGAGAGCCTCCGGCCTTATGAGCTGTGAGTTACATGGAAAATATCACACCTCCAATGTACATCCATACGGCATCCTTGCCAAGGATGGCTTGGAAGGTGATGATATTGACCATGTACCCCACTATTCAGACATGGATTTTTGACAGATGCTTCTTTGGATGGATCAACAAAGATCATACATAGTCCGTTTTGAGTCTACATGGATTGTATGAGATGTATTCCGGATCGAGTTGTATGATGTATCTTCAACATGATTGGAATGAAAGTGACCATGTCACATTTTTGGCCTTCACCTCTTTTGTGCAAATTGACTGGGAAACGCCATTAAAGTTAAATGAACTTCGAACAAAGAACAGAAAAGAGAAAAAAAAGAAGAATAAAAGAAAACTTTCCTAAAAAAAAATCTTAAAAATGACAAACACCAAATTCACATGAACATTAAATAAACGATAAAGTAAAATTTGAATCATTAAAAGATAAACAAAATCAACATAAGTGTTAAATCAAATCTCAAATCAAATTCTCAATCAAATTTCAAATCCAATCTCGATCAAATTTCAAATTTGATCTTCCAAATTTCAAATCAAATCTTAAGTCAAATCTCAACCGAGTTCAAACTCATCCTTCCAAATTTCGAATTCAATCTTTCCAGATCTCAAATCTCAATCAAATTCAAACTTTTGGGTCTAGGATTTTACATCCAAGACTGCATTGCTTTAGGATTCTTTCCCTATCGCAATGAAGTACATCAAATTCAAACTTTTGGGTCGAGGATTTTACATCCAAGACTGCATTGCTTTAGGATTCTTTCCCTATCACAATGAAATACATCAAATTCAAACTATACATCAAATTCAAACTTTTGGGTCGAGGATTTTACATCCAAGACTGCATTGCTTTAGGATTCTTTCCCTATCGCAATGAAGTACATCAAATTCAAACTTTTGGGTCGAGGATTTTACATCCAAGACTGCATTGCTTTAGGATTCTTTTCCTATCGCAATGAAGTACATCAAATTCAAACTTTTGGGTTGAGGATTTTACATCCAAGACTGCATTGCTTTAGGATCCTTTCCCTATCGCAATGAAGTACATCAAATTCTAACTTTTGGGTCGAGGATTTTACATCCAAGACTGCATTGCTTTAGGATTCTTTCCCTATCGCAATGAAGTACATCAAATTCTAACTTTTGGGTCGAGGATTTTACATCCAAGACTGCATTGCTTTAGGATTCTTTCCCTATCACAATGAAATACATCAAATTCAAACTTTTGGGTCGAGGATTTTACATCCAAGACGCATTGCTTAGGATCCTTTCCCTATGGCAATGAAGTACATCAAATTCAAACTTTTGGGTCGAGGATTTTACATCCAAGATCGCATTGCTTTAGGATCCTTTCCCTATGGCAATGAAGTACATCAAATTCAAACTTTTGGGTCGAGGATTTTACATCCAAGACTGCATTGCTTTAGGATTCTTTCCCTATCGCAATGAAGTACATCAAATTCAAACTTTTGGGTCGAGGATTTTACATCCAAGACTGCATTGCTTTAGGATTCTTTCCCTATCGCAATGAAATACATCAAATTCAAACTTTTGGGTCGAGGATTTTACATCCAAGACTGCATTACTTTAGGATCCTTTCCCTATCACAATGAAGTACATCAAATTCAAACTTTTGGGTCGAGGATTTTACATCCAAGCCTGCATTGCTTTAGGATTCTTTCCCTATCGCAATGAAGTACATCAAATTCAAACTTTTGGGTCGAGGATTTTACATCCAAGACTGCATTGCTTTAGGATCCTTTCCCTATCGCAATGAAGTACATCAAATTCAAACTTTTGGGTCGAGGATTTTACATCCAAGACTGCATTGCTTTAGGATCCTTTCCCTATCGCAATGAAATACATCAAATTCAAACTTTTTGGTCGAGTATTTTACATCCAAGACTGCATTGCTTTAGGATTCTTTCTCTATCGCAATGAAATACATCAAATTCAAACTTTTGGGTCGAGGATTTTACATCCAAGACTGCATTGTTTAGGATTCTTTCCCTATCGCAATGAAATACATCAAATCAAATTCCTGGGGTTAAGGATTTTACATCCGAGACTGCACTACTTTAGGATTCTTTCCCTACAGCAATGAAATACATCAAAATCAAACTCTTAGGGTTAAGGATTTTACATCCAATACCGCATTACTCTGAGATCTTTCCTCATTGTAATGATCCAATCTAATCGATTTGATCTTCTTTTGGGGTTGAGCAACAAGAAAAGAAAAGCAAACGCCGCGCATGCAACCGGAGAAGATAAGAAAGTTAAGTCCATGGTTGCCACAACAGAGGGTAGGCTTGTCAGCGCCGCGCCCGCAGAAATTCAAGGGGTAAGGAGAGCTACTCTCACTACTACTCAACAAAGAAATAAGAATCGTCGCATTCGCAAAATGCTGTCCAAGTTAGCAGAAGATCAACATGAACAGACAGTGGATACTATTAGTGCAAATGCACCAAGGACACTGGTTTGTCAGGAACCAGAAAGAAGAAAGTCAATTCCAAGAAGGTCGGAACAAATAAAAGAAATATCAAGAAAAGAAGAAATAGAGTTGGTACCTCGACGCCGAGCATATGTACCAGTTCCGAAGAGTCTTGTTGCGAAAACAACCCCGGAGGTGTTGACCTCATTTTTGATGAGGTCTTCTCTTCTTCTCTTTAGTACTTAGGATCTAGCCTTAGGCTTTTCCTTTGACTATCTTAGAGGACTAGAATTGGGACCCACCTTCTAGAATTTCAAACCACTTCTTAACTCCCTGCAAATTCCACAAACTTGATCGTAGACCCCTAATCACCTAGAGGGTTGAAATCAAATGTGGAAGTTTAAAGGATGAGTTCCTATAGGACTCTTTGGCCTTAGGACTGCCCTGGGTGGCTCTGGTCTGGTGAAGGGGCTGACTTACACATACACTTACACATACACTACACTTTCACACACCCCCTAAAACCACACCCATACCCAACTTGACCTCCTGACTCATGTAGGTGATTCACATGGATGGTCCTTAACCCCTAAGCCCTTGGCTAAGAGGGTTAGGAACAACATAGTGGATGCCTTAAATGAGTCCCTTCATGGCTCATGTGGGCTTGATGTGACTTCTTGGCTCAACCAAAATGATTTCATTTCACTTATATTCACCCAATCTTCAATTTTCCAAAATTTCAATTTTTGACCCCCGGGACCCTACACCTGCCTGACCTACCAAATGCCCTTGAAACTACCCAAAATTTCCAAAATCACCTAAATCACCCAAAATTCCCCAAAATCAATCCAAAACATTTCCATATCACTCAAAGTGATCATCCATACCCAAAAATACCAAAAATTCCAAAAATACCTCCCAATACCCTCCAAATACCCAAAATACCCCTCTTGACCCAAAAATTCAAAAAATTCAGAAAATTCCCAGAAAATTCCAGAAAATCCCAAATATTCCCAACTTCATTTTGTTCAACTACACCATGGGCCAATTTTGTCAATTTACCCTACTTTTGTCAAAACCCCCAATTTGACTCATTTTAACCCGAAAGTGAACCCAATGTCGAACAAAACCTATCCAATTGACCCAAATTCTGGTCCAACTCAATTCTAAACTTCAATTCAACATTCCCAACACCAATCTAGACCAAATCCAAGTCTAATTTGATTGACATTTGGATTCAATTTCACTTTTGGCCTTAAAGCCCAATTTGGACCCATGACCCAAACCTAACCCAAACTCACCCAATTCAACTCCAATTAACCCCAAATCTTTTATAAATCTTCCTTAGCATCCCCACAAGCATAACACTAACATGATTTGCCAAAAATTTGGACCCAAACCCCACTCAAATTCAACCCAAAGCTAAAAGGCCCAATTTTGACCTAAACTCAAACCAAACAATAGGATAGTCGGGAAATTACTGAAGTTCACTTCGAATTTGTGATTTCTCCTTCTTTTCTTCCTTTGAATTCCCAAAACAAAATGTTCCAAATTTGATCCATTCCCTATTGAAATTCCAAAATTCATTCCTTTGAAAACTTAAACTTTGAAATTCTTGAGAGCAGAATTATTGATTTTTATCGAGAGTTTTCTTAGGTGATTCCCATCACTTAAGACGTAATTAACTATAGGGGCTTGGCCTTATAGGGAATTTTAAAGAACCCAGGTAATATAAACCCTGTTTAATGCTTTCATATTAAGCAAGGGAATTTGTCGGCTTATAAAATTGGTTCGTAGACCAAACGGATGTCACAAATCTTCTAGTTTATTTAATCGAGCCCCACCGTCAAGCAGTGTGTCTATCCTTAGGGATAGATACACGGTTTGTGGTGCGGTGCTCATTTATATAAACTATTTGGGATGTGAGATCGGTTTAATCTCATATCTTAAAACCTTCAAATTTAAAATTATTTTCAAAATCAAATACTACTTTTCAAAATTATTTATTTAAATTAAATTAAAAATTCACCGACAACTTCTGTTAGGCGACCCCCTTTTCAAAATAAAACACACAACCTAAAAAATATGCCGACAGGAGGATGTCCCTACGGAAACTATCCCCGAGGAGCCGAGACATGCAGAAGAATGTACTGGGGTTGAACCATACATCCCGCAATATGTTACTAGACACCGAGGACTTCAGATAATCCCAGAATATGAGCTGGAGAAAATGCAACTAGTTGAGAAGAAAACCTTTGAATACTTTGAAAGAACTGGAAACAAGAGGGTCAACATCTTGGAAGGCCTCGAGCTGCATACAGATGTATTCTCAAATTATGAGCAACAACAAATTGTAGACTTCATCCTCGAATTACAGAAAATGGGTCGAGCTGGCCGCCTGAGAGAAAAGATATATTCAGAACCCCGAAGATGGATGCCAGGAAAGGGAAGAGTTACAATCCAATGCGGATGTTGCTACAATTTTGCCACAGACAGGAAAGGAAATCCACCAGGGATACTCCATCACAGTGAGGTGGATTCGATGCTAAGAATCATTAAGAGAAAGGTGAAAAGGATGATAACATGGAGGGTATTGCCTGCAGATTGCATACCCAACAGCTGCATTATTAACATCTACAAGGAAGGCGACTGCATACCTCCACATATAGACCATCATGACTTTGTTAGACCCTTCACGCACGGTGTCATTCATCAACCAGTGCAACATCATGTTCGGATCTGACCTCCGGATTGCAGGCCCCTCTGAGTTCCGAGGGCCGGTGGAGATACCACTACCGATAGGTTCCGTCCTGGTGTTAAAAGGAAACAGAGCAGACGTTGCGAAGCATTGCATTCCGGGAGTGCCTGTGGAGCGGATCCCAGTTACTTTTAGAAGAATGGACGACAGAAAAATGCCTTACCACTTTCAGCCAGATCCAGAATTGGAGAGTCTCCGGCCCTACGAGCTGTGAGTTACATGGGAAATAGCACACCTCCAATGCACATCCATGCGACATTCCTGCCAAGGGTGGCTTGGAAGGTGATGTTATTGCCCATGTTTCTTACTATTCATACATGGATTTTTTGACAGACGCTTTTGAATGGATCAACAAAAAGTTTACACAGTACGTTTTGGATTTACATGGATTGTATGAGACATTAAATTTCTGAGGAAAATGCCATCATGACTAGATTAAGTTGTATGATGTACTTTCAGCAAGTTGGAATAAAAACAACTACGTCATATTTTGCCTTCACCTCTTTTTGTGCAAATTGACTGGGAAACGCCATTAGAGCTAAATGAACTTTGAACGAAGAACATAAAAGAAAAGAAAATAAATGAGAATTTTTCCTAAAAATATGAAAATTTAAAAAAATGAACTTCAAACTCACATGAACACTAAATAAACAACAAAAATAAAAATGAGATCGTTAAAGGGCAAACAAAATGAATCTAAATCTCAAATTGAATTTCAATCTGAATCCTCTGATTTGAACCTTTTAATTCTTCTCTCAATCAAAATCTGTTTGAAACTCTTTAGAAATTTGAATATTTTCCTTGACTTATTGCTAAGTCAAGTCTTTTCGACTTGGTACACTTACCAGCTCCTTTCAATTCTCTTTCTTCTGTGTCTTAGAGGATCGACTAGTTCTATTGACACAGAGCCACGAACTTTGTTCGATTTGGTTCTGATGGCATGAGACTGGGTCCCTCTACACACAGAAAAATCTTCGAGACAGAAGCTTAACTTCCAGTTTTCTTCGAGGCTAGAGCCTAACTTCTAGTACTCTTTCAAACTTTCGAGACTGGTACCTAAATTCTAGTTCTCATTTCGAGGTCGGCACCTAAATTCCGACTCTCATTCAAGATCGATACATAAATTTCGATTCTCTTTCGAATTGATACCTAAATTTCAATTCTAAATTTCTGAGACTAGTACCCAAATTCCAGTTCTCATTTCGAGGTCGGTCCCAAAATTCCGACTCTCATTCGAGATCGATAATTAAATTTTGATTCTCTTTCGAATTGATACCTAAATTTCAATTCTAAATTTCTGAGACTGGTACCTAAATTCCAGTTCTCTTCCTTCGAGGTTGGAACCTAAATTCCGATTCTCATTCGAGATCGATACTTAAATTTTGATTCTCTTTCGAATTGATACCTAAATTTCAATTATAAATTTCTGAGACTGGTACCTAAGTTCCAGTTCTCTTCCTTCAAGGTCGGTACCTAAATTCTGAGTCTCATTCAAGATCGATACTTAAATTTCGATTCTCTTTCAAATTGATACCTAAATTTCAATTCTAAATTTCAGAGGCTGGTACCTAAATTCCAGTTCTCTTCGTTCGAGGTCGGTACCTAAATTCCGACTCTCATTCGAGATCGATACTTAAATTTCAATTCTCTTTCGAATTGATACCTAAATTTCAATTCTAAATTTCTAGAACTGGTACCTAAATTCCAGTTCTCTTCCTTCGAGGTTGGTACCTAAATTCCGACTCTCATTCGAGATCGATATCTAAATTTCGATTCTCTTTCGAATTGATACCTAAATTTCAATTCTAAATTTCCGAGACTGGTACCTAAATTCCAGTTCTCTTCCTTCGAGGTCGGTACCTAAATTTTGACTCTCATTTGAGATCGATACCTAAATTTCGATTCTCTTTCGAATTGATACCTAAATTTCAATTCTAAATTCCGAGATTGGTACCTTAATTCCAGTTCTCTTCCTTCGAGGTCGGTACCTAAATTCTGACTCTCATTCAAGATCGATACCTAAATTTCGATTCTCTTTCGAATTGATACCTAAATTTCAATTCTAATTTTTGAGACTGGTACCTAAATTCCAGTACTCTTCCTTCGAGGTCGGTACCTAAATTCCGACTCTCATTCGAGATCGATACCTAAATTTTGATTCTCTTTCAGGTTTGATACTTAAATTTCAAATCTTACTCACTCGAGATCAGTACGTAAATTCTGATTCTCATCCTTTTTCCGTCGATACTTAAACTCTGATTCTCACTCCGAGACTGGTACCTAAATTCCAGTTCTCTTCGCAATCCTGAGGTTAAAAACTAGGTTTCAATTCTCATTACAAATCCAAATTTCAAATTCAAAATTTCCTTAAACTGATTTTAAATTAAAATTCAATCGAAATTAAGACGCAGAACAAATCAAAATCTAAACTCACACATTGAAACTTGAAATTTAAAAGTAAACTGAAATCTAAATTGAATTCTCCAGATCTTGTGATTTGGAGTTCACCTCCTTTTCCATTCCCCAGCGAGAGTTCAGGAATCTCCAGTCTTGGAAATATACCTAATACTCCCCAAAGGAAATTCTTCTACTTTGTCCTAAGTTTGTCACTTGGACATCTGTATTGGTTTGGTTGATCTCTTCGGTCAACACCAATACGCGCGGTGTGCTTGGTTAGCACACCACACCTATTGGGGGTCTATTTGTTGAACTAATTTTTGATGAGGTCTTTTGCTTCTTACTTTAGTACTTAGGATCTAGCCTTAGGCTTTTCCTTTGACTAATCTTAGAGGACTAGAAGTGGAACCCACCCTTTAGAAATTCAAACACCTCTTGACTCCCTGCAAACCCCTCAAGCTTGATTGTAGACCCCTAATCACCTAGAGGGTTGAAATCAAATGTGGAGGTTTAAAGGATGAGTTCCCTATGGGACCTTTCTGGCCTTAGGAATACCCCAGGTGGCCTCGGCCTCGGTGAGGGTTGACCTGCACATACACTACACTATCACAGACATTCCAAGTCCTAAAACCACACTCTCACCCAACTTGACTTCCTGACTCATGTAGGTAATTCACATGGATGGTCTTTAACCCCTAAGCCCCTGGCTAAGAGGGTTAGGAACAACATAGAGAATGCCTCAAATGAGTCCGCTCATGGCTCATATGGGCTTAATATGGCTTCATGGCTCAACCGAAGTGATTCCATTTCACTCACACTTGATCAATCTTCTTTTTTTTTAAATTTAAATTTTTGACCCCCGGGGCCCCGGACCCACTAAACCTACTAAATACCCTTGAAATGACCCAAAATTTGCAAAATTATCTAAATTACCCAAGATTCCCTTAAAATCAATCCTAAACACTTCCCACCATTCAAATTGACTATCTTTGGCCAAAAATACCAAAATTTCCAAAAATACCAAAATTTCCAAAAATACCCCTAAACCCCCCAAAATTACCAAAATACCCTTTTACCTCAAAAATCCAAAAAATTCAGAAAATTCCAACAAAATTTCTGAACATCCCAAATACCCCACTTTTACTAAAACCCCCAAATTGACCCATTTTTAGCCCAAGTGAACCCAATGTCAAACCAAACCACCACAATTGACCTCAATTTTGGTCTATTTCAATTATAAACTTCAAATCAATATCCCCAATAGCAATTTAGACCGAATCCAACTCCAATTTGATTGAAATTAGGGCCCAATTTCAATTTTAAGCCTAAGGCCCAATTTTGGCCCATGACCTAAACCTAGCTCAAACCAATCCAATACAACTCCAATTGGCCCCAAATCTTTTCTAAAGCCTTCCTAACACCCCCATAAACAAAGCACTAACTTGATTTGTCCAAAAATTTCCAAAAATACCCCTAAACCCCCCAATATTACAAAAATACCCTTTTACCCAAAAAATCCAAAAAATTCAGAAAATTCCAACAAAATTTCAGAACATCCCAAATACCCCACTTTTACCAAAACTTCTAATTTGACCCATTTTTAGCCCAAGTGAACCCAATGTCAAACCAAACCACCATAATTGACCTTAATTTTGGTCTAATTCAATTCTAAACTTCAAATCAATATCCCCAATATCAATTTAGACCGAATCCAACTCCAATTTGATTGACATTTAGGCCCAATTTCAATTTGAAGCCTAAGGCCCAATTTTGACCCATGACCTAAACCTAGCTCAAACCAATCCAATACAACTCCAATTGGCCCCAAATCTTTTCTAAAGCCTTCCTAACACCCCCATAAAAAAAACACTAACTTGATTTGCCCAAAAATTGAACCTAAACTCCACCCAAACCTAACCCAAAACCAAAATCCCTTAAATTGACCTAAGCCCAAACCTAACCCAAATAGGCCCAAATCCTAAAATTAGAGCCCAACCAAAGTTGAAAACTCTTTGTGACATTCCCGTAAGCATTTCTCAACATTAATTTTACACCAAATCCAACTTTAGCCCAACCTTAAACCAAGTTAGCCCAATTTGAACCACTTTGGCCCCTTTACTAAAAGACCCACATTAAACCCAATTAAATTCAAAATCACTTCAAATTTGTTCCAAACCACTCATGAAAAATCCCTAAACTAAACCCAACATTTATTTGGCATGGTCATTCACAAAACATTCATCCAAAAGCCCATTTTAAAATCCAAAAGCCCACTTCTTTAAACCACTTTAAAAGCCCATCCAAAACCATTTCAAAAGCCCAAAATCTATCCTAAAGCCCACATGATATTTTCATTTGTCATCCTTTTAACCAAAATCAACCCCTAAGTTTTAAATCCATGATCAAATGTTTCCAAATCAAGCCTCATACCAAATCACCCCTAAATGGCAAAAATCCTTAAAAACCCATTTTCATGAAACTTGGCTAAGCCATTCCCAAGCCACATGAAGCCATGAAGCCATCCTTAAGCCCCATGTAAAGCCATGAGAAGTTTGACATGTGACCATCCCATAAATGGCAAGAGGAGGAGCCTCTTTAAGGATTCTCTTAAAGGGGATTAAACCTTTTCATGCTTCCCCTAAACTATGTTTAAACTTAAACATGCTTGGATATTGACTTCTCTCCACTAATCTAGCTGACTCACATGACCTCCCTCAGCCTAAACCAGAGCTTGGAGAGGTGAACCCAACCCATTTGGATCCAAAATCACCCCTCTCCCCATACCACTTAAAGCTAAGATCTTTACACATGTCCATGGCTAATTGACTACACCATTGCCAACCCCTGATCCTTCTGATCAAGATGGAGACCTAACCCTGCCGGCCAGCAGTCTGGGTCACCGGAAAACACTATGGCCGAGAGCTCCATATGAGCAAAATTTTTCAATTCTCTCTTGCTGAGTTGTCTCAGTCCAATTGAACACCATGGTTGTTCTTCTCTTGCATAGAGCAGCTGATCCCAAGCATCAAACCCCCCTGGGAAGTCCTCCAGCTAAGTCTATTTAAACCCACCACCCTCTCGACCAAAGGAGGCGTTGAACCAAAACCTTACCAGAACTCTGCCAAAATCACTCTAGACATCTCTCCAGGCATAGAGAACTTGATCCCCACTGAAATCCAACCCTAAAACCCTCTCTGTGAGCTAAATTTCTGAGTTGAAAATCCACCCAATAAACAGGACACTCCACCACTGTGAGCCAATCTCCAAATTGATTGATCCTACACCTTCACCAGACCAAGAGGAGAAGTTCCCCAGCAAAAGCCTCCTCACCAGGCTAGCCATTGCTTCCAGCCTCCAAGCTTTGTGATCGGCCTTGGTCACTTTCATACTTAGACAATTCCCTAGAGCCAGAGACTTCATCTGGAGCTTGCCTGGACTCAATCGAAGGTGACACAACTCTTAGATCGAAGCTTCACTTCTCTGAGCAAAGGTATGAATTCATTCTTCCACCCTAGCTTCCAGCGATTCTCCATTTTGTGTGGGTTAATTTCATAACCTATAAACCATATGGATGTGTTCATCTCTTCAAGACGAATCGATAGAGTATAAGAACTCAAAAATCCATTCAGAATCGAGAGAGATATTAGGCTTTGAGTGTGGACGGTCACAGGTGCACACCAGTCGTAGACGATTACCAGGAGCCGTTGGATCACACGTGTATCGAGCGGACGGTCGAGATCAAGTCAGACAGTGCAATAGTATGTGAACCGCGGGCCCTTGGAGAGCTGAGTCAGATGGCGGCGCCGAATCACAACGCGACGCGTGGGCTTTCGGAGTTGCCGAGGTTGACGCGGCGCCGCGTGGATAAGTAGAAAATTAGGGTATTTTTTGAATTATTTAAATACCCTGAACTTCAAAAATTTATATCTTTGCATAGAATAATCACAAAAATAAAATAAAAATACCCTCTTGCTCATTCAATAAAGGAGAATAATATGGAAAATAAATCAAGTTAATTGGATGAGAATTTTATTTTTAATAATTTATTTACTCTTTTCAATGTTTTGATTCTCCATTTGCATAGATAATTCACCATGGCATGAGACCATAGGGCTTTTAAAGCCTCTGATCTTGGGAACATTCCTTGAATTTTTCAAGGTCAGAGGCCATCTCTGTGAAAAGTTATTGATTTTTCAAGTTCGTGTCACTGTTTTAGGTATTTTAATTCCAATAATTAGCATGTTGAAGAATAAATTCTAGGAAATTTTGGTGATGTTTCTTAGAACTAGAGGACTCTTTGAAAAATATATATTTGAGTTAATTCATTCATAATAACCTTAATTGACCTAAACTCCCAAAATTGAATTTTAATTAGTTAGGGTTAATCACACATCAAATTGACTTGAAAACAATTCTTCGTTACTCTTTAGGGTCAGAGGAACCTTACATAAAATTTGAAATCAATTGGACTTGATTAACCCCACCAAATTGATTGATTAAGCCTCATAAGCAAAATGGAACTTTAAAAATTCATAACTTAAAAAATACTTTTCAAAAATTCCCAAAAATGGTTTTGGAACTTCTTTGATATCAGGGGGGTTCAGGAAAATTAGAATTGGAATTTTCTAAAAAAGTTAATTTTTTACAATATTTTAATATTTTAATAATTAAAAAATAATAAAAATCATAAAAATATTAAAAATCATAAAAATGTCACATTTTGACTCCCAATCATTTAGGAACAAACCAAATATATTTTCTAAGTCCCTAGGATAAGATATTGAATTTTAAAACTTAATGTAATTTTTAATATTAAAAAATGAATTTTCAACCTTTTTTGCTAAAATAATTCTAATAAATCAAAGAAAAATCAGAAAATTATAAAATTTATTTCTTTGGACTCCTTGAGGTCAGAGAAATTTAAAAAAAAATATAAAATCTATTTTTCAACTTTTATTTCATTTTAAAATTAATTAATACTCTAAAAATCGAAATAATTATAATAAATTTAATATAACTAAAAAAATTACAAAATTTGGTCTAAGTGGTCCTCTGGTCATTAGGAACACCACATAATTTTCTTAAGTGCGTAAATCTTTCCTTAGTCATGTTGTTGAATTTTCTTTGAAAACCCCTATTTTCTACTAAAAATAATTATATATATATATATATATTTTTAAAACAAAAGGAGCAAGCATCACTCCCTACATGTTGATCTGAAATGAACGTTACAAAGGCAAACAATAAGAAAAAGTGAATGGAGGACCTTTAAAACAAGTGGATCCCCACATCCAAAACATAAACTACCTCAAAACTACCTAACTAAACAAAAACAAACATTCTGGTTACATGTATACCAACAGAACAAATAAGCCCTTTGAGGACCAAAAAGAGAAGAGGAAGACTAGTATCTAATGAAAGGCAGTCCTAAGTTATCACCATGGATCCAAAGCTTGAGAGGGAGGGGAATGATATTATCAGCTTTAGTGTCCTAATTGTAGCAGCCCTGTGTGGCTAACCAATGAGCAGGAGAGTGGCCTTCCCTAGGGATGAAAGCAAACTTAACCACCATGTTATCCATATGGCTGGGCATCCTGTTCATCCATCTCTTGATATTCCAAGGAGCAGGTTCAATCTTGGTAATATAATCGATGCAACAACTAGAATCGGATTCTACCGGCGACTTGGAGATTTTACAAATCTTGGCAATCTTGATGGCCCAAAAGATGGCAATGATCTCGGCTTCCAATACATCAACAACGGATGTGGGAGCATGGAAATACAACGAGCAATGGCCCCGGTAGTCTCCGTAGATCCCACCAATACCGAGCATCAGAATCAGAACAACTTCCATCAGTATTAACTTTAACCCATTGGGGAGGGGGAGGGTACCAAGCTACAACAGAAAACTTTTTGTTAGCCATAGGTCTTACCCTGCAAATATCCTTATAGTGATGGAGCTTGATAAGCTTGTGGATGTAGCTGAGACATTGGACTGCAACCTGAAGAGGAGAGGAAACCTTCCCATCAAACTTAGCTCTATTTCTACACATCCAGAGGAACCAAACCACCAAGCAAGGGATCTCCAAAAGCTGTTCCTTATGCCAATCCACCCAGCAGGTATCCAAACTATTCCAGCTCAGATTTAGAGTGTTAATAGAGAAACGACTAATGAGATGTTTCCAGACTTCCTGAGAGAAGAGACATTTGAAAAATAGATGGTCGACGGATTCTTCATCTTGAGAGCACAACCGGCACCGTGAAGGTCCTTTCGGACCCTTCGGCTTGAGGATGTCATCCGTAGGAATGGCAAGATGTCTCAATCTCCAAGCAAAAGAAGGAGATAGAGGGGGTAAGGAATTTGCTCCAAATTTCAGTGCCCCACTGAACCGATCCCGAGTATAAAATTTTTGGTAAATGTAAGAAGAGAGCTTCGAGAGCTTTTATTCTTAGTAATCGGTGTGTCCTTCCGTTCAAGAGTAACATTTTTTAACTTAACTTGCTGCACCTCGCTCGAGGAGTTAACAAGGTATTCAGTAGCTTGTAATTCCAACAGTCATTAGTCCAGAAATCCTTAACAGGAGTGTGGGACTGATCAGGTTTTGGGTTGTCAGTGAGCTTAGAACCATTCCAGATCCACTGATCCAGCCAAAAGTTTATCTGCCCCTCACCCAACTCCCAGATAAACGAGTGTTCAACCTTTTCTTTAACATTCGGCATAGAAATCCAAAGCTCGGAGTCACCCAGGCTTTGGCTTAACCAAAGTTGGATGTTCAAATCTACGATACTTCGCCATGGAGAAATTTGGCCCAAAGAGTATCGTTGGCTCGAACCCGATCCACAATTTACACATATTGGTGAAGCTCATCCGATCAAAGCTCTCGAAGCCAAGACCCCCGACTCGAGTAGGTTTACATACCTGTTGCCAAGGCAGCCAGTGAAATTGCTTGTGTTGTCCAGCCCATAAAAATCTGTTGAAGAGTTTGCTGATCAGTATAGAAGTGCTCTTCTTCATGGTGAACATCTGGAGAGCATAGGAAGGGAGAGCAGAAAGAATACTTCTCAGCAAAGTAATTCTTCCACCATTAGAGAGGAAGGAGTTGGACCGACTAGAGATTTGATTTTTTATCTTATCTATAACTCCCTGAAACTGAGTCTGTTTAGATCTGCCTTTAGTGAGATGCACTCCAAGATAATTAATTGGGAGGGTTGCTGATTGAAAACCAGTGTAATCAGAGATCCATCTTCTATGGCTTAAGCTAACATTCTTGCCAGGGTAGAAAAGACATTTAGTAAGATTGAATTCCATCCCAGAAACATCCCTGAAATGGTTTAAAGTCTTCAGAACAACCTTAATAGCAGCTTTAGATGCCTTAGAGAAAATTATGATGTCATCGGCATAGGATAAGTGACTTATCCTAATGTTAGACTTATGGTGGTAAGCAAGGTGAGGAGAAGCAGCAAAAGCATGGTCTAAACACCTAGACAGATAATCAAAAGCCAAAATAAAGACAGTAGGGGAGAGGGGATCTCCTTGTTTGATACCTCTAGAAGCACTAAAGAATCCTTGCTTATTCCCATTCACCAGCACAGAATGAAAATTGCACTTTAGCCACTTTGTTGATGAGCTGAACAAAGCTGGGTTGGAAGCCTCTAGCTGTTAAAATATTCAATATGAACTCCCAGCTGATAGTATCATAAGCTTTTTTAATGTCAAGTTTGAAAATGATGTTATGAACTCTACATTTCTTATCTAAATCCAAAAGCAATTCTTGGGCCGATGGAATATTGTCCGAGATGTTTCTTCCTTTAACAAATGCTACCCGGTTCTCATTGATGATGTGAATCGGATGTGGCCGAACTCTTGAGACAAGGATTTTACTTATTACTTTGGACATTACAGTAGTTAAGCTGATAGGTCTATAGTCACTCCCGTTTTGTCTGAATTTGTTCTTAGGAATAAGCACAATGGTGGAAGCAGAAAAAAATTTGGGAGGATCCATGCCTTGGAAGAAGGCCTGCACAGCTTGAGTAACATCCACCGCAGTAATTGACTCGGCTAGCTTTGTAAAAAGAGGATGAGAAACCATCGGGACCAGCGAGTTTGTAGTGTCTTTAATAGTATCAAGAGCCTTCTTAATCTCAATCTCCTCGGGAATATCGGTTAGATTCGGATCCCGCACATAGTTATGGTCGTCTCGAAAAAGATCCTGTCGAATAGGAATGCGGCTAGATGGAACCCGAGCAAAGAGGTGGCTAAAGTGTCTCTCGAGCATCCTTGGCAATATCAATCGCCTCGGTGATTTTGATGCCGGCATCATTGGTAATGGTAAGTATCATATTACATTTCCTTTTGAAGTTGATATAGGCATGATAGTACTCGGTATTTCGTCCCCATCAATAAATCTGCGGATGCAGACTTTTCGTTTATAAAATTCAGCTTGGTAGTTAACCTGTGTGAGTAGCTGTTCAGATGCTCTAAAAAGATCAGCTTCATCCTTGTAATAATTATATAAATAAATAAAATTCAGAAAAATCACATTTTATCTTCTAATGTCTTAATTGAATGTGAGTGAGGCGTCATAAAAATTTTAAGTTAATATGAGCTCAATTTAGTGAGTTATGAAATAAATAAGCTTAAAAAGGCATAAAGGTAATTAAAAATTTTAACCCTTAATTAAAACTTTAGGTTTAATCAAAATGGAGGGTAAAATATTTGGATTTAACTTTCTCTTGGATGATTGAAACTTAGGGAAATTAAGGGGTAGAAACCCATTAAACACTTTGAAAATATCAAAATGAAACTTTAATTAATTAAATGATTTAAATTTTGGAAAGGACCTATTTAAAATTTGGATTATTAAAATAAGGATATTATTAAGAGGATATTTATTATTTAATTTAAAAATCCTTAAATAAGTCACTTTAACAAAATTTAGTTATTAATTAAAAATTAAAATAATAATCAAAATTAACAATTAAGACTAAAATTAAACGAAAATTAAATTAAATTAAATTAAAATTAAATTAAAATTAAATTAAAATTAAATTAAAATTAAATTAAAATTAAATTAAAATTAAATTAAATTAAAAATAAATTGAATTCAATTAAATTAAAATCATTTAACAACAAACGTAAGTGAAATCATTAAGAGTTAAATCAAAACATATCAATAATTTCAACACCTCTTTCTATCTAAGTAAATTTAAAACATGAACATCAATTTAAAATACTAAGATAATTGAAAATGTAAAGATTTAAATCAAATCTAAAAAAAATTGAACACTATTTCAAACTTAAAATTATTAATTAAAACATTTTAAATCATTAACTCAAACTTTTAATTAAGTATGATTAAAATTCTCAATAAACTAACTTGCCCCTACAGGCTTTAATTATTATAACTCCTAAATAGAGTATTAAATGAGATGTCACTTCATTCATCAGGAAATCAAATACCCAAGTTCACTGAGCAAGAGGGAAAGTTTAATTGAACTCCTGGATGATTAATTCACCTGTGCAACCAAATTTACTTGGACTCAAAATAATTCCAGAAGTATTGAAAAGATGTTTATGACTCGTCCTAAACACTTCCTCAATATTACGGAATGTTTTAGAAGAATAATTGAATCTAATTGTTCTTTGATGAAGAAAATCATCCTTAAACCAAACCAACATTCTAGACGTCATAGAAAATGACTAGTTATAGGATTAGGAATTTGGTAGACAACCAAAACCCTTTCCCGTAGCCTTACCTAGGTATTTCTTGCAAAATATTTTTAGATGTTCTAACATTTGTTTTAAGTGTAGCTTGGTATGACGGGAAGATCCTCCAGGTACGCTTTTATTTTATTGCAATTTACCTTATTGCAATTTACTTGCATGCACTACGCTTTACTTTTCTTACATGATAAATAAGATTGTTGCATGAAAACCAAAACCTTTAGGATAGTCCCTGAACTGAAACTAAAACTAAATTAAAAGTCATTGCAAGATAAAATTCACCGCCACAACATTCCAAAATATAAAACAACTCAAAACTTAATCACAAACAGAACAACAAGATTACAATTGCAACTAAATTAAAACGTCTCGTTGAATGATCGGTAATACCTCGGATGATTTAACCCACGTGTTGCTAACGGGATTTCCCAAGGTCTAAATGAAAGTGTGGAACTCATTTAGTTGAGTTTAGCAAATTCATCTGAACTAAGTGAATTCGATGAAAATAACGGTGCTGGGATGACGGAACCGTGGAATCTTAATCGGTTCTGTTTAATCAACTTTAAGATTTGTTTTAATTGAAATATTAAAAAAACACTTAGATTTTAGGATTTCCTCTAAACCAAAACACTTCTCTCATCTCCTGATTTATGACTTCTAAAACTAAACCTCTGCAACAACAAAGAGCTTGGAGCATAATGGGCAGCACGGCCATCGTCGTCATCAAAACTTGGATCTACTTCAGCGAATCTTTCTTAGAATTAAATAACCAAGCCATAGGACTTTGAGGTAGTTTGCCTAGTGTAACATAAATCCTCAGTTCTTTGTTAGGCATTTGCATGATAATGTTATATAAATTAAGTCCTAACCGGTCATAGGATTCTGAGGTAGTTGTTTGGTACGACATAAACCCGCACATCTTCAAGGCTATTTGTATGATCATGTCATACAAATATAAGTCCTAATCAATTAAAATTGGCGGGATTGCAATATTAAATAAATTCCCTAATTGAATCCAAATAATAGTATAATTTGAGAAGTTGCCAAGATTCTTCTTGGATCCTCAACTTCTCCTACTTTTCTTCCTTTGAACTCCTAAAAGAAATTGTTCCAAATTTGATCCATTCTCTATTGAAATTTCCAAAACTCAAATCCTTTGAAAACCTTAAACTTTAAAATTCTTGAGAGCAAAACCACTGATCATTATCGAGAGTTTTCTTAAGTGTCTTCGGACATTTAAGATGTAATTAACTATAGGGGCTTGCCCTTATAGGGAACTTTAAGAACCCAGGATATATAAACCCTGCTTAATTCCTTTATATTAAGTAGGGGAATTTGTCGGCTTATAAAATTGGTTCGCAGACCAAACAGATGTCACAAATCTTCTAGTTTATTTAATCGAGCCCCATCGCCAAACAGTGTGTCTATTCTTCAGGATAGATACACGGTTTGTGATGCGGTGCTCGTTTATATAAACTATTTAGGATGTGAGATCGGTTTGATTTCATATCTTAAAATTTCAAACTTAAAATTATTTTCAAAATTAAATGCTACTTTCAAATTATATATATACATAGATATATATATATATATATATATATATATATATATATATATTTAAATGAAATTTAAAATCTAAAAATCCGTCGACAATTTCTGTTTGGCGACCCCTTTTCAAATTACAACACACAACCTAAAAATATGTCGATAAGATGCAAATAAAGAGGAGGGAATAACATTGGCTTCAGATAAACTCTTCACGCTAAAGATTTCTTCTTTTTGGCTTTTTGAACCAGTAGCCATAGCTTCCAAATTGATACAAATATTCTACTGTGAAATATTCTGAACATCTGGATAATGCATAATTGATGGCAGAACCTCTCTAGAATGGTAATGAGACACATTTCCTAGTCCTTCTGCAGGATTATCCTCACCTTCAGATGATGTAGGAATTTTAGGAATTATATTCACTAGCTCTTCAGACCTTTCTTCCAAAATCTGTCCAGAAGGAATAGCTTCAGTATCAGAAGGAATCTGATCTCCAGGAACCACTACAGTAGGAACATCTTTAGGAATAGTAGAAAGTATTGGAAGAGTAACATTTGGGATTTTTGGAACATCTTGTGGAACAGTAGATGGAGGTACATTTAAGTCATGATTCATAGAAGGATTCACACTAACAGCTCTCAAAGGTGAGAAAACAATATTAACAACACTGGTAAGATTATAATTCCTAGCTTTAGCAGACTTAAGATCAGGATGAAGTATGAAGCAGACATCATTAGAATGTCAAAAATCTTACAATGATTACAATAAAGTGGTCTTTGTTCCATAATAATAGGCTGCCAATAGCCATTATGAGGAGATCCCAGCCAGATTTCATCAACATCAGGATGAGTGATATCTCTTTCTACAAGAATTCTAGCCAAAGATGGCCTAATCAGTTGAAATCTAAAATTATCCAGTTTTAGAGGCTTGCCCAATGCAGTCCCAATAGCATAGATTACCTGATAATTACGTTTGTACCAAATAGGAATTATAGGTGCCTCTTGATTAGGATCAAAATCAGGAGACCATTTTAAAGTTTTCATACACTTTCCCTCAATAAGAATAAACTTCTTAGAAAAAAGATTAGCATAATCTTCTTCCTTAGTCAATTGTATCATAATGTGTCGACCACCAAACAAGCCAACCTTCAATGTTCCAACTAAACGAAGATGCTCAAAGCATTTCTTGATAGCTTCCATCTTTGGATGACCAAGTTGAAATTTCCCAATTAAGGTAAACTTATGAACCACCACCAGAGAAGAAATTTTTGAATCTGAGAAGATTAAAGCTGGCTTCCCACCCTTCTTAACCACCTTCCTAATGAATTGATAATCACCTTTAGCAGCAGCTGAATCATTGTAAAACTGAGGACTAGTTTGTCTAATTGATCAGAAGAATTATGACCAACCACCTCCACAAAAGATTTTTCAAAGGGCGAAGGGTAATTAAGATCAGCCATTTAAAGGAAAAAATCTGTCCAGAAAACTAAAACTATAAGATTAAGAACCCAGGAAGAAAAAAGAAAGAAATAAGAACATGCAATTAAAGAGTAGAATTTGAATTATATATATATATATATATATATATATATATATATGTATGTATGTATATATATATATATATACATACATACATACATATATATATATATATAATGGTTTTGGCAGCTAGGTTTGCTCTGCTAGGGTTTGGGGGTCAGGGATGACCCCCTGGCGGCGCCGGCTGGTTTCCTGCAAGGTAAGGTTCTTCCTTGGTGTCTGGCAGTCTTGGCTGGCTGTTGGTGAGTTGGTGTCTCTGGTGGACTTGTTTGGTGTTGTTTTCCCCCCTTCTCAGGCTCTCAAGTTTTGAATTGAGCTACTTTTCCATTGGTACTGCTTGGTGGAGAGTCTCTGCTGAACATGTGGTCTTCTGTTTCTGCTTCTGTTTGGTGC
Source organism: Papilionanthe hookeriana x Papilionanthe teres (assembly GCA_022702705.1). NCBI lineage: Eukaryota > Viridiplantae > Streptophyta > Magnoliopsida > Asparagales > Orchidaceae > Papilionanthe > Papilionanthe hookeriana x Papilionanthe teres. Next base: position 18,712,686 of record CM040432.1, on the reverse strand, counting down.
TGGGATTTCTTTCTTCTGTGCTGGGTGACCCTAGGACTCTCTTTTCTGGTTTTAAAGTGTGGTTCTATTATTTTAGTGCTGCTTTGTGGAAGACCTTCTGCTGCTTCTGTGGCTCTTTGGTTTTCTTCTACTAAGTGTTGGGACTTCTTGCTTTTATGTGGATTCTTTTTTATTCTGTTGTGTTGGGGTCTGTTTGCTTCCTGCTATGCATTAATGGCTTTCCTTGTGGAGCTCTCTACTAGTGTAGAGTGGGCCAAGGCCACTTATGCACGAGTGGTTGGCAAGAGACCCTCCCCTCTTAAAGACCCTGTCCAGTTGGTCTTCCCTCAGGTTTTACATGATGCAGCAGCTGGTAAAGGATCCTGCCCCTTTATTAACCCTATTGGTGTCAAAGATGGCTGCCAAGTTGTATTTTTTTTAGACCTTAAATTGGAAGCCCTCAATGCTAAAGTGAAGCTAACTCTCATTAGAAAATTTGCACTAGGTTATCCTAAGATGGAGCTAGTTAGAGGTTTCTTTGACTCACTGGCCTTCATTGGAGCTGGAAGATGGGGCTTTTGGATTGTAGGAATCTCCTTATCCACCTCACCACAGAGGAAGATTATCCTAGAAGATTTGCAAAAAAAAAATGGTTACCATTACTGGCATGGAGATGAAAATCATTAAGTGGACACCAGACTTTGATCCTAACAATGAGCCCCAATAGTGCCAATTTGGTTTAAATTTCCGAACCCCCCTTACAGATTTTTTAACCAAAATGCTCTATTCCAAATTGGTAGGGCAATTGACACTCCTTTGAAGCTGGATGCTACTACTTTCAGTACAGCCAAACCTGAAACTGTAAGAATACAAATTGAAAGGGATATCTCCTTACTAGAATTAAAAAAGATTTGGGTCGGATCAGCCTCTGATGGCTGCTGGCGGAAAGTCATTATGCAGCAGAAGCCCTACTACTACTCCCATTGCAAAATGTTTGGACATACTATAGAGTAATGTTACAGGCTCCACCCCCCTCAAAAAAAAAACTAACCCTAATTATAGAGATGGTGCTGATGCTGATCCAGTCACTAGAAATCAGATACTGCTCCCCCCACCCTAAGGTACTGCTACTGCTAATAGGGATTTACCGTCAAGAGTGCCTCCTCCTATCCAATCTGCCATTGTTGATGGCCCCAGAGTAGATTCCCCCTCTAAAACCTCTCCTTACATGCTAGTGCCATGAGAGATCGCTCCAAAACCAACACCCCATAGAGAATTGCTAGTGCCATGAGAGATCTCTCCTCTGGGGAGCCTCCTCCTACCCAACCAGCCTTTGCTGTTGGTCCCTGTGTGGACTCCTCCCCCAAATCACACCCTATAATCCTACCCAAATTTTAACCCCTTACACCAAAATGATCAACCCCCCACAAAACAAAGATACAGTCCATAATTCCATTTCAGAACCACCAACTGAATTGAGTCATTTGAATGAGGAAGCTAGCATCCCTTAGGTCCTCCCCACTAAAGAGTTACAACACACAATGGACAACTCTTGGGAGATCCAGGCAGCTAGAAAGAAGAAGAAAAATAAATCTGAAATTAAAAAAAATTACCAGTTCAACATCAAAATTGGCATCTGAAATCTTTCCCCCTTTCACTAAGGGTAGAACCAGATCAAGCTCCCACACTTCCCCCTCCCCCCAAACTCCCCAAGATAAACTTGCTTTGTTGGAACAATAGAGGTGTGGCTCATCTTCTATCCTTAAAAAGGCTTCTATACATAAATAAAAAAAACTCTCTTTAGTGTATTGCCATCCGTGAAACTTTGGTTCATTAGTACCCAGCTAGAATTATCAGCAAAATCTCTGGATTCTCTTATTTTTCCAACTCTAACAACAAGATCTGGATCTTCTGTAGAAAGGAAGTGTGCTGGTTTGTTCTGATTGACCACCACCAATTAGTCCAATTCTCCCTCCACTTGGTTGGACACAAGGTTGCTGCCTCCTTTGTCTAGGCAGGCTGTAGGAATGCAGACATAACCAATCTTTGGGAACAACTTCACTTCATTAGCAGTAACATGACCACCCCCTGGATGGTGGGAGGTGATTTCAATTGTGTCTCCACTCCTGCATAAAAGGTGGGTGGCAGGAACCCAAATGTAAAGACCATGAGAACCTTCTATGACAACATCTTCTCAGCTGGAGTTTTCGACCTGGGGTTGGGGGGCCCCCCTTTCACCTGGAAAAGGAAACAGACATGGGAAAGGCTGGACAGATTCCTGGTCAATGTGCTCTGGCAATTTCAATTCCTACATACCTATGTTACCCATCTATCCCTTGCTTGCTCTGACCATAGACCCCTACTCATAACAATCTCAGCCCCACCAATCAATATATCCAGCCCTTCCTTCAGGTACTAGAACATTTGGTCTACTCATCCCAACTTCCTTCAGTTAATGAAAGACCATTGGAGGGGTGTTTCTCATCAGGGTCCCTGGATCAAACTGTGCTCTCTCCATCTAAAAATATGCAAAATCTTAAAAGATGGGGTTGGCAAGAATTTGGGAATATTTTTTCTGCTGTGGATGAGGCTGAGAAGGAAGTACAGGCACTAGAGAAAATGGTCCAGTCTGGGAGTGACATGACTATTCACCTTATTGCCACAGAAGCCAAACTCATGCATTTCATTGAAATTCAGGATATGTTCTTTAAACAAAAGGCCTCTTTAAATCATTTTACTGAAGGAGACAGGAACACTAAATACATTCATGCTTACCTACAATACAGGAGAAAGTGTAACACCATTCACAGCATCAAGAAGGAAAATGGGGAGTGGACTTATAATAATCTGGAGATTGGTAGAAGTGCTACCCACTACTTTTAGAGGCTAGTGCATCAGCCCCTGGTAGACAGGACCCCAATTAATCCCTATTTTTTTCAAGATAACTATCAGTACATCAATGGTTTGGTTCTTACTAACCCCCCTTTTGAAACTAAAATCTAGAATGCAATCAAGTCCATTGATAGCTCCAAAATAGCTGGCCCTGATGGGTTTACTTCTGACTTCTACAAAAAAGCCTGGGAAGTTATCAAATATGAAGTAATAGAGGCCATTACTTGTTTCTTCCAAGGTGGGGACATCCCTCAGTATTTCCACTCCTCTAATTTTGTTCTTATTCCTAAGGACACTGTGCATGCTAGCTGGGACCATTTCAGACCCATATGCCTCACTTCTGTCATCAGTAAGACAATTAGCAAAATCATAGTCAATAGACTTCAACCAATTATGGGAAAGCTCATCAGCCTTAATCAAACAGTTTTTGTTAAGGGCAAATCAATTTCTGAAAACATTCTCCTGGCCCAAGAGATGTTACTTGACCTGAACAAACATTGCAGATGTGGGAATCTTATTTACAAGCTTGATATCAAAAAAGCCTCTGATACAATCAATTGGGACATCCTCTTAGAGATCCTTTCTGCGAGGGGCTTTCACAGCAACTTCTGTAATCTGATTAAAAGATGGCTAACAGCTAATGCTCACTCCATCCTCTTAAATGGATCCAGCTGGGGCTACTTTACTGCTACCAGGGGTCTCAAACAAGGGGACCCCTTATCCCCTACACTGTTCATTTTAGCAATGGATTATTTCTCCACTCTACCAAACCACACCATTGCTGCCCACAATTCCATCAGGTACCATCATAAATCTAACATTCTGATATCCCACCTAATCTATGCAGATGATGTCATGATCTTTTTAAATGCTACTAAGAATCCTATGAGGCATATCACCAAGTGCCTGCAGTCATTTAAAACTCAATCGGGTATGCTCTTCAACCCAATAAAAAGCTAACTTCTTTTTCCCCAAATAAAAATCACAGGAGGTGAAACATTGGATCCTTGACTTCACTGGTTTCTCCAGCACCCAATTACCTGTGAAATACCTTGGTGTGCAGCTCAATATTGGCAGAACTAAAAAAAGTCACTTTGATGAGATTCTCAACAAGATCAGCTCTTACCTAGCAAACTGGTCTCACATCTATTTATCTAATGGTGACAGACTCACTATTCTCAGAAATATTATCACTACTCTTCCTTCATATGTGATGCAAATGACTACTATGAAGAAGAGTACTCTAACTATGATTGAAAGAGCATTCAACCACTTTCTTTCGGCTGGCCAAAGAAAACAAATTCACTGGGCTTCCTATTTCAATGTTGCTAAACCCATCTGGGCAGCTGGGCTGGGGTTCAAAAGCCTAAATCAGGTTATCCAGGTGAACCTATGCAAGCTTTGGATTAAATTTAGATCACAGGACTCTCTCTGTGCCCAATTCATCTCAGGTAAATACTGCAGACACTCACACCCATCTCAGGTTTCAATGAAGATGGGGGACTCCAAGATCTGGGGTGCTATGCTGAAAGCCAGGCATCAGGCTGAACACATGTATCTTTGGAACCTTGGTAAAGGAGACTTGTCCTTTCGGCTTGACCACTGGTGCCCCTTGTAACAATAGCCCCAATTTTAACTTGAATGGGGCTGATTGCTAGGATGGGGACTCTTGGTCACTCCCAACTCTTCTTACTATCCTCCAAGCTCATTTAGCTAATCAGGTAACAACCATTCAGTTTAACAGATTAAAGAAAGATACCATTGTGTGGAGTACCAATCTTCACCAAAATCTATCCAAAACCATCTATGCCAAGCTATACAACTGGGAACCTGTCCCATGGGGTGATACCACCTGAAAAAAATATTTATCCCCCTCTATGAGTTTCTTCTCTTAGAGAGCCCTCATGAACTTCCTCCCCACTGATGACATACTAAAATTAAAAGGACTCGGAGGCCCCTCCTGCTGTAGACTTTGTTGGATGGCTGAAGATTCAGCCCCCCATTTGTCTTCCACTGCAGGTTCTCTCAGCTAGTTTGGAGTAAACTGCTAGAGTCCCTCAACATTAACCCTCAGCACCTGAATTGGGATAGCATCTCCTCCTGCTGGGCTGACTGAGATCTATTGGGAATTGAGGCTACCCCATTCATCACAGTCTGGTTCACCTGGATGGCTAGAAACAAGGCAACCTTTGATGGTATTTTACTTGGTGAGCAGGATGTTGCTAAAAATTGTATCTCTTATATACACAAAATCATCAAGTTTAAGAAGTTCCCTAACATTTGCTCTATATCTGTCACTCATATAAGATCTCTGCCCAAGATTGATCTGATGTACAGGCTCCCCCCGTGTCCCCCCCCCTCCTCAAGGTTATTACTGATGGCAGCTTTAGAGAAGGGGATGATGGTTTTAGGGGACTTTTCAGGAACCACTTTGGGTCTTGTTTGTTGTACTTCCATGCACCCACATCCTTGCTACTAATGCTTTGGAGACTGAACTCATTTCAGTGTACTAGGCCCTTCAGATTGCTTTGAGATTCCAGTGGACCTCACTTGTTGTGGAGGGGAACTCCCAGTTTGTGATCCAACTGATTAACTCTGATTGCTCCCCCTGGCACCATTCTCAATGGCTTCAGAAAATTCAACTTCTGCAGTCCCAGCTTCATGTCTGTTTCCAGTTTATTTACAGGGAAGGAAACAAACCTGCTAATTCGGTAGCTAGGATTGGCTCAGATAATTCTTCTGTGACTGTTTCCACCTCCCCACCACGCCGTCTCAGGACCCTTATTGTTGGGGAAAATCTTGTTGTCCCCCACCTCAGAGTGGTGTCTTGATACTGATGGGGACCATCTCCCCCCTGACCTGGTGTCAGTTTATTTTGGTGTTACTGGTGCAGCCTCACTTTGCTGCCTACAGATTTCTTTCTTCTTCTTTCAGACCCCTTTCTACGATACTTGTAATATGTTTGTTTTGTCATTTGTTGAGAAGGGGTTTACCTGTTGGGTCTATTCTTTATCCTTTGCCTTAGTGTGAGTTTCTCTAAGGGAGCCTCTATGTACTTTTTCAATGCATTATTAACTTGCAAGGAGCTGTTCTAGCTCCTCTTCTTTTAATATATATATATATATATATTAAAAGAAAAAGGCACCAGGAGGCCCCCTACAAGTTAAAATGAGAGAAAATTACAATAACCAAGGAGAAGGGCCCCAAACTAACAAAAAGGCCTAGAGGCAGACCAAAACCAAAAGATCTTCTTCAACTCCTAAATACAAGCTGTAGGTGTGTAAAAATGAAGTAAACAAGTAAAACTACAATCCAACAAAGCGAAGAAAAAAAAATAAAAAGAACTACTCCAAACAGCTGCACAACACCAAACATTCCAGGTCACAACAAATCAACCGACCATCAAGAGTTCAGTTTAAGATGGGGGGCAGCAAGGAGATCACTAGCAATCAGGAATTTTAGATGTGGGGGGGGGGAGTGGTAGATATAGATAGTTTGGTAGAGAGGGCACAAACATTTGCAAGTCAGTCTGCTGGTTTATTCCCTTCTCTGAAAATGAATTGATAGCTGGCTTGGATCTGAGTTTTAATTAGCTGAATCTTATGGGACCAATAATGACGATGCCAATTCTGATTAGTTGTGTTAGCCATCATTTGTACCATCTCTTGAGAATCACCCTCCACAATTAGGGAGGTCCAATGAAGCTTCACAGCTAACTTCATAGCCCAAAAAATAGCTTGAAGTTCAGAATCTAAAGCATCAGAAGCCACAAAGGGGGCCCGAAAAAACAACAAACATACCCCCTGCTGATTCATAAAAATGCCACTAATACCAGGTTTACCATCTCTATAACTGCCATCAATGTTAAATTTCACCCAATTATGAGTTGGGGGAAGCCAAAAAAACATAGTAATTTTGGGGGTCAGACTACTATGAGATAAGGTGATGGAGCAGAGGTTAGGGAAGTTCTTGAGTTTAAAAAGCTTCAGCATGTAGGACATGTAGTGACAAACCACAGTCTTCTTCTTAGTGAGTACATTTTCATAGGTTGCCTTATTTCTAGCCATCCAAATGAACCAGGCTGTGAGGAGGGGGAGAGCAGCAGTATTAATATTCTTCCAATCAGACCAGCAAGTGGTTAAATTGTCCCATTATAATTTTAAAGTGTTGAGAGTAGTTTGTTGGAGAAGATCAGTCCAGACCTGTTGGGAGAAGCTACAAGCAAAGAAAAGGTGAGTGATGGATTCTTCCTCCCTATGACATAATCTGCAGCAAGAGGATCCTCTGAGCCCTTTTAGTTTTAAGATATCATCAGTGGGTAGAAAGTGATTAAAAATCCTCCAGCAGAAGAAAGCCATAGAAGAAGATAAATACTTCCCCGAAAATCTCACCCCAGGGCACATTCCAATTCAACAATTTAGTGTAGATGTCTTTGGAGGAGCTTTGGTTCTTAGCAGTAGACCATTGAGGGGTGTCAGGTTTGGATCTATCAAATGGAATAGTAATTATCTTCTGTACAGAAGGGGCTTTCAGGATAGAAAGAAGAAGGGGGGCAGACCAGCTATCTCCCTCCCAACAGTCAGCCACCAAGAGGTTAAGGTTTCTGATAGGGATGATAGGTTGTAACCATTCATGTGGGCACCAGTGATCCATCCAGAAGTTAATATTGCCTTTGCCCAGATGCCAGAGATAAAGCTGCATAGCCACTTGTCTGTTTTTTGACCATAGCTTTCCAAATTTTGGAGTCCCCCAATTTATAGGTGACTAAAGAAGGGTGGGTATGCTTACAATACTTTCCCATAAAGAAAATTGCCCAGAGAGAGACCTGGGCTTTGAAATTAATCCAAAGCTTGCAATGGTTAACTTGAATCATCTGGTTTAAACTTTTAAAACCCAGACCTCCAGCCCATTCAGCCTTTGCCAATTTCTGCCAGGAGGCCCAATGAAGCTGCTTCCTTTTGCCAGCCCAAAGGAAGTGATTAAAAGCCCTTTCAAGTTACATTTGGGTACTCTTTTTCATGATGGTCATCTGCATAAGATAATTGGGTAGGGTAGTTAGACTGATTTTACGTAAGGTGAGTCTCCCCCAGCAGATAAGTAAATGTTGGTACAGTTAGATAGATAGTTGCAGATCTTGTTATGTTTCTCATCAAAGTGTGTCTGCTTAGTTCTGCCAATATTGATCTGAACCCCCAAATACTTGATAGGTAAGACAGTGCTGGAAAAACTAGTATGGTTGAGAGTCCACTGCTTGGTAGCCTGAAGCACCTTCTTGGAGAATAAAATTTGGCACTTGGCTTTGTTGAAACTGAGGCCAAACTGATTTTGAAAAGTCTGGATGCACTTATAAATGGAAGTTACAACCCTTTTTGAAGCATTGGAGAAGATCATGATGTCATCTGCATATATAAGATGAGAAATAGGGATGTTAGATCTGTGATGGTATCTTACCTGTTGATGGTTGTTGTGCTGCTGATTTAGCATTGATGGTTGTTGATGGTTGTTGTCCAATTTATATATTAGGTTACCCCCTCTACATTGCTTATTGAGATCCAGGAGTAATTCATGAGATAACAATACATTATCAGATATGGACCTGCCTTTAATGAAAGCTGATTGGTTCAGATTTACAATCTTATTTAAATGTGGCTGAATCCTTATGACAATAATCTTGCTAATCAGTTTGCTTATAACTGAGATAAGACTGATGGGTCTGAATTGATCCCAACTATTCAGATCAGTGTTTTTAGGAATGAGGACTATATTGGAATAGCTGAAGAAATATGACATATCCTTTCCTTGGAAAAAACTGATAATTGCAACAATAGCCTTAGTTTTAATAACTAACCATGCTTTTTTGTAGAAATTAGCAGTGAAGCCATCTGGACCAGCTGATTTGTTGTTGTCAATGCTGCATAGTGCTTTCCAGATTTCAGCTTCAGTGGAAGGTTCAGTGAAGTTCAAAGCATTGATATAATGAAAGTGATCATTTGAGATGTTGGGGAGATCCTTATCCTACCAGCAGTTGGGTGGGAAACCAGATTTTGAAAATACCTAATAGCACTCCTTCCAATCTCCATATTATTGTTCAGCCAAACCCCAGCCTCATCCTTAATGCTGTGAATGATATTACAGCTTCTTCTATATCTGATATAGGCATGAAAACATTAAGTGTTTCTGTCTCATTCAGAAAATTTTTTTTCTGAAGCTTTCTGTTTTAGGAACATATCTTGAATGTCAATAGCATTGGAAAGTTTGGTTTGAGCAGAAGTAATAAGGTCAGTGGCCTCCCCCCTCAATGTCAACTGTTCCATTCTAGTCACTTCCTCCTCAGGTTCTTTAACAACAGAGAAAACATTCCCAAACTCACTCCAACCCCACTTATTGAGAGCTTTACAGGTTTTAAGATGAAGAAGCCCCAGCTTGATCTAAGGGTCAGGATGAGATTCCCCTTGCCAAAGGGAATGGATGGTAGTGACAAAGTTTAGATGGGTGGACCATAAATTTTGGTATCTGAAGGGGGGACAGGAGAAAAATTGTGGGGGAGCAGAAATGGAAAGTAAGAGGGTCTGTGGTCAGAGCAAAGTAGGGGGAGGTGGGTAATGAATGTGTGAAGAAACTGGGAGTTCCAGGCTTCATTCACCAAAAATCTATCTAACCTTTCCCAGGTCTTGCTTCTCCTCCAGGTGAAAGGGGGGCCTTTAAATCCAAGATCAAATATACCTAAATTCTGGATATTTTCACTAAAAAAATTCGTATGGCTGAGGGTGGGGATCCTGCCCCCTAATTTCTCAGCAGGGGTGGCAATGTAATTGAAGTCTCCCCCCACCAGCCAAGGGAGATCTATGGAACTGCTGATGAGATGTAAGTGATTCCAAAGGTTAATAATATCTTGTTTTCTACATCCAACATAAATAAATGTAGCACTGATTTTGTGACCAGCAAATTGAAGTATGAGATGAATAAATCGGTGGTTGTCAATGAGAGTAGACCAATGAACTTTAGCTCTACAAAGGAGCCAAATTTTATTATTGATGTTGGCATAGAAGGTGAAACCAAGAAACTTATTGAGAATTTTAGCAGAATTTAGATGAACCATAGGTTCTAAAAGCATAATACACAAAGTTGTGTGTTTCTTATTAAGATTAATGAGTCTTCTTAGAGAGTGTGGACAAGCAACCCCTCTAATGTTCCAGCAAAGGAGGTTTATCATTGGAGGTTGAAGGAGGAGGAGGGGGAGGGGATAGTGATTTACGGGAGCTGGACTTGGTTCTACCTCTAGTGAGGGGGGGGAATACTCTTTATGTTTGAAGTTGGATGAATCTGTAAGCTTCTGGAGTTCAGATCTATTTTTCTTCTTCTTTTAGAGGAGTAAATCTTTCATTCCTCCTCCATAGAATCTGTTACATGTCTTAACTTGGAAAGAGGAGGAAGGGAATTCAGTGGGGGAGATGTGGACACAAAGGCTGGAGAGGTGGGGATTTGGTTAGGTAAAATTAGATTAGTTTGTGGTGGGGGAATGGGGTTAGGAGAAGTAGGAATAAACACCTGACTAGGAGGGGATCCCACTGCAGTTGGAGATGTCATCTCATTGGGGGGGATGAGGGACTAGCAGGGAGGTACCCACCACTACAACTCTTTCCTGGATAGCATCAGAAGTTTTTTTCCTGAGTAGCAGCTGGCCTGACATGTGTTCTCCTAGGGGGTGGATGAAGTTTGAAACATCTATCTGTGGTGTGCCCAAACATCCTACAATGAGTGCAGTAATAAGGCCTTTGTTGCATGATAACCTCCTGCCATTGTCCATCTTCTTCAGATACAATCCAGATTTTCTGCACTTCAGGAATGGTAATTTCCCATTCAATCTGGATTCTAGCATATTCTGGTTTAGTTTTGTGAAGAGTGGTTGGGTCTAGCTTTAAGGGAGTGCCAATGGCCCTCCCAATTTGAAACAAAGTAGTTTAAACCAAATAGGAACTATGGGGGGCTCCTTACTTGAGTCAAAGTCGGGGGTCCACTTTATCAGTTTCATTTCTATTCCTGCTATGATTACCACTTGTTTGGAAAAAAGTTTGGCATAATCTTCCTCTGATGACAGATTAATTAGCTGATTCCTTCCATCTAGCAGGCCTAATTTCCAATTGCTAATGAAATTAAGGGATTCAAAGAAATTTTTAAGAAGCTCCATCTTTGGGTGACCCAAAGAAAACTTCCCTATCAATGTTAACTTCACTTCCTCATTTAAACATTCTAGTTCTTGTTCGGTGAAATATACAGCAGGGCAGCCATCTTTAACACCGATAGGTTTAATGAAAGGGCAAGACCCTTTACCAGCAGCTGCATCATGCATTGATTGAGCGAAAATCAGAGAGGCAGGATCATTAATTGCTGGGCCTCTACCAACTACCCCAGCATAAAAGACTTTGGCCCTCTCAATGTTGGTGTGTAAATCAATGGGAGTAGCGAAGACACTAAGCAATAATGTTGACTGCACACTGTTGACCTCATTTTTGATGAGGTATTTTCTCTTCTCTCTCCTTAGTACTTAGGACTAGCCTTAGGCTTTCCCTTTGACTATCTTAGAGGATTAGAAATGGAACCCACCACTTAGAAATTCAAACACCTCTTAACTTCATGCAAACCCCATAAGTTTAATTGTAAACCCCCAAGTCACTTGGAGGGTTAAGATCAAATGTGGGGGTTTAAAGGATGAGTTCCCTATAAGACTCTTTGGCCTTAGGACTACCTTGAGTGGCTTGGTCTGGTGAGGGTTGACCTGCACATATTACACTTTCACACACATTCCAAATCCTAAAACCATTCATACCCAACTTGGCTTCCTGACTCATGTAGGTAATTCATATGGATGGACCTTAACCCTTAGGTCCTTGGCGAAGAGGGTTAGGAACAACATAGTGAATACCTCAAATGAGTCCTCTCATGGCTCTTATGTGCTTGATATGGCTTCATGGCTCAACCAAAGTGATTACATTCTACTCAAACTTGACCAATCTTCATTTTTTTTCAAAATTTCAATTTTTGACCCCCGAGGCCCTACACCCACTAAACCTACCAAATGTCCTTGAAGCTACCCAAAATTTGTAAAATTGCCTAAATTACCCAAAATTCATCAAAATCAATCCTTAAAATTTCCCACCATTCAAATTGATCACCCATGGCCAAATATTCCAAAATTTCCAAAAATACCCTCCAATACCCTCCAAATACCCAAAATGCCCTTCTTAACCAAAAAAAATCCATAAATTCCAAAAATTCCTAGAAAAATCCCAAAAATCCCAAATATTCCTATTTTCATTTTGTTCAACTACACCATAGACCAATTTTGTCAATTTAACCCACTTTTACCAAAAACCCCAATTTCACCCATTCTTAACCCAAGTGGACCCAATGTCATACCAAACCAACTGAATTCAACTCCAATTGGCCCCAAATCTTTTCTAAAACCTTCCCAATATCCCCACAAATAAAACACTAACTAGATTTTTCCCAAATTTGAACCTAAAATCCATCCAAACCTAACCCAAAAACAAAATTCCCATTTTTGGCCAAAACCAACCATAAACCCAAATGGGCGAAAATCTCAAAATCAAAACCCAACCAAAGTTGAAAACTCTTTGTGAAACTCCCATAAACATTTCTCAAAATTAATTTTACATCAAATCTAATATTAGCCCAACCTTAGCCCAAGTTAGCCCAATTTGACCCACTTTGGCCCCTTTACCAAAAAAGCCCAAATTAACTCCAATTCCGCTCTAAATGATACCAAATATTTTCTAAAATGTTCATGAAACATCCCTAAACTAAACCCAACATTTATTTGGCCCAACCCCTAAACAAAGTTTCAAACAAAACTTCATTTCAAAATCTAAAAGCCCACTCCCATAAATCATTTAAAAGTCCACTTCCACTAAATCCTTAAAGCACAAAACCCATTCCAAAGCCCACATGAAGTTTCCCCTCATCACCCCTTTGAATTAAATCACTCCCTAAGTTCCAAATTAATCATCAAATTTTTCTAAATTAATCCTCATGCCAATTCCCCCTAAATTCATAAAAAATGCCAATATACTTCTTCATGCAAATGACTTGACTTTTTGAAAGCCAAATGAAGCCACAATGGAGTTATTCACAAGCCATATGAAGCCATGATAGCTTGGCCTTGTCATCAATCCATTTATGGCAAGAGAGGGGATCCCTTTAATGATTCCCTTAAAGTTGATTAAACATTCCTATGCTTCCCTTAACCTATGCTTAAACTTAATTGTACTTGGATTATGACTTGACCCCACTAATCAAGCTGACCCAAGTGACTTTCTCTTCAGCTCAAACCAGCCTTGGGTGGTGCACTCAACCCAAACCCATGACTTGACCAAATTGAACCTAAAATGACCCCCTCACCATACCACTTAAAGCTAAGCACTTTACACATGGCCAACCTCAATTGTTTGCACCAAATTCAAGCTCTGACCTCCCTGACCCTGAAGGTGACCCATGCCTAGCTGGCCAACCACCACAGTCGCCGGAAAACACCATGGCCCAGAGCACCCATTTGATTCAAAAAATTCAAACTCACTAGCTGAGCTGTCCCAACTCAATTGGACTCCATGGCTGTTCTTCCCTTGACCAAGGCAGCTGATCCCAAGCCCTAACTCCCCCTGGGAGGCCCCCCAGCCATGCCTATTTAAACCCACCACCTTCTCGGCCAAACAAAGTGATGAATCAGAGTTTAACAAAACTCTTCCAAAATTTCTCCAGGACCCTCTCCTAACCTAGAGCAATTGATCCATAGTGCCCTTTGCCCTAATCCCCATTAAAAGAGCTCAAGTTCTCAGTCAAAAATCCACCCAAAAAACCAGAACAACTCTGAAACCTCCACCAAAATCAAATTAAACTCACCCACACCTTCACAGGACCAAGAGAAGGAGTTCCCCAGTGGAAGCCCCCTCACCAGGGCAGCCATTCTCTCTATCGGCCGAGCTTTGAAATCAGGCTTGGTGGAAGTTGTACCTAGGCAATTCTCCAGAGCCAGAGACTTCATATGGAGCCTCCTTGGGTGCATCGAAGGTGCCACAACTCTCTGATTGAAGCTTCACTTCTCAGAGCAAAGGTATAGACCTCTCCTTCCTCCCGAGATTCCAGAGATTCTCTATTTTGATTGGCTTAATTTCATAGCATGTAAACCATATAGATGTGTTTGTCTCTTCAAGACAAATCCATAGAGTATAAGAACACAAAAATTCGTTGAGAAATGAGAGAGATCTTAGCGTTTTAGTGTGGATGGTCACGGGTGCACACCAGTCGTAGATGATGACCAGGCGCTGTCGATCGCGCGTGTATCGAGTGGACGACTCAGATTACGTCGGACTAGAGAATGGTATGTGAACCGCGGGCCCCCGGAGCGCTGAGTCAGATGACGACGTCGAATAGGGAGGCGACGCGTGGGCTTTCAGAGCTGCTGAGGATGAGTCAGCGTTGCTTGGATAAGTAGATAAATATGGATTTTTTGATTTATTTAAATACCCAGAAATTGAAAAATCTATATCTTTGTGTAGAAAAATCACAAAAATAAAATAAAAATACTCTCTTGCTCAGTGAATAGAGGATAATAATGTAGAAAAAGAATTGAGTTAATTTGACGAGTACTTTATTTTTAATTAATTATTTACTCATTTCAGTATTTTAATTCTCAATTTGCATAGACAATTCACCATGGCACGAGACCATAGGGCTTTTGAAGCCTCTGATCTTGGGAACATTCCCTAAATTTTTCAAGGTCAGAGGCCATCTCTATGGCAAGTTATGTATTTTTCAAGTTTATGTCACTGTTTCTGGTATCTTAATTCCATTAATTAGCATATTGCTTTGAAAATCTAGAAAAATTTGGGGAAGTTTCTTAGGACTAGAGAACCCTAGGATAATTATGTATTGAGTTAATTCATTAAGAATAACCCTAACTAGCCTAATTACTCAAAACTGAACTTTAATTAATTAGGGTTAACCACACATCAAATGAACTTGAAAACAAATCTCCATTAATCTTTAGGATCAGAAGGACCTCACATAAAAATTTGGAATCAATTGGAAATGTTTAACCTCACTAAATGGATTAATTAAGTCACATAACTAAAATTAAACTTAAAAAAATTCATAACTCTAAAAATACACTTTAAAAATTCACCAAATTGGCTTTGGGGCTTCTCTGATATCAGAGGAGTCTTAGAAAATTAAAATTAAAATTTTCTAAAAATCTTTATTTTTCACCATATTTTAACATTTTAAATAATTAAAAAATAATAAAAATCATAAAAATATTAAAAATCGTAAAAATGTCATATTTTGACTCCCAATCACTTAGGAACAAACCAAAATTTTTTCCCAAGTCTCAAAGTAAAGATATTGAATTTTAAATGCTTAAAACAATTTTTTGAATTAAAAGATGAATTTTCCAACCTTTTCACTGAATTAATTCTAATAAATAAAAAAAATTAGAAAATTATAATATTTGTTTCTTTAAGCTCCTTGAGGTTAGTGAGATTTAATAAAAACATAAAACTTAGTTTTCAACCTTTATTTTATTTTATATTTAATTAACACTCTAAAACTCAAAATAATTATAATAAATAAAATATAATTAAAAAAATCACCAAAATTGGTCCAAGTGGTCCTCTGTTCATTAGAAACATCCCATAATTTTCTTAAAGATAGAAGCCTTACCTTAGTCATGTTGTTGAATTTCCATTGAAAATCCCTATTTTTCATTTAAATAATTATATAAATTAAATTAAATTCAGAAAAATCACATATTCTCCTCTAATGTCTTAATTGACATAAAAATTTCAAGTTCATTTGAGTTCAATTTAGTGAGTTATGAAATAAATAAGCCTAAAGGGGCATAAAGGTAATTAAAGGATTTTAATCCTAATTAACATTTAGGTTTAATCACGAGGAGGGTGAAATATTTGATCTTAAAATTTTCATTAGAAGATTGAAACCTAGAAAATTAAGGGATAGAAACCCAATAATCATCTTGAAAATATTTAAAGTAAACCTTAATTAATTAAACAATTTGAATTTTGGAAGAATAAGTGAAAATTTGGATCATTAAAATGGGGATATAATTTAGAGAGACTGTAACAACTTAAACTAAAATCCCTAAATGAATCACTTTAATAATATTTAACTTTTAATTAAATTTAAAGTGATAATTGAAATTATTAATTAAATAATTAAAAGGAAAATGAACTTTAATTAAATTAGAACTTAAATCATTAAATAATTTGATAATTAAATTGAAATAAATTTAAAACAAAAAAAAATTATTAATTTCAAAAATCAGTTGAAAACAAACTTAAAACAAATTTGAAACATTAAAAATCAATTTCACAAAAATAAATTCTTAATTAAAAAAAATCAAACCAATTAAATGTTAATCTAGAATATTGCAATTAAATTAATATTAAATCATTAAAGTTTAAATTAACTAATTTAAACTCCTCTTTCAATTCAAATGGTTTAAAGCACTTAAGAATAAAACAACTTGAACACTATTCCAAACTTAAATTTATTAAAATTTTATAACTAAATTAAATCACCTTAAAACATTAAACCTAATTTTAAATCGGTTAAATTCTTTAACAAACTGATTTGCCTCTAAAGGCTTTCATTATTATAACTCTTAAATAAAGTATTACGTGAATTGTCACTTTACTCATAGGATAATCAAACATCCTAATTCACTGAGCGAGAAACAAAACTTAATTAAATTCTTGGATGATTGATTCACTTAAAAAAAGAAATTCATTTGGACTCAAAATAATCTCAGAAGTATTGAAAGGATGTTTAAGACTCGTTCTAAGTACTTTCTCAATATGATGAGATGTTATAGAAGAACAATTGAATTTAATTGTTCTTTGATGAAGAAAATCATCCTTAAACAAAATACAAGAACCTAGACGTCATAGGAGATGATTAGCAATAGGATTAGGAATTTGGTAGACAACCAAAACCCTTCCCTTAGCTTTACCTTGGTACTTGTTATAAATATTTAAATGCCTTAACATGTGTTTTAAGTGAAGCTTGGAATGACGAGAAGACTCTCCAGGTACGCTTTTATTTTATTGCAATTTACTTATATAAGCTGCACTTTACTCTTCTTACATGTTAAACAAGATTGTTGCATGAAAACTAAAACCTTCAGGATAGCCACAAAACTAAAACCCAAAACTAAATTAAAAATCACAACAAGATAAAATCCATCAAAGATAAAACAACTCAAAATTTAATCACAAACATAACACAAAACTACAACTATAATTAAATTAAAACGTCTTGTTGGATGATCTGGAATACCTCGGATGATGCAACCTACGTGTTGCTAACAAGATTTCCCACGGTCTAAATGAAAGTGTGGAACTCATTCAGTTGAGTTTAGCAAATTCATCTGGATTAAGTGAATCCGATAAAAATAACGGTATCGGAATGATGGAACCGTGAGATCTTAATCTGTGTTGTTATAATCAACTTTAAGATTCCCCTAATAAAACATTAATGATATTTGAACCTTAAACTCTTCTAAACCGAAAAACTTCTCTCATCTCCTGATTTTCACTTTTTAAAACTAAACCTCTACAACAACAAGAAGCTTGGAGCATAGTGGGCAGCACGACCATCATCGTCAGCAAAACTTATGTCTACATCAGCTAAACCTTTCTTAGTTTTAAATAACCAAGCCATAGGATTTCGAGGTAGTATGCCTACTGCAACATAAATCCCCAACTTTCTGTTAGGAATTTTTGTAACACAAATTAAGCCCTAACCGGTCATAGGATTCCGAGGTTGTCTTTTGGTACGACATAAACCCTCACATCTTCGAGGCTATTTGTGTGATCATATCATACAAGCATAAGTTCTAATTAACTAAAATTTGCGGGATTACAACATTAAATAAATTTTCAAATTGAAGCCAAACAATAGGATAGTTTGGGAAGTTGCCAAGATTCTTCTTGGATCCTTAGCTTCTCCTACTTCTCTTTCTTTGGACTCCTGAAATCAGCTGTTCCAGATTTGAGCTACTCCATATTGAAATCTCTAAAGTCCAATTGTTTGAAAACCTTAAAATTGGAAATTCCTGAAAGCAAAACCACTGATCAATATCAAGAGTTTTTTTAAATGATTCCCATCATTTAAGATGTTATTAACTATAGGGGCTTGCCCTTATAGGGAACCTTAAGAACCCAGGTAATATAAACCCTGCTTAATTCCTTTATATGAAGCAGGGAAACTTGTCGGCTTATAAAATTGGTTCGCAGACCAAACAGATGTCACAAATCTTCTAGTTTATTTAATCAAGCCCTATCATCAAGCAGTGTGTCTATTCTTCAGGATAGATACACGGGTTGTGATGCGATGCTCGTTTATATATACTATTTGAGATGTGAGATCGGTTCGATTTCAAATCTTAAATCCTTTTTTAAAACTTATTTTCAAAATCAAATGCTGCTTTCTAAATTATACATATTTAAATTAAAATTAAAATATAAAATTAGCCGATAATTTCTGTAGGTGACCCCTTTTCAAAACAACAACCTAAGAAAATAAGCTGCACACACACGGGCCAGAAAATCCAGAGAAAACAACCACAGAATCAAAATAAAGAGCAGTAACAAGAAAACCCAAGAGAAAAAACCTCTTCAGCCAGCAGACACAGAAACAAAGGAACAGCAGGACACTTCCCAACAAACAAAAAGCCAGAAGAGCACAGAAAAACACCAGAGAGCACAGACCAACTCCACCTCAAGCCAGGAAACAACAACACAGGAACAAAAACAGCAAGCAAAAACCAGAGAACTAAACCAATGAAACAGTAGAATTTGAAAAGTGGAAAACCTAGGAAGGCCTTTTCCACCAGAAAAAAAGCCCAAGCCCAGTCCACACCAAGCAGCACCTTAAAATCAGAGAGGCACCGACCTTCCCTTACCTCAGCCACCATCCAAAGGGCCGCCGCCGGCAGACTCATGCTAGAAACCCTAGCAGAGCAAAAATAGCCACCAACTCCATCATATATATATATATATATATATATATATATATATATATATATATATATATATATATATATATATTGCCAAAATAAGAAATATTATTCCATTAAGAAGAAGGTTTACATCTGATGTAAGGCAAGGATAATTTATCCCCCTTAATTAAAATAACAAGCTCACTAGTAGTAGATCTACTTAGCATAGACCTAGAAGACATCGCTCCTTTCTTAGCAAGCCAATCAGCACATCTATTACCTTCTCTAGGGATATGACTCCATAATACCTTAATCTTAGTACATAAAATAGAGATTTATTTAAAAACATGCATAATAAACCATAAAGGAGGATGAAGCCCTTTAAACAAATCAACCATCCATTTGGAGTCCACTTCTACTTGTATAAACTTCCATCCTAACATAGAAGCAATTTTTAAAGACCATAAAACAGCTTGTATCTCAGCATGCATCGCATTTTGTGCCACAATGGGAGAATAGAAATTCAACACACAATCACCTTTGAAGTTCCTGAAGATGCCTTCTATGCCAGCAACATTCGCTTTAAAACTTGCATCTGTATTAACCTTAATCCAAGGTGAAATAGGTTTATGCCAACAAATTTTAGAAATCAGAAGAGCTCATGAATCAGTCATCCTTGAAATTTTGAATTTCAGCAACTTTTCCAATTTTCCAATAAAAGATATATAATTAATGCTAATTCGACTATGAGAAATCATACCATCTTCATATCTGATGTGATTTCGAGCCATCCAAATAAACCATAATATTATCCCAGGAATAAAATCAGCATTAACCTCCTTCCAATCTTTCCAAAGCAATCCAATAGATTGGACCAATCAGCATGAATAAAAAGATTTAAATGAGCAATGACTGTATGCCAAGTCTTTAAAATTACTGGACATTGAAAGAAGAGATGAGCAAAGGATTCCTCATGAACACCACAAAAATTGCATTTGGAAGGCCCTCTTATGCCTTTTAACTTAAGAATATCATCCTAAGGCAATATGTGATGAAAACATCTCCAGTAAAAAAATGACATAGAAGGAGTTAAGTATTTATTCCAAATAGAATTCCCCCAATCCACCTTAGGCCATAAGAAATATTTATTATAAACATATTTGGAAAATGATGAAAAAACAGAATTCTTAGTAACAATTCTGTCAGCCTGATTGGTATCAAAAGAAACTTGTTTAATCACGTTAGTTAAATCTTTGCCCACTTGATTGATTAAGAAGTCTTCATCCCATTGATTACCATTCTTCCAGCATTGTTTATATATATATATGTGTGTGTGTGTGTGTTTAGGGTTTATAAAACCATGTTGGCTGTTGGGTTTGCTCTGCTAGGGTTTGGGGGTCGTGACGACCCCCCCCCCCGAGCGGCGCAGGCTGGTTCTCTTCCCTGGTGGCTGGCTCCCTGGTGTCTGGTAGGTTGGCTGGTAACTGCTTCTTGCTGGTGCTCTCGTTTGGTCTTGTTTGATGCTGATTCGTACTTTCCCGGGCCTCCAAGGTTTTGAATTGGGTTACTGTTACATTGGAACTGACTATAGAATTGGGTTTTCTCAGCTGTCTCTTCCCGGACAGTGTATTTTGAATTTTGTTGTGGGGTTACTGTTCCATTGAGTGGGGGTTTTGGTCTGATGGCTCACCCCATCAACCTAGACACTAATATTCAATGGACTAAAGCCACTTATGCTATAGTAGTAGGCAACAATTCTTCTGTAGTGTCCTCCTCATGTGCTCTAGTTTTCCCCCAATTTCTTCATGATGCAGCTGCTGTCAGATCTACCTGCCCCTTTGTTCATCCCACTGGTTATTAGGAGGGTGAACCGGCTGTGGTCTTTACTAACCAGGAATTATCTCAACTGAATGATGAGGTTCAATTCACACTTATTAGGAAATTTGCTCTAGGTCATCCTAAGATGGAAATGGTGAGAAACTACTTTGCCTCTTTACAATTTATTGGTAAGTGTCAAATTGGTTTGCTTGATGGCAGGCATCTGTTGATTCAACAAACAATAGAAGAGGATTATGCAAGGCTATTTGCTAAACAATCTATTATCATAGCAGGTTCTGAGATGAAGATTTTGAAATTGACCCCAGACTTTGACCCAAAGAAGGAGCCACCTGTAGTCTCAATTTGGTTCAAATTCCCTGGGCTCCCTATAAGATTTTACAATCAAAATGCACTTTTTAATATAGCCAAAGCCTTGGGCACTCCTCTCAGATTAGATTCCCCTAAAAATAATAAAGCTAGGCCTGCAGCTGCCAGGGTGTAGGTTGAAAGAGATGTCACACTCCCCACCATTAAGAGGCTATGAATTGGTTCTGATAATGAAGCCTTTTGGCCGAAGGTTATAATGGAGCAGACACCCTACTATTGTAGGATGTTTGGTCATATTTTGAGTAGGTGCTATAAAGTTCACCCACCACTTAAAAAGCCTCTTAAACCCCCCCCCCTTTGGGGTAACAGATCCTGAACCAATAGTTACACCTATTCTCTCTTCTCAATCCCCTTCCTCCACTGCTCTCCTCCAACCCATTCCTGTTTCATCCCTTGTGGCCCCTCCCATTGCTACTATTCCTATTTCCCCTAACCCTCCTACTACCCCTCAGACTACTATCCCTGCTATAATCCACCTTGATAACCTTTCCCCACCTACTAGAGCCATTGATCCTGTTACCCTGGAGGGTGGTGCTGATAATTCTCCTTCTCAGAATTCTTTGGTGAGTTCTCCTAGAGCTACTATTCACCAAGTCCCTCATTTGAAAAATGATATGGAAGATGTTTGGCATTTCAAAAAATCAAAAAAGTAAGAGAAAGGTTTAATTGAATTGTAGAATTTGATGGATGATCAACAGCTCCTAATGGGTCCTCTTTCTGATACTGTTAGTCAATTTCCTCTTCCCAAGACTAGAGGGAAAGGATTAGCTTCCCCTCATGATTAATTTCTTATGTTGGAATGTGAGAGGGGTAGCTCACCAGGCCTCTCTTCACAGATTAAAACACCTGGTGAGAACACACAAAATTTGGTGTAGCTATTTTGGAACCTTTGGTTCCAAAACATCATCAAAGAATTATTAGCAAATTCCCTCAGATTCAGTCTATTTCCAATGTTAACAACAAAATTTGGATTTTGAACAGAAAAGAAGTGATCTTCACTGTACTCATCAATGATTCACAGTTCATTCATTTACACTTTTTAATTGAAGATAAATTTGGAATTGCAACTTTTGTTTATGCTAGCAGCTCTTTTCAGCAACAAAATTATCTTTGGAGTAACCTCATCAATATGGGTAGCCTGATTACTTCTCCCTGGATTGTGGGAGGGGACTTCAATCGTCTTCTGTCTCCCACTGAGAAAAAGGAGTGCAGACCTCCCCTGGCCAACTCTATGAACAGACTTGTTGAGACAATTTAGGAAGCTGGGATCTTTGATCTGGGTTTCATTGGCTACCCATTCACCTGGAGGAGGGGCTCTCTCTGGGAAAGGCTAGACAGGTTTCTAGCTAATTCTAATTGGTTACAAACCTATTTGCATACTACTGATCAGACCACAGAACCCTTTTGATAACTATTTCTAATTCTTCTTCCCCAAGGATTTCTTCTTTTAGGCTTCAAAATATGTGGCTCAAACATCTTGACTTCAATAATCAGTTATCCAAGGTCTGGCATAGTGGTTCTTCTCCTGACCCTTGGATCAATCTGTGGGGTCTCCAAAAGAAACAATGCAAACATTTGATGTAATGGAACTGGGACTGTTTTGGAAATGTGCTCAACTAGGTTACCTTAACTGAGAGGAATACTAAACAGAAAGAAGCACTTTACCTGCAAGGCCTGATTTCTGAATAAGATCTACTCCAAGCTAATGAAAAGCTACTCACTACCACAAATTATTATGATACCTTCCTGAGACAAAAGCTGGCTGGAACTAAATTGACTGAGGGGGATATAAATTCCAAATACTTTCATGCTTGTATAAATTACAGGAGGAAAAGTAATATGGTGTTATCTATCAAGAATGATAGAGGTCTCAAAGTTTATTGAACTGAAGAAATTGCTAAAGATGCCATAACTCATTTTTAGATGCTCTTTACTAAGAGTACTGATAGAACACCTCAATCTCATTGTGATCTATTTAATGAAATCAGGGATCATGTTAAAGAGTGGGACCTTGCCAAGATACCTTCTGAGGTAGAAATGTGGGGAGCTCTTAATTCCATTGATGGCAATAAGGCTGTTGGACCAGATGGTTACACGGCTGAATTTTACAAAAAAGCTTGGTTCATGGTGGCGTCTGATGTGTGTAAGGCTGTGCAAAGCTTTTCAGTGGTATTAATCCCCCAAGGTATTTTTCTGCATCTACTATCACCTTGGTTCCTAAACATAAATCCAGGGAAACTTGGGAAGATTTTAGACCCATCAGCCTTACTAATGTCTTATCTAAAATCATCAGCAAAGTGATAGTGGCCAGGTTGCAACCTCACTTCCCATCTCTCATCAACACTAATCAGTCTGCCTTTGTAAAAGGTAGACACATTTGTGATAACAGTTTGCTCACTAAAGAACTTTTGTTGGATTTAGATAATAAATGCAGAGGTACTAACATCATTCTGAAATTGGATCTAAAAAAAACCTATGACACCATTGAATGGGACTTTATCATTAATGTGCTGAAACTTAGGGGCTTCTCTAACTCCTTTATCTGTCTCATTGAGAGATGGTTGAAGAATAATGCCCACTCTATTCTTCTTAATGGGAACCCACATGGCTTCTTTCATGCCTCTAGGGGTATCAAACAAGGTGATCGTTTGTCCCCATACATTTTCATTTTGGCTTTTGACTACCTTTCAAGGAGTCCTAACCTCCTTTACCACCACCATCCTCACCTGGCTTACAACCACAAATCCAATATGAATATCTCCCTCCTAGCCTATGCGGATGATATTTTCATTTTCTCTTAAGCAACTAAACCTACTGTCAAAGCTGTCTACAGGTGTCTACAGGAATTTCAAAACATTTCAGGCATGCAGCTGAACAAAAAGAAATGTCAGATCTACTGCAGCTCTAACTGCCATGCCAGCATTAAACATTGGGTCAAAGAATTTAAGGGTTTCAACCATGGTTCTTTAAATCTTCAGTATTTAGGAGTTCAATTACTTAAAGGGAGAATGAAGCAAACATAATATAATGAGGTTGTGGATAAAATTAAAAACCAAATTCGCTGGTGGAATTCTTCCTTCCTCTCCAATGGTGGTAAAATTACTTTACTTAGGAGCATTCTCACTGCTCTCCCAGCATATTTATAACAGATGTCCAACATCACAAAGACCACCCAACTCTAAATTAGAAGAATTTTCAATAAACTCCTTTGGGCAGGTCAAAGAAATCAGACACATTGGATGAATTGGTGGAAATTGTGCAAGCCCATTGCTGCTGGTGGGCTTGGCTTCAAATCTTTTCAACAACTTAGGCAAATTAACCTCTACAAGTTATGGATCTGATTCAGGGCCCAAGATTCCGTATGGGCTAAATTCATAATGGGTAAATATTGCAGGGATACTCATCCCCTCCTTGTTTCTAAGAAAGTGGGGGATTCAAGAACCTGGGCGAGTCTATTGAAGTGTAGAGAACATGCTGAAAAACTTTTTATTTGGGAATTGGGGGAAGGACAGATTAATTTCTAGCTTGACCACTGGATTCATAATGGGGAGAGATTGATGCCTTCCTCTGATAATTAAAACAAGAATTTATTAGTTAAAGACTGCTAGGCTGATTCAGAATGGAATGTACAGCTTCTTAATACCATCCTTACTACCCAGCAAACTGATTGGGTGATAAAGACCAGCAGGACTACTAACACCAAAGATAGATTAGTCACAAAAAATAAACCTTCCCAAAAACTATCCTCTTAGATTTCCAGCACCAATTCTCAGTTTCCGGAATTGAAATGGGGTAAGGCCATTTGGTGCAGATTTCTTTCACCCTCCATGTCTTTCTTCTGTTGGAAAATCTGGCATAATATAGTTCCCACGGATGATCTATTGAAATTAAAAGGCTTATGAGGGCCATCCAGATGTTCCTTCTGCTGTCAGGGAGAGGAGACCAATGACCATCTGTTTTTCAATTGTTCTTGAATACAAAAAGTTTGGTCCCAATTAATAACACATCTTAACACCAACTTGGTTCTTGTCAGCTGGCTCAGGTTTTAGACCTCTTGGGATGATTGGTTTTCTGTTGGCCTTCACCCCATTCCCTGTTGTGTTGCCTGGTTTGTTTGGATGCATAGAAATGCAGTCAGATTTGAAGGCCTAACTCCCTCAACCTCCAAGATTACTGCTAACTACCTTGCTTATCTGCAGAAATTCAGCAAGTACCATAGCTTCCCCAATGTCTGCAAGAACTGGAATCCTCCTCCAATGTCTAACTCAACTCCTAAGTCCCCCAGGTTACTTTGGTTTCTTGGCTTAACCCTTCACCTGGCTGGATCAAAATCAACACTGATGGCAGTTTTGCTTAACAAGATGCTGGATTTGGTGGCGTTCTCAGAGACCACTGTGGGCATTGCATTTTGTTCTTCTCCTCCACACCTTTGTCTCTCATGCTCTGGAAGCTGAAGTTGTGGCCATTTTCTGGGCCATCAAAGCAGCCATTGCCCTTTCCTATAGGAAAATAGTCATTGAAATATATTCTTCACAAGTACTACATTTTCTGGAAAACCCTCACAGTACTCCTTGGGACCTATTGGGTTGGGTTCACACAATCCATGTTCTTACTGTACCCCTGCAGATCTCTTTTTCCTTTATTCATAGGGAGGACAATATACCAGCCAATTGGCTGGCTAAATTAGGTAGGAACTCTGAGAATATTTTGGTCTCTACTTCCCCCCTCCTACATTAGACTTTTTGTTACAAAGTGATGCACTTGGCATCCCTTATATCAGATCCAGGTAATCTTTCCGTTTGATCAATATATCTACCTAGGGATATTTATTGCCCTAGGTACTTTTGCTATATATATATATATCTAAGGATGGTGGCGGCTACCTTAGCTCTGCTAGGGTTTGGGCTGAGACGAACCTGTCTTGGGGGCGGCTGATGCTGTGTTGGTGTCTCTCGTGCTGTTGGGGCCTGGTCGAAGGTCCGGTAAGTGGTGCCGATCTCTCGTTGTGTTTGTTCTCGTGAAGAAGGTTTGGTTTGAGGCTTTCCCGGCTCCTCCATTTTGAATTTACGACCGCTCGTTCCATCGACTCGTGGATTGGTAGTTTGCACCGAAATCTTGTTATTCACTTCCCCTTCCCGGTGGTTTGTTTTCTCGGCGATGGCAAGTTCTAGTTCCACTAAGACCCCCTTCTTATGCTTCGCCGTCGACAACGGTAAGGTTCTTAAATCTGTTGAACATCTGACTTTTCCACAAATATTGCATGATGCAGCTGCTGGAAGGGCTGACTGCCCCTTTGTTAGACCATTGGGAACCAAGGATGGTCGACCAGCTATTTTCGTTACATCTCAGGAAACGAATGCTCTTGCTTATACTGTTAAGTTTACCATTGTGGGTCAGTTTCAATATGGACATTCCAAAATGGAGATGGTCAGGAGGCATTATGAAAATTTTCAGTTTGAAGGACAGTGGAAACTGGGGGTAATGGATGGAAGGCATCTCCTTATGAGGCAATCAAAGGAGGAGGACTATGCAAGGCTATTGGGAATGCAAGTGATGCACATGGCTAATTCATCTATGAAGCTAATTAAATGGTACACAGGTTTTGACCCTGCTAAAGAACCTCCTTTAAAACCTATGTGGTTTCCATTCCCAAACCTACCAATCCTATTATACCACACTAATTCCATATTTTAGATTAGCAGAGCATTGGGTACACCCCTTAGAGTTGACTCCCCAACTCATGATATGGGTAATCCTGCTGCTGCAAAGGTTTTGATAGAAAGAGATGTGTCATTTCTAGACATTGATAAGATCTGTATTACTACTTCTGATAATGGAGATGGTTTTTGGCAGGAGGTAGCATTAGAAAATAAACCTATCTATTGCCACCACTGCAGGATGTTTGGACATCCTAAGGAAAAATGCTACAGGCTTAAGCCACCTACCAAAAAGCCAGCTAAAGGCAAGGCTGTAACCCAAACTGCCCAAGTGGTTAGTGACCCCCAGGTGAACATTTGTGGTTCAGAATTAGATGCTGAAATCCCCGCTATCCATGTACAACTCCAACCAGCAGGCACAGATTTAGAACCTCCAGTACCTTTACTGGATGTTGAACCTCACCCAGCAATTGACTGTCCTCCTCCAGCACAATTAGAGGAAGATCAAAAGAAAATGGAAGAAGCCTAGCAAATTCAGAAGTCAAAGAAGAAGAAAAAACATTCAACTCGAGCTACGTAAATCGACGTGTCCAAGACACAGAACAATCCGAACTTCGAGAAAAATTATAATGGATCCCCTCTGGATTCTTCCAAGAGTAGAACCACCACAAGATCCAGATCCAGATCTAAATCCACTCATTCATCACCTAACCCCAAACCTCTAGATGATCAACTTCCTTTGTTGGAATATTAGAGGGATGGCACACCCCCTCACTTTTAAGAGATTATTACATCTTTACAAAAAATACAAACTTTGGTGTATGATTCTATTGGAACCAATGGTCCATAAAAATCAATCTCGTATCCTTAACAAATTCCCTGGATGCACGTTCTATGCTAATTCCACTAATAAAATTTGGGTAATCTGTAGAAAAGAACTTTCTTGGAAGCTTATGGTTGACCACTCACAGTTTGTACATTTTCATTTTCTTTTGGAGGGTAACAGCTTTGCTGCCACGTTTGTTTATGCTGGTTGTACTAAAACTGAGAGAAGAACACTTTGGAATGATATTATAAAGATCAGTAAGGAAGAACACCAAAGCTGGATTGTGGGAGGAGACTTTAACAGTACAGCTTCTCTAAGTGAAAAATTGGGTATGAGAGTGCCCAACCAGATTATGATCTCTGAATTTAATGACAATATCCTTATGGCAGGCTTGTTTGACCTTAGTTTCATTGGGAACCAATTCACTTGGAGAAGTGGGGCCATTTGAGAGAGACTGGATCGGTTTTTAGCTAATGATCCCTGGCACCATAAATTTCTGCATACCACTATTTCTCATCTTAATTTTGTCGGATCGTACCATAGACCCCTCCTTTTAACCATTTCCACTCCACAGCCCCCAAATTTCCTCTCCTCCCGTCGTATATTTAAGTTTTTGGTCAGGCCACCCTGATTTTAATAAGCATTTTGCAGGACAACCGGAAAGGGGTTTCCTCTTCTAACCCTTTTACTAAACTTCGCACTCTCCAACGTAAACTTGCTAAAGCTCTGAGAAAGTGGAGCTGGAAGTCCATTGGTGATGTTTTTAAGGGGGTTATGCAGGCTGAATGGGAGGTCAACAATACAAAGGTTGTTGCCCAATCTGATAATAACAGGTTTAAAGATTTTGTTTCTGCTCAAGAAAAGTTGTTGACTTACCTTAACTGGCAGGACCAAATTCTTAGTCAGAAAGCTTCTATCAATAAATTTAAGGATGGGGATAGGAATACAAAATATTATCATGCTTGTATCAAATACAAAAGGAAGTGCAATGCCATTTTTTCCATTAGGAATGATCAAGGGACACTTCTTACTAACGGAACTGAAATAGCAAATAATGTTGTCTCATTTTTTTCAAAAGCTTCTGACCTTCAAGCCAAGTTCAGGTATCCCACTTGACAGTAATCTGTTTAATGATGTCCACAGCTACACTTACTCTCTTAATCTTACTGACATTCCTTCTATGGAAGAAATTTGGTCAGCTTTGCAGTCCATTGACAATTCTAAAGCCGCCGTCCCCGACGGGTTTAATGCGAATTCTATAAAAAGGCATGGAGTTTTTGTCACACTGATGTTGTAGCTGCTGTTCAAGGATTCTTTAATGGAATTGATCTTAATCATTACTTTTACTCCTCTAATATTGTGCTTATCCCAGTGAACTGGAATCACTACAGACCTATAAGTCTAACCTCTGTGATTAGTAAAGTTGTCAGCAAAGTTCTTGTTGGGAGATTACAACCCCACCTTGACAAAATCATCAGCCCTTAGCAGTCAACTTTTGTGAAAGGAAGGTCCTTTGCTGATAATGTTCTTCTTGCCTAGGAATTACTTCTTGATCTTGATAAAACCTGTAGGGGAGGTAACCTTATCTACAAACTAGACATCAAGAAAGCATATGACACTTTAGATTGGAACTTCATCCTTCAAATGCCACATGCCAGAGGTTTTCCACCTGAGTTCTGCCAACTGATCAAGAGATGGCTGAAGTTCAACCATCATTCCATTCTTGTGAATGGCCAGTGCTGGGGAGATTCCAGGCAACCAGAGGTCTTAAACAAGGAGACCCTTTATCCCCCTCTATTTTTTTTATAGTGATGGACTATCTCTCTAGACTCCTTGAAGATCAAGTCTCTCCTCACCACTATGCTAGATACCACCACAAATCAAATGTTATCATCTCCCATCTGTTGTATGCTGATGATTTGATGTTATTTTCCAGAGCTTCCAAGTTGGCTGTCAAGAGAGTTACTAGATGCCTTACTCACTTCCAAAATATTTCTAGGCTCCAATTTAATAAGACCAAATGTGAATTGATTTTTCCCATGAACATCAAGGCTGATCTCTCTCACTGGATCACAAGCCACACAGGATTTTCTACAGCAACTCTTCCTTTGAAATACCTGGGTGTGCTTCTAATCAAGGGGAAATCTAATCAGCTACACTTTGATGAGATCATTGGCAAACTTAATACCCAACTTTCTAATTGGTCTAATTCTTATTTATCAACCTGGGCGTAATCACTCTCCTACATAGTGTCCTTACTACCTTCCCTAATTATGTTCTCTAAATGGCTTGCTTAAAGAAAAGCTCTAGAATTCAAATTGAAAGGATTTTCAACAGGTTTTTATGGTCTGGTCAAAGAAAGCATTTGCATTGGGCAAGTTGGCAGAAATTAGCCAAACCTACTCAGGCCGGAGGTTTGGGTTTCATGGGTTTACAACATCTTCGTAAAGTCAATTTCTGCAAGTTATGGATTAACTTCGTACAACGTAATTCCTTATGGGCACTTTATATGACAGAAAATATTGTAAGGATAGCCACCTGTGTTCGGCCCAAGTTATACCTGGTAGCTCTCAGGATTTGGAAACAAATGCTTATCAATCGGGATCCGCCGAATCTCTTTTCGTATGGGAGCTTGGTCATGGGATGATTATGTTCGGCAGGACACTTGGTGCCCACCTGAGATAAAGATTGATATCCTCCATACAAATCAACAGTTGTTCCCTGTGGCTACTTGCTGGGACAACAACCACTGGTCCCTCACTAAGCTTCAGGAATTGCTGACTGACTCTTCTGCTCAGCAAGTTTCTGCTGTTGGCTTTGACAGATCGCAACCTGACAAAATTATCTGGCGTAATGGTAAGCTCCACAGCCTCACTAAGCATATCTACCGCATGCCTACAATCGGACTCGCCATTACTCGGGGTAAACAAATATGGAACAAATATCTTACTCCCTTCATATCGTTCTTCATCTGGAGGTTTTTCCATCGCCTCCTTCCTACTGATGACATACTTAAACTCAAGGGTATTAGAGGACCTTCCAAGTGCTACTTGTGTGGGAATAGTGCTGAATCTTTGCAACATTTATTCTTCAACTGTAGGTTCTCACAGGAAGTCTGGAGGGGAGTGATCAATTTGCTAAACCTTAACACTCTCCTACTTGAATGGAAGGACCTATCCACTCGCCGGCAAAGACTGGCAAAAAGCTAATTTAGATGTTGTTCCATTTCTGATTTCTTGGTTTCTCTGGATGCACATGAACAAAGTAAAATATGCGGAGGAGAGTAGTAAAGTCTTAACAGTGGTGGGGAACTGTCAGGCCTTCTTGACCAAAATCATACATTGGAAGAATTTCCCCAATATTCTTAACTATCCCAGCCAGGTCCACCCCAAGCAGTTCAAGATTTTGTTAGTAAACTGGAAAGCTCCTACTTCCCCTTTCATTAAAGTTAACACTGATGGGGCCTTTTCAGCAGCTGGTGCTGGGTGTGGTGGTGTGTTCAGGGATCCAGGTGGCAAGTGTCTCTGCTTCTTCCATACTCCTACTGTGGCGACTGATGTATTGGTAAATGAGTTAGCTGCTGTGTTTTGGGCTATTAATTTTGTCATCTCCTGTCATTGGCAAAATGTCCTTGTGGAATGTGACTCTGCCACTCTTCTACAATACTTGTATTACACTCTCCATCCTCCTTGGCATCATTCCAATAGGATAAATAAGATCGAATACTCACCCAAAGAAAGTAATATCCAGCTTTCTTTCATTTATAGAGAGGGAAATAGGCTCGCAACCGGCTTGCCGTGAGGGCCCTCAACTCCCAGCAGGTTCTTGTTTCTTCTGCCCCTCCTCCCATCCTGTCCTACCTCATGGATGCAGATCATGTGCAAGGTCCACATTTCGCACCGGTGGAAAATGTTAATTTGTCGATTGATGCTTCCCCTATTTTTGCTTTTTGGTGGGTCTTTTGTTTCCTTTGTGTTTTGGTTTGGTTTCTTTATAGGGGTATACCGGTTTATTGTAGAGGTAGAGATGTGCAGCATTACTTTCCACTATAGTTTTGGTATCTTCATCGCCTTTGTAACCTCTCTAATTATTAACATGTAGGGAGCTAGTCTAGGTTTTTTTTTTAATATATATATATATATATATATATATATTAATCATGTGGTGGCTAACTGCTGCAGCTTTCCGAGAAAGAAGCCACCGTTGGAGCCTACAAATCAAAGAAAACCTACATTGCCGAAGTGGTCCCTTCCACCTCCACCATGGATAAAAATAAATATAGATGGGAGCTTCACTAACTCCGCCGCCGGAATCGGGGCAGCTTGTAGAAATTCCTGAGGTAAGTTACTCGTGGTATTTCCAAGTGCCAATCATCTCACCGTCAGCTCTCCATTCCGAACTTCAAGCCGCTTACCGGGCCCCGATTATCGCTAAAGCTTTGAACTACCAATTTGTCCGGATTGAAACCGATTCTCGCAGCTTGTTAATATTATACAAGGATTATCCCCTCCTCCATGGAATTTGGTATACCCCTACGTAACATTGCTCTCTACATTTGGCTCTATCACCCTCAAGTGGTCCCACATCTTTAGAGAAGGTAACCAACCTCGCTAACCGGTTGGCTAAACGTGCTACCTGCAGCTCAAAGGATTATTTTTTCCGTTAAACCCGATGATCCTTTAAAGCTTTTACTTTTTGGGGATTTGACTGATATTCCCTATATTAGATGTATGTAAACTTTGTCGAGTTTTACTGAATGAATTTTCTACTTTTCTTAAAAAATATATATATATATATATATATATATATATATATATATATATATTTATATATATATATTTTTTAGCGTAAAAAGAAAAATATATTAATCATGAAGATCTAGTACATCCGATATGAGGAAAGGAAAGCAGATCCCCATGCAATAAAATTCTAAACTCCTTAAAAATAGAAGAATTAAGATCCAAAGAAGAAAAGCATAAAATGTCCTTAGAAGAACTCGCTCTAGAAGCAAGCCAATTAGTCAGCCGATTTCCCTCTCTATGGATGTGACTCCAAACTATAGTTAGATTAGATACCAATAATGAAATTTTATTGATCCAAATTTGAAGATACCAAGGAGTAGCCGATTTATGTAGAAGAATATTTAGTAAAACTAATGAATCCAACTCCACATGAATTGGGCCTTTATGATTCGGAATAGCTATCTTTAGACTCCGTAAAACAGCCTATAGCTTCGCATTCTAATGCATTAATGGCGTAAATTGGAGCAGTAGATAACCCATAAGCAAGACCCTCGTAGTTTCGCATAAGGCCCCAATACCAAGCATTAGAACTATTAACAAGCAAGTGGAATGTATATAACTTCCATCAAGTATGATTTTAACCCAAGGGTATTTAGGAGTTCTCCAAATAATCAATTGGAATTTGATTACCGAAGGCTTATTCATTAAATTTAAGGAAGCCGTCATCTTAAGAAGAAAATTCAAGCAGCTTTTTATGATAACTTTGGTCGAAAAACCATATTATTATGCATAATCTCATTTCTAACCATCCAAGTGAACCAAAATATAATTAGGGGGATATAGAATTCAGTCGTCATCTTCCAATCTTGCCAAGAATCAACAAGGTTGGTCCAACAACAATATCTATGAGACAATCCCCTTCGATTAAGGACAGTCTTCCATACCTCCCGTATAGCATTGCAACCGATAAATAAATGAGAAATGGATTCTTCACTAGAGAGACAAAAAGGACACATAGAAGGTACCCGAATACCCTTTAATTTCGAATATCATCAGCTGGCAAAAACTTCCCGAAAAGCTTCCAACGTAAAAATGACATAGAAGGAGTTATGTATTTATTCCATATTTTCTTGCCCCAATCATTAGCAGTTCAATTATTACTAGAAAGGTAAATGAACTTGGAGAGACTTTGAGTAGATGGATTCTTGGTAATCGATCCGTCCTTAACATTAGATTGTAAAGGTATAGACTTAATTTTATTCACCAAGTCAATATTAACAAGCAATTTTCGCTTATCTTCATCCCAATCGGAGTTAGACTGTAAATCGAAACTTTCCGATTAGAAAAAGTAACACCTCGCTTATACAGGTGATCATTAAATAACCAATTATCAAGCCAAAAATCCACTCGACCATCACCAATATCCCAAATAAAGAGCCGCTCAACGAAATTCTCTTACTTTTAAAAGTCTTTTCCAGCTTTTGGAATCTCCTAATTTAGCTTGAACCCGAGAGGGATGGGATGTTCTACAATATTTCCCATGAAGAAATAGAGACCAAAGTGAAGACTTTGATCCGAAATGGATCCATTGTTTACAAAAGAATGAGAAACTAAGATGTTCGAAGCTTTTAAATCCAAGACCACCACAGTCAAATGGTTTACATAATTTATCCCAGCTTGTCCAATGCATTTGTTTATGCCGGCCTTCCCATAAGAATTTGTTGAAAATAACCGAAAGCAGCTTTTGAGAGCTTCTCTTCATATTAACCATTTGGAGAATATACAAAGGGAAAGAAGTTAGTATACTCTTCAAAAGAGTAATTCTACCACCATTAGAAAGAAAAGAATTAGACCAAGCATTGAATTTTAGAACCAATTTTGGTAATCACATCATCAAAATGACATAATCTTCTTCTTCCTTTGGACAAAGGAAAGCCCAAATAAACAAGAGGATAAACAAGTCTCTTTAAAACCAAGATAATCCAATATCCAATTTTTTATATGTGCCTTCATCAAAGAACTAGCTAGAAAAGAACATTTGGCTTTATTAAATTCCATTCCGAAAACGATTCAAAACCGGAAAGAGATCTCATAATGCATTTAATAGATTGTTTACTCCCATTGCAAAAGACAATTACATCATCTCGCATAAGCCAGTGTGACTAACCAAAATGTTAGATCTATGCCGATATTGGACATAAGGATTGGCAAACTGAACTTGATTTAGTAATTTAGAGAAGTAGTCAAAAGCCAAGATGAACTTTTTATAGAAGTCAGAAGAATATCCATCAGGCCCTGCTGTTTTGTTGCTATCCAGAGAATTAATAACAGAAAAAACTTCATTTTCTGTAGGAGGATTTGTTAACTGAGTAGCATCACCTTTAAACATGTTACCTTGCAATAACCGAACGAAATAGATGAAGAGGTAATCGGGTGAGCGTAAAACAAGTTCTGGAGATGGAGAACAAGATCTTCAAGCAATGACTTGTGAGTCATAAATCAATCCTTTAGTAGAAGAATTAATCTTTAAGATAGAATTAATAGATCTTCTATATTTAATTACAGACATGAAAAAATCTAGAATTTCTATCTCCATGAAGAAAATGGTTGGCTTAAGCTTTTTGTTGGAGAAACAGTTCCTCCTGAAGAATGGCAGTATTTAATTTTCCATTGGCAATGAATAAGTCATGATTAGAACAGGAGCCATTTTCAACAGCTTGTTGAGTTTTGGAAACTAATTCTTCAGCAGCTTTTATATTGGAATTAATATTGCCAAAATCACTCCAATTCCATTTAGTTAAAGCCTTAGAAAGCTTTTTCTGAGCCTGCCAAAGCTGAATTAGAGGATTAGCATTTAAGAAATCCATAGGAATATTCCAGTTAGACTCAATAATCCGCTCGCAATTAGGATGAGAAGACCATACATTCAAATATCCGAAGCGGGTTTTATGGACAATATTTGCAACAAGCAAGCTTAATAAGGAGAGGAGAATGATCAGACCCCAGTCTAACAAGGTGCTGAACTTTAGAGATAGGAAATAAATCAAACCATGGCTTATTAACAAGGACTCTATCTAATCTTTCATAAATATTACCCCTCCTCCAAGTAAAAGAAGAACCTTCAAAACTAATGTCAAACAGCCCAGCATTTTTAATAGAGTCAGAAAAAAATAGCAAGTCATTCAGATTAGGATTTCTGCTTCCCTTCTTCTCACTAGGATGAGCTATACAATTGAAATCACCTCCAACCATCCAGCCTCTTCGATAGTTCGACCAATCATAATCGATGGGACCGGAGATCCTCTCTATCCACTTTATTTAAGCAAAGATAGACAAAAGAAGCATAACCTTTAAAAGAGTCAATCTCAAAATGAACATGCAAAAACCGAGAATGATCTACCGTAATATCAATCTTTAATTCTTTCCTATAAAGAACCCAAATTTTATTGGAGGAATTGTAAATAAAGTTGTATCCTGGGAACTTTTTAGTAAATATGTCATAATTAGATTTAACCATTGGCTCAAGAAGAACCACCATCCAACACTTATTAACCCTGTTTATTCTCAGCAATCTATTAAGGGAGCCAAGGTTTGCCACTCCATAAGTAGATCTTCCTCCCCTAGTCAATCTAGAGAAGGAAGATGCAGTAGGACTGGAAGGAATAATATTTTCAGCAGAAATATGATCAACGATTTTTTCTTCTTGCTTCTTTTCACTACCCAATCCTCATTCAGCTCATTATCGACAATAGCCATATTAGCAGGAATATCGAGAATCTCTTGTGGTTTAATATTAAAAACCGGATATAGCATTGCCGGAGGTATCACTTCTTTAGATAAGTAATTATTTCTATCATCTTCAACATAATTTTCATTAGCTAAATTTGATTCCAATCCCCGAGCATCGTAATCAAATTAATATCGAATGAGAGGTGGAACCCTTATTTACTATATCAATATCGAAATAACATCTCTACCGTAAGCCATTGTCGGATCAGCAGAAGAAATAGCAAGTAAGCAAAATAGGAACAAGAATTGGCAACTCGATTGAACAACGACAGAAAATCGATGGAATCTCGTAAATATTGGAATTCATAATAGAACTTTCGATCAATATGGTAGACTCGAATTCGAATAATAAAAGGATCTAGAGAACCAACAAGCAACTTCCATAACAGGTATTGAAGTTTGATGACCGTAAACAAGTGGCATTAACAAGTATCAATAGTCCGAGAACTTATAATACCGTAGTTTTTGGAATCGTATTCCAACTGTTAAAGACCCTTCGGTAAAGATCCATCCTTAACCAAAGCAGAAGAATTAATATTTTTAATATTAACAAGTTTAAGTTCTGGTTTCAATCTAAAACAGCTTTCTTTAGAATGACCAAACATTCTACAATGGTAGCAATATGTAGGCTTTTGTTCCACAACTATAGGTTGCCAATACCCATTATGAGGAGAGCCAAGCCAAATTTCATCAATATCGGTAGAGTAATGTCTCTTTCTACAAGAATTCTGGCTAAGGAAGGCCTAGAAAGATTAAAAGTGGACATATCCAATTTTAATGGTCTCCCTATAGCAGATCCCAATAGCATAAATCACTTGATGATTGAAAAATGAAGTTTTAAATTGGGAAGCCTATACCAAATAGGAATAATAGGGGCTTCTTGATTTGGATCAAAGTTAGGGGACCATTTCAAGATTTTCTTATATCTACCTTCCATCAAGATAAATTTTCTAGAAAAAAGATTAGCATAATCTTCTTCTTTAGAAAGATGAATCATAATATGCCTACCATCAAATAAACCAACTTTCCAAGCCCCTATCAATTTAAGCCCATCAAAGATCCTTCTAATATTTTCCATTTTTGGATGACCATATTGAAACTTACCAATTAGTGTGAATTTATGAACATCCACCAAAGATATCAATTCAAAGCATCGGAGAAAATAAGGGCTGGTTTCCCTCCCTTTTACCCACTTGTTTGATGAATTGACAATCACCTTTCCCAAAGAACCGTGTCATGGTAACATCGAGGAAAAGTGAGTTTATCTTCGCTGGTCGAAATTCCTTTACCGAAGAATTTCAAGAAAAGTAGCCTTGCCATTAATCAATTCAGCCATCAAGAAATCAAGAGACCCTCCACAACAAAGACAAAAACCAGGGATCAAGAATTCAAAGAACTCAGAAATGATGAAACCGAAAACCAAATCCAGGATTTGAAAAACAAATGCCCGGAAGAAGAAAACCGCACCCAAAACAAGCCTCGGGAAGAAAATCCAGACCCTTTTGAATCCTAATCGAGAACACCAAAGGAAGAACAATCCAAAACCCGAAGAAACTTGAAGAAATCGTAGCAAACTTCAAGAATCCCTCCTACAAATCCGGAGCTTCTCTCTCATCCCCATTTTTTATATATATATATCATATATATATATATATATATATATATATATATATATATATATATATATATATATATATATACATATATCTACATTCTTATCAAATGGAGGTAGAGTGACTTTGTTGAAGAGCATTCTTTCAACCTTCCCCCTCTACACACTTCAAATGGTAAGAATGAAGAAGAGCACTAAAAGACTACTTGAAATAAACTTTAACAAAATTCTGTGGGACCCACATAAATAGATGCATTTGGCAAGGTGGAACAAGATGTGTAAACCTATCTCTGTTGGAGGCTTAGGCTTTAAGAGTTTCCGACAAATGAGCCATGTTTTTTATTACAAATAATTGATCAAATTTTGACAAAGAAATACAGTTTGGGCTCATTACTTGTCAGACAAATATTGCAAAAAATCTCATCCAAATATGATCAAGGCAAAGATGGGTGATTCATAGAGTTGGAAGAGTCTACTGAAGATTAGAGAGCAGGCAAATAGATTGTTTTGCTGAGAAATTGCTGTAGGTAAGGTCAGTTTTTGGCTTCAAAATTGGTTCAGAGAGGATGTATTGAACCCACCATCATCACAAAGTGGAGACCCTAATCTCATAGTATCAGATTGTTGGACTGAGAATCAATGGAAAGTTCCTTTATTGAGTTGTTTAGTGACAGAAGATGTATTCAATGATATCAATGTTTTACCCATTAACCCAAATAGACCTGATAAGTTGGTTACTAAAAACCCTCCCACTCAATCATTAAATACTTACATACATTGAAATGTAAATACATGGCAATGCAATATTGGGGACAGTCCATCTAGGGTAAATACCTTACTCCACCAATGTCATTTTTTAGTTGGAGACTTTTTAGAAAATGCTTCCAGTAGATGATATTTTGAAGTTGAAAGGTATATGATGTGTTTCCAGGTGTTGGCTTTGTGGCTCAAATGAAGAAACATTAATACACCTTTTTATAAATTACCTTGCGTCAAAGGAAGCTTGGTCTACTACTTTGGACCACATACAACTTACAAAATTATTATAGAACTGGTGCTCTTGGGAGGATTGTTGCAATGACTGGAATACTCAAATGTGATCCCACATCACCTTAATCATTACCTGGTTCATTTGGATTGGTAAAAACAAAGCTAAATATGATAATGCCCTCTGTAAAGCTACTATAGTGGCTGTCAACTGCTGTAGCTATCTGAATAGAATCAGTTCTGCTACAACTCATAAATTTAATATCAAATCTAAGGTTTCTTTAATTTAATGGTGCAAACATAGTCCCCCTTGGGTCAAGATCAACACTGATGGTAGCTACCCTCTCAAGGCAAAAAAAATTGGAGGTTTATGCAGAAATTGTTTCGTCAATGCTTGTGGTGTTTCTAGTCCCCTATTTACTCTAATCTGCTTTGGAATATGAAGTTGTAGTTTTTTCAGCACTTAAAATAGCATCTCTCTATGATATAATTACATTGTGATTGAATCTGATGCTCTACAACTTATCAATAGTATGATGAACTTATCTTCTCCCCCATGGAAAATGATATTTTGGAAAAGAAGAATCTCATCAATCACACAAGGCATCTAAGTGCAGTGGTCTCACATTCGTACGGAGGCCAACCAACCTACCCATTCCACATCACCTGCCACTACTAAACAAGTAATCTTTTGTAAATATCTATTTGGCATTTTAATATCATTACTTTGGAGATTCTAAATTCCTCCCCTATATCAGATGTAACTATCCTTTGATGGTAATACATATTTTTTTGTGCTGAAAATACTGAAACTTTGAAACATATCTTTTTTAAATGCTCCTTTTCTTAGGAGGTTTGGTCGGGTCTGATTTGCAAATTGAACATTAACCAGCTACTGTTAGATTGGCAAGATTTTACTACTTGCTGGAAATCCTGGCAGAAAGCCAAAGCTGGGGAGATCCCATGTATTGTGGCTTGGTTCATTTGGATGCACAGAAATGGGGTGAAGTAAGATGGGGTGCTTAATAATGCTGATACGGTAGTTACCCACTGCCTCTCTTTTATCTCAAAGTTAATTTCTGTTAAAAATTTTCCAGACATCCTACAACCATCCTTGTCTGCTCATAGACCTATTCTTCACGCAGTCATTCAGATTTTTTGGAAAGCTCCCAGCCCTCCTTTTATTAAAGTTAATACTGATGGAGCTTTCACTAATCAGATTGCTGGCATTGGTGGAATTTTCATGGACCATACTGGGAAAGGTTTGCTTTTCTTCCAGGCTCCAACAACAGCAGCTGATCCATTGGAAGCTGAATTGGCTGCTATTTTTGGGCTCTTCACATTGCTACTATCTTTCAGTGGTCATCTATCATTGTTGAGGGAGACTCATCGACCTTATTACAATACTTTCAGAATAACCTTCCCCCTCCTTGGCACCATTCCACTTGGGTTTATAAAATCGTAGCTTTGCCGCCCTGCCTATCGTGCAGCTTCGATTTTATTTTCAGGGAAGGTAACATACCTGCTAATTGGATTGGTAAAAGAGCCCTATCTTCTCAGGAGATATTGGTCTCTTCTTCTCTACCTTCCCAGTTACATCATCTCATCCAGGCTGACTCTTTCCAAGCTCCCAACTTAGAATTTTGGAGTAATGACCCTGCTTTTGTTACTCTCCCAGCATCTGCTATAAGCTGTTTATAGTTACTGTTGGTGCCTTTACTGTTCTATTTGATTGGTTGTTTTCTTTTTAGGTTTTTTTCTGGGCTGTTTTTGGGAGAGGCTTTTTATTTTATTTTCACTTAGTTAGTCTTTTTTTCTTATTTTGGTGTGGATTTGTATTGGGTTGTTCTTCCCAGCTGGGATCTCTTTGTAACTTCACTCTTTTAAATCAACATGTAGGGAGCCAAGAGTAGCTCCTTCCCAAACATATATATATATATATATATATATATATATATATATATATATATATATATATATATATATATATATATATAATGGCGGCCGGTAAGGAGTTTGCTCTGCTAGTGGTTTCGACCATGACCTCGTCGGCGGCTAAGTCTCGGTGTGAGCTCTCCGGTGGGTTCTCGGCCTTGGTTCCTCTCACTTTGGCCTTTTGGGAAGTTTGGTTTTGTGATTTGGTCACTTTTCTCGGCTATTTGAGTCTTCCCGAGCTCCTCCTTTTCAAAATTTCTATCGTTCCATTGCTTGCTTGCCGAGCTCCACATCCCGCCGTTCCTACCCGTAAGGTTCTCTTTGTTCTTTCGTGGTCTTTTCTCGTTTCACTTTTCCGGTTTGTCCCACCCGGTTTCTCCTCCCCGCCTCCTCGCCGGTGGGAGTTCCCCCGACCGGGCTTCCCTATGGCTTGTCCAATTGATTTGGAAACCAACTTAAGTTGGGCTAAAGCCACTTATGCTGGAGTGGCCGGCAATGCCCCTTCGATCGCCGACCCCTCTAAACTCATTTTCCCCCAAAACCTTCATGAGGCCGCCGGCAGGGAAGATATCCCGCCCTTTCATTCACCCACTTGAAGTTAAAGGAGGTTGCCCCGCTCGTTATTTTCACCGATGAAGAACCGTCGCCTTGGATGAGGAGGTGAAACTCTCTCCGATCGGCAAATTCATGCCTGGACACCCAAAAATGGAAAGTGTCGAAATTTCTTTGCATCCCTTAACTTCAAGGGCAATTGGAAAATTGGACTTTTAGATGGGAGACATTTGCTAATTAACTTCACTAATGAAGAGGATTATGCACTCCCGTTTGCTAAACAAGTTGTTAACATAGCCGGGTGGAAATGAAAATCATCAAGTGGACCCCCAACTTTGATCCCAAAGCAAAGACCCACCCATTGTTCCTATTTGGTTCAAATTACCAAATCTTCCCTATAGGTACTTCAACCAAACAAGCACTATTCCAAATTGGTAGATCTCTTGGCACACCCCTAAGACTTGATGCCGAAACTCTAAATAAGGCTAAACCCGAAGCAGCCTAGAATTCAAGTCGAGAGGGACATTACCTCGCCTATGGTCCACAAGATCCGGATTGGTTCTCGCCAGTGAGGGACAATGGCAAGAAGTCATTATGCAACAAAAGCCTTACTTCGCTCCCATTGTAAAATGTTTGGACATACCAATGAGAAATGTTTTAGACTCCACCCCCTAGCGTAAAAGTACGTAACACCGGTAAAACTACAAATCGAAATTTCCTCACATGAAACTCGTCGTTGCTAATTAGGACCCGGGGCTTCCGGATCCGTCGAACTTCTTCCACTTCCGGGGACCAGCTGGTATTTCCCTCCACAAGCTCCAATTCACCTTGCTTCTCCTATCACCGGTGCCGGTAATGCCCTCCTTAGAACAACCCCTCCCCTACCAGCCTTA
The DNA here is from genome assembly GCA_022702705.1 of Papilionanthe hookeriana x Papilionanthe teres. NCBI lineage: Eukaryota > Viridiplantae > Streptophyta > Magnoliopsida > Asparagales > Orchidaceae > Papilionanthe > Papilionanthe hookeriana x Papilionanthe teres. The sequence continues at coordinate 18,670,584 of CM040432.1, read as the reverse complement.
TGCATCGCCTTCCCTACTACCGCTAGTCCCACCGACCGGTGTAGAAAGGAGGAATTGGAAGTCGAATGATCACACCCGGCCCATCAACCGAGCAGACTAACCGACCCACGTGTCCCCACTCAAGTGGAAGTTAATCGGATGCAATCGGATTTGGAGGGCAAATGGCTCACACAGCATCTCCAAGAAACGAAAAAGGCTCTTCTCGAAGTTCGAAGCCGGGTACTCCTCTTTCTATGGGGAACCGGCCGGCAATTCTTTAACTGTGGGAAGATCTAGATCTAGATCTCGCCCTTCCTCACCCCTTTACCTAATCTATGATTAGTTTCCTAATTTGGAACATTAGGGGTATTGCTAATCCCCTTACTTTTAAAAGGCTTTTGTATCTTAACAAAAAATATAAATTTTGGTGCATTTCTATTTTGGAACCACTAGTTCACAAGTGTCCACAGAAGATTATCAGCAAATTACATGGATTCTCTCATTATGCTAATTGCAACAACAAAATTTGGGTTTTCTGCAGAAAGAGGTTTCCGGACCGTTCTAATCGACAACGTACAATTTATTCACTCTTCTTTTCCGATTAATGGGAGACATGGCACCGCAACCTTTGTCTATGGTGGCCGCAATAGAGCCGACAAAAAATTGTTATGGGACCAGCTTCATGAGATCGGCTTACGCTGCATTCACCTTGGTTAGTTGGAGGTGATTTCAACAAAGATTGGGTCTCACTTCGCGAGAAGAAAGGAGGCGTACCTCCCAAGCTTCCCGATATGACTATGTTCAATGATAATATCTCCGCCGCCAACCTCTTTGACATCAGGCTTTAGAGGATCCGAGTTCACTTGGAAGAGTGGTAAAATCCGGGAGAGACTCGACTGTGGTCCCGGTGAATAATGATTAGCTTACAAGTTGGCTTCAAACTTATGTTACTCATCTAAACTTCTCCGGATCTCGATCACAAGCCCCTCCTCATCTCCATAACCTCTCCTAGCCGCTCCAATACTCCCCTCCCTTCGTATATTTAAATGTTTGGTCCACTTATGAGGGTTTTCATAATGTGGTAAAGGATCACCGGATTTGTGAGGACCAGCTCGATCCATTAACTAAGCTAAGTATATTGCGGAACAATTTAAGTAAAGCCCTTAGAAAATGGAGCCGGACATCCATCGGGGATTTTGTCGCCGTCGTTAATGAAGCCGAGAGGAACTTGTCTAAAGTGGAAGCCGCCGTTGAAGCTCGGACTTGAACCCGAAGATATGTTTTACTCGCACAACCGAATTTACTTACCGCTACTCGAAGTTGGATCGCATCTCGAAACGAAAGTCGCTTTTAACCATTTCCTTCATGGGGACAGAAATACTCAATTTTATCAGGCCTGTATCAAATATAGAAGAAAATACAACACCATTCACTCCATTTTGTCCTCAGATGGGAGAATTCTAACTGATGACAATGAGATTGGGCTAGATGCTGTCTCATACTTTGAAAAGCTCCTCAATCACAACCCCATGTGCAGGAAACCCATTGATGATTCTATGTTCCATGAGAAGTACCAATACACCAGCAATCTACAACTCACTTCCATACCCTCGACTCAGAGATCCGGATGGCTCTAAATTCAATCGACCCATCTAAAACCGCAGGCCCGCATGGTTACACCGCCGACTTCTACAAGAAGGAGTGGAATCCAGTGGGGGAGGATGTTGTTGCTGCTGTCCAAAGCTTCTTCCAAGGACAATCCCTGCCTAGCTATTTCTATGCTTCTAGCATGGTACTGATTCCAAAAAGCTCTACCTTGCAAAGATGGGAACACTTTAGACCCATTAGCCTCACTTCTGTGATTAGTAAAGTAATCAGCAAAGTCATGGTGGGAAGACTTCAACCTCATTTGGATAACATTATCAGCCTGAATCAATCTGCCTTTGTCAAAGGGGATTAATTACCGATAATGTTCCGCCGGCACAAGAACTCCTTTTGGATTTAAATAAAGTCCATAGGGGAGGCAACCCGATTTATAAACTTGACATACAAAAAGCATTTGATACTATAAATCGGGATTTTATCATTGAAGTATTGATTGCTAGAGGATTTAATCACCAATCTCGTAACTTTATTTCAAGGTGGCTCCACTCCAATGAACATTCCATCCTAATTAATGGTTCTCGCTAGAGGCAAGTTCAAAGCCACTAGAGGTCTACAAGCAAGGTGACCCCTTATCTCCCACTATCTTCATCCTCGCAAGTGGACTATTTCTCCAAGATGGTCGACCATGAGTTGCTCGAACAAACCTTATGCAAGGTTCCATCACGCATCCAACCTCTCCATTACCCATCCGATTTATGCCGATGATATCATGCCGTTTTCCAGTGCTCACAAAGCAACTCGTTAAGAAGGTTAAAACATGTTTGGATTCCTTTCAACAACAATCGGGTATGGTGTTCAATACCGATAAGTGTCGACCGATTTTCTCAAACTTGACAACTAGCCCGACCAAGCAATGGATCTTGAACTACACCGGCTTCAAATGTGTTTCTCCTCCTCCGAAATACCCGGGAGCTTTCCTCACCATGGGCGTAACCAAACAAATACAATTCGATGATATCATTGCCAAGATTAACGCACAACTTAGCAAACTGGACCATCTCCTTTTTATCTAATGGTGGTAGGATCACCCTTCTCAAGAGTATCCCGACCACTTTCCCCTCATACCTACTCCAAATGGTCACTATGAAGAAAAGTACCCAACTGACGGATGGAGAGGGCTTTTAACAGGTTTCTCCGGTCCGCCGTAATAAGCAACCGCACCGGACCTCTTGGCAACCGTTGCTAAACCAACTCGCCGCAGTGGCCCGGGACCGAAAGGTCTCCCACATATCCAACAAGTCAACTTCGCAAACTTTGGGTACATTTCGTGGCCCAAACCTCTCTATGGGCTAAGTTCATGATGGGGAAATACCGCAGATCTTCACACCCCTCCCTGTGGAAAGAAAATCGGGGGATTCTAGAACCTGGATCAAACTTCTTAATGTTAGAAAGACAACTCGAGGACTTATATATCCGGAATTTGGGAAGGGAGAAATCAACTTCGGCTTGATAATTGGTGCCCCAAAGAATGGCCGGTTGCTAGAAGCCCACATCTTGATCATTCTTCTAAAGTTTCGACTTCGGGAGGGGCATAACCGGTCTCTTCCCCACCTCAAAGCCATTCTCCAAGACTATTCAGCTTCTCCGATCTCCACCATCAAAATTACTAGAACCGCTCCCGACTCTATCTCAGCAGCCCAATTATCAACATCAAAGCATCTCTAAAGTCTTCTATAACACCCTATACCAATGGACTCCCGTGCCTCGGCATCTAGCCGTTTGGAATCAATTTCGTCCCCATCTACGGCCTTCCTCCGTTGGAGAACTCTCGACGATTAATTCCCACGGATGACATTCTCGAAGCTCAAAGGGCTTAGAGGCCCTTCCAAGTGTGTCTTATGCAATTCTCGTGAGGAATCCATCCCCCATTTGTATTTCAACTCGCTCTTTCTCCAGCTTCCGTTCGGCATCACTTATCTAATAGCAGAGCGGATTAAGAATTGTCACCGAGAAGAATTTAATGATCTCTCGGTTAGAGGGGAATAGCAAGCATATTCAAACTATCCATCTCATTGTCATCCGGTTTCGTGGATGGCCAGTGAACAATGCCAAATTTAATGGTATTGCTCGCCTCTTCTACCAAAGTGGCCAAAAACTCGCAAAGCCTATCTACACAAAATCATCCGTCGAAAGGCTTCACCAACTCCGTTAAACATTGATTTACAAACTTCCTCTACTCCCGCCCCCAAGGTCCTATTGGTAAATCGGCTTCCCCATTAGACCAACTATTAAAATTAACACCGATGGCAGCTTTTTAAATGGGAAAGACAAGGTTGGGGGCATTTTCGAAATCACTATGGTCACCGTCTTCTTTATTTCTATGCTCCCGTACTAGCTATGGATGCAATGGAAGCCGAGTACATTGCAGCTCCTTTATGCCCCGCAACTAGCACAATCCGTTCACCTGGTCTAACCTCCGGATCGAAGTTGATTCCACCGCTCTTGTTCATAACTTACATCCGGAGTGTGGTTCTTCTTGGAGGCACAACTACCGGATCCACCAGATTCAACAGACTCTCATCCCCTCGCATTACCTTCTCGCAATTTTTAGGGAAGGAAACAAAGTTGCCCACCTGGCCGGCATGTAAGGGTGCTTCCTCTCGCAGGTAAGGGTATCCACTACCCTAAATTATGAGTTAAACTTGCTCATTTCTGGAGACAACCGAGCCTCCCCCAAATTGGGATCTGGGAGGAAATAATTCAAGCATGGTTGGTTTTTTGGCCTTCGTTTTTTCTCCCGGTCGTAGACTTCTCTAGTTGGCCGGATGTTGGTAATCTCCTACTATCGCCCCATTACTCCTGGGGAGTGTCATCGGGTTATGTGTTTATTGGGCACATCTTTTTTGGGATAGGTCTTTTTTACTTTTAGGTTAGTTACTTTTCCCTTTTGGTGTGAAATTGTATTGAGTCATGTTTGTTCCCATAGGGGATATTTTGTAACTTTACTCCTTTAATTCAACATGTAGGGAGCCTATGTAGCTCCTTTCCCTTAATATATATATATATATATATATATATATATATATTGAAAAGAAAACTTCTATTAATAGATCAAATTACAACCCTAAGATGTGGGACTACTAAGAGATCCCTAAAAAGCAAAAAAAGAAGGAGGGGGGGGTTAGAAGAAGTTACAACTGAATGGCAGTACAGTCCTGATCTAGCTAACCAATTTGCAGGTCTATTACCATCTCTATAAATGAAATGGAAACTCATAGTGAGCTGTGATCTGAGGGAGGTGATCTTCTGGAGCTAATGAGAGTGATGCCAAGAGGAATATTTCTCAAGATTCAGCAATTGTAGCAGCACATGGGAGTACCCTTCCACCATAAGGGTATGCCACTAGTTCAAAATGGCCAGTTTGATAGCCCAATATACTACAAACAATTTAGATTCTAGAGAATCAGAGGCAATGATAGGTGCTTGGAAGAACAGTAGAAATTTCCCTAGGTGGTCTCAAAAGATCCTTCTTTTCCAAACACCCAAGTTAGAAAAGCTCCCATCAGTGTTCACCTTGACAAAGTGTGGGTTAGGAGGTCTCCAAGTCACCTGAATGATCTCTAGGCAAGCCAGCCCTTCCACTGGGGGGAGTGAATGGATATTAGGGAAATTTTTATATTTGATCAACTTCTGCAAGAAAGAGATGAAGTTTCTAGCAACCTGGTCCACCTAAGGTGGTTTTCCCTAAAAAAAAGGCTGCTTCCTATCCATCCAAAGAAACCAAGTAATGAGAAAAGGGATGGCACCAGCTTTAGCAATTTTACATTATGACCATTAAGACCTGATATGATTCCAATGAAGGTGTTGATAATCCAACAATAACTATCTTGTGAATGAACTCCATACCTTTTGGGAGAATCTAACAAACAAAGAATAAATGGTTAATATTCTCTTCTGCCTCTAAGCACAGCCTGCAGCAAGAAGGGCCCCTCAAGCTCTTAAGTTTAAGAATGTCATCAGTAGGGAGACGTTTGTAGAATACTCTCCAGCAAAAAAAGATCATAGTGGGTGATAGCTGGCAATTCAAGTTGGAATCCACCTAGGGAACCTGCTCCCAATTAAATAACTTGAAATAAATGGCTTTTGAGAGGCTTTGATTATGGTAGGCTTGCCAAACAATTATTTCTGCTTTATTCTTGTAAAACATGCAATTGAAGTGTAGAATCCGAATTCTAACACCTTTATATATATATATATATATATATATATATATATATATATATATATATATATATATTAAAAAAAGAAAGGAGCAACACAAGGCTCCCTAGATGTTAAAGTAAGGGGAAAAATACAAAAAAAGGAAAAGACCCCAACCTAACAAGAAGACATAAGGGTCACATCCAAAACAGCTAAAAACCTACAGGGAAAGGTAAAACAAAGGGTTAAAAAAGTGTGTGTGTGTGTGTGTGTATATATATATATATATATATATGAAAAATATATATATATATACTAGGAGGCAAAACTAAAAAAACAACTCTCATTCAGCAGTAGTCATCAGCTTCAACCATAATCTACTCTGAGAAGGGGTGCAGCTAAGAGGTCACCATCCATCAAAAACTTCAGCTGAGAAGGGGGAGAGGTAGAGAGGGCCATTCTAGAAGAGAGGGCATCGGTTCTAGCTAGCCAGTCTGCAGGTTTGTTTCCTTCTCTGAAAATTAAATGGAAGTTAACCTGAAGCTGAGTTTTATGAAGATGAATCTTATGGAGCCATTGAGAGTGGTGCCAAGAGGTGACAATGTTAGATTCAATCTTGTTAATCATCTCCTGAGAGTCCCCCTCAATAATCAGGCTATTCCACGGGAAAATCAGAGCCAATCTCATAGCCCAATAGACTTCTATTAATTCAGATTCCAGTGCATTTTGTGCTACAATAGGGGCATGGAAGAACAGTAGGCAGACACCATGATGATTTCTGAAAAGTCCTCCCATACTAGCAGCCCCCCTGATGTAGCTGCCATCTGTATTTGCTATTACTGATCTGCTGTTGGGAGGAAGCCAGGAAACTTTAATAATTTTTGGGGGCCGGATGTTCTGGGAAGTAGTGTTAGAGCAGATGTTGGGAAATTTTTTGAGACTGATGAGTTTATGAAGGTAAGAGAGGCAGTTTTTTTGCCACAGTTTTATCATCTAATAACTGACCCTAAAAAATAGCCTTGTTTCTGGCCATCCAAATAAACTAAGCAGTGAGAATTGGTAGAGCTCCAATTCCCAGATGATGCCAATCAGTCCAACAGGTGAGATGGTGATTCCATTGTAAGTGGAGAGAGATGAGCTTGAGTTGTTGAATCAGATACTTCCAAACTTGTTGGGAGAAGCAACAGGCAAAGAAAAGGTGAGCAATTGACTCTTCCTCTATATGACACAAACTACAACAAGAAGGGCCTCTTAGTCCTTTTAACTTAAGAATGTCATCAATATGGAGGAATTGTTTAAAAAGTTTCCAGCTGAAAAGAGTCATAGAGAGAGAAAGAAACTTGTTCCAGATAAGATCACCCCAACGGACAGCCTCCCAGTGGTACAGGTGAGTATAAATGACCTTGGAGAAGCTTTTGTTCTATAGGGCCTTCAACACAGGAGAATCTGGCTTAGATCTATTAAATTGCATAGAAACAATTTTCTGGACAGAGAGTGCTTCTAAGATGGTGTGTAGAAGAGGTAAGGACCAGGTATCCCCATTCCAACAATCAGCTACTTGGAGATTCAAATTGATATTTGTAGTACAAGGTTGCAACCAGTCTTGAGGGCACCAATTATCTAACCAAAAATTGAGAGTATCTTTACCAAGATTCAAAATGTACTGCTGTTCAGCATGATGTCTAATCTTAATCAAGGCTCTCCATAATTTAGAGTCCCCAACTTTTAAAGATTCCTGGGAAGGGTGGATGTGTTTCCAATATTTACCAAGTAGAAACTTTGCCCAAAGGGAGTCTTGAGTCCTGAACTTGATCCAAAGCTGGCATAAGTTCACCTGGATAATTTGGTGAAGCCCTTTGAAACTCAGTCCTCCAGCCCAAGTAGGTTTGGCCAGTTTTTGCCAAGAAGCCCAATGGATTTGGTTTCTTTTTCCAGACCGCATGAAGTGGTTGAAGGCTCTTTCAAATTGTACCTGAGTGATCTTTTTCATAGTGGTCATCTACATCACATAGGAGGGAAGGGTAGTTAGTATACTTCTAAGCAAGGTAAGCCTACCTCCAGATGACAAATAGATGTGAGTCCAATTAGATAGATAAGTGCAAATTTTGTGCTGGATCTCATCAAAATGGTTGTACTTGGTTCTGCCAATATTCAGCTGTACCCCAAGGTATTTCATAGGAAAATGAGTGCTGGAGAAAGCAGTGTAGGAGAGAATCCAGTGTTTCACCTCCTGTGAGATCATTTGGGGAAAAAGGATCTGACATTTGGTAGAGTTGAATCTTAATCAAGATTGCTGTTGAAATAACTGAATACATTGAAAAACCTATTTTACAACAGTCTTGGAGGCAATGGAGAAAATCATCACATCATCAACATAGATAAGATGGGAAATGAGGATGTTGGATCTGTGATGACATCTTGTGTGCTTATGAGAAGTCTGTAGGTTATTCAGCAGGTGGGAGAGATAGTCAATTGCCAGTATGAAGAGAGAAGGGGAAAGGGGGTCCCCTTGCTTAAGGCCTCTGGAAGCAGTGAAAGGTCCCCAGCTAGTTCCATTGATGAGAATGGAGTGAGAGTTGTTCCTAAGCCATCTTTGGATCAAAGAACAGAAGCTGTGAGAAAACCCCCTCACAGATAGGACTTCATTGATAAAATCCCAACTGAGAGTATCATAGGCTTTCCTTATGTCTAGTCTATAAATCAAGTTTCCCCCTCTACACTTCTTGTTCAAATCAAGGAGCATCTCTTGTGCTAACAATGTTGACCTCATTTTTACAGAAGGTCAACCTTTTGACCTAAAAAGTCAACTTTAATCAAAATGATCAATCCTGACCCAATGACCAACCTTGTTGACCCAATAGGTCAACCTTTTGACTTAAAAAGTCAACTTTGGTCAAAATGGTCAATCATGACCCAATGACTAACTCTGTTGACCCAATAGGTCAACCTTTTGACCTAAAAAGTCAACTTTGGTCATAATGGTCAATCCTGACCCAATGACCAACTCCGTTGACCCAATAGGTCAATCTTTTGACCTAAAAAGTCAATTTTGGTCAAAATGTTCAATCTTGACACAATGACCAACCCTGTTGACCCAATAGGTCAACCTTTTGACCTAAAAGTCAACTTTGGTCAAAATGGTCAATTTTGACCCAATGACCAACCTTACTAACCCAACTGGTCAACATTTGACTCAAAAGGTCAAATTTGATCAAAATGATTAGCTTATGACCCCAATGATTGACCCAATGATTGACCCAATGATTAACCATTGATCACTAAGTCAACCAAGATACTAAAATGATCAAACATGACTTATTTGACAAATTTAAGACATCACATGACTAATGATACAACTTTGGTCAACTTTAACCTAAATAAGTCAAATTTGGTCAAAAATAGCTAACACAGACTCCTTTGACTACAAAATTAACCTCAAAGACACACATTGACAAAATCAATTTAATATCAATCAAAATAACCAAAAGTTAATCCAAACACCACCACATTAACCATTGGGATAACTTAAACCCCAAATTTGGTTAACATTACCATATTAAAGCCCAAATTGCCAAAATCATCAATTTGGTGACCAAATCTACCATGAAAAGGTTAAATATGCCACATTTGACATTTTTAGACTCAAATTAACCAACCCAAGTCAACTTGAGTCAACCACGGTCAACTATAGTAAACCTTTATCAAGTTTGGCAAAAATACCTAACATTGAACAAAAAATGATAAAAATTATAAAAATTAATCAAATAATTCATTTTAAATCTTTTTGATTAATTAATTGATTAATAAAATAATATTTGAAATTTTAATTAATTTTTGAATTAATTAAAATAAAAATATAATTAAAAGGTTTAAAATGTGACAAATTTTTAACCTTTAACCTACAAATGACAAATATTAATCAAATAATTTATCCCAAATCATTTTTCATTAATTAATTAAATAATAAAATGAATGTTTAAAATTTTAATTAATTTTTAATTAATTAAAATATGAAGGTTTAAAGACATGACAAATTTAAACCTTTAACTTAAAGAAGACATAAAAATTAATCAAATAATTAATTAAAATTTACTTTAATTAATAAATTGATTAATGAAATAATTTCCAACAATTTTAATTAATGAAATAATTAATTCAAATGGAAATTAAAATAAAAAAAAGAAGAAGACATAAAATGACATTTTGACATATGACATCACATTTGACACAAAAATTTCCTATAATTAATTTTAAATTAAAATTAAATTATGGGGAGTCACTAATGGGTTACCTAAAACACATTAAGTCCACCATGACATGGTTAATATTCTACCAAACCCATAACTCATCACCTTTAACCAGGGTTAAGAGTTATCATAATATTTTTATGATGGTTAGGCTTATGTGTCACCTTCCCATCAACTCTCCCATTTGCATGAGGTGAGGTGGCCGGCCACCTTAAGGGTGATTTTGGTTATTACCCTAAGTATCCAATGAAAAGGAAATTAGCATAAATTACACTTTAACCATGGTAAAATTAAATGATGAGGAGGTTATGCATGGAGTGAGTCACCTACCATACTTGTCATGCCATGGTGGATGAAAGAAATATGTGTCATTCTCTCCTTTATTCCATTAAATAAACATATGGAGGTTAATCTAACTTATTATAACCAGCGATATCCACCTCATAAGGTAACCAATAAGAACAAGACAAGGTTAGAGTTCAATCATTACCATGGTTAAAGGCAATGATGGCAAAGCTTGGAAAACCCAAATTCATCATTCCCTCAACTGAAACTTATCCTCAAGACATTAATGAGAAGGTTGAAAACATCCCTAGATAAACCTACTTCAGCCTAAGCTCATCCAAAACCCTCCCATGGATATAAATATGACCCAAACCTAAGCATATGGAATAGAGAAAAACCAACTTGGAAAACCTAGATAGGCTGCTCAATTCCCTTGACCTTCTACAGCAATATTATGCCTAAGGTTCCAAACTTTAGAGTCATAACAAAATCTAGCCACATTGACTCACCCAACCTAGCCAATTTTGCTCAAAACCCACTTAAGGTGACTCACGCCACCTACATAGTGGAATTCCAAATTCCATCCAATTTCAACCCAAATTGAGTCAAATTGAGTTTAAATCCACCTCAAGGAAATTAAGGGGAAGCACCTCAAACAATCAAATCGACTCCAAATGAATTAAGGCAAATGTATGAAAGAAATTATCAAAATTATCTTATTTAATACATATTCTGAAATCTGTACCATTTACCCTCTCAAAATCCATGCATCACCATATGGATGGGGGCTTCTTATCGAGACGATCATTTTAAAAAAAATTTCACTCAATTCCGTTGAGAATCGAGTGAGATATTGATCTTTGAAAATCAACAACATATAAGAAGAGAGAGGGTAATTCTAGATAATTCTGGAATTTAATTCCAGATTATCCTTAAAAACTTCAAAATTGCATAACTTTGTGCAGCAAAATCACAAAAATAGAATAAAAATACCTTTAGAAAGAGGAAAAAGAGGAGAATAATTTCTATGTAAACTTTTGAATTTTTGAGTTATTTTTTATTTTTAATTAGTTAATTACTCTTTGGAGTAATTTAATTATTAAAAATTAATTATAATTCCACAAATTAAGAAATTTTCAAAGAATTATCCTTCTGTTATGACATACATCTCCTAATTTTCCTACGGATAGAAAAATTCTTTAAGATATTTTTCTTTAATTTCTAAGCTACTTTGTAATTATTTATAAAAATAATTATAAAAATTAGAAATTAAGGAAAATAAAATTGAAAATGACTAGAAAGTTTAGGGTGACACATGAAGACTCTAAAGACAATAATTTTTAAGCCATTAAGCAATTTTAAATGACATTTCAAAATTTAGGATTTAAAATTTCATTATTAATTAATAAATTTAAAATCCTAAAAATCACTCTTTCATCCTACTTAGCCCATTCCACATCGAGTTGAGTCAATATTAAGTCTAACTCCAAATAGACTTAAAGCAAGTCTAATGACATCAAAATAGACTTAAATCAAAGTTTAATTAAACTTAAAAGACATAATTAAGTTTACTTAATTCTTATTAAACCTTAAAGTTATTAGGTTTAATATAAAATCAATTTTTAACTAAACTTAAAAGACATAATTGAGTTTAATTAACTCTTATTAAACCTTAAAGACATTAGGTTTAATATAAAATCATTTTTTTTAATTAAACATAAAAGACATAATTAAGTTTAATTAATTCTTATTAAACCTTAAAGACATTAGGTTTAATATAAAATCAATTTTTAATTAAACTTAAAAGACATAATTAACATTAATTAACTCTTATTAAACCTTAAAGACATTAGCTTTAATATAAAATCAATTTTTAATTAAACTTAAAAGACATAATTAAGTTTAATTAACTCTTATTAAACCTTAAAGACATTAGGTTTAATATAAAATTAATTTTCAATTAAACTTAAAAGACAAAATTAAGTTTGATTAACTTTTATTAAACCTTAAAGACATTAGGTTTAATATAAAATCAATTTTTTTAATTAAACTTAAAAAACATAATTAAGTTTAATTAATTTTTATTAAACCTTAAAGACATTAGGTTTAATATAAAATCAATTTTTAATTAAACTTAAAAGACATAATGAAGTTTATTTAATTTTTATTAAACCTTAAAGACATTAGGTTTAATATAAAATTAATTTTTAATTAAACTTAAAAGACATAATTAAGTTTAATTAACTTTTATTAAACCTTAAAGACATTAGGTTTAATATAAAATTAATTTTTAATTGTACTTAAAAGACATAATTAAGTTTAATTAACTCTTATTAAACCTTAGACATTAGGTTTAATATAAAATTAATTTTTTTAATTAAACTTAAAAGACATAATTAAGTTTAATTACTGTTATTTAACCTTAAAGACATTAGGTTTAATATAAAATTAATTTTTTTAATTAAACTTAAAAGACATAATTAAGTTTAATTAACTCTTATTAAACCTTAAAGACATTAGGTTTAATATAAAACTAATTTTTAATTAAACTTAAAAGACATAATTAAGTTTAATTAATTCTTATTAAATCTTAAAGACATTAGGTTTAATAATAAACAAACCCTAATTAGGTTTAACCCTTATTAAAACTAATTAATAAACTTAAACCATACTTACATTAGGTTTAAGTAACCTTTAAACCCTAATTAGGTTTAACCCAAATTAAACCTAATTAATAAAATTAAACCTTACTTACATTAGGTTTAAGTAACCTTTAAACCCTAATTAGTTTTAACCCGTATTAAACCTAATTAGTAAAATTAAAGCTTACTTAAATTAGGTTTAAGTAACCTTTAAACCCTAATTAGGTTTAATCCTTATTAAACCTAATTAATAAACTTAAACCTTATTTACAGTAGGTTTAAGTAACCTTTAAAACCTAATTAAGTCTAACCTAATTAGACTTAATTAATCTTTAAGCCTTACTTACATTAGGCTTAAATAACTCTTCAACCATAATTAAGTCTAACCCAATCAGACTTGCTTAATCCTTAAGCCTTACTTACATTAGGCTTAAATAACTCTTAAATCATAACTAAGTCTAACCCAATTAGACTTAATCAATCCTTAAGCCTTACATACATTAGGCTTAAATAACTCTTAAATCATAATTAAGTCTAACCCAATTAGACTTAATCAATCCTTAAGCCTTACTTACATTAAGCTTAAGTAATCCTTAAACCCTAATTAGGTTTAACCCAATTTGACTTAATTAATCCTTAAGCCTTACTTATATTAGGCTTAAATAACTCTTAAACCATAATTAAGTGTAACCTAATTAGACTTAATCAATCCTTAATCCATACTTACATTATGCTTGAGTAATTCTTAAACCGTAATTAGGTCTAACCCAATAAGACTTTATTAATCTTTAAGCATTACTCACATTAGGCTTAAGTAATCCTTAAACCATAATTAAGTCTAACCAAATTTAATTAATCTTTAAGACTTACTTACACTAGGTTTAAACTAACCATAAACCATAATTAAGTCTAACCTAATTAGAGTTAATTAAACCTTAAGCCTTACTTATATTTGGCTTAAAGAGCCTTTAAACCTTAAATTATGTCTAACCCTATTAGACTTAATTATCTCTTAAGTCTTGCTTACATTAGACTTAAGTAGCATATAAACCCAAATAAGACTAACTCTAATAAGACTTGAAACATATAACTTAGGTTCAATCTAACTTGAATCCAAGGTTAAACCCATATTAAACCTAAATCAACTCATAACATAGGTTCAATCTAATTTGAACCCAAGATAACCAACCTTAGGTTCAACTCATACTGAACCTAAACGAACTTATAACTTAGTTTCAAATAGACGTGAACATAAGTTAACTCAACCATATGTTCAAATCATATTAAACCTAAACTAAATCTCTAACTTAAGTTCAAGCAGACATGAACTCAAGTTAACTCAACTTTAGATTCAACCCATAATGAATCTAAACCAAACTTCTAACTTAAGATGAAACATATATGAACCCAAGTTAACATAAACCTTTTAGGTTTAACATACATGAACATAACCTTAACCTATACTTAGGTTCAACCCAAGTTAAACCTAAGTCAAACTTAAACCTTAGGTTCAACATATATGAACCTAACCTTAACCTATACTTAAGTTCAACCCAATTTGATCCTAAGTTAAACCTTTTAGGTTCAACGTACATGAACCTAACCTTAACCTATACTTAAGTTCAACTCAACTTGAACCTATGTTAAACCTTTTAGGTTCAACATACATGAACCTAACCTTAACCTATACTTAAGTTCAACTCAACTTGAACTTAAGTTACACCTTTTAGGTTCAACATACATGAACCTAACCTTAACCTATACTTAAGTTCAACTCAACTTGAACTTAAGTTAAACCTTTTAGGTTCAACATACATGACCCTAACCTTAACCTATACTTAGGTTCAACCCAACTTGAATCTAAGTCAAACTTAAACCTTAGTTAAGTCTATCACATTAGACTTATATAATCTATTAAACCTTAACCAACTAAGGTTTAAATAAACCTAAACTCTAATTAAATCTACCACATTAAACTTAATTAATATATTAAACCTTAACAAACTAAGGTTTAATCAAACTTAAACTCTAATGAAGTCTACCACATTAGACATAATTAATCTATTAAAACTTAACTAACTAAGGTTTAATCAAACTTAAACTCTAATTAAGTCTACCACATTAGACTTAATTAATCTATTAAACCTTAACCAACTGAGGTTTAATAAAATTTAAACTCTAATTAAGTCTACCATATTAGACTTAATTAATCTATTAAACCTTTACCAACTAAGGTTTAATCAAACTTAAACTCTAATTAAGTCTACCACATTAAAATATTAATCCTTAACCAATTAAGGTTTAATCAAACACAAACCTAAAATAAATCTAACTTAAGTTCAACCTTTAAAATTAAGTTCAACTTGGTCAACCCACATTGAACTTAAGTCAACCTTAAATCTAGGTAAGATCTAACTTGAACCTAACTTAGCTCAAACTTAAATCTAACTTAAACCTAACTTAACAGAAACATTAACTTGAGTTCCACCCATATTGATCTTAAGTCAACCTTAAGTCTAAATTCAATCTAACTTGAACCTAACTTAACTCAAACACAAATCAAACTTGAGTTCAACTCATATTGAACTTAAGTAAACCTTAAGTCTAGGTTCAACATGATATAAACCAACCTAACTTAAGTCTAACCCATATTAGACTTAAGTCAATCCATATTTAGGTTCAACCCGACATGAACCTAAGTCTAACCCAAACCTAACTTCTGTCAAATCCATATTAGACTTAAGTCGAACCATACTTAGGTTCAACTCGACATGAACCTAAGTCAAACCCAAGCTTAACTTAAGTTTAACCCAAATTAGACTTAAGTCAAATCATACTTAGGTTCAACCTAACATGAACCTAAGTCTAACCTAAACCAAGACATAAACCTTAGGTTCAACCCAAATTGAACCAAAATCGACATAAATTTTAGGTTCAACCTAAATCAACAAAATTGAACTCAAATCGACATAATCAACATAAATTTGACATTTCAAACATAAATCGATATAATCAACATAAATTTGACATTTCAAACATAAATCGATACAATCGACATAAATTTGACATTTCAAACATAAATCGATACAATCGACATAAATTTGACATTTCAAGTATAAACCAACATAAATGACATAAAATTGACATTTCAAAACAAAAACCAACATAAATGATATAAATTTGACATTTTAAAACAAAAATTGACATAATCGACATTTTAATCATAACTAAAACATAATTTGACATTAACCAACATTTTAAATCAAATTCAACAAACACCGACATTAACCGACGTTAATTGACATTTCAAACCAAATTCAACAAACATCGACATTAAATGACATTAATTGACATTTCAAACCAAACTCAATATAACTCAACATAAATTGATATAATTCGACATAAATCCAACATAAATAATATGACATTACATACAACAATATGACACACATATTAAGACATCTTGACATGACACCCGACATGACATATAAAATGACAAAATGACATACACCCAACATAAACAAAACTTTCTGGTAGTATCGATTCTTCAGAAACGTACTACCACAACAACACATACATTTTTTTCGAGGATAAATGTTAACCTTAATCAAGAGTTTTCCTAGGCAGTATTAATTGCTCAAGCGGTAATTAAGTATAGGAGCTTGGTCCTATAGGAGATTTAAGAACTCAGAATAGGTATTTTACCTATAAAACCTCTCTGGTTACCCAAGATCTTCATGTGATTTTATCATATGAAAAACTTCAGTAATCACACAATTTGATGATTTATTCTATGAGATTATCATTCGATCTCTTTTTCTCTCAATCTCTATCATGATTAATCTTTCATCAATTTTTCCAAAGACTTCTGACAAAAATTCTAAGTAGAATAAGAATTACGGTAATAGATAAAGAAAGGGATTGGCGACTCCATGACATTGACATGATACGAGAATTGATAGCGATATAAGTCAAGATAAAAAGATTTTCATCGCCATCAAACAAAACATTATCTGAGATAGTCCTGCCCTTCACAAATGTAGATTGGTTCATACAGATGATGTTACTCAAGTGGGGTTGAAGCCTTGCCACATTGATCTTGCTAATGATTTTGCTGACTACTAAGGTGAGGCTAATAGGTCTGAAATGATCCCAGCTGGTTTGCACAGTGTTTTTAGGAATGAGTACAATGTTGGATGAGCTGAAATAGTGAGGAGGATCCTTGTCCTGGAAAAAATAAGATAGCAGTAGTGATATCAGTGTTAATGATTTACCAAGCTTTCTTGTAGAAGTCAGCTGTGAAACCATTAGGCCCAGATGATTTGGAGCTGTCAATAGAGCAGAGAGCTTGCCAGATCTCTCTTTCATTGGGGGGGTGGGTAAGAGACATTGAGTTGGTATAATGATAATTGTCTTGAAAACAGGAAGGGTTAATATGATCCTTTTCCCCAAAAGGATGGGAAATAAGCTTGTGAAATTAGTTAGCATCACTTCTACCTATCTCCTGGCTGTTCTTGAGCCAATTGCCATCCTCAACCTTTATGCTGTGAATGATGTTACAGTTTCTTCTATACTTAATGTAGGCATGGAAGAACCTAGTGTTTCTATCCCCATCAGTAAAAATTTGGTGAGAAGCCTTCTGCTTAAGGAACTAATCCTGAATGTCCATAGAGTTAGAAAGTTTGGCTTGAGCAGCTAATAAATGATGATCATTAGCTTCCCTCCTTTGAATCGAGTTTTCCAATGCTAAAACATCCTTTTCTGCTTCAGCAACTGTAGTGAAAACATTTCCAAATTTCCTTCAGCCTCAATTTTTAAGTTCTTTACTAATTCTCAAGTGAAGTAAGCCCAATTTAGTCCAGGGGTTAGTATGTGTGCACCTTTCCAAATGGACTGGATAAAAGATTCAAATTGAGGGTGGGACGACTAGAATTTTTGATATCTGAAGGAGGGGCTAGAGATTCTAGGAGGAGGGGTAGTAATGGATAAAAGGAGAGGTCTGTGGTCAGAACAGATGAGAGAGAGATGGGTGACAGCAGTAAGTAAAATTTGGGATTGCCAAAGTTCATTAACCAAAAATCTGTCCAATCTTTCCCATTTTTGAATTCTTTTCCAAGTGAGGGGGGGGGGGGGGCTAAAACCCAGGTCAAATAGTCTAGCATTGTGGATGTTATCACTAAACTTTTTCATTCTGCTTAGAATAGGGGCCTTGCCTCACTTCTTTTCAGCTGCATTGGCTATATAGTTAAAATCACCTCCCACCAGCCAAGGTAGGTTCATGAAAAGACTGATTTGGTGTAGCTGCTCCCAGAGGATCAATCTGTCATTCTTCTTGCATCCAGCATAAATGAAAGTGGCATACACACTGTGACCAGCAAATTGTAAGGATAGGTAGAAAAATTGAAGGTGATCAATGAGGATGGACCAGCCCAGTTCCTTTCTGCAAAGGATCCATATTTTGTTATTAATGTTGGCATGGTAAGAGTAACCACGAAAACTCTTGAGAATTTTAGTAGGATTAAGCTGAATATTGGTTCCAAAAGGGAAATACACCAAGGGGTGTGTTTTCTTTTAAGGTATTTAAGTCTTCTTAGAGAATGTTGGCTAGCCATTCCTCTAATGTTCCAGCACAGTAGGTTGATCATTAGGAATCAGAGGAGGGGAGTTGGATTTATGGGACCTGGATCTGGTTCTGCCTCTAGTGAGAGGTGGGGATTCCTCTCTACACC
Organism: Papilionanthe hookeriana x Papilionanthe teres; assembly: GCA_022702705.1. Taxonomy (NCBI): domain Eukaryota; kingdom Viridiplantae; phylum Streptophyta; class Magnoliopsida; order Asparagales; family Orchidaceae; genus Papilionanthe; species Papilionanthe hookeriana x Papilionanthe teres. The sequence goes on along the minus strand of CM040432.1, from coordinate 18,651,897 downwards.
TAGAGGCTGAGGAATCAGTTAATTTCTGAATTTCAATCTTATTTTTCTTCTTTTTTTACTTGTATGAATGACCCACTCCTCTTTCATGGAATCAAGAGCAGCTCCCAGACTGAAAATAGAGGGAGGGGGGAAGGAAAATCTGATTGGGGGGTGGAGGCTGAGAGTGAGTAATGAGTTGAGTGGATTTTGAGTGGGGTGAAATGGGGGAAATGATAGGGGGGATAAGGGGCTGAGAGGGACAGTCTCATCAGGGATGAGAAGTGGATTATCAGCAAGGAGAGGATTCTACCTGGAATCAGTCTCCAATAATCTAGAAGTGCTGCTTCATGAACAACAATCACCACAAGAGAAATTCTGGGTGCAGCAGGTTCATCTTTGGTCTGAACTGAAGGTCTTTTGGAAGGTGGATGAACTCTTTATCATCTATCAGAGGTGTGTCCAAACATCTTCCAATGGGAACAGTAGTAAGGCTTTTGTTACATGATTACTTCCTACTAATAAAGATATCTCTCTCAATTTGGATCCTGGCAAATTCTAGTTTGGCATAATGGGTAGTAGCAGCATCAAGCTTGAGTGGAGTACCAATAGCCCTCCCAATTTGGAATAAAGCTGTTTGATTAAAGAACTTGTATGGCAGATTGGGGAGTTTGAACCAAATGGGGACAATAGGGGGATCCTTACTAGGATCAAAATCTGGGGTCCATTTAATGATTTTCATCTCCATGATAGCTATTATTACCAGCTGTTTGGCAAAATTCCTTGCATAGTCTTCATCTGAAGATAAATTAATGTGTAAATGCCTGCCTTCAAGTAATCCAAATCTCCAGTTGCCAATAAGGTTAAGTGATTCAAAGTAATTCCTCACAAATACCAACTTTGGGTGTCCCAAAGTAAACTTCCCAATTAGAGTTAATCTAACCTCCTCATTTAACATTTCCAGCTCCTGATCTGAAAAAAGACTGCAGGGCAGCACTTCTTTTCTCCAATAGGTTCAATAAAAGGGCAGGTGCCCTTGCCTGCTGCAGCATCATGCATACTCTGGGGAAAAACTAACTTAGTTGGATCTTTAATAGAGGGGCCCTTTCCAACTACCCCACCATATGTGACTTTGGCCCATTCAATGTTGGTGTGGAGATCAATAGGACAAGCCATGTTGGCAGTAAAAGGAAATCTAATGCAGTAGCCAAAAGGCAAAAAACAGAAACACTCACAAGGCAACTTTCAGCAAAGTTGCCGACCACATAAAAACAGAAATAGTCCCCAGGCACAAAAGCCACCAACCACAGTTAGAGACTAAAGGGAAATCTTACAAACCATAGAAGACAAACTAAACCAGTGGGCCAAGTAGTTGAAACTCAGCAGTAGCTCCACACTACTAGCCCCAAGCAATGGAACAGTAAAAGTTTGAAAATTGAAAACCTGGGAAGGTACCCCCACCCAGGTAGACGACCAAAGAGCTCCTCTACCACAATAAGGACACCGACAAGAAGAACACCACCTACCAAACTATCCACCAGAACCACTAGGGAGGAAGCCGCCGCCAGAATCATCTTCTAAACCCTAGCAGAGCTCCAGCCGCCACCATGATGATCCATTATATATATATGTATATATATATATATACATATACATATACACATATATATACATTCTTATCAAATGGTGGTAGAGTGACTTTGTTGAAGAGCATTCTTTCAACCTTCCCCCTCTACACACTCCAAATGGCAAGAATGAAGAAGAAAACTCAATGAATCCTTAAAACAGCCTTTAATAAATTCCTGTGGGATGGAAAACATAAATAAATGCATTGGGCAAGGTGGAACAAACTGTGTAAACCTATTTCTACTGGAGTCTTAGGCTTCAAGAGTTTCCAACAAATGAGCCATGTTTTTTATTACAAACAATGGATCAAATTCAGACAAAGAGATACACTTTGGGCTTATTACTTGTCAGAAAAGTATTGCAAAAAATCCCATCCAAATGTGATCAAGGAAAAGATGGGTGATTGAAACAAGTCTCTTGGGAGGACTGTTGCAATGACTTGAATACTAAAATGAGATCCCACATCCCCTTAAGAATTACTTGGTTCATCTAGATGGCTAATAACAAAGCTAAATATGATAATGCCCCCTATCAAGCTACTATAGTTGTAGTCAACTGCAGTAGCTATCAGAATAGAATCAGTTCTGCTACAACTCAAAGTTTTTATATCAAATCTAAAGTTTATTTAATTTATTTGGGCAAACATAGTCCCACATGGGTCAAGATCAACACTGATGGTAGCTACTCTCTCAAGACAATAAAAATATGATGTTTATGCAGAAATTATTTCGTCAATGCTTGTGGTGTTCCCACTCCCCTATTTACTCTAATCTACTTTGGAGTACGAAATTGATGCAGTTTTTTTAGCACTCAAAATAGCCATCTCTCTAAGGTATAATTACATTGTGATTGAATATGATGCTTTATAACTTCACAATATTATGATGAACTTATCCTCTCCCCCATGGAAAATGATATATTGGAAAAGAAGAATCTCATCAATCACACAAGGCATCTAAGTGCAGTGGTCTCACATTCATAGGGAGGCTAACCAACCTGCTAATTGGTTGGCAACATCAGCTGCCTCTACTGAACAAGTAATCTTTTGTAAATCTCCTTTTGGCCTTTTAAAATCTTTACATTGGGGGTTTCTAAAGACCTCCCCTATATCAGATGTAACTAACCTTTGATTGCAATATATATATATATATATATATATATATATATATATATATTTGATTAGTAAATAAAAGGGGTTACAAAGCTGAAGTAGAGGGGGTCCCCACCAAACAATAACAAAAACATTTTGAAGCCCTATGGGGATCCCCAATCACAAAACAGAATCAGCTGAAAAATAAAAACAACTCTATTAGTTACAAGGAACTCTATAAATTACTGAAACAAACCCTCACAGTAAGGAGATCATGAGAACCTTCAGCCACAGATAGTGTGCCCAGTGGGATAGCAAAGAAACATGAGACCTCAAGGAGCAAATATAGCCAACATAGAAGAACCCAATGAGCAACAGCCCCAACAACCAAAACCATCACTAGTCAATGTTGTTATAACAAAGAGTGTCCATTGTCAATCCTTAAGTGGGGAACAGACAAGAGATCACCAGCCGCCAGTATTCTGAGATGAGCAGGGGGAATAGTTGAGAGGGTCACTCTAGTGGAAAGGGATCCAGTTCTTGCAAGCCAGTCTGCCGGCTTATTTCCCTCTCTGAAAATAAAAGTGAAGGAGGCCTTAAGTTGACTAGTGAGGGAATGAATTTTATGGATCCAAAGTGAGTGGGTCCAAGTGGTTAAAGTCCCAGCATCAATCAAATTAATCATCTCCTGAGAATCCCCCTCAATGATTAGATTCCTCCAATTGAAGATCAAAGCTAATTTCAGAGCCCAGTAGGCAGCTATAAGTTTGGTTTCAAGAGCCTCAGCAGCAGTTATGGGGGCATGGAAGGTCAGTAGGCAGGCCCCCTTGTGGTTCCTGAAGAGACCACCCACACCTGCAGCATCAGTGGTGTAGCTGCCATCAGTGTTTACTTTAACATAGTTGCTGGGTGGAGGAGACCAGTGTGATGCTGAGAATTTTAGGGTGCTGGTTGTTCAGTGGTTGGCTAGCTTTAAAAATATTTGGGAACTTCTTGTGGCTAATGAGTTTATGGAGATAAGATATGCAGTTTCTGGCAACAGTACTAGCACCAGTGGCAGCTCCCTCAAAGATAGCCTTGTTTCTTGCCATCCAAATGAACCATGCAATGAGTAGGGGTAAAGCTCCAGTTCCCTGCTGATGCCATTCAGTCCAGCAGGTGAGAAGATGATGCCAGTGCAATTGGAGAGTATTCAATTTAAATTGAGGGACTAGCTGAGTCCAGACCTCCTTTGAAAACTTGCATTCAATGAAAAGATTATTGATAGTTTCTTCCTCCATATGACACAAACTACAGCAAGAAGGGCCCCTAAGTCCCTTTAACTTAAGGATGTTGTCAGTGGGGAGAAGATTTTTGAAAAGTCTCCAGCTGAAGAGGTTCATAGAGGGGGAGAGGTACTTGTTCCAGATCAGATCACTCCAAGGAATTGCTTCCCACTGATAGAGTTGAGTGTAAATAGCCTTTGAGAAGCTTTGGTTGTGAAGGGCCTTCCTAACAGGAGAATCCAGATTGGATCTATTGAAAGGAACAGTAGCAACTTTCTGGGCTGAAGGAGCATCCAGGATGTTGTGGAGAAATGGCAAGGATCAGCTGTCCCCATTCCAGCAATCAGCAACTTTCAGATTAAGGTTGGTGGGTGGAGTGAGAGGTTGTAGCCAATCTGGAGGACACCAATGATCAAGCCAAAAATTGAGATTTCCCCGACCCGAGTTCCAAAGGTACTCGTTGTTCGACCGTGGTTCCGTTCTTTATTAGAGCTCTCCAAAGTTTGGAGTCACCATTCTTGGAGGGGACTCGGGAAGGGTGAGTGTGTCCGCAATACTTCCCAAGAAGGTAGTGTGCCCACAAAGAGTCTTGAGTTCTGAATTTGATCCACACTGGCAAAGATTAACCGTGAGAATCTGTCGGATCCTTTGAAGCCCAGTCCACCTGCCCAGGTGGGTTTGGCCATCCTTTGCCAAGAAGCCCAGTGAGTTTGATTTCTGTTCCCTGCCCAGAGAAAATGGTTAAATGCTCTTTCAAACTGGTTCTGAGTGCTCTTTTTCATTGTGGTCACTTGCATAACATAGGAGGGTAGGGTGGTTAGGATGCTCTTAAGCAATGTCAATCTTCCACCATTTGAGAGATAAATGTGAGTCCAGTTAGAAAGGTAAGTGCTGATCTTATGCTGGATTTCATCAAAGTGGGTCTGTTTGACTCTTCCTATATTAAGTTGTATTTCCAAATGTTTGATAGGTAGCTGTGTGCTAGAAAAAGCAGTGTAGGTGAGAATCTAATTTTTTATTTCAGGTGAGATCTTCTGGGGAAATAGAATCTGACATTTGGAAGGGTTGAAAATGAGTCCTGATTGCTGTTGAAAATGTTGGATGCACTTGAAGGTGTGTTTAACGAGCTCCTCGGAGGCATTAGAAAAAATTATCACATCATCAGCATATATGAGGTGGGAAACCATAATGTTAGATTTATGGTGATATCTGGTATGCTTGTGAGTGGCTTGGAGATTATTCAGCATATGGGAAAAGTAATCCATAGCTAGTATAAATAGGGTAGGGGATAGGGGGTCCCCTTGTTTAAGCCCCCTGGATGCAGTGAAAGAGTTCCAGCTAGTGCCATTTATGAGGATAGAGTGGGAATTGTTTCTAAGCCATCTTTGAACCATGCAGCAGAAATCTTCAGAAAAGCCCCTAGCTGTGAGAACCTCATTGATGAACTCCCAGCTGATGGAATCATAGTCTTTTCTAATGTCCAATTTATAAATTAGATTTCCCCCCCTACATTTTTTATTGAGTTCATAGAGCATCTCCTGGGCCAAAAGCACATTATCTGAAATTTTCCTCCCCTTCACAAAAGCAGATTGGTTCATACAAATGATTTTACTGAGATGGGGTTGGAGCCTTGCCACTATAATCTTGCTAATGACCTTGTTTATAACTGATGTGAGGCTTATGGGTCTGAAGTGGTCCCAGTTGGACTGTAGTGTGTTCTTAGGGATCAGGACAATAGTGGATGAGCTGAAAAATAGTGGGGGGTCCCTTCCCAAGAAGAAACTAGTAATGGCTGCAAAAATATCAGGACTGATGACAGGCCAGGCTTTCTTGTAGAAGTCAGCAGTGAACCCATCTGGTCCAGCTGACTTAGAGCTATCAATGGAGTTAACAGCCTGCCAAACCTCTTGCTCATTGGGGGGGTGTGTAAGTGAAAGAGAGTTGGTGTAATGGTAGTTTCCCTGGAAACATAAAGGGTTTAGGAGTTCTCTGATCCTGGAAGGAAAGGAAAGGAGCTTTTGAAAGTAGCTGGTAGCACTTCGCCAATAACTTGATTGTTCCCGAGCCAAGTGCCATTCTCATCCCGGATACTCGTGAATGGTGTTGCAATGTCTTCCGTATTTGATAAAGGAATGGTAGAATTTTGTGTTTCTGTCCCCCTCAGTGAATATATGCATAGAAGACTTCTGTCTGAGAAACTGTTCCTGAATGTCAATGGAGTTAGAGAGATTTACCTGGGCCGCAGATAGTAGGTGGTCAGGAACAACTCCCATCTGAACCTTCTGCTCCAAGTCAAGTACTTCCTTCTCAGCTTCAGCAACAGCAGTGTGAACATTTCCAAATTCTCTCCAACTCCACTTCTTAAGCTCTTTACTGATTTTCTGATGGAGGTGTTCAAGCTTGAGCCAGGGATCATTATTAGGAGCACCATTCCAGAGAGACTGGATGAGGGGTAAGAACTGGGGGTGTGAAGACCAGAAATTTAGGAATCTAAAAGGAGAACTGGTGTGATTTGGGGGAGGGGCATAAATAGTTAAAAGGAGAGGTCTGTGGTCAGAACAGACAAGGGGAAGGTGAGTGACAACATTGTGGAGAAATTGAGAGTGTCAAAGTTCATTGGATAAGAATCTATCCAGTCTCTCCCAAGTATGGCTCCTTCTCCAGGTGTAAGGAGGGCCTTTGAAGCCCAAATCAAAAAGTCTGGCATTGTGGATATTGTCCCTAAATTGGTTCATTTTGCTTAGGATTGGTGTTCTGCCTCCCAGCTTCTCTGCAGCACTAATAATACAATTGAAGTCCCCCCCAACAATCCAGGGGAGGGTAATGGAGTGATTGATTTGGTGCAGTCGATCCTACGTAATAATTCTGTCAAGCTTGCTGCATCTAGCATAGATAAAGGTAGCTAGGACATTTTTACCAAGCAAAATTTAAAGAGAGGTGAACAAACTGAGGGTTATCAATGAGAATGGTCCAACCCAGCTCTCTCCTACACAGAACCCAAATTTTGTTATTGATGTTTGTGTGAAGAGAAAAGCCAGGCAGTTTTTCAAGGATTTTGTTTGAGTGAAGCTGAGTCATTGGTTCTAGTAAAGCTATACACCAAGGGGTGTGTTTTTTATTGAGGTAAGTGAGTCTTTTGAGAGAGTGTGGACTAGCCACACCTCTAATGTTCCAGAGATAGTAGGTTGATCATTGGGGGTTAAAGGTGGGGGAACTGGATTTGTGGGATCTTGACCTTGTTCTACTTCTTCTGAGTGGAGGGGAGTCTTCTCTGCACCTGGGGGCTGAGGGGATAGTCAATTTCTCAAGTTCAGACTTATTTTTCTTCTTCTTATTATTTGAGTAAATTACCCATTCTTCTTCCATGGAATCCATCGCAAAGCATCAACAGCACCAAGCAGTGGGGGTAGGGGAGGGGGACTCGGGCGTGAATGGAGGAGGTGGGAGATTTTAGGAGGGTGGGGGATGGGTTTGTGGGGGGGGGGGGTCAACGCCGGAAGGGGGCTAGTTCATGATTCACCTCGGAAGGCCGAGCTCGGGGGAAGGTGGACACTTCTGGCCTACTTTTGGTCAGAAAGGAGGATTTTCTAGGAGGAGGATGGAGCCTGAAGCACCTTTCAGCTGTGTGGCGAAACATTTTACAGTGGGAGCAATAATATGGCTTTTGTTGCATGATTACCTCCTGCTAATGCCCATCAGCTTTAGATCCCACCCAAATTCTCTTAACCTCAGGGAGGGATATATCAACTTCTATTTGAATCCTGGCAAATTCAGGTTTTGCCTTGTGGAGTGTAGCTGCACCCAATCTAAGTGGGGTGCCAATTGCCCTTCCAATATGGAAAAGGGCAGTCTGATTAAAATACCTATATGGCAAATTGGGTAGCTTGAACCAGATGAGGATGATAGGGAGTTCTTTGTTGGGATCAAAATCGGGGGTCCATTTTAAGATTTTCATATCCATACCAGCAATGGTGACCTGCTGCTTTGCAAATATCTTAGCATAATCTTCATCCGAGGTGAGATTAATAAGTAGATGTCTTCCATCTATTAATCCAAGCCTCCATTCTCCCGTTAGATTGAGTGATTCAAAAAGCTTCTTACCATTTCCATCTTTGGGTGTCCCAAAGTAAATTTTCCCAATTAGAGTTAGCCTCACTTCCTCATTTAGCATTTCTAGTTCATCATCAGAGAAGTATGCAGCTGGGCATCCCTCCTTTTCTTCAATAGGCTTGATGAAAGGGCAATGACCCTTTCCTGCTGCAGCATCATGCAGTTTTTGGGGGAACACTAGTTCAGATGAATCCTTGAAAGTAGGGCCTTTTCCCACCACCCCAAAGATAGGTGGCCTTGGCCCAATCTAAATTGGTATGGAGTTCAATTGGGCAAGCCATAAATGCAGATAATGCACCTACAGCCCCCAGTCAGCAGAGCTAAAAACTAAATTCAGAGTGAGCAGCAAGTATTGTAAGAGCCTGGGACCCCTTCTGTAACACAGATAGTCCCAGAAAAAAACCCACTTCAGCCGGCCAACACCACTAAACCCAAGCAATGAAACAGTGAAATTTTGAATGGAAACCACCCGGGAAAGGTAGCAGCACTCAGAGAAAAGGCAGAAACTTTCTCAGCCTTGCCAAAGCCTTGCACACTGTAGACACCACTTACCAGAGAGACCACCAGAGCCACCAAGGACGGCGCCGCCGCCGGCACCATCTCAAAACCCTAGCAGAGCTCCAGAACCACCAACAGCAGCCATTATATATAGTGTATATATATATATATATATATATATATATATATATATATATATATATATATATTCATAAAAATTGAAAATAACTAAAGACCACTGAGTACAAATAGGTACAAGTAAAGTAGAAAGCTAAAACACCCAGAAGATGAAGTGCCCAAAAACCTAATGAGTTCACCAAATGAAAACAAAAGATCCATAGTCTTTAGGGATCATGGTTGCAGCAGCTTATAATCAGTCAATACTCTCAGATTAAAATTAGTCAGCATTAGATCAGTAAGAGCCACAGTAGCATGACATTGTTGTAATAAGGGGAATGGATTATACAACCACGAGAAGGCATTACTGTTAGGTGACATAGTAAAGCCCAATGATAAAGGAGCCATTATAGCAAGCCAAAAGGCTGTATTGAGACCAAACTTGATGGTAATACTTCCCAAATATCCAAAAAAATACATGGCATGTGATCCTTCAGTGCAGTAGAGAAGTGTCCAATCTGAGGTGTGGGGCCTCAAGTCTATCCCTTGCTAAAAGAAAATTGACGGCAAGGGGGGGGATGGAGGAGACCACCACCTACGAAGTAGCAGCACCAGCACGAGCAAGCTAGTTGGCTGGCTTGTTTCCCTCTCTGAGAATAAAGGAAAAATGAGCATGGGGAGGCATGGTTGTATGAATTTTCTGTAACCAGTAGTTGTGGAGCCAATTGATATGGGTATCATTTTCAAGGAGATGTAAAAGCAGAGTGGAGTCTACCTCCAGCCAGAGATTGTTCCATGAAGCATACCAGGCAAACTGCAAAGCTCAATACACAATAATCAGCTCAGCTTCAAGGGCATCATTAACAATTACTGGGGCTTGAAAGAATAAAAGACAATGTCATTAATGGTTTCTGAAAACTCCCCCTACTCCAGTACTATTGTTAGAATAACGTCCATCAGTATTAATTTTAATTGTAGGATGATTAGGGGGCTTCCAAAAGATAGTTCTAACAAGTGGAGAAGCATCAACAGATGGTAGAGCAGTCTTTAAGATATTGGGGAACCTTTTATAAGTGATGATCTTGTGCAAGTAGGAAATGCAATTTCTCACCACCTAAAGGACAGTAATTGATTTTCCTTCAAATTTAGATTGGTTTCTTTCCATCTAAATAAACAAAGACACAATGAAACTGCATGATAATTTTGATCTCTCCAGCTTAGGCAACAAGTATTAAGGAGGTCCCAGTGAAGGGTAGATTTCCCCAGATGCATATGTGAGAGCAGCTCCTTCCAGACAGCTTGGGAAAAGGTGCACCTAAAGAATAAGTGAGAGAAGGATTCATCTTGTGCAAGGCACAATATACATCTTGATGGCCCCCTAAGTCCTTTCATTTTTAATATATCATCTATAGGAATGAGGTTATGGAAAGTTCTCCAGCAAAAAAATGACATCGAGGGGGACAAAAATATTCCCTAGATGATGTCCCCCCAAGTTACATAAGGCTAAGAAAAGGGATTGGAGTAGATTACTTTGGTAACACTTTGATGAATGTATATTTGCCAACTGATCTTGTCAGGTCTATTGATACACCTAAAAATATATAGTATTTTTATGCACATTTTTATACCTATTTTTGTTGATATTGCACTTTAATGGAAGGTATTTTGTGTTTTTCATGCAAGTATGATGAAAATGGATGGTCATGATGAAAGGAGCAAAATTGGATCAACTTTGGAGCAAAAAAATGACAAATCAAAATTTCGACATTGGCGGCTAAGCGCCGCTGTGCCGGTGATTAGCAGCATAGTTAAAAATCGAAATTCAAATGAATTTGGCGCAAATTTCAAAGGGGATGAGATTCAACTCTTGGTGGTAACTACCATAACTTCCTTTGGGTGGCAAGTTTGAATGAAGGGGTGCGTTCCTTGGTAGATACATTGAATCTTGACACATTTTGAAGAGATACCAAGGCACTTTTTGGTTTATTATTTAAAGAGAGTCTTAGGAAAGATTAGGAGACTCTTCCTTTGCATTTTGAAGGGTTCATTCTTTCTTTCTTTTGTTCTTCCACTGCATTTTAAGAGTTTTTATTTTAGAGTAGGAGTAGAGAGTAGAAAGGAGAAAAGGGTCGGAGTGAAGTCTTCTTCTTCCCACTTCTTTTCTTTCTTTAGTTTAGTTATTATTGAAGTCTAAAGTCCATATTTTGAGTCATCAGAGATGGGAGACTTGCTCTGAGGAGTAGTTTAGCAAAGAGTCAAAGTTTCAGAAGAACTTCCTTAGTCTTGTGGAAAGGATTTTCAGATAAGTGTTTACTTTTAATCTTTATATTAATACTTGCTTTCGTTTAGTATTTTTCTTATTGTTTTTAATTTCAAATCAACGTGTTTTTGTATTTTCTCAATGCATTCTGAGTAGTTTACTTTATCTTTTTCTTTCTTAAAGGAAGAAGTAATTAATTTACAAAGAATTGTTGTGGAAAGTATAAGTGTTTAAAATTTGGAAGAAGTTGTGAAGATTATTCCTAAATACTTTGTTTACTTTTTAATTTGGCCTGTTAAGTTGTAGAATTTCTTGAGATTATGTTAGATCCAATGCGGTATTGTCTCATAAAAGTTAGAGAGAATCACATGCAATTATATGGGTGAGAATTGTAGTCCATTTAATTGACTGTAATATTAGAAGATATTTTTATAAAAGGGAGTAAAATTAGAGGATTTTAGAGTGACAGGCTAAAACCCCCTAATTTGGTTTGAAGGTTTGAGTTTTCTTATGAAGTTAGCCCCCAGGTGGAGGGAATCGAGGGAACTCTAGAGTGATAGACTGGTATCTTCCTTGCCTAACCATGTTTAAAATAATAAAAAGTTCAAATTAACCTATGTTCTTTATAGAACCAAGTAAGGGTAAAGAACACATTTGCTTCTATCTATCATAACAAATTTAAATACTTCCACAACAATACTTTAAGAATTATTACTACTTCATAAAAGGAAAGAAAAAGATATTCTAGTTAATAGTGTTTTACATCCAGTTTTTTTTAGTTATAATAATTTTAATTTCTTGCTTAATATTTTATTAAGAAAATTTCAAAAGACAAATCAACTTTCAAAACCTTTCAAAATCAACACATACTTTCAAAAACTATAACAGAAAGTAAATAGATAATTTTTCTGATTTCTACAAAGATTTTACATTTTCCCTATAGGTTGGATATCTCGGGGCTTAATCAGAAAGTCCTATATTACTTGATAAACGATACGTATACTTGCGTAGTATCTCATATTATAAAATCATAATTTTCATATGTAAAATCATCAGCACATTTATCCAGCATAACCAAGTTTTTGGCATCGTTGCATTTATAGGACAGTATCAAGTTTTTGGTGCCGTTGCTGGGGAAAATTAATTAAATTTCATTTTAAAGAGAATTAAGAAATTTAAAATTTTTACTTTTCTTTGTTTTTGTTAGTGTGTTTTGTTTTGTTTTGTTTTATTGTTGTATGTGTAGTTCAGGTTCTGAAGGACTTGTGCCTTTCGATTCTGAATTAGAAAGAACTATCAGAAAAAAAAAAATTAAAAATACAGAAAAAGATAAAAATATTCAAGAAATGGAAAATCATCAAAATCAAAATGTTGGCAACCATAAAGAATTAAGACCTTTAAGAGATTATGTTAACCCTATAGTAGATGAATTTCGTGGTAGTATTCAAAACCCTGCTGTAGCTGCTAATTCTTTAGAGCTTAAACCTGCTATTATCCAAATGGTGTCTAATAATCGGTTTGGGGAGCAACAATCGAAGATCCTAATTTGCATCTTGCTAATTTTCTAGAGTTGTGTGCTACTTTTAAATATGATGGTGTTCGGATGATGCTATTAGAATTAGACTTTTTCCTTTCTCACTAAGGGATAAAGCTAAAATGTTGTTACTTTCGTTAGCACCTGGATCAATAAGAACTTGGGGTGAACTGTCACAAAAATTCCTTGCTAAATATTTTCCACCATCTAAGACTACTAAGTTGAGAAATGATATAATATCTTTTTGTCAGTTTGAAGGGGAATCAATATATAAAGCATGGGAAAGATTTAAAGATCTCCTCAGGAAATGTTCACATCATGAGATATTAGATTGGTTAATAATTCAAACTTTTTATAATGGATTAGTTGGATCTCTTAGATCAATCATCGATGCTGCTGCTGGTGGATCATTAATGTCTAAACCATTTTCTGATGCTTATGCTTTAATTGAAGAAATGACTACTAATAATTTTCAATGGCTTTCTGAAAGGTTAAATCCTAAAAAGGTAGCCAGTGTTTATGAAAATTATGCTTTTATAATGTTAGCAAATCAAGTTGCTGCTGTATCAAGGAAGATAGACAAATTTGGGATGAATTTTTCTCAGCCAAATCTCATGATTGTAGAAAATTTATTTGGCCAAATAGTTGATTCTTATTCTTCACCAAAAATTGTGAATGCTATAATCAAACCTAATAACCCATATTCCAGTTATTATAACCCAGGATGGAAGAATCATCCAAATTTTAACTGGAATAACAATAATCAGGGTGGTGTTAATCAACAATGGGGGAACACCCAAGTAAACCCATTGGGGAATTGGAACAACTAAGGTAATAGTAATAATAGATTAACTTATCCTTCAGGTTATAACAATGCTTTACAAAATAAGGAGAAGATGTTGTCTATGGAAGAAGTAGTATCACATATGGGAAATCAATTACAAATTCAAGGAGCAACCATCAGAAATATTGAAAATCAATTGGGACAAATTGCAAATGCCTTAAGTAATAGATCCCAGGGAATGCTTCCAAGTAATACTAAAGTGAATCCAAGAGAAGAATAAAAAACAAGTGAAAGCAATTCAACTGAGAAGTGGAAAAGAATTGGAAGGTAGAGTTCAAAAAGGAATTGAAGTAGAGAAAGAAGAAATTGAAAGACCTAAAGAGGACGCTCCAAAAGGTTTCAAAAAACCTATTTCTCCACCTAAGGTTGATTTAGAAAAACCACCACCTCCATTTCCTCAGAGACTTCGTCAACGAAAGTTGGATATGCAATTTTCAAATTCTTGGAGATATTAAAGAAGCTTACCATCAATATTCCATTTGCTGAAGCCCTAGAACAAATGCCAAGCTATGCAAAATTTATGAAGGGTATTCTTAATAAAAAGAGGAAGTTTGAAGAAAATGAGATTGTTGCACTTAGTGAGGAGTGTAGTGCGATAATTCAAAAAAAACATTCTAAAAAACTTAAAGATCCTGGTAGTTTCACAATTCCATGTGCAATCGGAGAAAGATTTTGTGGAAATGCTTTATGTGATTTGGGTGCAAGCATTAACCTTATGCCTCTATAAATATTTAGAAGACAGGGACTAGGAGAAATAACCCCAACAACTGTAACTCTGTAATTAGCAGATCGTTCGATCACATATCCTAAAGGAGTTATAGAAGATGTTTTGGTAAAAGTGGATCAATTTATTTTTCCTGGGGATTTCATTGTGTTAGATATAGAGGAAGATAAAGAGATACCCATAATTTTGGGGAGACCTTTTCTAGCTACAGGCAGAGCCATGATAGATGTGCAAAAAGGGGAATTAACGATGAGGGTTAATGACTAGACGGTTACATTTAATATTTCATAATCGATGAAACATACTGTTAGAGGTAAAGAAAATGAGTGTTATAGGATGTATGTTATTGAATATTTAAGTGAATGTCATTTCAAATCAATTTATGAAGAGAAAGCTAAAGAGAAGAATTTAAATATAAGTAAGAAAAGGAGTAATTTGATTCTGAAGATTTTCAAGAGGAATATTTAAAGTATGTTCGTGAAAGTTTTGAATTGTTGGATATGACTGAAAAAGATAAATCTTGCGGTCCATCAATTGAAAAACCTCCTGAACTTGAGCTAAAAATGCTTCCTGATTATTTGAAGTATGTTTTTCTAGGTGAACCCTCAACCTTGCCTGTTATAATTTCCTCTCAATTAACTGAAAAAGAAGAAGAGAATTTGCTTGAAATTTTGTAGAAGTAAAAGAAAGCCTTTGGATGGACAATTGCTAATATTAAAGGAAGCAGTCCTCCAATTTGTATGCACAGAATTTTTATGGAAGATAATTGCAAACCGCGGGTTGATCCCCAAAGGAGATTAAATCCTATCATGAAAGACGTTGTTAAGAAAGAAAATTTAAAATGGTTGGATGTTGGAATTATCTACCCTATTTCAAATAGTGCATGGGTTAGTCCTATTCACTGTGTTCCTAAGAAAAGAGGAGTAACTGTGCCTGTTAATGAAAAGAATGAAATGGTACCAACAAGACAAGTTACAGGGTGGCGAATATGCATTGATTATAGAAAGTTAAACCTTGCCACAAGGAAAGATCATTTTCCACTCCCTTTTATAGATCAAATGTTGGATAGACTAGCTGGGCATAAATACTTTTAGTTTCTGGATGGATATATTGGTTACCACAAAATTCAAATTGCTCATGAGGATCAAGAGAAAACTACGCTTACCAGTCCTTATGGTATGTTTGCTTTTAGAAGAATGCCTTTTGGTTTATGTAATGCCCTTGGTACATTTCAGAGATGTATGATAGCTATTTTTTGTGATTTAATTGAAAAAGGGATTGAAGTTTTTATGGATGACTTTTCAGTGTTAGGAATTTCATTTGAATCATGTTTAAAACATCTATCTAAAGTTCTAAAACGCTATGAAGAATTTAATTTGGTCCTTAATTGGGAAAAATGCCAATTTATGGTAGCAGGAGGAAATGTTTTGGGACATTGGATTTCAGAAAAAGGTTTGGAGATAGATCCTGCAAAAATTTAAGTTATATCTAATTTACCTTGCCCACCCAATGTAAGGGGAATTAGAAGTTTTATAGGACATGCTAGATTCTACAGGTGTTACATCAAAGACTTCTCAAAGATTACAAAACCTTTATGCCGTTTACTGGAAAAGGATGCAAATTTTAATTTTGATGATGACTATCATAAAGCCTTTGAAACATTAAAAGAGAAATTAATCATTGCACCTGTAATAATTTCACCAAATTGGGAAAAACCTTTTGAATTAATGTATGATGCTAGTGATTATGCTATTGGTGTTGTTTTAGGTCAGAAATATGATAAAATTTTCAAAGTAATTTATTATGCTAGTAAAACTCTTAATGAAGCTCAAATTAATTATACAACTACTGAGAAAGATTTATTAGCTATAGTATTTGCCTTTTATAAATTTTGATAATATTTAATTGGAACTAAATGTGTTGTGCATACTGATCATTCTGCTATTAAATACTTAATGAAGAAAAATGATGCAAAACCAAGACTGATAAGATGGATTTTTCTTTTGCAAAAATTTGATTTTGAGATAGTAGATAGGAAGGGTTCTGATAATCAAATTTTTGATCATTTATCCATGTTAGAAATTCAAAAAATCTTTCTGTGATATTGAAGAAATTAATGAACATTTTCCTGATTAAAAACTGTTCACTGTTAAAGAATTGTAAGTTTCGTGGTATGTAGACATATCAAACTTTATTGTTAGTAATATTATACCCTATGGTTTGACATATCATGAACAGAAGAAATTTTTGTCTGATGCTAAGACTTATTTTTAGGATGATACATTTTTATATAAACAAGGAAAGGATCTTATAATTCGAAGATGTGTACCTTTGGAAGAAGCTTATGAAATTATTCAAAAATGTCATGATTCTGATTATGGGGGACATTTTGGATGTGATAAAACTACATATAAAATATTACAATAAGTATTTTGTTGGCCTACAATTTTTAAGGATGTGAATGTTTATATTAAAAATTGTGATAGATGTCAGCGTGTAGGCAATATTTCTAAAAGAAATGAGATGCCCCTCAATTATATGTTAGAATTTGAAATATTTGATGTTTGGGGACTAGATTTTATGGGACAATTTACACCATCTTTCGGAAATGATTATATTTTGATAGCAGTAGACTATGTTTCCAAATGGATTGAAGCTATTGCTTTACCTATATTTTGCAGATTTGCAGATTTGGAATACCAAGAGTAATCATAACTGATGGTGGAAGTCATTTTAGAAATATGATTATTGAGAAGTTAGCAAAGAAATATCATATTAATCATCGCATTGCTACTGCTTATCATCTGCAGACAAGTAGTTTGGTTGAATTATCCAATCGTGAAGTTAAAAGAATATTGTAAAAAAACTGTTAATCCAAATAGAAAGGATTGGTCAATCAAACTAGATTATGCTTTGTGGGCCTATAGTACTGCTTACAGAACACCTATAGGAATGTCCCCATATAGGCTGATGTTTGGAAAAGCTTCTCATTTACCTTTTGAACTTGAGCATAAAGCTTATTAGGCTATTAAAGAGTTCAATTATAATTTGAAAGATGCTGCTGAAAAGAAATTATTGCAATTGAATGAGCATGAAGAAATAAGGAATGAATCTTATAAAAATGCTAAGATTTATAAGGAAAAAATGAAGTTAGGGCATGATCGGAAGATTCTTACCAAAAATCTTGTACCAGGACAACAAGTTTTTTTGTATAATGCTAGATTGAGAATATTTTTTGGAAAACTTAAGTCCAGGTGGATGGGTCCATTTATTGTGACAAAAGTTTATTCTTATGGAGCTGTAAATATTCAAGATCCTAAGACCAAAAAAATATTTAAAGTTAACAGACAAAGACTTAAACCATATTTTTCAGTCAATAAATCTAAATCTGATGAGAATTTGATGTTGGCTCACTCAGAATGAGTTTTGGGTATGTCATGTTGAAGATGTTAAAACAAGCCCTTTGTGGGAGGCAACCCATATTTATCGGTGTGCTTCGCTTCATGTTTGTTTTGTGTGTTTTGTTTGCTTTGTTTGGTTTGTTTTTATGTTTTTAGTGGTAGTAATTTGGAGTTTTTAAACTTAAGTAGAGTTTATTTGACCTTAATTGATGACTAAGAGAAGTCAGAATGAAATTGTGGACACTTAGCAGAGCTATGCTAAATTGTGCAATGGCGGCTAAGCGCCGACTAGCTGGCGCTTAGGCGCCACAGTTATAAAAAAACGTAAAAAATGTGGATCTAGAAGCCTAGATCATGGGGGAGAAGTTTTGGGAATTATTTAGGAGTTTCTAAATGTCTTGAGGAATATTCTAGCATTTCCCAAGTCTATATAAAGGATCTAGCTTAAGAAAAACACTTGCCCCAAGTCATATTTTCATTTCTGAAGATCTAAGAAGAGAATTTTGTGTGCATTATGTCTTCCTGGGAGAATGAGATGAAGAAGAAGCAAGATTCTGACAAAAGAAAGTTCATTAGTGATAGTGCTAAGGAGTTATTTAATGGATATCTCGCTGTTAGTATTCAAGGTATTGTAGAAATGATTGCAAAAATTGAAGCCCGAGTGACTTCGATGGAAGCAAAGATAAATGAAACTAACCTGCATTTGGATCACATAGGATTGCAACTCAAGATGAAATTCAATCATTCAAGGTACGTGGAAAAAATAGATAAGGCGATGTTTGAAAAGAACAAATGGATTGAAGAAGATGATGTAAGAATGAACAATGATCACCCGTTCTATCGAATTTATATTCCATAAGGGTCAATGAGAATAATAGTGGTCCGGAATATAATCCGCCTAATGGAGAATGGAATTAAGAGTGCTTTGTTTTGTTTTTTTTTTGTGTTCTTATGTGTTATGTTAGTGTTCTTGTGGGTTATGTTTGGTGTGTTTAGTGTTTTTAAATATTAACTATGCCTGATGATGTGATAGTTACATCTTAGAGATGTATACTTATCAGTCTGAGATTAAAGTCTCTTGTATTTTGAGAATTTCATCCTTTATGTTTGGATAGAAATTTTAGTATTGTATTAAATGTTATTTTTGTTTTAATATAAGTTTGTGTTTATGTGAAATTTATGTGGAATCAATGGTTATTTAACTTTGATTTGGAGTATTGGAAGATTTGTGGGGAGAAATAATTATTCTGGAGTAATTAAGGGTAATTAACAAACTGATTTAGTGCATATACCTTAACAATTAAAATTTGGGTACGGCGGCTAAGTGCCAGAATGCTGGCGCTTACGCTCCAGATTTCGCGGCTAAGCACCGAAAGTTCACGCTTAGGCTCCAGTTCGTGAAAATTGGTTCCCAAAAGTTAAAACCCAAAAATTGCCATTTTCAACCACCCCATCGTCTTCAACCTTCGTTTACCGTGAAAGAGGAGCCTAGGGTATCATTTTGTGGATCATTTAAGAGCCGATCTCAATAACATTGTTAGATTTGAATTCCTTGAGGTAAGAGCACTACTCCAAAGTAAAAATTTTTTATTTTCACCATGTATTTTGAGTACATTATGGAAAATCTTAAAATCACTATTCATGATGAAAATTTGAGGAAAAACATGAGAAATTGCTTGGATTTAGTGAAAATATCTTTTGGAAGATAATTTAGCAAGTTTAGTTTGATTTTGGAATTTATGGTGAATTTTTTGTAAATTTTTAGAGATGGCTCCAAAGTCAAAGTGTGCACAAGAAAAGAAGAAGTTTGATTCTGATAAATTTGTTAGTTTGGGGACCGAGGAACGATACGTCGATGCATTGCAGTCACGTAAGTTGATTCCTGAGCGTGTGTTTAGTAAGCTAGGAGAGGTGATTGAAGACATGATTGCTAGAAGAAACTGAGAGAATTACAGTTGCTTCTCCGCTGTTGCTGTTGTTTCTGTGGTTAGAGAATTTAATGCAAATTTACCTGCTACAGAAGAGAATCAAGTGATGGTTAGAAAGCAGGAGGTTAACATTTCTTCTGGTGAAATCAATACTTTTTATAAACTACCTCCTGACATGTTTTGTTTTTATTCTAACTATCATCCTTCGGAAGGAGAATTAGATGAGATCATGGAATTTCTGACTGATGGAAGAGGATTACGGAAAATAACAAATGATAGAAGCGTGAACTTTCCTGCTTCTAAATTGAATGCCATTTCTAAGGCATGGCATTATTTTATCTCATCTAAGTCGTTACCTTCAAGTCATACTAGTGAATTAACGAGAGAAAGAGCTGTGTTGAACCATTGTATTCAGCAAGGGAATCCTATTGACATTGGAAGTATAAGTTATGATTATATTTTGAACTGGTCTAGATCAACCACGACTGCAGGTATGGGATTTCCTTCCTTGATTCATTAACTATGTGAACGATCTGGAGTGAAGTTTGAAACTTGGGAAGAGGTATTTCAACCATTGAGACCAATTACTTGTGTAAACATTGGTGCTTACACTGTACATTCAGAGTTTGGTTGGAGAGGAGGATATGGTAGGGCTTCTACTGCTTATTCTTCTGCTGCATCTACTTCTCATGCTACTACTTCACGTGTTTCATCATCTACTGATTCGCAGACTGGTTTATTAAAGAAAAATTTTGGAAAAAGTGAGTCTTACTCGAGAGCATATGAAAGATATGGATGGTAAGATGGATAATGTGGAAAGATATATTATAAAACATGATGAATATGAGGAGAATTATCAGCAATATTTGGATAGATTGATTAGAGGTGATCAGAGTGCTGAGATGCCCCCTCATCCATTCTACATACCTAATGTGCCATCCAGGGATTGGAACGAGCAAGATGATGATGATGATGAGGATGATGAGTAGATTTGTGTTAGTTGTTTTTATTGTGGCATTGTTATTGATGTATGTTTGTTTTGTTAGTATTTAATTTCATTATGTGTGATGTTAACCTTGATAGTATGCAGATTGTAGTTGTACTATTTTTCTGTTATGCATACTCAGATGTATTGATGTTGTTGTGTTGTTGTTTTATATGTTGCTTTGTGGTAGTGTGTGAAATAGTAAATGTTTTTATGTGTATGTTATGTCAGAGTTTTTAGTAGTGTGTACTTTAATTCAAGAACTGTTAGGAGATTATAAACCACTATTAGGAACTTCTACTTAGGAAACTACATGTTTAAAATTTTTCAAATTCCACTACTATTTGTTATCTGTATTAGTGTGTTATTTTAGTTGGTGTGTATTTGCTTTGAAAACCTCTACTACTGTAGAATTCTTTTTGAAATTTTTACTTTTCTATGTATAAAAAAAATGATATGTTTTGAAAAACTAAATTTGATTTCATTTTACTTCTATTATTTAAATTGTTATATTTGCATATTAGGATATTAAAAATTCCTGCATGCATGATATATCAGTTTTTATTTCTCACCCATATATCATTTCTTATGCTTAAAAGTTTAATCTTAATTAAAAAAATTAAAGTTTAGGGGGGATTTTATTTTGAAAAATACAAAGATTTCCAAAAACCTAAAATTTTATTTGATTCTCAAGAATACTTAAAAATAAATCATATTTTTGATTGACAACATTTATGTACATGAAGTTATAATAGGAGAACAAAATTTTGAATATAGAAACTAATAAAAGAATTTAGTTAAAATTTATAGTAATCATGAAAAACTTGGAGTTAAAATTTTCTTAATGAAGAGGTGTTAAATAAAGTTTAACTATCTTTAGTAAGAAGTTTTGTATTTTTGGATAAATAGAAGATTTGACTTTTATTCTTTAAAGCTTAAATTTCTTTTATTGAAGATAAATTTTCAAATACTATTATTATAATTTTTAAGTAAAAGATGTATATCTGACCTTTATTTTAAATGGAAGGGTGGAAATCAAAATCATTAAAGGCCTATCCAGATATAGTAATCCTTGCGTTATAAGAAAAACAAAAGTGAAAAATAGTATATGAAAAGGGAGGAGAAGCTTGTGGATTTAAGGGCCTAATCAAAAATTGGTTTCATACCTAAAGTTTAAGATTTAAGTTCAGAAAAAATCTAAAGCTCAAGGTTATAATATAGTAAGTAAAATTATTATCAAATAAAGATTATTAAGTGAGAAAAATAAGTGTTTGAGTCCTATATTTTGAAGAATCTACAAATATTTCTGAAATAGATAGAAACCTATATTTGTCAATTTCCTTTACATCAGAACATTCTAAACTTTAAGAAGGTTTTAATTATTGAAATTTTTTCTAAATTGGACTATTCCATTTCTAGAACAAAATTTTTTTTTCTTCCTAGGAAACTCATTACATAATTTGCATGCTAAAATGTTTTATGAGATTAACTGTCACTTGAGTACAAGTAACATTTTAAGTTTGGAGGATTTTGATACACCTAAAATATATAGTATTTTTATGCACATTTTTATACCTATTTTTTATGATATTGCACTTTAATGGAAGGTATTTTGTGTTTTTCTTGCAGGTATGATGAAATTGGATGGTCATGATGAAAGGAGAAAAATTAGATCAAATTTGGAGCAAAAAAAATGAAAAATCAAAATTTTGGCACGGGCGGCTAAGCGCCGCTGGGCCGGGGCTTAGCCGCCATAGTTAAAAATCAAAATTCAAATTAATTTGGTGCAAATTTCAAAGGGGATGGGATTCAACTCTTTGTGGTAACTACCATAACTTCCTTTGGGCAGTAAGTTTGAATGAAGGGGTGCGTTCCTTGGTAGATACATTGAATCTGGACACATTTTGAAGAGACACCAAGGCACCTTTTGGTTTACTATTTAAAGAAAGTCTTAGGAAAGATTAGGAGACTCTTCCTTTGCACTTTGAAGGGTTCTTTCTTTCTTTTTTTGTTCTTCCACTGCATTTTAAGAATTTTTATGTTAGAGTAGGAGTAGAGAGTAGAAAGGTGAAAAGGGTCGGAGTGAAGTCTTCTTCTTCCCACTTCTTTTCTTTCTTTTAGTTTAGTTTTTATTGAAGTCTGAAGTCTTTATTCTGAGTCATCGGAGTTGGGAGACTTGCTCTGAGGAGTAGTTTAGCGAAGAGTCAAAGTTTCAGAGGAACTTCCTTAGTCTTGTGGAGAGGATATTCAGATAAGTGTTTACTTTTAATCTTTATATTAATACTTGCTTTTGTTTATTATTTTTCTTATTGTTTTTAATTTCAAATCAATGTGTTTTTGTATTTTCTCAATGCATTGTGAGTAGTTTACTTTATCTTTTTCTTTCTTAAATGGAGAAGTAATTAATTTACAAAGAATTTTTGTGGAAAGTATAAGTGTTTAAAAGTTGGAAAAAGTTGTGAAGATTGATTCTAAAAACTTTGTTTACTTCTTAATTTGGCCTGTTACGTTGTAGAATTTCTTGAGATTATGTAAAATTCAATGCTTTATTGTCTCATAAAAGTTAGTAAGAATCACAAGCAATTATATGGGTGAGAATTGTAGTCCACATAATTGAATGTAATATTAGAAGTTATTTTTATAAAAGGGAGTAAAATTAGAGGATTTTAGAGTTACAGGCTAAAACCCTTTAATTTGGTTTGAAGTTTTGAGTTTTGTTATGAGAAGTTAGCCCCCAGTTGGTGGGAATCGAGGGAACTCTAGAGTGAGAGACGGGTATCTTCCCTGCCTAACCATGTTTAAAATAATAAAAATTTCAGATTAACCTATGTTCTTTATAGAACCAAGTAAGGGTAAAGAACACATTTGCTTCTATCTGTCATAACAAATTTAAATACTTCCACAACAATACTTTAAGAATTATTACTACGTCATAAAAGGAAAGAAAAAGATATTCTAGTTAATAGTATTTTACATCCAGTTTTTTTAGTTATTATAATTTTAATTTCTTGCTTAACATTTTTTTAAGGAAATTTCAAAAGACAAATCAACTTTCAAAACCTTTCAAAATCAACACGTACTTTCAAAAACCATAACAAAAAGTAAAAAGATAATTTTTCTGATTTCTTTAAAGATTTTACATTTTCCCTGTGGGTTCGATATCTCGGGGCTTAATCAGAAAGTCCTATATTACTTGATAAATTATACGTATACTTGCGTAGTATCTCATATTATAAAATCATAATTTTCATATCTAAAATCATCGGCGCATTTATCCAGCGGAACTGAGTATTTTGCACCATTTCATTTATCGGAGATCATATATTCCTGCTAAATTGAACTATAGAAATCTGAAGAGCTGAAGAATTCTGAAGAATAGCTCTATGATGTGGAAGTGACCAGTGCTGACCATCCCAACAATCAACAACTTTAATGCTAGTGTTAGCAGGTTCCAAACTAGAAATGAGCCATTCCTTAGGGCACCAGTTATCAAGCCAAAAATTTATTTCACCATTTCCCAGTTCCTAGACAAATAGGTCTTCAGCAATGTGTTTGATCTTAAGCATTCTGACCCAAAGTATAGAGTCCCCCAATTTCCTAACAGTGACTGAGGGGTGCTGGTATCTATAGTATTTCCCTTTCAAGAATTTTGCCTATAAGGAAGTCTGAGATCTAAAATTAATCCTAAGTGTGCATAAATTGACATGCATAAGTTGTTGAAGCCCTTTAAATCCCAGACCACCAGCAGTAACAGGCTTAGTCACTTTTTGCCAAGAAGCCCAGTGCAATTGTTGCCTTTGATCTGACCATAAAAGTATGTTGAAAACTCTCTCCAACTGCAGCTGGGTGCTTTTCTTCATAGTTGTCATTTGCATAATGTGGGAAGGGAAGGTAGTGAGTATACTCTTGAGCAAAGTAATTCGACCCCCATTAGAAAGGAAAAAATTAGTCCAACAATTCAGTTGGGAATTGATCTTGGCAAGAACATCAAATTGGGTTTGATTGGCTCTATCAGTAATGAGAGGGACCCCCAAATATTTAATAGGAAGAGTACTGTGCAGGCAGTGTCTCACTTTTTTGATTCAGGCAGTGTCTCACAACCCAGTGTAAGTCATGATCCAATGCTTAGTATGTATAGGGATCCTTTTAGGAATGATCAGCTGACATTTATCAGGATTAAACAACATGCCTGAGTGAGCCTGGAACTTGTGTAGGCAGTGTCTCACTTTTTTGACAACATTCCTATGTGCACTTGAGAAAAGCATAACGTCATGTGCATAAATGAGGTGGGAGATAGCAATGCAAGATTTATGATGGTACCTGGAATAATTCTGGGTGAGGTGAGTCCTATTGAGCATTCTGGAGAGGTAATCCAATGCAAGGATAAAGATAATTGGGGAGAGTAGATCTCCTTGTCTGAGCCCTCTAGTTGCACTGAATTTGCCCTAAGCTTGACCATTTAGTAGAATAGAGTGCTCAATAGAATGCAGTCATCTCCTTTTAAGGGTGCAGAAATGAGAGTTAAATCCCCTAGCAGTAAAGACAACCATTATGAAATCGCAGCTGATAGTATCATAAGCCTTTTGTATATCATATTTATAGATCAAGTTACCCTCTCCATGAGGCTTATCCAAATCCAAAAGTAGTTCTTGAGCGAGTAGAACATTTTCAATAATTGATCAACCTTTAACGAAGGCATATTGATTGGGGAAAATTAGTCTATCAAGGTGGGGCTGAAGTCTCCCCACAATTATTTTGCTTATTATCTTGCTGATCACAGAAGTAAGATATATGGGTCTGAAATGCTCCCATTTCTGCAGGATGTCATTTTTTGGGAGTAGTACAAAATTGGAAGCACTAAAGTAACTTGGAAGGGGGTGTCCTTGCAAGAAATTTTGGATGGCAGCAACTACATCCAATTTAATAATATCCCAAGATTTTTTGTAAAAATCTATAGTGTAGCCATCAGGCCCTACAGTTTTATAGCTGTCCACTGAATTAAGGGCCATCCAGATTTCCTATTCAGTAGGGATTTCAGTTAGTTCCAGACTATTAGTGTAGGTTGAAACATCAATGAAGTAGGAATCATCAACAGGCAATCTGTGCTCAGTAGTGTGGGTAAGTAGGTGATGAAAATGATTAACTGCATCTTGTACAATCTCAGAATTGTCCTGAAGACAACATCCCTCAGCAGTATAGTGTTACACTTTGTTGACCTCATTGTTTATGAGGTCTTTCTCTCCTCTCTTTAGTACTTAGGATCTAGCCTTAGGCTTTTCCTTTGACTAATCTTAGAGGACAAGAAGTGGAACCCACCCTTTATAAGTTCAAACACCTCTCGACTCCCAGCAAACCCCACAAGCTTGATTGTAGAACCTAATCACCTAGAGGGTTGAAATCAAATGTGGAGGTTTAAAGGATGAGTTCCCTATAGGACTTCTTGGCCTTAGGACTACCTTGGGTGGACTGGTCTGATGAGGGTTGACTTGCACACACATTACACTTTTACATACATTCCAATCCAAAAACCATTCACACCCAACAAGAGAATGAGATAGAGTGGAGATAATGAGAGGAAGAAGAGGAAGTGAATGAGGAGAGAGAGGAGAAAGAGAGGGAAGAGAAATTGAAAGAGGAAGAGATCGAGGTGGAAAGACAGATGTGTGAGAGAAAATAATAAATAATGAGACAGATGTGAGAAGAGACAGTAAGATTTAAGAACAAAGTGAGGTGGAATAGAGAGTGAGAGAGAGATGGAGGTAGTTAGGGAAAACGAATGATAGGAGGAAGTGAGAGGGTCTAAGGAGATAGCAGGAAAGAGAAAGTGAGGGAGAGTGAAAGGAAGAGAGTGTAAGAAAAGAGTTTATGGGAGAGTAACAGTAAGTGAGTAAGGGGTAAAGAGTAGCCAAGAACTGGAGAATGGTGAGAGAAGAGGGAACATCACTCATTCGTGCCCTCTTTAGGTCTTCCTAATGTAGCTCACTCTTCTATCTCCCTCTCTCTCCAAATCTTTATCTATGTCTCCTCCCTTTACCGCTCACTTACTATCTTTTGTTGTATATTCCCCAATTCTCTCTTCTCTCTATTGCTGCCTTACCCTCTCTCTTTCCCGCTCACTCTTCAATCCCTAACCCTGACTCTATATTTTATCTTTATTTTTTATTCATTTTATCTATTTTGCCGCTCTATGTCTCTCGCTTGCACTTTCTTCTATCACCCTCTCTTTCTTTCTTTACTCACTCTTTCTCTCCTCTATCTCTCACTCTCTCTCTCACTCTCCCTCCCTCACATGCTCTCTCTCAATTTCTGTCATATTTTACTCTCTCCCCTTATATCCATCACTTTATTTATTATTTTCTCTCAAATATCTTCCTTTCCTCCTCAATCCCTCCCTCTATCAATCCCTCCTTCCCTCTCTCCATATATCACTCCTCTCTCTCTCCTCTTGCACTCAGTCATTCACTCGCTCTCCCTCCCTCTTGTTTTCTCTTTCAATCTCACTAATTCCCTCTTTCTTGATGTATCTTCTCTCACTTTCACTTTTTATTATTTTTCTATCTCTCCCTTTCTCTCGCTCTCTCTCATCTTTTCTCTCTTTCTCTCACTCTCTCTATCTCATCTCTCTCCTTCTCCCCTAATTTACAAAATAACCTAAATTACCAAAAATTCCTCAAAATCAATCCTAAACATTTACCCCCACTCAAATTGATCATCCATAGCAAAAAAATACCAAAAATTTCAAAAGTACCACCAATACCCTCCAAATACCCAAAATGCCCTTCTTAACGAAAAAATCCAAAAATTTAGAAAATTCCCAAAAAATTCCAGAAAATCCCAAATATTTTCAATTTCATTTTTTTCAACTACACCATGGGCCAATTTTTCCAATTTACCCAACTTTTACTAAAACCCCCAATATGGCCCATTTTAAACCCAAGTGAACCCAATGTCAAACCAAACCACCCCAATTGACCTCAATTTTGGTCCAATTCAATTCTAAACTTCAAATCAACATCCCCAATATCAATTTAGACAAAATCCAAGTCCAATTTGATTGAACTTTGAGCCCAATTTCAATTTGAAGCCTAAGACCCAATTTTGGCCCATGAACTAAACCTAGCTCAAACCCATCCAATTCAACTCCAATTGGCCCCAAATCTTTTCTAAAGCCTTCCAAACACCCCCATAAACAAAAAACTAACTTGATTTGCCCAGAATTTGAACCTAAACTCCACCAAAACCTAACCTAAAACCAAAATCCCTTAAATTGACCTAAGCCCAAACCTAACCCAAATGGGCCCAATTCCCAAAATTAGAGCCCAACCAAAGTTGGAAACTCTTTGTGACACTCCCATGAACATTTCTTAACATTAAGTTTACATCAAATCCAACTTTAACCCAACCTTAACCCAAGTTATCCCAATTTGGCCCACCTTGCCCCCTTTACCAAAAGACCCCACATTAAACCTAATTCAATTCAAAATCACTTTAACTTGTTCCAAACCATTCATGACATATGCCTAAACCAATTGCAACATTTATTTGGCATGATCCTTCACAAAATTTCCATTCACAAATTTATTTTCAAACCTAAAGGCCCACTTTCATAAACCATTCTAAAAGCCCACTTCACCAAATCCAAAAGCCCAAAAATTCATCCAAAGCCCACATGACATTTCTCTACATCATCCATTCAATTAAAGTCATCCCTAAGTCCTAAACCAATGATTAAATAATTCCTAATAAAGCTTCATCCAAATTCCCACCAAAAATGCCAAAATTCATAAAATTCCCTTTTATGAAATTGACCAAACTTTTTCCAAGCCAAATGTGAGCCATTGAGCCATGTACAAGCCACATGGAAGCCATGGGAGCCACTTTCTACCTCACCAAGCCATTAATGGCAAGAAGAGGGGACCCATTCCTAATATTTCACTAAGCGTTTTTAATCATACTCATGTCACACTCTAAACCATGCTTAGCCACCTCACCATGGATGGATACCACACCATTTTCTCTTGGCTGACCCAACTGATCCTTTTCAGCCCAAAACCAGGCCTTGGTTGGTGAAACTAGACCAAAACCATGGGTTGACTCATTTGAAACCAAAATGAGCCTCTCCCCATTCCATTTCAATTTAGCCCCTTTACACATGTCAAACTCCAATTGACTTCACCAAATTCAACCCCTGACCCCACTGAGTCAGATGGTGACCCATGCCTAGCCGGCGAGCCACCACAGCCGCCGGAGAACACCATGGAGAAGAGCTCCATGTGAGCCAAAAAATTCAATTCTCCCTTGCTGAGTTGTCCCAACCCTAATGGACACCAGAGCTCTTCTTCTTCTCCCCTGAGCAGCTGATCCCAGCCTCCAATTTCCTCTGGGAAGCCCTCCAGCCATGTCTATTTAAACCCACCACCCTCTTGGCCAAAAGAGAAGAGAAAAAATAGACCTTAAGGAAACTCTGCCAAAATTGCTCCAGGACCATCTCCTAACCCAAAGAAGTTAATCCCCAGTGTTCCTTTGCCCTAATCCCCATTAACAGAGCTCAATTTCTGAGTTGAAAATCCACCCAAAAAATAGGACACTTCACCACGAGTGAGCCGATCTCCAAATTGATTGGTCCTACACCTTCACCGGACCAAGAGGAGAAGTTCCCGAAGCAAAGTCCCCTCACCAGGCCAGCCATTGCTTCCAGCCTCCAAGCTTTGTGAACGGCCTTGGTCACTTTCATACCTAGACAATTCCTTAGAGCTAGAGACTTCATCTAGAGCTTGCCTGGACTCAATCGAAGGTGACACAACTCTCAGATCGAAGCTTCACTTCTATGAGCAAAGGTATGAACTCACTCTTCCTCCCGCACTTCCAGTGATTCTCCATTTTTTAGGTTTATTTCATAGCCTATAAACCGTATGGATGTGTTCGTCTCTTTAAGATGAATCCATAGAGCATAAGAACATGAAAATCCATTGAGAATCGAGTGAGATCTTAAGGTTTTAGTGTGGACGGTCACGGGTGCACACCAGTCGTAGACGATGACCGGGAGCCGTTGAATAGCTCGTGTATCAAGCGGACGGTTCAGATTGCGCCGGACCAGGGAATGTTACGTGAATCGCGGGCCCCAGAGTGTTTAGTCGGATGGTGTCGTCTTATGGGAATGCGCCGCGTGGGCTTTCGGAGCTGCCGATGTTGCGCTGGCGCCGCATGGATAAGTAGATAAATAGGGTATTTTTGAATTATTTAAATGCCCATAACTTCAAAAATTCATATATTTGCATAGAAAAATCACAAAAATAAAATAAAAATACCCTCTTTCTCAGTTAACAGAGAAGAATAATGTGGAAAAGAAATCAAGTTAATTGGATGAGTATTTTATTTTTAAAAATTTATTTACTATTTTTATTGTTTTGATTCTTCATTTGCATAGACAATTCACCATGGCATGAGACCATAGGGCTTATGAAGCCTCTGATCTTGGGAACATTCCCTGAATTTTTCAAGGTCAGAGGTCATCTCTGTGAAAAGTTATTGAATTTTCAATTTCATGTCACTATTTTAGGTATTTTAAATTCAATAATTAGCATGTTGTGAAATAAATTTTAGGAAAATTTGGTTATGTTCCTTAGGACCAGAGGATCATATGAAAAATATATTTTGAGTTAATTCATTCATAATAACCTTAATTGGCCTAAACCCCTAAAATTGAATTTGAATTAATTAAGGTTAACCACACATCAAATTGACTTGACAACAATTCTCCACTGATCTTTAGGATCAAAGAGACCTCATATAAAAATTTGAAATCAATTGGACTTGATTAACCCTACCAAATGGATTGAATAAGCCTCATAAGCAAAATTGAACTTTAAAAATTCATAACTCCAAAAACACTTTTAAAAAATTCACAAAAATGGTTTTGGGCTTCTCTGATATCAGGGGAGTTCAGGAAAATTAAAATTGGAATTTTCTAAAAAAGTTGATTTTTCACAATATTTAAATATTTTAATAATTAAAAAACAAAAAAAAATCATAAAATATTAAAAATCATAAAAAATTTTTCTAAGTCCCTAGGGTATGATATTGAATTTTAAAGGCTTAATGTAATTTTTAATATTAAAAAATGAGTTTTTAACCTTTTTCACTAAAATAATTCTAATAAATCAAAGACAAATCAGAAAATTATAAAATTTGTTCCTCTGAACTCTTTGAGGTTAGAGAGATTTAAGAAAAATATAAAATCTATTTTTCAACTTTTATTTTATTTTATAATTAATTAATACACTAAAACTCAAAAAAAAATATAATAAATAAAATATAACTCAAAAAATTACCAAAATTGGTCCCAGTGGTCCTCTGGTCATTAGGAACATTCCATAATTTTCTTAAGGATAGCAACCTTTCCTTGGTCATGTTGTTGAATTTTCTTTGAAAAGCCTTATTTTCTACTAAAAATAATTATATAAATAAATTAAATTTAGAAAAATCACATTTTCTCCTCTAATGTCTTAATTGACATGTGAGTGTGGTGACATAAAAATTTCAAATTCATTTGAGCTCAATTTAGTGAGTTATGAAATAAATAAGCATAAAAGGGCATAAAGGTAATTAAAAATTTTAACTCTTAATTAAAACTTTAGGTTTAATCTAAATGGGGAGGTAAAATATTTGATCTTTATTTTCTCTTGGATGATTGAAACATAAGAAATTAAGGGGTAGAAACCCATTGAACATTTTGAAAATATCAAAAATGAAATTTTAATTAATAAAATAATTTAAATTTTGGTAAGAATATATTTAAATTTGGATCATTAAAATAGGGATATTATTAAGAGGACATTTATTTTTTAATTTAAAAATCCCTAAACAATTCACTTTAACAATACCTAATTCTTAATTAAAAATTAAAATAATAATCCAAATTAATAATTAAAATGAACAATTAAAACTAAAATTAAAATGAAATTAAATTTTAATAAATTTAAATTAAATTAAAATAAAAATTAAATTAAATTAAAATCAAAATTAAATAAAATTAAATTAATTTAAATTAAAATTAAATTAAATTAAAATTAAATTGAATTAAAAATTAAATAAATTTATATTATATTAAAATTAAAAATTAAATTAAAATTAAATTAAATTAAAATTAAATTAAATTACAATTAAATTAAAATCAAATTGAATTAAAATCATTTAACAACAAACCTAAATGAAATCATTAAGAATTAAATCTAAAATAATTTTAACACTATTCATAACTTAAAATTATTAATTAAAACCTCATTATTAAAATAAAACACTTTAAACCATTAATTCAAACTTTTAATTAATTTTGATTAAAATTCTCGATAAAGCAATTTGCCCTTAAAGGCTTTAATTATTATAACTCTTAAATAGAGTATTAAGTGAGGTGTCACTTCATTCATCTAAGTTCATTGAGCAAGAAACAAAGTTTAACTAAACTCCTGGATGATTAATTCACCTGTGCAACTAAATTTACTTGGACTCAAAATAATCCCAGAAATATTGAAAAGATGTTTAGGACTCGTCTTAAGCACTTCCTCAATATGATGAGATGTTTTAGAAGAACAATTGAATTTAATTGTTCATTGATGAAGAAAATCATCCTTAAACCAATCCAAGAACCTAGACGTCACAGGGTTAGGAATTTGGTAGACAACCAAAACCCTTCCCTTAGCTTTAATTAGGTATCTGCTGAAATATTTAAATGTCTTAACATGTGTTTTAAGTGCAGCTTGGGATGACGGGAAGACCCTCCAGGTACGCTTTTATTTTATTGCAATTTACTTTATTGCAATTTACTTACATGCACTGTACTTTACTTTTCTTGCATGTTTTAGGGTAGTCCCTGAACTGAAACCAAAACTAAATTAAAAGTCATTGCAAGATAAAATTCACCGCCACTACATTTCAAAATATAAAACAACTCAAAATTTAATCACAAACAAAACAACAAAACTACAACTACAACTAAATTAAAATGTCTCGTTGAATGATCGGAAATACCTCGGATGATGTAACCCACATGTTGCTAACGGAATTTCCCACGGTCTAAATGAATGTGTGGAACTCATTCAGTTGAGTTTAGCAAATTCATCTGGACTAAGTGAATTTGATGAAAATAACAGTGCCGGGATGACGGAACCGTGAGATCTTAACCGGTTCTGTTTAATTAACTTTAAGATTTGTTTTAATTAATACACTAAAAAAACACTTGGATTTTAAGATTTTCTCTAAACCAAAACACTTCTCTCGTCTCCTGATTTATGACTTATAAAACTAAACCTCTGCAATAATAAGGAGCTTGGAGCACAGTGGGCAGCAAAGCCATCGTCATCAGCAAAACTCGGGTCTACTCCAGCAAAACCTTTCCTAGTTTTAAACAACAAAGCCATAGGATTTCGAGGTAGTTTGCCTAGTGCAACATAAATCCTCAACTCTTCGTTTGGCATTTGCATGATCATGTCATGTAAATTAAGCCCTAACCGGTCTTAGGACTCCGAGGTAGTCGTCCGGTACGACATAAACCCTTATATCTTCTAGGTTATTTGTATGATTATGTCATACAAATATAAGAACTAAATAAATAAAATTGGCAGGATTGCAACATTAAGTAATTTTCCAAATCTAAGCCAAATAATAGGATAGTTTGGGAAGTTGCCAAGATTCTTCTTGTATCCTCAGCTTCTCCTACTTCTCTTCCTTTGGACTCTTAAAATAATTTGTTCCAAATTTTAGCTGATCTCTATTGAAATTTCCAAAATCCAATCCTTTGAAAACTGTAAACTTTGAAATTCTTGAGAGCAAAACCACTGATCATTATCGAGACTTTTCTTAAATGATTCCTTTCATTTAAGATGGAATTAACTATAGGGGCTTGCCCTTATAGGGAACTTTAAGAACCCACGTAATATAAACCCGGTTTAATTTTTTTATATTAAACAGGGGAACTTGTCGGCTTATAAAATTGGTTCGCAAACCAAACGGATGTCACAAATCTTCTAGTTTATTTAACCGAGCCCCATCATCAAGCAGTGTGTCTATCCTTCGGGATAGATATACCGTTTGTGGTGTGGTGCTCGTTTATATAAACTATTTGGGATGTGAGATCGGTTTGATTTCATATCTTAAAATTTTCAAACTTAAAATTATTTTCAAAATCAAATGCTACTTTCTAAATTATATATATATTTAAATTAAATTTAAAATCTAAAAGTCACCGATAACTTCTGTAGGTGATCCCTTTTTAAAGTTAAATTTACAATCTAAAAATATGCCGACAATTTCTGGCGACTCCGCTGGGGACTAGTCCCTCTCTCCATTTTTGATTAGATGGTTTTGCTTTCATAAATCGGTAGTGTGTCCGTATCCCTAGTGGACCAAAACTACCATTCTTTCATTGGAGTACCCGGTTCATTTCTGTCTTGAACGAGTATAGCCAACTTCTCTCGGATTTAGGAGCCACTGTTTAGACACCCCTAAATGGAGAGGTTCTGAGATCCTTTTACCTCTTTTTAGAGGTGGGGTGGACCCTCAATAGGTGTTAGTTTAGGAGCGGTCCTTCGAGTCGAGAAGTCCTGCATAAGACTTTCTCTTCCTTTCCTATTCTAAATCGGGCCCTTTACCTTTTCTATAACCCCATTTTACTTTAATCATTTTGTTTCTAACGAACGAACCTCCAAATAAATAATCTCATTTAAAAACCACAAATACACTAATATAAACGAAAATGTGTTCGGACTCTTTCTTTTTCGTCCTAAACTTTATGACGAAAAGAAGTATAATTCGGGACTGACATTCAGAATCTGCCCTACAGAAAATGACTGCCCCAAAGCTAATCTTCTCCTTCACCAATGGAATGGACTTTGCCGTTTACAAGGATGAGCTGCCCGATAATGGGATCATCCGTTTCGGATAAGGATTCGGCAACACAGATATCAAGTTTGTTGATGTCACTCTCTTCACATTAATGGACAAAGGGTCAGAAACTGAAGAGCCCGTAATTAAGTTCAATCTGAAATCGACTTAAGAATTCCCTCCCCTGCAAAGGGTTCCAGCTGAGAAGAGTACTACTGTTCATAGGAGGACTGTTATCTCTACCCCCACCGGTCTAGTCATCTCGGCACCTACCCCGACTTCTACCAAACTGAAGGGGAAGGAAATCCAAGTTTGTGATGAGCCTGTCACCATGGAGGGTACAGATTTTGCTACAATACCAGCTCTTTTTGAGATTGGGTCTAGTTCAAGAATTACACCCCTAAATAGGACTCAAAGGAGAAATAGAAGCAGAAAGATCACCAAGAAAGCGTAGCTCGTCGAAGTTGCTTTTCTAGAAGAAATTCTCGAGGAAAGAGAAGAAGCATCCGAGTATATACCTCTGTTGGAAGGGAGCGAGTTTCACCCTCCGTCCGCCGCATTAGATGAAGAGAATGTCCGTAGGATCGCCGCTGCATTACCCCAACCTGTGTACCACAACAATTACAAAAGGAAAAGGGATAAGACTATGCCATTGACTGGGCTGCAAGCTGTGATAGAAAGATTGGAAAAGAAGGAAAGATGCCCAGTGTCAGAAATCTTAAGAAGTGTAGGACGGGTGCCAGCTAAATCCTGCCTCGGACCGCGAATAGAGCCTGTTGCTGCCACAGAGAAACTAAAGAAGAAGATAAAAGCCAGTCCACCTGTTGTTGTATCGGGACTACAAATTAGGGAGGATACCACCTTCCAGCATATAGCCGACAGACCATCCGGTCCTATGCTTTCGGCTGCAAGAATGATGGTATGGCGACCTACTACTGGCGAGTTAAGACCAAAATAATGCCCTGAGAAGAAAATTCTCGTCAGGAGACTTGAATCAGAGGAAAGTGCTACTGCAATAAAGGGGACTCCCAGGAAGGAAGTTCAACAATCGTCACGAGACAACTGCGAGACCGTGCTAAAAGGGCCACTAGAGGATGCCATGGACAAGTTGAGGACCGACATCCGACAGTTAGCAAAAGAAAGAGAAGAAGAACTAGGAGATGAAGTTGACTCATCAGAGTTCATGGATGAGGACTATGCCAAGATCAACATGGTTGAGACACGAGCATTGTCAGCTTCGCAAGGTGCTTTAGCAGCTGCGGAAAGAGATGAACTGGAAGTGATGAGAGCACAGATTCAGGAGAGAGAAGACACAATTTCCCAAATGGCAAAGAGGATGGAAGAGATGGCTGCTGCCTTAGCCACTCTCCAGAGTCAGGTACAACCTCAGAAAGAGACACCCCCGGAATTTATCCATATTGCAGATAGATGAAAAGAGATCACATCCGTCAACGGAGATGAACAACCAAAGAAAGATCCTACACAAAGCATGATTCCAGAAAAGGACATTAAGAGCATGGTAGAACAGCAGGTGCGAGAGGCCCTAGCACAATCTAAGAATGGAGCATCTATTCAAATGGGTAGACCTTACCCCGAAGAGTTCGATGCTGTCCAATACCCAAAAGGCTTCATACCAGCTCTCTTTAAGACTTTTGATGGAACAGGAAACCCCCAACAACATATTGCACATTTTCGTGCTAGTTGCTGCAATGCTGGTGGGAGTGGCGCTTTACTCTTCCGACAGTTCGTCAGTAGTTTATGAGGGATTGCCTTCGACTGGTATGCAGAGTTTCCGAACAGTTCAGTAAAGACCTTTTTAGAACTAGAAAATCTCTTCATTAAATGATTTGCCGGAGCTCAACACCACATCACTATCGGCGATCTAGTGGTGGAGCAACAAAAGCCGAACGAAACTTTAGTAGATTACATACTTTGATGGAGAAACTTAAGCATGAAGTGTGAACCACAGCTTCAAGAACAACATGCAGTCAGCATCCTACTTAAAAGTATCCATGGCCCGATAGCACTTCTCCTTAAAGGATTTACAATCAAGACTTTCGAGAAGTTGCTTAGCAAGGCCGGGAGCATGCAAGAAGAGGCAAAACAGCTAAGTTTCATGGACAAGAACGATAAGCAGAAGCCTGTGAAAACATTCGAAAAGAAATCCGGAATCGTCGTGGCAGTAGATAAGGGCAAGCAGCCGGTTCAGATACAGTCAGAGCGGCCATGGCCTAGTTATCAACCACCCACAACGGACTTATCAGCAACCTCAGCAGGGCTATCAGCAACCTCGTCTAAGCTATCAGTCAACTCAGCATTATGAACAACTGCCTCGTTCATCGCGTACCTTAAGAGAACTCCTAAATAAAGAATATCCATTCAAAAGCGAAGCGATAGCGAAGATGTTCCGCGACTTAATGAAGACACCGGATTTTCGGTCGCCGAGCCCAAGAAGCCTGAAGAAGTCAATAAGAAAGATCATCCGAACTATTGCCCTTACCACCAGATGCTCGGACATAAGATAGAGGATTGCATCACTTTCAAGAGTTGGCTTGATGATAATCTCTGAAAAGAGAACATAACGATCCCAAAGGAATACATGAAGGAACCCCAGATAGGAGGTTCCATCAATGTTATTTCAACGGATCCCATTGTTCTGATAAACCCTTACACGATCGATGATGGATGGAGTACCGTCTGGACGAAGTCATCAAAAAAAATTTTGGATCACATCCAAACTGCTTCGGTACACACATCAACTCAAAGTTTGAAACCTGTCGAGCCAGCACTATCACTTGCAATTGAAGAACCACCCCAAAAGGAGGAGAAGATCGTGGAAGAAAAGAAGACCGAGGCTTCGAAGGGTAGACTAGGGGCTGCTTATCCTAGGATGGTTATTTCTGATTCAGGGGAGAAATCCCTCAAACTCCTGACTATGTATGATTATCTGTTCGCCCTGGCGGGATCTTATAATGATAAGGGTTATGGCGTTGGCTACGTTTTGACTGTTTCTAACGATTACGTACTACGACAACCGACTTAATCTGGATCTCGATTCCAATACAAATAACGATTCTCAAATCATACATAACCTCGATGACCAAGATGAAGAAGATGTTCATAAAGGAGGCTACGAAAGCTCGACAAGAAACGAGTCCATTTGTGAGTTCCGAGGGGCTCCAATCACGATAGAATTAGAACCGTCAGACACCGAAGCGACTTTAGAAGAGCCAGTTGCTCCGATTCAAAAGGAAACACCAAATTTAGAAGAAATAATTGAAGCAAATTTAAGAAATGGAAAAGTTCTACCCCCAAGAATGGGTCCAAAGGATAAAGGAAAGTAGGTGGTTGCTCAGGAAGAGCCAACCCCGACGAGAGGATCCGCCGTTCGGGAAGAAACCGAGGAACATGGTAATAAAGTAGACTACAACGTGCTAGCCCATCTTAGGAAATTACCGACCAAACTAAGTATATATGATGCTCGATCTGTCGAAGGAGATGAGGGAGGCTACGATCAAGGCTTTACTTCATCCGGAGATTTGTTTAGCCCAAATGGCCGGTAATTCCTTCGACGAGGTTTGCTCGTTAAGAGAACAGCGAGGTGTTACCTTCATGGACAATGATCTACTACTGGGAAAAGCAGATCAGAAACTACCATTATACATTTCAGTCACTATTGGAAAGTTTACGCTCTCCAGAGTGTTGGTTGATCAGGGGCATCAATCAACATAATGAATCTTCGGACGCTAGCATATTTGGAAATTGATTCTCACGAGCTTGAAGCAGACAAGATACTATTAAGAAGCTTCAATCCAAAAGGAGAAAGAGCTCTTGGATCAATAACACTACTAATGAAGACAGTGATTTAGCAAAGACAACTGCAAAATTCCACATAATTGATTCTGAGACATCGTTCAATGCTCTACTGGGTTGGCCATGGATCCATGAAAACCGGATGGTACCGTCGTCTCTGCACCAGTGCATAAAGTATTACAAAGGAGGGGAACAGTGTATCAAAGGTGACTTGCAACCATTCTCTGTACATGAGATTGGAATTCATGAAGATGCGGCCTACTACGTGTCCCCGAAGAAAATAATCTTTTCCAGAAATACCATACCAAATGAAGCAAAAGAAGTTTGAGACGATGAAGAACCTAAAATTCTAGTCCAACAGTTACTCACCACCCCCTTACGGCAAGATGATGGAGGTTTCTCCAGAACTCGCACTCGAGGTCGAGGCCGGGGACGAGGTCATGGAAGAGGCATTGGAACAGTTGGACAAAAGAAACCAGTCATCGATGTTGATTGGGAGAACAGTTCTTTAGAAGAAGAAATCAAGAAAGAAGCAGTGGCAATAAGTCAAAAGAAACCCCGGTTCAAGATCTCTCTCAAAGATGAAAAGAATGAAGAATACAAATCAATGTATGAGAAGATTAACCATTATGTACATACTATGACCCTGACCCCGATCCATTCTAATAAGATCGAGGGTATGGTGGTTAAGGAAGTGCATGGTGGTGGTACTAAGCCAATTAAGTTTTACCGTGGTGCTTCTTCTTCCAATACTGAAAAAGATGTACAATTTGAAGATGTTACTTCTTCCGAATTAATGGAATTACCTTTTGAGTGGTATTCTCCCTGTGTTCAAAATTTAATTCAATGTGGTGTCTTACCTCGACAATGGACAAAAGGCCGATCACAACACTTTGAAAAATTGTGGAATAATGTCGGTCGGCCTCCCAATTCAAAATATGGTCTAGAATTTGGCACAGTAGGATCAGTTGACGATACGGGATTTTGCTTGGTTGTCACTTGCGAACCTAATGAAGACTACTTGGAAGCCTCAGAAGATCTTGAAGATCTACCAATCGGCGACGCTCCACTAGAATTTGAAGAGGAAATCAAATCTACTATAGACGAGTTAACATAAGTTAACTTAGGTACTAGCGAAGAGTCTAGGCCTACCTTTGTTAGCTCCTTACTCAATAAAGAAGATTCCGAAAACATAATTAAGCTATTTATGGAATCCAAGGACTGTTTTGCTTAGAGTTACGATGAAATGCCAAGATTAGCTCCAAAAGTCGCAGTTCATAAGTTAGGAGTAGATCCTACTTCCGTTCCAGTCAGACAAGCCCACAGAAGAATGCATCTAGAAATTGAGCAACAAGTAATAGTGGAAGTTAAGAAGCTAATAGACGCTAAATTTGTCCGTGAAGAACAATACCCTACTTGGTTAGCCAATGTGGTACCAGTCAAAAAGAAGAATGGACAAATCAAAATCTGCGTAGATTTCAGAGATTTAAATAAAGCATGTCCAAATGATGAATTTCCACTACCAATCCCAGAACTGATGATCAACATTGCTTCAACTCATGAAATCTTCTCTTTCATGGATGGATCATCAGGATACAACTAGATAAAGATGGCACCAGAAGACGAAAAGCTCACGACATTCAGAACTCCGATCGGAGTGTATTGCTACATAGTAATGCCATTCGGACTAAAGAACTTAGGAGCAACATACCAAAGAGCGATAACGAAGATTTTTTATGATCTCATTCATAACCAAGTCGAGTACTATGTGGATGATGTGCTCATCAAAAGCAAACTGAAAGAAGATCACCTGTATGATTTGAGAATCGTTTTCGAATGACTAAAACAATACAACCATAAGATGAATCCCTTAAAATGCGCCTTCGGCGTTACCTCCGGGAAATTCTTAGGATTTGTTGTCCGACATCGAGGGATTGAAATCGATCCGGAAAAGATTAAATCTATTTTAGAAATGCCTCCTCCCAAAACTTTGAAAAAACTACGATCCTTTTAATGGAACTTGGCATATCTCTAACGCTTTATCTCAAACTTGTCAGCTAGGTGTCAGCCCTTCTCGGCATTAGTTAAAAAGGACGCCAAATTCGTTTGGGATGAGAAATGCCAGCGGGCTTTCAAGGACGTTAAGCATTATTTAATGACACCTCCTGTCTTAGCAGCCCTAGTCTCAGGTAGACCGTTGATACTTTATACTGCGGCTCTAGACGACTACCATGGAGTCCTGCTAGCCCAGGTCAATGATGAGGGAAAAGAAAATGCTCCCTACTACTTAAGCCATCGTCTAATCCCGACGGAAGTAAAGTATTCTCCGATTGAGAAACATTGTTTGGCCCTGATCTTCGCTGCTCAAAAGCTCAGGCATTACATGCTTTCTCATAAAGTCAACCTTATTTCGAGAGTTAATCCATTGTAATGCTTGATGACTCGGCCGATGCTTTCTGGCAGACTTGCCAGGTGGTCGATGATACTATTGCAATTTGACATAACTTTTGTTCCTCTTCGCACCGTAAAGGGACAAGTCCTAGCAGACTTCCTCGCAGCACACCCATTACCAGCAGATTCGCCTCTCGACGACGATTTTCCTGACGAGCAGATAATGAGCCTAGGAGACTCTGATGATCGACGTTGGGAACTGTACCTCGACGGAGCGTCCTCAGCACAGAAGAACAAATAATTGCAAACGATAGTGCCCGGTATGGAAGGAATCGGACTAATCTTTATAATGCCGGAGCGGGGGATGTTAAAATACTCCTACCACTTAACAAAACCGTGTACCAACAACGAGGCAGAATACAAAGCCCTCATAACAGGACTGGAATTAACCATTCAGATGGGAATAATGAACATCAACATCTACGGAGATTCTCAGTTGATCATTCAACAGATCGCCGGACAGTACAGAATTTTAAAGCCAAGACTCGAACAGTACTTTCAGTACGCCATGAAATTGTTGGAACAAATCCCAAATGTAACAATCTACAAGATTCCCAGAAAAGAAAATGCTCTCGCCGATGCACTAGCCCGCCTTGCAAAGGAATTTGCCTGCTTGCAAGATGAGTCAGTTGAAGTGTCCGTTCAAGGACAGCAGGCCATATCACCGCTCGACATGGATACAATACACAAATCAACAGAAAGAAAAGCAGAAGAAACAATTGCAGCAGTGACAAAAAATACAGAAGATTGGCGGCAGCCACTAATAGACTACTTGCAAATAGAAAACTTACCATATGATAAGTCATTAGCCCATCAAATCAAGAAAAAAACTCTGTCTTATGCATCAATAAAAAATACATTATACAGAAGGTCTTTTGATCAGATGTGGCTAAGATGCCTGAGCGGGTCTGTACGACTTATTTTTTAGGTTAGGTGTTGTATTTTGAAAAGGGGTTCGCCTACAGAAATTGTCGGCGAATTTTTAATTTAATTTAAATAAATAATTTGAAAAGTAGTATTTGATTTTGAAAATAATTTTTAAGTTTAAAGATTTTAAGATATGAAATCAAACTGATCTCACATCCCAAATAGTTTATATAAACTAACACCGCATCACAAACTGTCTATCTATCCCAAAGAATAGACACACTACTCGATGATGGGGCTCGATTAAATAAACTAGAAGATTTGTGACATCTGTTTGGTCTGCGAACCAATTTTATAAGCCGACAAGTTCCCCTGCTTAATATGAAAGCATTAAACAGGGTTTATATTACACAGGTTCTTAAAATTCCTTATAAGGGCAAGCCCCTATAGTTAATTACATCTTAAGTGACGGGAATCACCTAAGAAAACTCTCGATAATAATCAGTAGTTCTGCTCTCAAGAATTTCGAAGTTTAAGTTTTCAAAGGATTGAATTTTGGAATTTCAATAGGGAATGGATCAAGTTTGGAACATTTTGTTTTGGGAATTCAAAGGTAGAAAGGTAGGAGAAATCACAGATTCGAAGCGAACTTCGGTAATTTCTCAACTATCCTATTGTTTGGCTTGGATTTAAGAAAGTGCTAATGTTTGTTTAATGTTTTGATCTTGCCAATTTTAATTAATTTGGACTTATATTTGTATGATAAAATCATACAAATAGCCTTGAAGATATGAGGGTTTATGTCATATCGGATG
This sequence comes from Papilionanthe hookeriana x Papilionanthe teres, assembly GCA_022702705.1. NCBI lineage: Eukaryota > Viridiplantae > Streptophyta > Magnoliopsida > Asparagales > Orchidaceae > Papilionanthe > Papilionanthe hookeriana x Papilionanthe teres. The sequence goes on along the minus strand of CM040432.1, from coordinate 18,609,715 downwards.
ACTACCTCGGAATCTTAAGACCGGTTAGGGCTTAATTTACATGACATGAACATGCAAATGCCTAACGAAGAGTTGAGGATTTATGTTGCACTAGGCAAACTACCTCGAAATCTTATGGATTGGTTATTTAATTCTAAGAATGGTTTTGCTGATGTAGATTCAAGTTTTGCTGACGACGATGGCCGTGCTGCCCACCATGCTCCGAGCTCCTTGTTGTTGCAGAGGTTTAGTTATAGAAGTCATAAATCAGGAGATGAGAAAAGTGTTTTGGTTTAGAGAAATTCTTAATTTCCAAGTGTTTTTTTTGTTTTATTTAAAATAAATCTTAAAGTTGATTATAACAACACTGGTTAAGATCCCACGGTTCCATTCTTCCGGCATCGTTATTTTTATCGGATTCACTTAGTCCAGATGAATTTGCTAAACTCAACTAAATAAGTTCCACACTTTCATTTAGACCGTGGGAAATCCCGTTAGCAACACGTAAGTTACATCATCCGAGGTATTCCCGATCATCCAACAAGACGTTTTAATTTAGTTGTAATTGTAGTTTTGTGTTTTGAATGTGATTAAATTTTTAGTTGTTTTATATTTTGAAATGTTGTGGCGGTGAATTTTATCTTGCAATGAATTTTAATTTAGTTTTGGTTTCAGTTTTAGGGACTATTCTAAAGGTGTGGGTTTTCATGCAACAGTTGTTTATCATGCAAGAAAAGTAAAGTGCATTTGCAATAAAGTAAATTACAAGAAAATAAATTGCAATAAAATAAAAGCTTACCTGGAGGGTCTTCCCATCATCCCAGGCTGCACTTAAACACAATTTAGAATATTTAAGCATTTAAAGCAAGTTCCTTAGTAAAGCTAAGGGAAGGGTTATGGTTTTCTACCAAGTTGCTAATCCTATAGCTAGTCATTTCCTATGACGTCTAGGTTCTTGTGTTTTGGTTTGAGGACGATTTTCTTCATCAAAGAACAATTAAGTTCAATTGTTCTTATAAACATCCTATCATATTGAGGAAGTGCTTAAGAAGAATCTTAAACATCTTTTCAATATTGTTAGAATTGTTTTAAGTCCAAATGAGTTTAATTATACAAATGAATTAATCGTCTGGGAATTCAAGTTTTGTTATATTGCTCAGTGAACTAGGACATTTGAATATCCTATAAGTGAAGTAACACTTCATTTAACGTTTTGTTTAGGGGTTATGACAACAAACGCTTCCGAGGGCAAATTGATGTTCAAATGGTTTGTGATTTAATTTAAGTTAACGGGTTTAAATTTGGAATATTGTTCAAGTTGTTTTATTTTTATTTTTGAATTTCTTTATGTCTTAGGTGATGTTATTTTTAATTCAATTTAATTTAACTTTAATTTAATTTAATTTGGTTTAGTTTCAATTTTAATTTAAATTAACTTGATTTTAATTTTAACTTGATTCTATTATTTAATTTAATTTAATTCAATTTAACTTGATATGATTTAATTTAGTTTAATTTAATTTAATTTAATTTAATTTTAATTAAATTAAATTTAATTTAATTTAATTTAATTTATTTAATTTTGATTTAATTTAATTTAATTTAATTTGTTTTAATTTAATTTTATTTAATTTAATTTAATTTAAATTTAATTTAATTTTATTTTTAATTTTAATTTAATTGAAATTTTAAAAGAGTTTAATTTAAATAATTTAACATTAATTTAATTTAATGATTAAGTCTTTTAAAATTTTAAATCTTAAATTTGGATTATCATTTTAATTAGGAATTAAATATTATTGAGATGATTAATTTAGGGATTCTTAAATTAAAGAACAAATCTCTTCCTAATAACATCCCTATTTTAATAATTCCTATTTTATTATTCTTCCAAATTTAATCAATTATTTAATTAAGGTTTATTTTCATTATTTTTAAATTGTTTAATAGGTTTCTACCCTTTAATTATTTAAATTTCAATCATCGAAAACACATTAAGATCAAATATTTTACTCTTTAATTTTATTAAGCCTAAAGTTTTAATTAAAGGTTAAAATTTTAATTACCATTTTGCCATTCAAGCTTAATAATTTCATAACTCAGTAAATTGAGCTTAAATAAACTTGAAATTTTTATGTGACTTTACTCATATGTCAATAAAGACATGAGAGGAGAAAATGTGATTTTTTGTATTTAATTTATTTATGTAATTATTTTTGGTGGAAAATAGGGATTTCCAAGGAAAATTTAATAATATGACCAAGGAAAAGTTTCTGTCCTTAAGAAAATTATGGAACATTTCTAATGACCAGAGGATCACTAGGACCAATTTTGGTGATTTTTTGAATTATATTCTTTTTATTATAATTATTTTGAGTTTTGGAGTATTAATTAATTTAAAAATAAAATAAAGGTTGAAAAATGAATTTTATATTTTTCAAAAATCTCTCTGATATCAAGGAAATCAGAGAATCAATTTTTAAAATTTTCTGATTTTTCTTTGATTTATTAGAATTATTTTGTGGAAATGCTAAAAAAATACATTTTTTTAATTTTAAAATTACCTTAGGGCTTTAAAATTTAATATCTCATCAAATAGACCTAAGAAAAAATATGGGGTTTGTTCCTAAGTGATTAAAATTCAAAATGTGACATTTTGGTGAATTTTATTATTTTTGTGTTTTTTATTATTTTTTAATTATTAAAATATTAAAATAATACAAAAAATCAAATTTTTTAAAAAATTGAAATTTTAGTTTTCTTAAATTCCCCTAATATCAGAGAGGCTCAAAAACCAATTTGGTAAATTTTTGAAAATTATTTTGAAAGTTTTGAATTTTTAAAGTTTAAATTGGCTAAATGGCTTAATCAACCCATTTAGTAGGGCTAACCAAGTCCAATTGACTTCAAGTTTTTATGATAGATTCCTCTGATCCTAAAGGTCAGTGGAGAATTGATTTCAAGTCAATTTGATGTATGATTAGCTCTAATTAATTAAAGACCTATTTTGGGAGTTTAAGCCAATTAGGATTATTCCAAGGGGATTAATTCAAAACCTATTTTTCCTAGAGTCCTCTGGTCATAAGAAACATCACCAAATTTTCCTAGAATTTATTTCACAAAATGCTAATTATTAGATTTAAAATACTCAAAAGAGCAACAAGAATTTGAAAAATCAATAACTTCTCATAGGGATGGCCTCTGACCTTGGAAAATTCAGGGAATGTTCCCAAGTTCAGAGGCTTCAAAAGCCCTATGGTCTCATGCCATGGTGAATTTCCTATATGCATGGAGAATTAAAACAATGCAGAGAGTAAATAAATCATTAAAAATAAAATACTTGATGAAATTAAATGATTTTTTTCCACATTATTCTCCTCTGTTCACTGAGCAAGAGGGTATTTTTATTTTATTTTTCTGATTTTTCTACACAAAGTTATGCATTTTTTATGTTTAGGGAATTAAATAAATCAAAAATACCCTAATTTTCTATTTAAAACGGCGGTGCTGACTCATCCTAGGCATCTCCGAAACGCCGCGTGTCGCGCTGCCATTCGACGCTGCCACTGGAGTCAGCAGCCCGGGTCCCACCTTCCGCGTATCATCTGCCGATCCGACCCGATCTGAGCTGTCCGTCCGCGCGTGTATGCAATGAACGACATCCGTTCATCGTCCCCCGCCGTTCTCACCCGAGAGCCGTCCACACTAAAACCCTAAGAACTCACTCATTTCTCAACGGATTTTCATGTTCTTGTGCTCTATGGATTCGTCTTGAAGAGACGAATACATCTATACGGTGATAATGCATTGAAATTAAGGCATTTAAAATGGAGAATCTCCAAAAGTTCGGGATAAAGAGTTAGCTCATACCTTTGCTCGGAGAAGTGTGGCTTCGATCCGAGGGTTGTGTCACCTTCGATTGGGTCCAAGCAAGCTCCGGATGAAGTCCCTTGGCCCGGTGAATTGTCCAGGTATGATTTCGACCAAGCCCGATCACAAAGCTTGGAGTACGGAATAGATGGGTGGCCTCGGAGAGGGGCTTTTGTTGGTGGACTTCTTCCCCGAGTCTGGTGAAGGTGTAGGACCAATCAATTTGAGGATTAGTCCACTGTGAAGAAGTGTCCTGGTTTTGGATGGAATTTTGGCTGAGAAATTGGGCTTTGCTAGTGGGGATTAGGGCAAATTGTCACTGGGGATCAACTGCTCTAAGTATGCAGAGTGATCCAGAGCAATTTTGGCGGGGTTTCGGTAAGGTGCAGTTCGGCACCTCTCATGGCTGAGAGGAGGTGAGGTTTAAATAGGAGAGGGTGGAGGGCCTCCCAGGGGGGTTTAAGGCTTGGGATCAGCTGCTTAGGTCAAGGGAAGAACAACCATGATGGTCATTGGGCATGGGGCAGCTCAACAAATGGGAATTCCAAACTTTAGCTCACATGGATTCTCTCGGCTTGGTGGTTTCCGGTGGCTGTGGTGGCTGGTCGGCCAGGGTCAGGTCACCCTTAAGGTCAGGGAGGTCAGGGCTGGGGCTTAGTGCAGTCAATTGGCCATGGACATGTGTAAAGGAGTTGAATTGAAATGGTATGGGGAGAGGCTCATTTTGGCCCAAATTGGTGAACCCACCTTTTTGGGTTTGGTGCACCCTTCCATTGCTGATTTGGGCTGAGGGAGGATCAGGTGAATTAGCTAGAAAAGGGTAGAAAAGTCACCATCCATGAATATTTTGATTAATCATGGATTAAGGTGAAGCATTAAAAGGGTTAAAACCTTTTTAAGGGGGCTTAAAAGAGGCTCCTCCTTTTGCCATTAATGGCTTGATCACATGTCTAACCTTCCATGGCTTCATGTGGCTTGTCCATGGCTTGCATGTGGCTTCATGGATTGTCTTTGGCTTGGGGAAAAGCTTGGTCAATTTCATGAAAATGGAATTTAGAAATTTTGGTAATTTAGGGGTGATTTGATGGGATTTGGCATATGGCTTGATTTGGATTTATTTTACCATGGGTTTAGAACTTAGGAGATGGTTTCATCCAATGGATGATGATATAGGGTTGTCATGTGGGCTTTGGGCTTTTGAAATTTAGTGAAGGTGGGCTTTTAAAGTGATTTATGGAAGTGGGTTTTTTTTTATTTTAGGATGAGAATTTTACAAAGTATTGGATCCAGTAAGTGTTGAATTTAGTTTAGGAATGTTTCATGAATGATTTGGAATAAATTTGAAGTGTTTGGGCTAGGTTTGGGTTGGATTTGGACCTCTTTGGTGAATGGGCCAATATAGGTCAAATTGGGCTAACTTGGGCCAATGTTGGGCTAGGGTTGAAATTGATGTAAAATAAATATTGGGAAATGTTTATGGGAGTGTTTCAAAGAGGTTTTGGCTTTGGTTGGGTTTTGATTTTGGGGTTTGGGCTTATTTGGGTTAGGTTTGGGTTTAGGTCAAAATTGGGCCTTTTAGCTTTGGGTTGAATTTGAGTGGGGTTTGGGTCAAAATAGTGGGCAAATCATGTTATTGTTTTGTTTGTGGGGATGTTAGGGAAGGTTTAGAAAAGATTTGGGGTTAATTGGAGTTAAATTGGTTTAGTTTGGATTAGGTTTGGGTCATGGGTCCAAATTGGGCTTTAAGGCCAAAAGTGAAATTGGATTCAAATGTCAATCAAATTGGACTTGGATCTGGTCTAGATTGGTGTTGGGAGTGTTGAATTGAAGTTTAGAATTGAATTGGACCAGAATTTGGGTCAATTGGGTAGGTTTGATTTGACATTGGGTTCACTTTGGGTTAAAATGGGTCAAATTGGGGGTTTTGATAAAAGTGGGGTAAATTGAAATAATTGGCCCATGGTGTAGTTGAACAAAATGAAATTGGGAATATTTGGGATTTTTTGGAATTTTCTGGGAATTTTCTGAATTTTTGGAATTTTGGGTCAAGAGGGGTATTTTGGGTATTTGGAGAGTATTGGGAGGTATTTTTGGAATTTTTGGTATTTTTGGCTATGGATGATCAATTTGAGTAATGTGGGAATGTTTGGGATTGGTTTAAAGAAATTTTGGGTAATTTAGGTGATTTTGCAAATTTTGGGTAGTTTCAAGGGCTTTGGGAAGTTTAGGCGGGTGTAGGGTCCCGGGGGTCAAAAATTGAAAATTTGGAAAATTGAAGATTGGGTAAATGTAAGTGGAATAAAATCATTTTAGTTGAGCCATGAAGCCATATCAAGCCCACATGAGCCATGAAGGGACTCATTTGAGGCATCCACTATGTTGTTCCTAACCCTCTTAGCCAAGGGCTTAGGGGTTAAGGACCATCCATGTGAGTCACCTTTATGAGTCAGGAGGCCAAGTTAGGTATGGGTGTGTTTCTAGGATGTGTGTGAAAGTGTAGTGTATAGGTGTAGTGTGTTTGTAAGTCAGCCCTTCACCAGACCAGGCCACCCAGGGCAGTCCTAAGGCCAAAGAGTCCTATAGGAACTCATCCTTTAAACTTCCACATTTGATTTCAACCCTCTAGGTGATTAGGGGTTTACGGTCGAGTTTGTGGAGTTTGCGAGGAGTTAAGAAGTGGTTTGAATTTCTAAGTGGTGGGCCCCAATTCTAATCCTCTAAGATAGTCGAAGGAAAAGCCTGAGGCTAGATCCTGAAGTACTTAAAGAGAAGAAGTGAAGACCTCATCAAAAATGAGGTCAACAAATGGACCCCCAATAGGTGTGGTGAGCTGACAGAGCACACCGCGCGTATTGGTGTTGACTGAAGCGATCAACAAAACCAACACAGATGTCCAAGTGACAAACTTAGGACAGAGTAGAAGAGTTTCCGTTGGGGAGTGTCGAGTATATCTCCGAGGCTGGAGATTCACCGAACTCTCGGCAGGGAAAGGAAAAGGAGGTGAATCCCAAATCACATGACCTGGGGGAATTTCAATTTAGATTTTACTTTGTTTCAATTTAAGCTTTGATGTGTGAGCTTAGATTTTAGTTTGAGTTTCAATTTAGATTGAAGTTTTGTTCAGATTAATTTAAAGGGATTTGAACTTGAAATGAAAATTGGAATTTTGTGGTTTTAGATGTAACATCTTCAACATCGAAAGAAAATTGAATTGATTGGATTGAACCACTACAATGAGGAGAGATCTCAGAGCAATGCGGTATTGGATGTAAAATCCTTAACTGCAAGAGTTTGATTTTGATGTATTTCATTGCGATAGGGAAAGAATGCTAAAGCAATGCAGTCTCGGATATAAAATCCTCAACTCCAAAAGTCTGATTTTGATGTATTTCATTGCGATAGGGAAAGAATCCTAAAGCAATGCAGTCTCGGATGTAAAATCCTCAACCCCAAGAGTTTGAATTTGATGTATTTCATTGCGATAGGGAAAGGATCCTAAAGTAATGCAGTCTCGGATGTAAAATCCTCAACCCCAAAAGTCTGATTTTGATGTATTTCATTGTGATAGGGAAAGAATCCTAAAGCAATCCAGTCTCGGATGTAAAATCTTCAACCCCAAGAATTTGATTTTGATGTATTTCATTGCAATAGGGAAAGAATTCTAAAGCGATACGGTCTCGGATGTAAAATCCTCGACCCCGAGAATTTGATTTTGATGTATTTAATTGCGATAGGGAAAGAATCCTAAGACGATGCGGTCTCGGATGTGAAATCCTCAACCCCGATAATTTGAATTTTGATGTATTTCATTGCGATAGGGAAAGAATCCTAAAGCGATGCGATCTCGGATGTAAAATCCTCGGCCCCAAGAATTTGAATTTCGATGTATTTCATTGCGATAGGGAAAGAATCCTAAGGTAATGCAGTCTCGGATGTAAAATCCTCGACCCCGAGAATTTGAATTTTGATGTATTTCATTGCGATAGGGAAAGAATCCTAAAGAAATGCGAGTCTCGGATGAAAAATCCTCGACCCCAAAAGTTTGATTTTGATGTATTTTATTGCAATAGGAAAGAATCCTAAAGCGATACGGTCTCGGATGTAAAATCCTCAACCCCAAAAATTTGAATTTTGATGTATTTCATTGCGATAGGGAAAGAATCCTAAAGCAATGCAGTCTCGAACGTAAAATCCTCAACCCCAAGAATTTGAATTTTGATGTATTTCATTGCGATAGGGAAAGAATCCTAAGACAATGTAGTCTCGGATGTAAAATCCTCAACCCCAAGAATTTGAATTTTGATGTATTTCATAGCGATAAGGAAAGAATACTAAAGCAATGCAGTCTCGGATGTAAAATCCTCAACCCCAAAAGTTTGATTTTGATGTATTTCATTGCAATAGGGAAAGAATCCTAAAGCAATGCAGTCTCGGATGTAAAATCCTCAACCCCAAGAATTTGAATTTTGATGTATTTCATTGCGATAGGGAAAGAATCCTAAAGCAATGCAGTCTCAGCTGTAAAATCCTCAACCCCAAAAGTTTGATTTTGATTGAGATTTGATTTGAGATCTGGAAAGATTGAATTTGAAATTTGATTTAGATTTGATTTGAAATTTGGAAAGATTGAATTTGAAATTTGATTGAGATTTGATTTGAAATTTGGAAAGATTGAATTTGAAATTTGATTGAGATTTGATTTGAAATTTGGAAAGATTGAATTTAAAATTTGAATTAAAATTTGTGCTCATTTTGTTTGTCCTTTAACGATTCAAATTTTATTTTATCGTGAATTTGGAGTTCATCATTTTTTAGATTTTTAAGGAAAGTTTTCTTTTATTCTTTTTTTTCTTTTCTGTTCTTTGTTCGAAGTTCATTTAACTTTTGATGGCGTTTCTCAGTCAACTTGCACAAAAGAAGTGAAGGCCAAAAATGTGACATGGTCACTTTCATTCCAATCATGTTGAAGATACATCATACAACTCGATCTGGAATACATCTCATACAATCCATGTAGACTCAAAACAGACTATGTATAATCTTTGTCGATCCATCCAAAAAGGCATCCGTCAAAAATCCATGTCCGAATAGTGAGGTACATGGTCAATAACATCACCTTCCAAGCCATCCTTGGCAAGGATGTCGTATGGATGTACGTTGGAGGTGTGATATTTTCCATGTAACTCGCGACTCGTAAGGCTAAAGGCTCTTTAGCTCCGGTCGCAGTTGGAAGTGGTAAGGTGCTTTCCGTCATCCATCCTTCTAAAAGTAAGCGAGATCCGCTTCACGGGTACTCCCGGTATGTAATGTTTAGCGACATCCGCTCCATTGCCCTTCGGTATCATGACGGAACCTACCGGTAATGGTATCTTCTATCGGCCCTCGGAACTCACTCGGGCTCGTTATCCGGAGGTTAGATCCGAACATGATATTACACTCATTCAGAAAAGAAACTATGCAAAAAGGTCTGACAAAGTCGTGGTGATCTATGTGCGGGGGTATGCAGTCACCCTGCTTGTAGATATTAATGATGCAACTGTTGGGTATGCAATCTGCTGGCATTACCCTCCATGTTATCATTCTCTTTACAATCCTTTTGATGACTAATGGCATTGGATCCACCTGGCCATGACGGAGTATTCCTGGTGGGTTTCCCTTCCTGTCTTTTGCGAAGTTGTAGCAGCATCCACATTGTATTGTAATTCTCCCTTTCCCTGGCATCCATCTCCGGGGTTCCGAGTAAGTGTTTTCTCTTAGGCGGCCCGCTCGGCCCATTCTTTTCAAATGCCGGATGCGATCCACGATTTGTTGTTGTTCGTATTCGGGAACACGTACGTATGTAGCTCGAGGCCTTCTAGTATATTGATCCTCCCTGCCTCGATTCTCTCGAAGTATTCAAAAGTTTTCTTCACGACATTCTGCATTCTTTCTAGCTCGTATTCTGGAATAATCTACAAATGGCGAGGCCTGGTGACGTATTGTGGGATATACGACTCAATCCCTTCACGTTCTCCTGCATACCTCGGCTCCTCGGGGATGGTGTCCGTCGGGACATCCTCCGGGGTTGCTTCTGCAACAAGGTTATGTATTACTGGTGGCTTTATCTGATGGCGTGGTAGCCTTCCTTCTTCTGATTTTCTTGAGATTTCCCTGGTCACTTCTGTTATCCTAGGAGCTGGCCTCCTTCCTTCAGGTACCTGGTGAACTGACATCCTTGAAGTATATGTACTGGCAGTAGTAACTGTCTCGTCGCGCTGGTCCGCTGCTAGTTTAGTTAACATCTTGCGGATACGGCGATTTTTATTTCTTCGCCGAGTTGCTTGTGAGAGTAACTCTTTGTACTTCACGAGTTTCGTGGGCACGGTGTCGACAAGCTCGCCCTCTGTCGTAGTGACTTCGGACTTGATTCTCTTGTCTTCTTCAGTGTTTGTTTTCCTTTTCTTACTGTTGGATTGGTGGCTTGGGCCACTCATTTTCATTACTGTTTGACTGGGCAGTTCCTCTCGGTTAACTGGGACCTAGTCACTTTCCTCGTATTGCAGGCCTGCTGGTGCGAAGCCTGAGTCAATCTCGATTATCACTCCATCTTTCACCCTCTTTTCATCGAGTGCAAGGCTTACGCCATTTCTAAAGTTCAGGACCAACTGCCCGTTCGACATTTCCCTACGAAAAGACAAGGAAAAGGATCAGGGGCGTACTTAAGAACAAGAACATTAAGAAAATGTTTATTAAAGACAGTTTTTTTTATAAATTTTTTATTTTTAAATTTAACAGGAATGAAGCGGGATAAGATCAGGAGAGAGATTCTGATATGGAAGAGAACACAAGGAAAACTTTATTATCATGATTTTATTTATTTTAGCACATTTTTTATTATTTTTAGGTTCGGACCCAGTCATAAGTAACTACTTGGCCAGTGCTTCTAGGGATGAAGAACTCATTCCTTCGAAACATCAAGTAGCGTAATACTTCTTCAAGTATCGTCCATTGATCGGAAGCATATGTCGTTCTCCTTGGCAATTCACTAGCTGGTAGGAGCCTCCTGAGTATACTGCTTCAACCACAAACGGTCCTTCCCAAGTGGGTTCAAATTTTCCTCCTATCTTGCGGTGTGCAAGAATAGGTCTCTTGTGAACAAGAACTAAGTCACCAACTTTGAAGGTTCTTGGGCGGACTAGTCTGTCATGGGCTTGAACCAGCTGTTGACCTCATTTTTTATGAGGTCTTCTCTTCTTCTTTTTAGTACTTAGGATCTAGCCTTAGGCTTTTCCTTTGACTATCTTAGAGGACTAGAATTGGAATCCACCACCTTTTAGAAATTCAAACCACTTCTTAACTCCCTGCAAACTCCACAAACTTGACTGTAGAACCATAATCACTTAGAAGGTTGAAATCAAATGTGGAAGTTTAAAGGATGAGTTCCTATAGGACTCTTTGGCCTTAGGACTACCCTGGGTGGCCTGGTATGGTGAAGGGGCTGACTTACACACACACTACACCTATACACTACACTTTCACACACCTATACCTAACTTGACCTCCTGACTCATGTAGGTGATTCACATGGATGGTCGCGTAACCCCTAAGCCCTTGGGCTAAGAGGGTTAGGAACAACAATGTGGATACCTCAAATGAGTCCCTTCATGGCTCATGTGGACTTGATATGGCTTCATGGCTCAATCAAAATGATTTTATTCCACTTATATTCACCCAATCTTCAATTTTCCAAATTTTCAATTTTTGACCCCGGGACCCTACACCCGCTTAGCCTACCCAAAACCCTTGAAACTACCCAAATTTCTCAAAAATTTCCAAATCACCCAAAATTCTCCAAAAGCATTCCTAAACATTTCTCTCCACTCAAATTGATTATCAATAGCCAAAAATACCAAGAATTCCAAAAATACCTCCCAATACCCACCAAATACCCAAAATACCCCTCTTGACCCAAAAATCCAAAAATTCAGAAAATTCCCAGAAAATTTCAGAAAATCCCAAATATTCCCAATTTCATTTTTTCCAACTACACCATAGGCCAATTTTGTCAATTTACCCCACTTTTATCAAAACCCCCAATTTGACCCATTTTAACCCAGAGTGAACCCAATGTCAAACCAAACCTACCCAATTGACCCAAATTTTGGTCCAATTCAATTCTAAACTTCAATTCAACATTACCAACACCAATCTCGACCAAATCCAAATCCAATTTGATTGATATTTGGATCCAATTTCACTTTTGGCCTTAAAGCCCAATTTGGACCCATGACCCAAACCTAACCCAAACTCACCCAATTCAACTCCAATTAACCCCAAATCTTTTCTAAACCTTCCTTAGAATCCCCACGAACAAAATATTCATGGATGGTGACTTCTCTACCCTTTTCAAGCTGATTCACCTGATCCTACCTCAGCCCAAATCAGCCTTGGAAGGGTGCACCAAACCCAAAATGGTGGGTTGACCCATTTGGACCCAAAATGAGCCCTCTCCCACTCCATTCTAATCCAAGCCTTTTACACATGGCATTTGCCAATTGCCTACACTAAACCCCAGCCCTGACCCACCTGAAAAAGATGGTGACCGATGCACGGCGGCCGGCCACTGCAGTCGCCGGAAAACACCATGGTCGAGAGCTCACATGTGAGCCGACTTTGGAATTCCACCTTGCTAAGCCGCCCCATGCCCGATGGCCACCATGGTCGTTCTTCCTATGACCGAGAGCAGGTGATCCCAACCCTTGGCCATCCCTATGAGGCTCTCCAGCCACCACTATTTAAACCCGACCCCCTCACGGCCATGAGAGGAGAGTTGCACAAACCTTGCCGAAACTCTGCCAAAATTGTTCCAAACCCTTCTCCACCCTTAGAGCAGTTGATCCCCAGTGTCAATTTGCCCTAATCCCCACTGACAAAATCCAATTTCTTAACTGAAATTTCACCCAAAACTAGGACACTTCTCCACATTGGATCAATCCTCAAATTGATTGGTGCTACACCTTCACCAGACCAAGAGAAGGTGTCCACCAGCAAAAGCCCCATCTCCAGGCCACCCAGTTGCTTCATCCTCCAAGCTTTGTAATCGGCTGTGGTCGAAATCATACCTAGGCAATTCACCGGACCAGAGACTTCATCCGGAGCTTACGCGTGATCCGATCGAAGGTGACACAACCCTCGGATTGAAGCCACACTTCTCCGAGCAAAGGTATGAGCTAATTCTTCATCCCGAGCTTACGGAGATTCTCCATTTCAAATGCTTTAATTTCAATGCATGATCACCGTATAGATGTATTCGTCTCTTCAAGACGAAACCATAGAGCATAAGAACACGAAAATTCGTTAAGTATTGAGTGAGATATTAGGGATTTAGTGTGGACGGATCTCGGGTGAGGACACTTGGGGACGATGAACGGATGCCGTTCATTTAATACACGAGCGGACGGACGGCCAGGATCGCGTCGGATCAGGAGATGGAACGACACAGCGGGCCCCAGAGCGCTGAGTCAGATGGCGGCGTCGAACAAGATCGCGCCGCGTGGCCTTTCGGAGCTGCCGAGGTTGACGCGGCGCCGCATGGATAATTAGAAAATTAGGGTATTTTTCCTATTTATTTAATTCCCTAAACTTCAAAAATCCATAACTTTGTGTAGAAAAATCAGAAAAATAAAATAAAAATACACTCTTGCTCAGTGAACAGAGGAGAATAATGTGGAAAAGAAATCATTTAATTTCATCAAGTATTTTATTTTTAATAATTTATTTACTGTTTGCATTATTTTAATTCTCCATCCATGTAGGAAATTCACCATGGCATGTGACCATAGGGCTTTTGAAGCCTCTGAACTTGGGAACATTCCTTGAATTTTCCAAGGTCAGACACCATCCCTATGAAAAGTTATTGATTTTTCAAATTCATGTTACTGTTTTGAGTATTTTAATTCCAATAATTAGCATGTTGTGAAATAAATTCTAGGAAAATTTGGTGATGTCTCTTATGACCAGAGGACCCTAGGAAAAATAGGTTTTGGATTAACTCATTTAAAATAACCCTAATTGGCTTAAACACCCAAAATAGATCCCTAATTAATTAGAGCTAACAATGCAACAAATTAACTTGAAATCAATTCTCCACTGACCTTTAGGATAAGAGGAACCCACCAAAAAAATTTGAAGTCAATTTGACTTGGTTAGCCCTACTAAATGGGTTGATTAAGCCATTTAGGCAATTTGAACTTTAAAAATTCATAACTTTCAAAATACTTTTTAAAAATTCGCCAAATTGGTTTTGGAGCCTCTTTGATATCAGGGAAATTTATGAAAATTAAAATTTCAATTTTCTAAAAAAGTTGATTTTTAATATTATTTTAATATTTTTAATAATTAAAAAATAGTAAAAATCACAAAAATAATAAAATTCACCAAAATGTCACATTTTGAATTTTAATCACTTAGGAACAAACCCCATATTTTTCTTAGGTCTATTTAATGAGATATTAAATTTTAAAGCCCTAGGGTAATTTTAAAATTAAAAAAATGTATTTTCTAGCATTTTCACTAAAATAATTATAATAAATCAAAGAAAAATCAGAAAATTGCAAAAATTAATTCTCTGATTTCCTTGATATCAGAGAGATTTTTAAAAAATATAAATTTAATTTTTCAACCTTTATTTTATTTTTAAATTAATTAATACTCCAAAACTTAAAATAATTATAATAAAAATAATATAATTCAAAAAATCACCAAAATTGGTCCAAGTGGTCCTCTGGTCATTAGGAATGTCCCATAATTTTCTTAAGGACAGAAACTTTCCCTTGGTCATATTATTAAAATTTCTTTGGAAATACCTATTTTCCACTAAAAATAATTATATAAATAAATTAAACACAGAAAAATCACATTTTCTCCTCTCATGTCTTTATTGAAATATGAGTGAAGTCACATAAAAATTTCAAGTTCATTTAAGCTCAATTTAGTGAGTTATGAAATTATTAAGCTTGAAGGGCAAAATGGTAATTAAAATTTTAACCCTTAATTAAAACTTTAGGTTTAATAAAATTAACAAGTAAAATATTTGATCTTAATCTGATTTGGATGATTGAAATTTAAATAATTAAAGGGTAGAAACCCATTAAACAATTTAAAATAATTAAAATAAACCTTAATTTAATAATTTATTAAATTTGGAAGAATAATAAAATTGGAATTATTAAAATAGGGATATTATTAGGAAGAGATTTATTCTTTAATTTAAAAATCTCTAAATTAATCATTTCAGTAATATTTAATTCCTAATTAAAAATGATAACTCAAATTTAAAATTTTAAAATTTTAAAGGACTAATCATTAAATTAAATTAAAAAGTTAAATTATTAAACTCTTTTTAAATTTTCAATTAAATTAAAATTAAAAATAAAATTAAATTAAAGATTAAATTAAATTAAATTAAATAAACAAATTAAATTAAATTAAATTAAATTAAATTAAATAAATAAATTAAGTTAAATTAAATTAAACTAAATTAAATTAAAACAAATTAAATTAAATTAAATTAAATTAAAACAAATTAAATTAAATTAAATTAGATTAAATTAAATTAAATTAAAATTAAATCAAATTAAATTAAATTAAAGGAAATTAAATCAAATTAAACTAAATTAATTTAACATCAAATCAAACTAAATTGAATTAAATTAAATTAAATTAAAATTAAAATTAGATTAAATTAAATTAAAGTTAAATGAAATTGAATTAAATAACATTACCTAAGACATAAAAAAATTAAATATAAAGCAACTTGAATACTATTACAAATTTAAACCCTTTAACTGAAGTTAAACTAAATCATAAACCATTTGAACACCAATTTGCCCTCGAGAGCTTTGGTTATCATAACTCCTAAACAGAACGTTAAATGAAATGCTACTTCACTTATAGGATATTCAAATGTCCTAGTTCACTGAGCAAGATAACAACAAAACTTGAATTCCCGGACGATTAATTCATTTGTATAATTAAATTCATTTGGACTTAAAACAATCCACAGAAATATTGAAAAGATGTTTAAGATTTGTCGGAAGCACTTCCTCGATATGATAGGATGTTCATAAGAACAATTGAACTTAATTATTCTTTGATGAAGAAAATCGTCCTCAAACCAAAACACAAAGACCTAGACGTCATAGGAAATGACTAGCTATAGGATTAGGAATTTGGTAGAAAACCATAACCCTTCCCTTAGCTTTACCTAGGAACTTGTTTAAATATTCTAATTGTGTTTTAAGTGTAGCTTGGGATGACGGGAAGACCCTCCAGGTACGCTTTTATTTTATTGCAATTTACATTATTGCAATTTCTTTAATTGCATCGCACTTTCTTTTTCTTGCATGATAAACAACTGTTGCATGAAAACCCACACCTTTAGGATAGTCCTTAAAACTGAAACCAAACCTAAATTAAAAGTCATTATAAGATAAAATTCACCGCCACAACATTTCAAAATATAAAACAACTCAAAATTTAATCACAAACAGAACACAAAACTACAATTACAACTAAATTAAAACGTCCTGTTGGATGATCGGGAATACCTCGGATGATGTAACCTACGTGTTGCTAACGGGATTTCCTACGGTCTAAATGAAAGTGTGGAACTCATTCAGTTGAGTTTAGCAAATTCATCTGGACTAAGTGAATCCGATAAAAATAACGATGCCGAAAGGATGGAACCGTGGGATCTTAACCGATGTCGTTATAATCAACTTTAAGATTTGTTTTAACTAAAACACAAAAACACTTGGAAATTAAGACTTGTCTAAACCAAAACACTTCTCTCATCTCCTGATTTATGACTTCTAAAACTAAACCTCTGCAACAACAAGGAGCTTGGAGCATGGTGGGCGACACGGCCATCGTCGTCGGCAAAACTTGAATCTACATCGGCAAAACTTTCCTAGAATTAAACAACAAAGCCATAGGACTTCGAGGTAGTTTGCTTAGTGCAACATAAATCCTCAACCTTTTGTTAGGCATTTGCATTGCAAATTAAGCCCTAACCGGTCTTAGGATTCCGAGGTAGTCGTCCGATACGACATAAACCCTCACATCTTCCAGGCCATTTGTATGATCTTGTCATACGGATATAAGTCCTAATTAACTAAAACTAGCAAGATCAAAACATTAAATAAACATTAGGACTTTCCTAAATCCAAGCCAAACAATAGGATAGTCGGGAAATTACCGAAGTTCGCTTCGAATCTGTAATTTCTCCTACTTTTCTTCCTTTGAATTCCCAAAACAAAATGTTCCAAACTTGATCCATTCCCTGTTGAAATTCCAAAATTCAATCATTTGAAAACTTAAACTTTGAAATTCTTGAGAGCAGAACTATTGATTATTATCGAGAGTTTTCTTAGGTGATTCCCGTCACTTAAGATGTAATTAACTATAGGGGCTTACCCTTATAGGGAATTTTAAAGAACCCAGGTAATATAAACCCTCGTTTAATGTTTTTCATATTAAGCGGGGAATTTGTCGGCACATAAAATTGGTTCGCGGACCAAACGGATGTCACAGAATCTTTTAGTTTATTTAATCGAGCCCCACCATGAAGCGAGTGTGTCTATCCTTAGGGATAGATACACGGTTTGTAGTGCAGTGCTCGTTTATATAAACTATTTGGGATGTGAGATCAGTTTGATTTCATATCTTAAAATTTTCAAATATAAAATTATGTTTAAAATCAAATACTACTTTTTAAATTATATATATTTAAACTAAATTTAAAATCTTAAAATTCGCCGACAATTTCTGTTAGGCGACCCCTTTTCTAAATACAACGCAACCTAAAAATAACGCCGACATATTTCTGGCGACTCCGCTGGGGAAAATTCCTCTCTCCATTTTAATCAGACAATTCTGCTTTCAAAAATCGGTAGTGTATCCATGTCCCTTGTGGATCAAGCTATCCTTCTTTCCGTTGGAATACTATGTTCATTTCTACCATGAACAAGTATAACCAACATTCTCTCGGATTTAGGAGCCACTGTTTAGACACCCCTAAACAGAGAGGTTCCGAGATCCTTATACCTCATTTCTGAGGTGGGGTGGACCCCCAATAGGTGTTAGTTTAGGTGTAATCCTTCAAGTCGAGAAGTCTTGCATAAGACTTTCTTTTCCTTTCCAACTCTGAATCGGATTCCTTACCTTCTCTACACCTTTGAACATTTCTTTCTAAACAAACAAACCCTTTAATGAATGATTCTTTTAACAAATAACTCCTTATAAATACATGAACAAGAATGTGTTCGGACTCTTTTCGATTCCTTTCTTTTCATCCTGATGAGAAGAAGCATAACTTGGGACTGACAATTAGGATCCGCCTGCGAAATGGAGGCCCCAAAGCTGATTTTCTCCTTCACCAATGGACTAGACTTCGCTGTTTACAAGGACGAGCTGCCCGACAATGGGATCATCCGGTTTGGACAAGGATTCGAGAACACAAATGTCAAGATCACTGACGTTTCCTTTTTCGCATAGACAAACAAGGTATCTGAAGCTAAGAAGCCGCTGATCGAGTTCAACCTTAGGTCAACCCAAGAGTTTCCTCCCCTGCAAAAGATTCCGATCGAGAGAAGTACTCGCTGTCCGCGAGAGGACCTGTTCTTGCTACCCCCACCGGTCTAGTTGTCTCTGCACCTACCCCGGCTTCGGCCAGATTAAAGGGGAAGGAAATCCGAAGCTATGGTGAACCTGCTACCGTGTAGGGTACAGACTTTCCTGTGAGACCTTCTGTTTTTGAAATCGGGTCCAGCTCAAGAATTCCATCACTAACACGGACCCAAAGAAGGAACATAAGTAAGAAGATTGCCAGGAAGGCCAGAACTGCTGAAGTCGCTTTCCTGGAGGAAATCCTCGAAATCCCTGAGTACACACCACTACCTGAATACATACCAATGCCCGAAGATACACCCTTTTGGAAGGAAGTAGATTCCATCCCTTTCCGCACGCAGTGACGAGGAAAATGTCCGCAGGATTGTTTCTATATTACCTCGACCGGCATACTACAACGACGACAGAAAGAAAAGGGCTAGGAACACACCATTTGCCCAACTACTGTATCGTGATCGAGAAGCTAGCAAAGAAAGAGAAATGCCCCGTATCGGAGATTCTAAGAAGGATAGGGCGGGTGCCAGTCAAATCCCATCTTGGGCCCCGAGTAGAACCCGCCATCGTTACGGAAAAGCCAAATAAAAGGATGAAGGCTAGTCCGCCTGTCGTCGTTTAAGGATTACAGATTAGGGAGGATACCACCTTCCAGCATTTGGCTGACAGACCATCAGGTCCTAGACCTTCTACTACTAGAAGGATGGTATGGAGTCCCACTACTTGACGACTAAGATTGAAACAACGACTCGAGAAGGAAAGTCTCGTCGGGAGACTTGAATCCGAAGAAAGTGCTACTTGCGATAAAGGGGACTCGTGAGAAGGGAACCCGGCAGCTATCGCACGACAACTGCGAAGATGCACAGAAAAGACCGCTAGAGGACGCTATGGAAAAGTTGAGGACTGATATTCGACGACTAACAAAAAAAAGGGAAGAGAAATTTGGAGATGAGATTGATTCATCGGAATTCATGGACGATGAGTATGCAGAAATCAACATGGTCGAAACACGAGCTTCGTCGGCTTCACAAGGTGCTCCTGCAGCCGCGAGAAGAGAGGAGTCGGAAGTGATGAGGAGGCGGCTTCAAGAGAAAGACGATACGATCGCCCAAATGGCGAAGAGGATGGAAGAGATGGTTGTAGCCCTAGCTACTCTCCAAAGTCAAGTGCAACCCCAAAGAGAGACACCCCCAGAGGTCATTCACATTGTAGAAGGAGGAAAGGAGATTACGTCCGTCAACGGGGATGATCAGCTAAAGAAAGATACAACACAAAGTATGATTCCAGAAAAGGATATCAAAAGCTTGGTGGAACAGCAGGTGCGAGAAGCCTTAGCACAATCAAAGAGCGGGACATCCATTCGGACGGGTAGACCTTACCCGGAAGAATTCGATGCTGTCCAATACCCAAAAGGCTTCGTACCACCTCTGTTCAAGACCTTTGATGGAACCGGGAACCCCCGACAGCATGTTGCACACTTTCGTGCCAGTTGTTGCAATGCCGGCGGGAGCGATGCATTACTCTTCCGACGAGTTCGTCGGCAGCTCGTCGAGGATCGCCTTTGATTGGTACGCGGAATTACCGAATGGTTCGGTGAAGACGTTCTCGGAACTAGAAAACCTTTTCATCGAGCGATTCGCCGGAGCTCGACACCACATTACTATAGGTGATTTAGTGGTAGAGAAGCGAAGCCGAACGAAAATTTGGTGGATTACATACTTCGATGGAGGAACTTAAGCATGAAGTGTGAACCACAATTACAAGAACAACATGCAATCGACATCTTACTTAAAAGCATTCACGGCCCGATAGCACTTCTCCTCAAAGGATTCACTATTAAGACTTTCGAGAAGTTGTTAAGCAAGGCCGGGAGCTTGCAAGAGGAGGCGAAGCAATTAAATTTCGTCGACAAGACAGACAAGCAAAAGCTCGTGAAGACTTTTGAAAAGAAATCCGGGATCGTTGCGGCGAGTCGACAAAGGCAAGCAACCGATATAAATATCGTCCGAACGGCTGCAGCAACCTCGACGGAATTACCAAGCAACCCCGACCCAGCTATCGGTCATCTCCACGGTATGAACAACCACCTCGTCCGCAACGTACATTAAGGGAGCTTCGAGCGGTGGAATATCCATTCCAAAATGAGGCGATACCAAAAATGTTCCGTAGTCCGATGAAGACTCCGGATTTCCGACTGCCGCAGCCTAAGAGACCGGAAGAAGTCAACAAGAAAGGTGATCCCAACTTTTGCCCTTATCATCGGATGCTTGGACACAAGATAGAAGATTGCATTACCTTCAAAAGTTGGCTCAACGACAACCTTCGAAAGGGAATATAACAATCCCGAAGGAGTACATGTAGGAACCCCGTAAAGGAGGTTCCGTCAATGTTGTCTCGACTGATCCCATCGTTCTGATAGATCCCTATACAACTGACGATGGATGGACTACCGCTTGGGCGAGGTCTTCAAAAAAGATTTTAGACAGCATCCAAATCGCTTCGGTGCGAGCTTCAATTCAAAGTTCGAAACCTGCTAAGTCGACACCGTCACTTGTGATAAAAGAACCACCTCGACGAGAGACGATTGAAGAGAAGAAGAAAATCAATGAAGAAGAAAGGACCGAGGCTCCTAAGGCTAGACTAGGGGCTGCTTATCCTAGGATAGTTGTTTCGGATTCGGGGGAGAAATCCCTCGAACCCCTGACTCTGTATGATTATCTGCTCACTTCGGTGGGATCTTATAAAGATAAGGGTGATGGCGTTGGCTACGTTTTGACTGTTTCTAACAATTACGTAACTAGCGACAATCCGAACATCGATTTCGATACAAATGACAATTCTCAAATCATACACAATCTCGACGATCACGATGACAAAGAAGACATCCACCAAGGAGGCTACGAGAGTTCAATAAGCAATGAATCCATTTGCGAGTTTCGAGGAGCTCCAGATCACAATAGAGTTAGAGCCTTCGGACTCCGAAGCTAATCCGAAGAACCTGTCATTCCGATTCAGGAAGAAACACCAGCAAGCTCAATACTAGATTTAGAGGAAATTACAGAAGTTAACTTAAGAAGTGGAAGAGTCCTACCTCCGAGAATGGGTCCAAAGGACAAAGGAAAGCATGTGGTTGTTCAAGAAGAACCAACCCCGGCAGAAGAAATACCCATTCAAGAAGAAGTCGAGATACATGGAAATAAAGTGGACTACAACGTGCTAGCCCATCTTAGGAAACTACCGACCAACCGAGCATCTACGATGCTCTCATCTTATCAAAGGAGATGAGAGAAACTCGATCAAGGCCTTACTTGATCCGTAAATTTGCTTGGCTCAAATGGCCGGAGATTCCTTAGATGAGGTTTGCTCGTTAAAGGAACAACGAGGTGTTACCTTCACTGGACAATGACCTACTACTTAGGACGGCGAGACCATAACCGACCGTTGTACATTTCAGTTACAATTGGGAAGTTTACGCTCTCCAGAGTATTGGTGGATCCAGGAGCATCAATCAATATAATGAGTCTTCGAACACTAGCATATTTGGAAATTGATACTCGCGAGCTCGAAGCGGACAAAATGTTATTAAAAGGATTCAACCAGAAAGGAGAAAGAGCCCTCGGCTCAATAACACTACTAATGAAGACCGGTGACTTAGCAAAGACAACCGCAAAATTTCACATAATTGATTCAGAAACATCGTTCAACGCTCTATTGGGCCGACCATGGATACATGAAAATAGGATGGTACCATCATCTCTACACCAGTGCATCAAATACTACGATGGAGGGGAACAGTGCATCAAAGGTGACTTACAACCATTCTCCGTACATGAAATTGGAATCCATGAAGATGCAGCTTATCATGCACCACCGAAGAAAAAAATTTTGTCCAGAGATACCATGATAAATGAAGCAAAGAAAGTTCGAGACAACGAAGAACCTGAAGTTCTAGTCCAACAGTCACTCACCACTCCCTTACGGCGAGATGGTGAAGGTTTCTCCACAACTCGCATCCGAGGTCGAGGCCGGGGACGAGGTCGTGGTAGAGACGTTAGGACAGTTGGACAGAGGAAACCAGCCATCAATGTTGATTGGGAAGACAGTTTTGAAGAAGAAAAAGAAATCAAACAAGAAGCAGCGATAATAAGTTGGAAAAAGCCGCAATTCAAGATCTCTCTCGAAGATGAGAAGAATGAAGAATATAAATCGATGTACGAGAAGATTAACCACTATGTACATACTATGACCCTGACCCCGATCCATTCTAATAAGATCGAGGGTATTGTGGTCAAAGCGGTATGTAGCAGCGGTGCAAAGCCAATCAAATTCTACCATGGTGCTACTTCCTCCAAAACTGAGAATAATGTACAATTTGAAGATGTCACTTCATCAGAATTAATGGAATTACCTTTTGAGTGGTATTCTCCTTGTGTTCAAAATTTAATTCAGTGTGGTTTCTTACCTCGACAATGGACAAAAGGCCAATCACAACATTTGGAAAAGTTATGGAATAACTCCGATCGTCCACCCAATTCAAAGCATGGACTCGGATTCGGCACAGTAGGATCAGTTGACGATACTGAATTTTGCTTGGTTGTCACTTGCGAATCTAATGAAAATTGCATGGAAACCACAGAAGAATTTGAAGATTCACAAATTGGAGACACTCCACCAGAATTCGAAGAAGAAATTAAATCTACAATAGATGAGTTAACGGAAGTTAACTTAGGTACTAGCAAAGAGCCTAGACCTACCTTTGTTAGCTCTTTACTCAATAAAGAAGACTCCAAAGAAATAATCAAGTTATTAATGGAATTTAAAGACTGTTTTGCTTGGAACTACGATGAGATGCCAGGATTAGCTCCGGAGGTCGCAGATCCATAAGCTAGGAGTGGATCCTACTTCGTGCCAGCCGGACAAGGTCCCAGAAGAATGCGTCTAGAAATCAAACAACAAGTCATAGCTGAAGTTAAAAAGCTAATAGACGCTAAATTTGTTCGTGAAGAAAAATACGCGACTTGGTTAGCCAATGTGGTACCAGTCAGAAAGAAGAATGGTCAGATCAGAATTTGTGTGGACTTCAGAGATTTAAACAATGCATGTCCAAAAGATGAATTCCCTCTACCGATCCCGGAACTAATGATCGACATTGCTTCGACACATGAGATATTCTCATTCATGGATGGATCTTCGTGGATACAACCGGATAAAAATGGCTCCAGAAGATGAAAAGCTTACGGCATTCGTAACGTCGATCGGAGTATATTGCTACACAGATGATGCCATTCGGACTCGAAGAACGCAGGAGCAACATACCAGAGAGCGATGACAAGAATTTTTGATGATCTCATCCACAATCAAGTCGAATGCTACGTGGACGATGTGGTCATCAAAAGCAAAGTAAAGGACAACTACTTATATTATTTGAGAATTGTTTTCGAACGATTAAGGCAATTTAACCTTAAGATGAATACCTTAAAATGCGCCTTCGACATCACCTCAGGGAAATTCTTAGGATTCGTTGTCCGACATCGTGGAATTGAAATCGACCCAGAAAAGATTAAAGCTATCTTAGAAATGCCGCATCCCAAAACTTTAAAGCAACTACAATCTTTTCAAGGGAAGTTGGCATATCTTCGACGCTTTATCTCAAACTTGTCAGGTAGGTGTCAGCCTTTCTCGGCACTAGTTAAAAAGGACGCCAAATTTATTTGGGAAGAGAAATGCTAGAGGGCCTTCGAAGACATTAAACAATATTTAATGACACCTCCTGTCTTAGCGACCCCAGGTCTCGAGTAGACCGCCGATACTTTATACCGCGGCTTTAGACGACTCTCTCGGAGCCTCGTTAGCCTGTGTCAATGATGAGGGTAAAGAAAATGCTCTTTACTACCTAAGCCGTCGTTTACTTCCGACGGAAATAAGGTATCCCGCAATTGAAAAGCATTGTTTGGCTCGATCTTTGCCGCTCAAAAGCTCGAGCACTACATGCTTTCTCATAAGGTCAACCTCGATTTCGAAGTTTAATCCATTGCAATACTTGATGACTCGTCCAACACTTTCCAGCGGACTTGCCGGATGGTCAATGATATTATTGCAATTCGATATAACTTTCGTGCCTCTTCGTACCGTAAAGGGACATGTCTTAGCAGACTTCCTCGCAGCACACCCTTTGCCGGCAGAATCTCCTCTCAATCTGCTAGATGAACAAATAATGAGCCTAGAAGACCCTGATGATCGACGTTGGGAATTATACTTAGACGAAGCATCTTCAGCACACAAAGACTAAGAATCGCAAGTGATAGTGCCCGGTAAGGCAGGAATCAGGCTAATCTTTATAACACCGGAGCGGGGGATGTTAAGATACTCCTACCACTTGACAGAACCGTGTACAAACAATGAAGCAGAATATGAAGCCCTCATTACGGGGCTGGAATTAGCTATTCAAATGGGGATAACAGACATCAACATCTATGGGGATTCACAATTAATCATTCAACAGATCGCCGGACAGTACAGAATTTTTAAACCAAGACTCGAGCAATACTTCCAGTATGCCATACAATTGTTGGAACAAATTCCGAATGTGACAATCTACAAAATTCCCAGAAAAGAAAATGCTTTAGCAGATGCATTAGCTCGTCTCGCAAAAGAATTTGCCTGCTTGCAGGATGAATCAGTGGAAGTGTCAGTTCACAGACGTCGGATCCTATCACGGCTCGACATAGACACAATACACAAATCAGAAAAAGAAAAAGAATCAGTTGCAACAGTGACGTAAAAACACAGAAGATTGGCGACAGCCATTAATAGACTACCCATTAATAGACTACCTGCAAACAGGAAAACTAACAAATGATAGGTCGCTAGCCCATCAGATCAAGAAAAGAACTCTGTCTTACACATTAATAAATAACACGTTATATAGAATGTCTTTTGATCAAATGTGGCTAAGGTGCCTAAGCTGGTCCAAGGCCCGTGAAATTGTTAAAGAGGTGCATTCAGGACTCTGTGGCGCTCACCAGTCGGGTCCAAAGATGAAAATAAAAATTAAAAGACTAGGGTACTACTGGCCCTCGATGATGACCGACTGCATGAAAATCGCCAAGAGCTGTCACCAATGCCAAGTGCACGGAGTGGTTCTTCACCAACCTCCAAATGTGTTACATCCGACAATTGCGTCGTGGCCATTTGAATGTTGGGGCACGGATATAGTGGGTCCTATAGAACCACCATCTTCAAAAGGACATCGCTTCATTCTTGCGGCTACAGATTACTTTTCCAAGTGGGCAGGGGCAGTTCCACTTAGGGAAGTGAAAGCACACCACGTGCTACGCTTTTCAAGAACCAAGTTGTCTACCGTTTCGGAGTGCCGCGCAGATCATCTCGGATAATGGGTCGGCATTCAGAAGCACGCAAATCAACAATTTTGTCAGGAGACACGGAATCGACTGGCGATACTCAACAATTTACTATCCAAGAGCAAACGGCCTCGCTGAGGCTTTTAATAAAACTCTCGTTCAAATCTTAAAGAAAACCTTGGACGATAATAAGAGAAATTGGCATGAGAAGTTATTAGAAGCCTTATGGGCCTACCGGACAACCTTCGTAACTCCTACTCAAACTACACCTTACGCTCTGGTGTATGGGTCCGAGGCAGTGTTACCTTTAGAGGTTCAGCTTCCTTCACTCAGAATTGCAGTTGCAAACAAGATCACAACAGAAGAGAACGCCAAATTACGACTAGAAGAATTAGAAAGCCTGGAAGGGAAAAGACTTGCAGTGCAGCAAAATTTAGAACTATACCAAGCTAAGATGGTTCAAGCCCATGACAAACAGGTCCTCCCAAGAACCTTCAAAGTTGGTGACTTAGTTCTCGTTCTCAAGAGACCTATTCTTGCACACCGCAAGATAGGAGGAAAATTTGAACCCACTTGGGAAGGGTCGTTCATGGTTGAAGCAGTATACTCAGGAGGTTCCTATCAACTAGTGAATTGCCAGGGAGAACGGCATATGTTTCCGATCAACGGACGATACTTGAAAAAGTATTACGCTACCTGATGTTTCGAAGGAATGAATTCTTTATCCTTAGAAACACAGGCGAAGTAATTACTTATGACTGGGTCCGAACCCAAAAATAAAAAATGTGCTAAAATAAATAAAATCATGATAATAAAGTTTTCCTTGTTTTCTCTTCCATATCAAAATCTCTTTCCTGATCTTATCCCACTTCATTCCTGTTAAATGTAAAAGTATAAGAGTAATAAAAAAAACTGTCTTTATAAACATTTTCTTAATGTTCTTGTTCTTAGTACAGCCCCTGATCCTTTTCCTTGTCTTTTCGCAGGGAAATGTAGAACGGGCGGTTGGTCCTCAACTTTAGAAATGGCGTAAGCCTTGCACTCGATGAAAAGAGGGTGAAAGATGGAGCGATAATCGAGATTGACTCGAATTTCGCACCGGCGGAGCCTACGATACGAGGAAAGTGACTGGGTCCCAGTTGACCGAGAAGAACTGCCCGGGCAGACAGTGATGAAAGTGGGTGGTCCAAGCCACCAATCCAGCAGCAAGAAAAGAAAGGCAAACACTGAAGAAGATAAGAAAATGAAGTTTGTAGTCGCTACAGCAGAGGGCAGGCTTGTCAGCGCCGCACCCACAGAGATTCAAGAAGTTTGAAGAGCTACTCTCACAGCAACGCAACGAAGAAATAAAAATCGCCGTATCCGCAAGATGTTAACCAAACTAGCAGCGGACCAGCGCGACGAGACAGTTGCTACTGCCAGCACATACACTTCAAGGACACCGGTTCACCAGGAACCTGAAGAAAGGAGGCCAGCTCCTAGGATAACAGAAAGGACCAGGGAAATCTCATGAAGATCAGAAGAAAGAAGACTACCACGCGACCAGATAGAACTACCATTGATGCATGACCTTGTTGCAGAAGCAACCCCGGGGGATGTCCCGACGGACATCATCCCGAGGAGCCAAGGTATGCAGGAGAACGTGAAGGGATTGAGCCGTATATCCCACAATACGTCACCAGGCCTCGCCATTTGCAAATTATTCCAGAGTACGAGCTGGAAAGAATGCAGAATGTTGAAAAGAAAACCTTTGAATACTTCGAGAGAATCAGAGGCAGAAGGATCAATATACTAGAGGGCCTCGAGCTACATACAGACGTATTCTCGGAATATGAACAACAACAAATTGTGGATTGCATCCGGGATTTGAAAAGAATGGGCCGAGCGGGCCGCCTAAGGGAAAACACATACTCAGAACCACGGAGATGGATGCCAGGGAAAGGTAGAATTACAAGACAATGCGGATGTTGCTACAACTTTGCGGAGGACAGGAAGGGAAACCCACCGGGAATACTCCGTCATGGGCAAGTGGATCCGATGTCATTAGTCATCAAGAGAATGGTAAAGAGATTGATAACATGGAGGGTACTGCCAGCAGATTACATACCCAATAGCTGTATTATTAACATCTACAAGCAGGGTGACTGTATAACCTCACACATAGATCACCACGACTTTGTCAGACCTTTCTGCATAGTCTCTTTCCTGAACGAAGGTAACATCATGTTCGGATCTGACCTTCGGATAGCAGGCCCAGGTGAGTTCCGAGGGCCAGTGAAGATACCTTTACCGGTAGGTTCCGTCATGATACCGAAGGGCAACGGAGCGGATATTGCTAAGCATTGCATACCGGGAGTACCGATGAAGCGGATCTCGGTTACTTTCGGGAGGATGGACGACGGGAAGACACCTTACCATTTCCAGCCGGACCGGAGCTAGAGAACCTCCGGCCTTACGAGCCGTGAGCTACATGGAAAATATCACACCTCCAATGTACATCCATACGACATCCTTGCCAAGGATGGCTTGGAAGGTGATGTTATTGACCATGTACCCCACTATTCAGACATGGATTTTGACAGATGCTTCTTTGGATGGATCGACAAAGATCATACATAGTCCGTTTTGAGTCTACATGGATTGTATGAGATGTATTCCAGATCGAGTAATATGATGTATCTTCGACATGATTGGAATGAAAGTGACCATGTCACATTTTTGGCCTTCACCTCTTTTGTGCAAATTGACTGGGAAAAGCCATTAAAGTTAAATGAACTTCTAACAAAGAACAGAAAAGAAATAAAAAAAAGGAATAAAAGAAAACTTTCTTTAAAAATCTAAAAAATGATGAACACCAAATTCACATGGACACTAAATAAACGATAAAATAAATTTGAATCGTTAAAGGACAAACAAAATGAACACAAATCTCAATCAAATTTCAAATTCAATCTTTCCAGATTCCAAATCAAATCTCAATCAAATTTCAAATTCAATATTTCCAAATTTCAAATCAAATCTCAATCAAATTCAAACTTTTGGAGTCGAGGATTTTACATCCAAGACTGCATTGATTTAGGATCCTTTCCCTATCGCAATGAAATACATCAAACATCAAATTCAAACTTTTGGGTCGAGGATTTTACATCCGAGACTGCATTGCTTTAGGATAATTTCCCTATCGCAATGAAATACATCAAATCAAACTTTTGGGTTGAGGATTTTACATCCGAGACTGCATTGCTTTAGGATCCTTTCCCTATCGCAATGAAATACATCAATTCAAACTTTTGGAGTCGAGGATTTTACATCCAAGACTGCATTGCTTTAGGATTCTTGCCCTATCGCAATGAAATACATCAAATCAAACTTTTGGGTTGAGGATTTTACATCCGAGACTGCATTGCTTTAGGATCCTTTCCCTATCGCAATGAAATACATCAAATCAAACTTTTGGGTTGAGGATTTTACATACGAGATCGCATTGCTTTAGGATCCATTCCTATCGCAATGAAATACATCAAATCAAACTTTTGGGTCGAGGATTTTACATCCAAGACCGCATTGCTTTAGGATTCTTGCTCTATCGCAATGAAGTACATCAAAATTCAAACTTTTGAGGTTGAGGATTTTACATCCGAGATCGCATTGCTTTAGGATCCTTTCCCTATCGCAATGAAATACATCAAATCAAACTTTTGGGTTGAGGATTTTACATCCGAAACTGCATTGCTTTAGGATCCTTTCCCTATTGCAATGAAATACATCAAATCAAACTTTTGGGTTGAGGATTTTACATCCGAGACTGCATTGCTTTAGGATCCTTTCCCTATCGCAATGAAATACATCAAATCAAACTTTTGGAGTCGAGGATTTTATATCCAAGACTACATTGCTTTAGGATTCTTGCCCTATCGTAATGAAATACATCAAATCAAACTTTTGGGTCGAGGATTTTTCATCCAAGAATGCATTGCTTTAGGATCCTTTCCCTATCGCAATGAAATACATCAAACATTAAATTCAAACTTTTGGGTCGAGGATTTTACATCCGAGACTGCATTGCTTTAGGATCATTTCCCTATCGCAATGAAATACATCAAATCAAACTTTTGGGTTGAGGATTTTACATCCGAGACTGCATTGCTTTAGGATCCTTTCCCTATCGCAATGAAATACATCAATTCAAACTGTTGGAGTCGAGGATTTTACATCCAAGACTGCATTGCTTTAGGATTCTTGCCCTATCGCAATGAAATACATCAAATCAAACTTTTGGGTTGAGGATTTTACATCCGAAACTGCATTGCTTTAGGATCCTTTCCCTATTGCAATGAAATACATCAAATTCAAACTTTTGAGGTTGAGGATTTTACATCCTAGACTGCATTGCTTTAGGATCCTTTCCCTATCGCAATGAAATACATCAAATCAAACTTTTGGGTCGAGGATTTTACATCCAAGACTGCATTGCTTTAGGATTCTTGCCCTATCGCAATGAAGTACATCAAAATTCAAACTTTTGGGTTGAGGATTTTACATCCGAGACTGCATTGCTTTAGGATCCTTTCCCTATCGCAATGAAATACATCAAATCAAACTTTTGGGTTGAGGATTTTACATCCGAAACTGCATTGCTTTAGGATCATTTCCCTATTGCAATGAAATACATCAAATTCAAACTTTTGAGGTTGAGGATTTTACATCCGAGACTGCATTTCTTTAGGATCATTTCCCTATCGCAATCAAATACATCAAATTTAAATTTCTTGGGGTTAAGAATTTTACATCCGATACTGCATGTCTTTAGGTTATTTCCCTATTGCAATGAAATACATCAAAATCAAACTCTTAAGGTTAAGGATTTTACATCCAATACCGCATTGCTCTGAGATCTCTCCTAATTGCAATGATTCAATCCGATCAATTCAATTTTCTTTCGAGGTTGAAGATATTACATCTAAAACCTCAAAATTCCAATTCTGATTTCAAATCAAATCCCTTCAAGTTAATTTTAACAAAACTTCAATCTAAATTAAAACTCAAAATATAAGCTCACACATCAAAAAAATTAAACTAAAGTAAAATAAAATCTAAATTGAAATTCCCCAGATCATGTGATTTGGAATTCACCTTCTTTTCCCTTTCCCCAGCGAGAGTTCAGGAATCTCCAGTTTCAAAGATATACTTGACACTCCCCAGCGAAAACTCTTCTACTTTGTCCTAAGTTTGTCACTTGGTCATCTGTGTTGGTTTTGTTGATCGCTTCGGTCAACACCAATACACGCGATGTGTTTCGTCAGCTCACCACACCTATTGGGGGTCCATTTGTTGACCTCATTTTTGATGAGGTCTTCTCTTCTTCTTTTTAGTACTTAGGATCTAGCCTTAGGCTTTCCCTTTGACTATCTTAGAGGACTAGAATTGGGATATACCACCTTTTAGAAATTCAAACCACTTCTTAACTCCCTGCAAACTCCACAAACTTGACTGTAGACCCCTAATCACCTAGAAGGTTGAAATCAAATGTGGAAGTTTAAAGGATGAGTTCTATAGGACTCTTTGGCCTTAGGACTACACTGGGTGGCCTGGTCTGGTGAAGGGGCTGACTTACACACACACTACACCTATACACTACACTTTCACACACCTATACCTAACTTGACCTCCTGACTCATGTAGGTGATTCACATGGATGGTCCTTAACCCCTAAGCCCTTGGCTAAGAGGGTTAGGAACAACAATGTAGATACCTAGTCCCTTCATGGCTCATGTGGACTTGATATGGCTTCATGGCTCAACCAAAATGATTTTATTCCACTTATATTCACCCAATCTTCAATTTTCCAAATTTTCAATTTTTGACCCCCGGGACCCTACACCCGCTTAGCCCACCCAAAACCCTTGAAACTACCCAAATTTCTCAAAAATTTTCAAATCACCCAAAATTCTCAAAAATCATTCCTAAACATTTCTCTCCACTCAAATTGATCATCAATAGCAAAAAATACCAAGAATTCCAAAAATACCTCCCAATACCCTCCAAATACCCAAAATACCCCTCTTGACCCAAAAATCCAAAAATTCATAAAATTCCCAAAAAATTCCACAAAATCCCAAATATTCCCAATTTCATTTTGTCCAACTACACCATGGGCCAATTTTGTCAATTTACCCCACTTTTATCAAAAACCCCCAATTTGACCCATTTTAACCCAAAGTGAACCCAATGTCAAACCAAACCTACCCAATTGACCCAAATTTTGGTCCAATTCAATTCTAAACTTCAATTCAACATTCCCAACACCAATCTAGACCAAATCCAAGTCCAATTTGATTGATATTTGGATCCAATTTCACTTTTGGCCTTAAAGCCCAATTTGGACCCATGACCCAAACCTAACCCAAACTCACCCAATTCAACTCCAATTAACCCCAAATATTTTCTAAACCTTCCTTATCATCCCCACAAACAAAACACTAACATGGTTTGCCCAACATTTAGACCCAAACCCTACTCAAACTCAACCCAAAGCCAAAAGGCCCAATTTTGACCTAAACCCAAACCTAACCCAAATGAGCCCAAACCCCAAAATCAAAGCCCAACCAAAGTCAAAACCTCTTTGAAACACTCCCATAAACATTTCACAACATTAATTTTACATCAATTTCAACCCTAGCCCAACATTGGCCCAAGTTAGTCCAATTTGACCTATATTGGCCCATTCACCAAAGGAGCCCAAATTCAACCCAATTCAAACCCAAATCACTCCCAATTTGCTCCAAGTAACTCATGACACATCTATGAGCTAAACCCAACAATTATTTGGACCAAGCCTTTGCCAAAAGTCCATCCTAAAATCCATTTTAAAATCTAAAAGCCCACTTCCCTAAACCATTTTAAAAGCCCATTTCCACCAAATACAAAAGCCCAAAATTTGCCCTAAAGCCCACATGGCAATTTCTTTTCATCATACCTTTAATTGATATCACCCCTAAGTTTCAAAATCATCATTAAACCATTCCAAATCAAGCTTCATACAAATTCCCATCAAATTACCAAAAATTTCTAAAATCCATTTTCATGAAATTGACCAACCTTTTCCCCAAGCCAAAGACAAGCCATGCAAGCCATGGACAAGCCACATGAATCCATGGAAGGTTTGACATGTGATCAAGCCATTAATGGCAAAAGGAGGAGCCTCTTTTAAGCCCCCTTAAAAAGGTTTTAACCCTTTTAATGCTTCACCCTAATCCATGATTAATCAAAATATTCATGGATGGTGACTTCTCCACCCTTTTCAAGCTGATTCACCTGATCCTCCCTCAGCCCAAATCAGTCATGGAAGGGTGCACCAAACCCAAAATGGTGGGTTGACCCATTTGGACCCAAAATGAGCCCTCTCCCATTCCATTCTAATCCAAGCCTTTTACACATGGCATTTGCCAATTTCCTACACTAAACCCCAGCCCTGACCCACCTGAACAAGATGGTGACCAATGCCTGGCCGGCCAGACACCAGGTCGCCGGAAAACACCATGGCCGAGAGCTCACATGTGAGCCAACTTTGGAATTCCACCTTGCTAAGCTGCCCCATGCCCAATGGCCACCATGGCTGTTCTTCCCATGACCAGAGCAGCTGATCCTAACCCTTGGCCATCCCTGTGAGGCTCTCCGGCCACCTCTATTTAAACCCGACCCCCTCACGGCCATGAGAGGAGAGTTGCACAAACCTTGCCGAAACTGCGCCAAAATTGTTCCAAACCCTTCTCCACCCTTAGAGCGAGTTGATCCCCGGTGTCGATTTGCCCTAATCCCCACCGACAAAATCCAATTTCTCAGCCGAAATTCCACCCAAAACCGGGACACTTCTCCACAGTGGATCAATCCTCAAATTGATTGGTCCTACACCTTCACCGAGACAAAGAGAAGGTGTCCACCAAGCAAAGCCCCATCTTCGAGGCCACCCGGTTGCTCCGGCCTCCGAAGCTTTGTGATCGGCTATGGTCGAAATCATACCTGAGCAATTCACCGGACTAGGAGACTTCATCCGGAGCTTCGCTGGGATCCAATCGAAGGTGACACAACCCTCGGATTGAAGCCACACTTCTCCGAGCAAAGGTATGAGCTGATTCTTCATCCCGAGCTTCGGAGATTTTCCATTTCAAATGCTTTAATTTCAATGCATGATCACCGTATAGATGTATTCGTCTCTTCAAGACGAATCCATAGAGCATAAGAACACGAAAATCCGTTAAGTATTGGGTGAGATATTAGGGATTTAGTGTGGACGGCTCTCGGGTGAGGACACTTGGGGACGATGAACGGATGTCGTTCATTTAATACACGCGCGGACGGACGGCCAGAATCGCGTCGGATCAGGAGATGGAACGACACAGCGGGGCCCCGGAGCGCTGAGTCAGATGGCGGCGTCGAACCAGAACGCGCCGCGTGGCCTTTCGGAGCTGCCGAGGTTGACGCGGCACCGCGTGAATAAATAGAAAATTAGGGTATTTTTTCTATTTATTTAATTCCCTAAACTTCAAAAATCCATAACTTTGTGTAGAAAAATCAGAAAAATAAAATAAAAATACCCTCTTGCTCAGTGAACAGAGGAGAATAATGTGGAAAAGAAATCATTTAATTTCATAAAGTATTTTATTTTTAATAATTTATTTACTGTCTGCATTATTTTAATTCTCCATGCATGTAGGAAATTCACCATGGCATGTGACCATAGGGCTTTTGAAGCCTCTGAACTTGGGAACATTCCCTGAATTTTCCAAGGTCAGAGGCCATCCCTATGAAAAGTTATTAATTTTTCAAATTCATGTTACTATTTTGAGTATTTTAATTCCAATAATTTGCATGTTGTGAAATAAATTCTAGAAAAATTTGGTGATGTCTCTTATGACTAGAGGACCCTAGGAAAAATAGATTTTGGATTAACTCATTTAAAATAACTCTAATTGGCTTAAACACCCAAAATAGATCCCTAATTAATTAGAGCTAACCATACATCAAATTGACTTGAAATCAATTCTCCACTAACCTTTAGGATCAGAGGAACCCACCATAAAAATTTGAAGTCAATTAGACTTGGTTAACCATACTAAATGGGTTGATTAAGTCATTTAGGCAATTTGAACTTTAAAAATTCATAACTTTCAAAATACTTTTTAAAAATTCACCAAATTGGTTTTGGAGCCTCTTCGATATCAGGGGAATTTAAGAAAATTAAAATTTCAATTTTCTAAAAAAGTTGATTTTTAATATTATTTTAATATTTTTAATAATTAAAAAATAATAAAAATCACAAAAATAATAAAATTCACCAAAATGTCACATTTTGAATTTTAATCACTTAGGAACAAACCCCATATTTTTCTTAGGTCTATTTAATGAGATATTAAATTTTAAAGCCCTAGGGTAATTTTAAAATTAAAAAAATGTATTTTCTAGCATTTTCACTAAAATAAATATAATAAATCAAAGAAAAATCAGAAAATTGCAAAAATTAATTCTCTGATTTCCTTGATATCAGAAAGATTTTTAAAAAAAATATAAATTTAATTTTTCAACCTTTATTTTATTTTTAAATTAATTAATACTCCAAAACTTAAAATAATTATAATAAAAATAATATAATTCAAAAAATCACCAAAATTGGTCCAAGTGGTCCTCTGGTCATTAGGAATGTCCCATAGTTTTCTTAAGGATAGAAACTTTCCCTTGGTCATATTATTAAATTTTCCTTGGAAATACCTATTTTCCACTAAAAATAATTATATAAATAAATTAAATACAGAAAAATCACATTTTCTCCTCTCATGTCTTTATTGACATATGAGTGAAGTCACATAAAAATTTCAAGTTCATTTAAGCTCAATTTAGTGAGTTATGAAATTATTAAGCTTGAAGGGCAAAATGGTAATTAAAATTTTAACCCTTAATTAAAACTTTAGGTTTAATAAAATTAACAAGTAAAATATTTGATCTTAATCTGATTTGGATGATTGAAATTTAAATAATTAAAGGGTAGAAACCCATTAAACAATTTAAAATAATTAAAATAAACCTTAATTTAATAATTGATTAAATTTGGAAGAATAATAAAATTGGAATTATTAAAATAGGGATATTATTAGGAAGAGATTTATTCTTTAATTTAAAAATCCCTAAATTAATCATTTCAATAATATTTAATTCCTAATTAAAAATGATAACTCAAATTTAAAATTTTAAAATGTTAAAGGACTAATCATTAAATTAAATTAAAAAGTTAAATTATTAAACTATTTTTAAATTTTCAATTAAATTAAAATTGATAATAAAATTAAATTAAAGATTAAATTAAATTAAATTAAATTAAATTAAATTAAATTAAATTAAATTAAATCAAATTAAATAAATAAATTAAGTTAAATTAAATTAAACTAAATTAAATTAAAACAAATTAAATTAAATTAAATTAAATTAAATTAAATTAAAACAAATTAAATTAAATTAAATTAGATTAAATTAAATTAAATTAAAATTAAATCAAATTAAATTAAATTAAATGAAATTAAATCAAATTAAACTAAATTAATTTAAAATCAAATCAAACTAAATTGAATTAAATTAAATTAAATTAAAATTAAAATTAGATTAAATTAAATTAAAGTTAAATGAAATTGAATTAAATAACATTACCTAAGACATAAAGAAATTAAATATAAAGCAACTTGAACACTATTCCAAATTTAAACCCTTTAACTGAAGTTAAACTAAATCATAAACCATTTGAACACCAATTAGCACTCGAGAGCTTTGGTTATCATAACTCCTAAACAGAACGTTAAATAAAATACTACTTCACTTATAGGATATTCAAATGTCCTCAGTTCATCGAGCAAGATAACAACAAAACTTGAATTCCGGACGATTAATTCATTTGTATAATTAAATTCATTTGGACTTAAAACAATCCTAGAAATATTGAAAAGATGTTTAAGATTTGTCTTAAGCACTTCCTCGATATGATAGGATGTTCATAAGAACAATTGAACTTAATTATACTTTGATGAAGAAAATCGTCCTCAAACCAAAACACAAAGACCTAGACGTCATAGGAAATGACTAGCTATAGGATTAGAAATTTGGTAGAAAACCATAACCCTTCCCTTAGCTTTACCTAGGAACTTGTTTAAATATTCTAATTGTGTTTTAAGTGCAGCTTGGGATGACGGGAAGACCCTCAAGGTACGCTTTTATTTTATTGGAATTTACATTATTGCAATTTCTTTAATTGCATCGCACTTACTTTTTCTTGCATGATAAACATTTGTTGCATGAAAACCCACACCTTTAGGATAGTCCCTAAAACTGAAACCAAAACTAAATTAAAATTCATTACAAGATAAAATTCACCGCCACAACATTTCAAAATATAAAACAACTCAAAATTTAATCACAAACAGAACACAAAACTACAATTACAACTAAATTAAAACGTCTCGTTGGATGATCGGGAATACCTCGGATGATGTAACCTACGTGTTGCTAACGGGATTTCCACGGTCTAAATGAAAGTGTGGAACTCATTCGGTTGAGTTTAGCAAATTCATCTAGACTAAGTGAATCCGATAAAAATAGCGATGCCGGAAGGATGGAACCGTGGGATCTTAACCGGTGTCGTTATAATCAACTTTAAGATTTGTTTTAACTAAAACACAAAAACACTTAGAAATTAAGACTTGTCTAAACCAAAACACTTCTCTCATCTCTTGATTTATGACTTATAAAACTAAACCTCTGCAACAACAAGGAGCTTGGAGCATGGTGGGCAGCACGGCCATCGTCGTCAGCAAAACTTGAATCTACATCAGCAAAACTTTCCTAGAATTAAACAACAAAGCCATAGGACTTCGAGGTAGTTTGCCTAGTGCAACATAAATCCTCAACCTTTTGTTAGGCATTTGCATTGCAAATTAAGTCCTAACCGGTCTTAGGATTCCGAGGTAGTCGTCCGATATGACATAAACCCTCACATCTTCCAGGCCATTTGTATGATCATGTCATACGGATATAAGTCCTAATTAACTAAAACTAGCAAGATCAAAACATTAAATAAACATTAGGACTTTCCTAAATCCAAGCCAAACAATAGGATAGTCGGGAAATTACCGAAGTTCGCTTCGAATCTGTAATTTCTCATACTTTTCTTCCTTTGAATTCCCAAAACAAAATGTTCCAAACTTGATCCATTCCCTGTTGAAATTCCAAAATTCAATCCTTTGAAAACTTAAACTTTGAAATTTTTGAGAGCAGAACTACTAATTATTATCGAGAGTTTTCTTAGGTGATTCCCGTCACTTAAGATGTAATTAACTATAGGGGCTTGCCCTTATAAGGAATTTTAAAGAACCCAGGTAATATAAACCCTGTTTAATGTTTTTCATATTGAGCAGGGAAATTTATCGGCACATAAAATTGGTTCGCAGACCAAACGGATGTCACAAATCTTTTAGTTTATTTAATCGAGCCCCACCATCAAGCAGTGTGTCTATCTTTAGGGATAGATACACGGTTTGTAGTGCGGTGCTTGTTTATATAAACTATTTGGGATGTCAGATCAGTTTGATTTCATATCTTAAAATTTTCAAATTTAAAATTATGTTTAAAATCAAATACTACTTTTCAAATTATATATATTTAAACTAAATTTAAAATCTTAAAATTCGCCGACAATTTCTGTTAGGCGACCCCTTTTCTAAATACAACGCAACCTAAAAATAACGCCGACACCATCTTAGCTTGGTATAGTTCTAAATTCTGCTGTGCTGCAAGTCTTTCCCTTCCAGGCTTTCCAACTCCTCTAGTCGTAATTTGGCATTCTCTTCGTCGTGATTTTTTTTGCAATCGCAATTCTTATTGAAGGAAGCTGGACCTCTAAGGGTAACACTGCCTCGGATCCATACACCAGAGCGTAAGGCGTAGCTTGAGTAGGAGTTCTGAAGGTTGTCTGGTAGGCCCATAAGGCTTCTAATAACTTCTCGTGCCAATTTCTCTTATTATCGTCCAAAGTTTTCTTTAAAATTTGGACGAGAGTTTTATTAAAAGCCTCAGCCAGGCCGTTTGCTCTTAGGTAGTAAATTGTTGAATATCGCCGGTCGATTCCGTGTCTCCGACAAAATTGTTGATTTGTGTGCTTCGAATGTCGACCCATTATACGAGATGATCTGCGCGGCACTCCAAAACGGTAGACAACTTGGTTCTTGAAAAGCTGTAGCACGTGGTGTGCTTTCACTTCTCTAAGTGGAGCTGCCTCTCGCACTTGGAAAAGTAATCCGTAGCCGCAAGAATGAAGCGATGTCCTTTTGAAGATGGCCGTTCTATTGGACCCACTATATCCGTGCCCCAACATTCAAATGGCCACGACGCAATTGTCGGATGTAACACATTTAGAGGTTGGTGTAGAACCACTCCGTGCACTTGGCATTGGTGACAGCTCTTGGCGATTTTCATGCAGTCGGTCATCATAGAGGGACAGTAGTACCCTAATCTTTT
Organism: Papilionanthe hookeriana x Papilionanthe teres; assembly: GCA_022702705.1. NCBI lineage: Eukaryota > Viridiplantae > Streptophyta > Magnoliopsida > Asparagales > Orchidaceae > Papilionanthe > Papilionanthe hookeriana x Papilionanthe teres. Next base: position 18,570,293 of record CM040432.1, on the reverse strand, counting down.
AATTTTCATTTTCATCTTCGGACCCGACTGGTAAGCGCCACAGAGTCCTGAATGCACCTCTTTAACAATTTCACGGGCCTCGGGCCCGTCAGGCACCTTAGCCACATTTGATCAAAAGACCTTCCGTATAACGTGTTGTTTATTAATGCGTAGGACATAGTTCTTTTCTTGATCCGATGGGCTAACAACCTATCGTCCGGTAGTTTTCCCGATTGCGAGTAGTCCATTAATGGTTCGTCGCCGATCTTCGGCCTTTTTCATCCTCTATTGCTAGCTGATTCTTCTTCTTTTTCGATTTGTGTATTGTGTCCATGTCGAGTCGTGATAGGACACGACGTCCGGTGAGCCGACACTTCTCTCGACTCATCTTGCGAACGAGGCAAATTCTTTTGCGAGGCGAGCTAACGCATCTGCTAAAGCATTTTCTTTTCTGGGAATTTTGTAGATCGTCACATTCGGAATCTGTTCCAACAACTGTATGGCATACTGGAAGTATTGCTCAAGTCTTGGTTTTAAAATTTTGTACTGCCCGGCAATCTGCTGAATGATTAACTACGAATCCCCGTAGATGTTGATATTTGTTATCCCCATTTGAATAGTTAATTCCAGTCCTGTTATGAGGGCTTCGTATTCTGCTTCGTTGTTTGTACATGGCTCTGTCAAGTGGTAGGAGTATCTTAACATCCCACGCTCCGGTGTTATAAAGATTAATCTGATTCCTGCCTTACCGGGCACTATCACTTGCGATTCTTCGTCTTTGTGTGTTGAAGATGCTCCGTCGAAATATAATTCCAAACGTCGATCATCAGGGTCTTCTAGGCTCATTATTTGTTCGTCTGGCAAGTAGTCATTGAGAGGAGATTCTGCTGGCAAAGGGTGTGTTGCGAGGAAGTCTGCTAAGACTTGTCCCTTTACGGCATGAAGAGGCACGAAAGTTATATCGAATTGCAATAATATCATTTACCATCTGGCAAGTCTGCCGGAAAGCATTGGACGAGTCATCAAGTATTGCAATGGATTAAATTTCGAGATTAGGTTGACCTTATGGGAAAGCATGTAGTGCCTGAGCTTTTGAGCGGCGAAGATCAGGGCCAAACAATTCTTTTCAATTGCGGGATACCTTATTTCCGTCGGAAGTAAACGACGGCTTAGGTAGTAAAGAGCATTTTCTTTACCCTCATCATTGACACAGGCTAACGGGGCTGCGAGTGAGTCGTCCAAAGCCGCGGTATAAAGTATCGGCGGTCTACACCGAGGCCAGGGCTGCTAAGACAGGAGGTGTCATTAAATATTGCTTAATGTCCTCGAAGGCCTTCTGGCATTTCTCTTCCCAAATAAATTTGATGTCCTTTTTAACTAATGCCGAGAAAGGCTGACACCTACCTGACAAGTTTGAGATAAAGCATCAAAGATATGCCAACTTCCCTTGAAAAGATCGTAGTTGTTTTAAAGTTTTGGGAGGCGGCATTTCTAAGATAGCTTTAATCTTTTCCGGGTCGATTTCAATTCCACGATGTCGGACAACGAATCCTAAGAATTTCCCGGAGGTGACGCCGAAGGCGCATTTTAAGGGATTCATCTTAAGGTTGAATTGCCTTAATCATTCGAAAAAAATTCTCAAATCATATAGATGGTTGTCCTTTACTTTGCTTTTGATGACCACATCGTCCACGTAGCATTCGACTTGATTGTGGATGAGATCATCAAAAATTCTTGTCATTGCTCTCTGGTAGGTTGCTCCTGCGTTCTTCAGCCCGAATGGCATCACTGTGTAGCAATATACTCCGATCGGCGTTCTGAATGCTGTAAGTTTTTCATCTTCTGGAGCCATTTTTATAATCCTGAAGATCCATCCATGAATGAGAATATTTCATGTGTCGAAGCAATGTCGATCATTAATTCTGGGATCGGTAGAGGGAATTCATCCTTTGGACATGCCTTGTTTAAATCTCCGAAATCCACACAAATTCCGATCCGACCATTCTTCTTCCTAATCGGTACCACATTGGCTAACCAAGTCGGGTATTGTTCTTCGTGGACAAATTTAGCGTCTATTAGCTTTTTAACTTCGGCTATGACTTGTTGTTCGATTTCTAGACGCATTCTTCTAGGACCTTGTCGTCGGGACGAAGTAGGATCCACTCCTAGCTTATGGATCGCGACCTGCTGGAGCTAAACACGGCATCTCATCGTAGCTCCAAGCAAAACAGTCTTTAAATTCCATTAATAACTTGATTATTTCTTCGGAGTCTTCTTTATTGAGTAAGGAGCTAACAAAGGTAGGTCTAGGCTCTTCGCTAGTACCTAAGTTAACTTCCGTTAACTAATCTATTGTAGATTTAATCTCTTCTTTGAATTCTGGTGGAGCGTCTCCAATTTGTAAATCTTTAAATTCTTCTGTAGTTTCCATGCAGTTTTCATTAGACTCGCAAGTGACAACCAAGCAAAATTCGGTATCGTTAATCGATCCTCATCGTGCCGAATCCGAGACCATGCTTTGAATTGGGTGGACGACCGGAGTTATTCCATAATTTTTCAAAATGTTGTGATTGACCTTTTTTCCATTGTCGAGGTAAGAAACCACGCTGAATTAAATTTTGAACACAGGGAGAGTACCACTCAAAAGGTAATTCCATTAATTCTGATGAAGCAATATCTTCAAATTGTACATTATTTTCAGTTTTGGAGGAAGGAGCACCACGGTAGAATTTGATTGGCTTTGCACCGCCGCTACGTACCTCTTTAACCACCATACCCTCGATCTTATTAGAATGGATCGGGGTCAGGGTCATAGTATGTACATAGTGGTTAATCTTCTCGTACATCGATTTATATTCTTCATTCTTTTCATCTTCGAGCGGGATCCTGAATTGCGGCTTTTTCCGACTTATTGTCGCTACTTCTTGCTTGATTTCTTTTTCTTCTTCAGAACTATCTTCCCAATCAACATTGATGGCTGGTTTCCTCTGTCCAACTGTCCTAATGTCTCTGCCACGACCTCGTCCCCGGCCTCGACCTCGGATGCGAGTTGTGGAGAAACCTTCACCATCTCGCCGTAACGGAGTGGTGAGTGACTGTTGGACTAGAACTTTCGGTTCTTCGTCATCTCAAATTTCCTTTGCTTCATTCGTTATGGTATCTCTGGAGAAGATTGTTTTCTTCGGAGGTGCATAATAAGTTGCATCTTCATGGATTCCAATTTCATGTACGGAGAATGGTTGTAAGTCACCTTTGATGCACTGTTCCCCTCCATCGTAGTATTTGATGCACTGATGTAGAGATGATGGTACCATCCGGTTCTCATGTATCCATGGTTGGCCCAGTAGAGCATTGAATGACGTTTCTGAATCAATTATGTGAAATTTTGCGGTTGTCTTTGCCAAGTCACCGGTTTTCATTAGTAGTGTTATTGATCCGAGGGCTCTTTCTCCTTTCTGGTTGAATCCTCCTAATAACATTTTGTCTGCTTCAAGCTCGCGAGCATCAATTTCCAAGTATGCTAGCATTCGAAGATTCTGATTGATGCTCCTGGATCCACCAATACTCTGGAGAGTGTAAACTTTCCAATTGTAATCGAAATGTACAACGGTCGGTTGTGGTCACTGCGTCCCAAGTAGTAGATCATTGTCCGTGAAGGTGACACCTCGTTGTTCCTTTAACGAACAAACCTCATCTAAGGAATCTCCTGCCATTTGAGCTAAGCAAATTTTCGGATCAAGTAAGGCCTTGATCAGAGCTTCTCTCATCACCTTTGATAAGATGAGGGTGTTGTAGATGCTCAGTTTGGCCGGTAGTTTCCTAAGATGGGCTAGCACGTTGTAGTCCACTTTATTTTCATGTGTCTCGATTTCTTCCAGAATGGGTAATCCTTCTACCGGGGTTGGTTCTTCCTGAACAACCGCCTGCTTTCCTTTGTCCTTTGGACCCATTCTCGGAGGTAGAACTCTTCCACTTCTTAAGTTGACTTCTGTAATTTCATCTGACTCTAGCATTGAGTTTGCTGGTGTTTCCTCCTGAATCGAAATGACAGGTTCTTTTGGATTAGCTTCAGAGTCTGAAGGCTCTAACTCTATTATGACTGGAGCTCCTCGAAACTCGAAAATAGATTCGTTGCTTGTTGAACTCTCGTAGCCTCCTTGATGGATGTCTTCTTCGTCTTTGTGATCGTCGAGATTGTGTATGTTTTGAGAATTGTCATTTGTATCGAAATCGATGTCCGGATTGTCGCTAGTTACATAATCGTTAGAAACAGTCAAAACGTAGCCAACGCCATAACCCTTATCATTATAAGATCCCACCAGAGTGAGCAGATAATCATATAGAGTCAGAGGCTCGAGGGATTTCTCCCCCGAATCGGAAATAACTATCCTAGGATAAGCAGCCCCTAGTCTAGCCTTACGAGCCTCAGTCTTCTCTTCTTCGTCGATTTTCTTCTTCTCTTCAATTGTCTCTTGTTGAGGTGGTTCTTCTATCGCAAGTAATAGTGTCGACTTAACAGGTTTTTAACTCTGAATTGAGACTCGCACCGAAGCGGTTTGGATGTGATCCAAAATCTTTTTCGAAGATCTTGTCCAAGAGGTAGCCCATCCATCATCAGTCGCATAGGGATCTATCGGAACAATGAGATTAGTCGAGATAACATTGACGGAACCTCCTTTTTGGGGTTCCTTCATGTACTCCTTCGGGATCGTTATATTCCCCTTCCGAAGATTGTCGTTGAGCCAACTTTTGAAGGTAATACAATCTTCTATCTTATGCCCAAGCATCCGGTGGTAAGGGCAAAAGTTGGGATCAGCTTTCTTGTCGACTTCTTCGGTCTCTTAGGTTACGGTAGTTGGAAATGCGGAGTCTTCATCGATCTGCGGAACATTTTCGGCACTACCTCATTCTTGAACGGATACTCCACGCTCGAAGCTCCCTTAACGTACGTTGCGGACGAGGTGGTTGTTCACACTTGTGGAGATGTCGATAGGCTGGGTCGGGGTTCTTCGGTAATTCGTTGAGGTTGTTGGGGCCGTTCGATGATATTTGTATCGGTCGCTTGCCTTTATCGACTGTCGCAACGATCCCGGACTTCTTTTCAAAAGTTTTCACGGGCTTCTGTTTGTCTGTTTTATCGGTGAAACTTAATTGCTTCGCCTCCTCTTGCAAGCTTCCGGCCTTGCTTAACAACTTCTCAAAAGTCTTAATAGTAAATCCCTTGAGGAGAAGTGCTATCGGGCAATGAATGCTCTTCAGTAAAATGTCGACTGCATGTTGTTCTTGTAGCTGTGGCTCACACTTCATACTTAGGTTCCTCCATCGAAGTATGTAGTCCACCAAGGTTTCGTTCGGCTTCTGCTTCTCTATTACTAAATCGCCTATAGTGATGTGGTGCTGAGCTCCGACAAATCGCTTGATGAAGAGGTTCTCTAATTCTGAAAATGTCTTCACCGAACCATTCGATAATTTTGCATACCAATCAAAGGCGATCCACGACGAGTCGCCGACAAATTGTCGGAAGAGTAAAGCATCACTTCCGCCGGCATTGCAACAAGCGGCACGAAAATGTACAACATGCTGCCGAGGGTTTCCGGTTCCATCAAAGGTCTTGAACAGAGGTGGTACGAAGCCTTTCAGATATTGGACAGCGTCGAATTCTTCAGGGTAAGGCCTACCCATCCGAATGGATGTCCCACTCTTTGATTGTGCCAAGGCTTCTCGCACCTGCTGTTCCACCATGTTCTTAATATCCTTTTCCAGAATCATTCTTTGTGTTGCATCCCTTTTTAATTGATCATCCCCGTTGACTGATGTAATCTCTTTTCCTTCGTCTACAATGTGAATGACCTCTGGGGGTGTCTCTCTTTAGGGTTGAACCTGACTCTGGAGAGTGGCTAGGGCTACAACCATCTCTTCCATCTTTTTTTCCATTTGGGCGATCGTATCATCTTTCTCTTGAAGCTGCCTCCTCATTACTTCCGGCTCCTCTCTTTCTGCGGCTGCAGGAGCACCTTGTGAAGCTGACGAAGCTCGTGTTTCAACCATGTTAATTTTTGTATATTCATCATCCATGAACTCTGACGAATCAATCTCATCTTTGAATTTCTCTTCTTTTTCCCTAGCTAATCGTCGAATATCAGTTCTTAGCTTTTCCATAGCATCTTCTAGTGGTCTTTTCTGTACAACCTTGCAGTTGTCATGTGATAACTGTCGGGTTTCCTTCTCATGAGTCCCCTTCACTGCGGTAGCACTTTCTTCGGACTCGAAGTCTCCTGACGAGACTTTCCTTCTCAGGTTGTTGTTTTAATCTTAATTGCCCAGTAGTGGGACGCCATACCATCCTTCTAGCAGTAGAAGGTCTAGGACCGGATGGTCTGTCAGCCAAATGCTAGAAGGTGGTATCATTCCTGATCTGTAGTCCTGAAACAATGACAGGCGGACTAGCTTTCATTCTCTTATTCGGCTTTTCTGCAGCAATAGTAGGCTCTACTCGCGGCCCAAGATGAGATTTGGCGGCACCCGCCCTATCCTTCTCAAAATTTCGATACAGGGCATTTTTCCTTCTTTGTCAACTTTTCTATCAGGGTTTGCAGTCGAGCAAATGGCATAATTCTAGCCCTTTCCTTAAGGCTATCGTTGTAATATACGGGCTGAGGCAATGCGACAGCAATCTTGCAAACATTTTCTTCATCCTCTGCAACAGAGAGGGGATGGATTCTGCTTCCTCCCAAAAGTGGTATGTATTCAGGCAGCGGTGTATACTCGGGCAGTTCTGGGATTTCTTCTAGGAAAGTAACTCGGCGGCTACGGCTTCTCTAGCAATCCTTCTACTTCGTTCCTTCTGCGAGTCCGTGTCGACGATGGAATTCTCGAGCTGGACCCGATTTCGAAAATAGAAGGTTTCACGGAAGGTACGTACCCTCCACGGTAACGGGTACATCATAGTTCGAATTTCCTTCCCCTTTAGTTTGGCGAAGCGGGGTAGGTGCGGAGACAACTAGACCGGTGGGGGTAGCAACAACAATCCTTACGTGGACGGCGGTACTCCTCTCGGTTGGAATCTTTTGCGGAGGAGGGAATTCATGAGTTGACTTGAGGTTAAACTCAATCAACAGTTTCTCAGTTTCCGGTACTTTGCTTGTGAGTGAAAAGAGAGCGACGTCGGGGATTTTGATGTCGGTGTCCCCGAATCCTTGTCCGAATCGAATAATTTCATTATCGGGCGGTTCGTCCTTGAACACGGCCGAGTCGAGTCCGTTGACGAAGGAGAAGATCGGTTTTGGGGCTTCCATTTCGCGGGCGATTCAGTGTTAGTCCACGAATCGTGCTTCTTCTTGTCGTATAACTTATGACGAAAAAGAAAGAGTCCGGATACATTTCTGTTTATCTTAGTGTATTTGTAGTATTAAAGGATAATTATTTTTTCGGAAAGATTTGTTCGTTAAGACAGAGAGTTATTAAAAGAAGGAGAGCTGTAGGAAGGGTAAAAGGAATTGATTAGGAACTGGAAAAGGAAGAGAAAGTCTTGTAGAAACTTCTCGACCCGCAAGACCGCTCCTAAACTAATACCTATTGGGGGCCCACCCCACCTCAGAAATGAGGTAAAAGGATCTCGGAACCTCTGCGTTTAGGGGTGTCTAAACAGTGGCTCCTAAATCCGAGAGAATGTTGGCTATACTTGTTCGAGGTAGAAATGAACATAGTATTCCAACGGAAAGAAGGGAAGTTTGATCCACTAGGAACATGGATACACTACCAATTTTTGAAAGCAGAATTGTCTGATTAAAATGAAGAGAGGAATTTTCCCCAGCGGAGTCGCCAGAAATTGTACGACTTATTTTTTAGGTTACGTGTTGTATTTTGAAAAGGGGGTCGCCTACAAAAATTGTCGGCAAATTTTTAATTTAATTTAAATAAATAATTTGAAAAGTAGTATTTGATTTTGAAAATAATTTTTAAGTTTAAAGATTTTAAGATATGAAATCAAACTGATCTCACATCCCAAATAGATTATATAAACGAACACTGCATCATAAGTCGTGTATACTATCCCGAAGAATATACACACTTGCTCGATGATGGGGCTCGATTAAATAAACTAGAAGATTTGTGACATCTGTTTGGTCTGCGAACCAATTTTTATAAGCCGACGAGTTCCCATGCTTAATATGAAAGCATTAAACAGGGTTTATATTACCTGGGTTCTTAAAATTCCCTATAAGGGCAAGCCCCTATAGTTAATTTCATCTTAAGTGACGGGAATCACCTAAGAAAACTCTTGATAATAATCGGTAGTTACGCTCTCGAGAATTTCAATGTTTAAGTTTTCAAAGGATTGAATTTTGGAATTTCAATAGGGAATGGATCAAGTTTGGAACATTTTGGTTTGGGAATTCAAAGGAAGAAAGGTAGGAGAAATCACAGATTCGAAGCGAACTTCAGTAATTTCTCAACTATCCTATTGTTTGGCTTGGATTTAAGAAAGTCCTAATGTTTGTTTAATGTTTTGATCTTGCCAATTTTAATTAATTTGGACTTATATTTGTATGATAAAATCATACAAATAGCCTTGAAGATATGAGGGTTTATGTCATATTGGATGACTACCTCGGAATCCTAAGACCGGTTAGGGCTTAATTTACATGACATGATCATGCAAATGCCTAACGAAGAGTTGAGGATTTATGTTGCACTTGGCAAACTACCTCGAAATCTTATGGATTGGTTATTTAATTCTAAGAATGGTTTTGCTGATGTAGATTCAAGTTTTACTGACGACGATGGCCGTGCTGCCCACCATGCTTCGAGCTCCTTGTTGTTGCAGAGGTTTAGTTATAGAAGTCATAAATCAGGAGATGAGAAAAGTGTTTTGGTTTAGAGAAATTCTTAATTTCCAAGTGTTTTTTATGTTTTATTTAAAACAAATCTTAAAGTTGATTATAACAACACCGGTTAAGATCCCACGGTTCCATCCTTTCTGCATCGTTATTTTTATCGGATTCACTTAGTCCGGATGAATTTGCTAAACTCGACTAAATGAGTTCCACACTTTCATTTAGACCGTGGGAAATCCAGTTAGCAACACGTAGATTACATCATCCGAGGTATTCCCGATCATCCAACAAGACGTTTTAATTTAGTTGTAATTGTAGTTTTGTGTTTTGTTTAAGATTAAATTTTTAGTTTTTTTATATTTTGAAATGTTGTTGCGGTGAAGTTTATCTTGCAATGACTTTTAATTTAGTTTTGGTTTCAGTTTTAGGGACTATCCTAAAGGTGTGGGTTTTCATGCAATAGTTGTTTATCATGCAAGAAAAGTAAAGTGCATTTGCGATAAAGTAAATTGCAATAAAATAAAAGCGTACTGGAGGGTCTTCCCGTCATCCCAGGCTACACTTAAACACAATTTAGAATATTTAAGCATTTAAAGCAAGTTCCTCAGTAAAGCTAAGGGAAGGGTTATGGTTTTCTACCAAGTTCCAAATCCTATAGCTAGTCATTTCCTATGACGTCTAGGTTCTTGTGTTTGTGTTTGAGGACGATTTTCTTCATCAAAGAACAATTAAGTTCAATTGTTCTTATAAACATCCTATCATATTGAGGAAGTGCTTAAGAAGAATCTTAAACATCTTTTCAATATTGCTAGAATTGTTTTAAGTCCAAATGAGTTTAATTATACAAATGAATTAATCGTCCGGGAATTCAAATTTTGTTATCTTGCTCAGTGAACTAGGACATTTGAATATCCTATAAGTGAAGTAACACTTCATTTAACGTTCTGTTTAGGGGTTATGACAACAAACGCTTCCGAGGGCAAATTGATGTTTAAATGGTTTGTGATTTAATTTAAGTTAACGGGTTTAAATTTGGAATAATGTTCAAGTTGTTTTATATTTATTTTTGAATTTCTTTATGTCTTAGGTGATGTTATTTTTAATTCAATTTAATTTAACTTTAATTTAATTTAATTTAGTTTAGTTTCAATTTTAATTTAATTTAACTTGATTTTAATTTTAACTTGATTCTATTATTTAATTTAATTTAATTCAATTTAACTTGATTTGATATGATTTAATTTAGTTTAATCTAATTTAATTTAATTTTAATTTAATTTAATTTAATTTAATTTAATTTAATTTAATTTAATTTAATTTGTTTAATTTAATTTGTTTTAATTTAATTTAATTTGTTTTAATTTAATTTTATTTAATTTAATTTAATTTAAATTTAATTTTATTTTATTTTTAATTTTAATTTAATTGAAATTTTAAAAGAGTTTAATTTAAATAATTTAACTTTAATTTAATTTAATGATTAAGTCTTTTAACATTTTAAATCTTAAATTTGGATTATCATTTTAATTAGGAATTAAATATTATTGAGATGATTAATTTAGGGATTCTTAAATTAAAGAACAAATCTCTTCCTAATAAAATCCCTATTTTTATAATTCCAATTTTATTATTCTTCCAAATTTAATCAATTATTTAATTAAGGTTTATTTTAATTATTTTTTAAATTGTTTAATAGGTTTCTACCCTTTAATTATTTAAATTTCAATCATCCAAATCAGATTAAGATCAAATATTTTACTCTTTAATTTTATTAAGCCAAAAGTTTTAATTAAAGGCTAAAATTTTAATTACCATTTTGCCCTTCAAGCTTAATAATTTCATAACTCACTAAATTGAGCTTAAATGAACTTGAAACTTTTATGTGACTTTACTCATATGTCAATAAAGACATGAGAGGAGAAAATGTGGTTTTTTTGTATTTAATTTATTTATGTAATTATTTTTGGTGGAAAATAGGGATTTCCAAGGAAAATTTAATAATATGACCAAGCGAAAGTTTCTATCCTTAAGAAAATTATGGGACATTCCTAATGACCAGAGGACCACTTGGACCAATTTTGGTGATTTTTTGAATTATATTCTTTTTATTATAATTATTTTGAGTTTTGGAGTATTAATTAATTTTAAAATAAAATAAAGGTTGAAAAATGAATTTTATATTTTTCAAAAATCTCTCTGATATCAAGGAAATCAGAGAATCAATTTTTACAATTTTCTAATTTTTCTTAGATTTATTAGAATTATTTTAGTGGAAATGCTAAAAAAATACATTTTTTTTTAATTTTAAAATTACCTTAGGGCTTTAAAATTTAATATCTCATCAAATAGACCTAATAAAAATATGGGGTTTGTTCCTAAGTGATTAAAATTTAAAATGTGACATTTTGGTGAATTTTATTATTTTTGTGATTTTTATTATTTTTTAATTATTAAAATATTAAAATAATACAAAAAATCAACTTTTTTAGAAAATTGAAATTTTAGTTTTCTTAAATTCCCCTAATATCAGAGAGGCTCAAAAACCAATTTGGTGAATTTTTGAAAAGTATTTTGAAAGTTATGAATTTTTAAAGTTTAAATTGGCTAAATGGCTTAATCGACCCATTTAGTAGAGGTTAATCAAGTCCAATTGACTTCAAATTTTTTTGATGGATTCCTCTGATCCTAAAGGTCCGTGGAGAATTGATTTCAAGTCAATTTGATGTATGATTAGCTCTAATTAATTAAAGACCTATTTTGGGTGTTTAAGCCAATTAGGATTATTCCAAGTGGATTAATTCAAAACCTATTTTTCCTAGAGTCCTCTGGTCATAAGAAACATCACCAAATTTTCCTAGAATTTATTTCACAACATGCTAATTATTAGATTTAAAATACTCAAAACAGCAACATGAATTTGAAAAATCAATAACTTCTCAAAGGGATGGCCTCTGAACTTGGAAAATTCAGGGAATGTTCCCAAGTTCAGAGGCTTCAAAAGCCCTATGGTCTCATGCCATGGTGAATTTCTTATATGCATAGAGAATTAAAACAATGCAGAGAGTAAATAAATAATTAAAAATAAAATACTTAATGAAATTAAATGATTTCTTTTCCACATTATTCTCCTCTATTCATTGAGCAAGGGGGTATTTTTATTTTATTTTTCTGATTTTTCTACACAAAGTTATGCATTTTTGAAGTTTAGGGAATTAAATAAATCAAAAATACCCTAATTTTCTATTTAAAACTGCGGCGCTGACTCATCCTAGGCATCTCCGAAACGCCGCGTGTCGCCCTGCCATTCGACGCCGCCACTTGAGTTAGCAGCCCGGGTCCCGTTTTTCGCGTATCATCTGCCGATCCGACCCGATCTAAGCCGTCTGTCCGCGCGTGTATGGAATGAACGGCATCCGTTCATCGTCCCCAGTCGTTCTCACCCGAGAGCCGTCCACACTAAAACCCTAAGAACTCACTCATTTCTCAACGGATTTTCGTGTTCTTGTACTCTATGGATTAGTCTTGAAGAGACGAATACATCTATATGGTGATCATGCATTGAAATTAAGGCATTTGAAATGGAGAATCTCCAGAAGTTTGGGATAAAGAGTTAGCTCATACCTTTGCTCAGAGAAGTGTGGCTTCAATCTAAGGGTTGTGTGACCTTCGATTGGGTCCAAGCAAGCTCCAGATGAAGTCCCTTGGCCTAGTGAATTGTCTAGGTATGATTTCGACCAAGCCCGATCACAAAGCTTGGAGTCCGGAACGGATGGGTGGCCCGGAGAGGGGGCTTTTGCTGGTGGACTTCTTCCCTTGGTCTGGTGAAGGTGTAGGACCAATCAATTTAAGGATTGGTCCACTGTGAAGAAGTGTCCTGGTTTTGGGTGGAATTTTGGCTGAGAAATTGGGCTCTGCTAGTGGGGATTAGGGAAAATTGTCACTGGGGATCAACTGCTCTAAGTATGGAGAGTGATCTGGAGCAATTTTGGCAGCGTTTCAGTAAGGTCTGGTTCAGCACCTCTCATGGCCGAGAGGAGGTGAGGTTTAAATAGGAGTGGGTGGAGGGCCTCCCAGGGGGGTTTAAGGCTTGGGATCAGCTGCTTAGATCAAGGGAAGAACAACCATGATGGCCATTGGGCATGAGGCAGCTCAGCAAGTGGGAATTCCAAACTTTGGCTCACATGGGTTCTCCCGGCCTGGTGGTTTCCGGCGACTGTGGTGGCCGGCCGGCCAGGGTCAGGTCACCCTCAAGGTCAGGGAGGTCAGGGCTGGGGCTTAGTGCAGTCAATTGGCCATGGACATGTGTAAAGGAGTTGAATTGAAATGGTATGGGGAGAGGCTCATTTTGGCCCAATTTGGTCAACCCACCTTTTTGGGTTTGGTGCACCCTTCCATGGCTTATTTGGGCTGAGGGAGGATCAGGTGAATCAGCTAGAAAAGGGTAGAGAAGTCACCATCCATGAATATTTTGATTAATCATGGATTAAGGTGAAGCATTAAAAGGGTTAAAACCTTTTTAAGGGGGCTTAAAAGAGGCTCCTCCTTTTGCCATTAATGGCTTGTCAAACCTTCCATGGCTTCATGTGGCTTGTCCATGGCTTGCATGCGGCTTCATGGCTTGTCTTTGGCTTGGGGAAAAGCTTGGTCAATTTCATGAAAATGGAATTTGGAAATTTTGGTAATTTAGGGGTGATTTGATGGGATTTGTCATATGGCTTGATTTGGATTTATTTTATCATGGGTTTAGAACTTAGGAGATGGTTTCATCCAATGGATGATGATATAGGGTTGTCATGTGGGCTTTGGGCTTTTGAAATTTAGTGAATGTGGGCTTTTAAAGTGATTTATGGAAGTGGGTTTTTTTTATTTTAGGATGAGAATTTTACAAAGGATTGGATCCAATAAGTGTTGAATTTAGTTTAGGAATGTTTCATGAATGATTTGGAATAAATTTGAAGTGTTTGGGCTAGGTTTGGGTTGGATTTGGACCTCTTTGGTGAATGGGCCAATATAGGTCAAATTGGGCTAACTTGGGCCAATGTTGGGCTAGGGTTGAAATTGATGTAAAATAAATGTTGGGAAATGTTTATGGGAGTGTTTAAAAGAGGTTTTGGCTTTGGTTGGGTTTTGATTTTGGGGTTTGGGCTTATTTGGGTTAGGTTTGGGTTTAGGTCAAATTTGGGCCTTTTAGCTTTGGGTTGAATTTGAGTGGGGTTTGGGTCTAAATTTTGGGCAAATCATGTTAGTGTTTTGTTTGTGGTGATGTTAGGGAAGGTTTATAAAAGATTTGTGGTTAATTGGAGTTAAATTGGTTTAGTTTGGATTAGGTTTGGGTCATGGGTCCAAATTGGGCTTTAAGGCCAAAAGTGAAATTGGATTCAAATGTCAATCAAATTGGACTTGGATCTAGTCTACATTGGTGTTAGGAGTGTTGAATTGAATTTTAGAATTGAATTGGACCAGAATTTGGGTCAATTGGGTAGGTTTGGTTTGACATTGGGTTCACTTTGGGTTAAAATGGGTCAAATTGGGGGTTTTGACAAAAGTGGGGTAACTTGACAAACTTGGCCCATGGTGTAGTTGAGCAAAATGAAATTGGGAATATTTGGGATTTTCTAGAATTTTCTGGGAATTTTCTGAATTTTTGGATTTTTGGGTCAAGAGGGGTATTTTGGGTATTTGGAGGGTATTGGGTGGTATTTTTGGAATTTTTGGTATTTTTGGCTATGGATGATCAATTTGAGTAATGTGGGAATGTTTGGGATTGGTTTTGAGGAATTTTGGGTAATTTATGTGATTTTGCAAATTTTGGGTAGTTTCATGGGCTTTGGGTAGGTTAGGCGGGTGTAGGGTCCCGGGGGTCAAAAATTGAAAATTTGGAAAATTGAAGATTGGGTAAATGTAAGTGGAATAAAATCATTTTGGTTGAGCCATGAAGCCATATCAAGCCCACATGAGCCATGAAGGGACTCATTTGAGGCATCCACTATGTTGTTCCTAACCTCTTGCGCAAGGGCTTAGGGGTTAAGGACCATCCATGTGAGTCACCTTTTTGAGTCGGGAGGCCAAGTTAGGTATGGGTGTGTTTCTAGGATGTGTGTGAAAGTGTAGTGTATAGGTGTAGTGTGTGTGTAAGTCGGCCCTTCACTGGACTGAGCCACCCAGGGCGGTCCCTAAGTCCAAAGAGTCCTATAGGAACTCATCCTTTAAACTTCCACATTTGATTTCAACCCTCAGGTGATTAGGGGTCTACGATCAAGTCCGTGGAGTTTGCGAGGAGTTAAAAAGTGGTTTGAATTTCTAAGTGGTGGGCCCCAATTCTAATCCTCTAAGATAGTCAAAGGAAAAGCCTAAGGCTAGATCCTAAGTACTAAAGAGAAGAAGAGAAGACCTCATCAAAAATGAGGTCAACAGGGTCCGAGGCTCGTGAAATCGTTAAAGAAGTACATTCAGGACTTTATGGCACTCATCAGTCGGGTCCAAAAATAAAAATGAAGATTAAAAGACTAGGGTACTACTGGCCCTCGATGATGACCGACTGTTTGAAGGTCGCTAAAAGTTATCACCAGTGCCAAGTGCACGGAGCGGTTCTACACCAACCTCCAAATGTGCTACATCCGACAATCACGTCGTGGCCATTCGAGTGTTGAGGCACAGATATAGTGGGTCCGATAGAACTGCCTTCTTCAAGAGGACATCGCTTCATTCTTGCAGCTACAAATTACTTTTCTAAATGGGTAGAAGCTATACCACTCAGAGAAGTGAAGGCACACCACGTGCTACAGTTTTTCAAGAACCAAGTTGTCTACCATTTTGGGGTACCGCGCAGAATCATTTCAGATAATGGATCTGCATTCAAAAGTACAAAGATCAACAACTTTTTCAGAAGACACGGGATCGATTGGCGATACTTAACGATCTACTACCCAAGAGCAAACGGCTTGGCCGAGGCTTTTAATAAAACTCTCGTTCAAACTTTAAAAAAAACTTTGGATGACAACAAGAGAAATTGGCAAGAGAAGTTGTTAGAAGCCTTATGGGCCTACAGGACGACTTTTAGGACTCCTACTCAGTCTACGCCTTACGCTTTAGTGTACGGGTCCGAGGCCGTCTTGCCCCTGGAAGTTCAGCTTCTGTCACTCCGAATTGCAGTTGCAAAAAAGATCACTACAGAAGAAAATGTCAGACTACGACTGGAAGAATTGGAAAGCTTTGAAGTGAAAAGACTTTCCGCACAGTGGAATTTGGAGCTGTATCAAGCCAAGATGATCCTGGCCCATGATAAATTGGTCCGCACCAGGACATTCAAAGTCGGTGACTTAGTTCTTGTTCTCAGAAGAACTATTCTTGCACATCGCAAGATAGGTGGTAAATTTGAACCAACATGGGAAGGGTCGTTCGTGGTCGAGACAGTCTACTCAGGAGGTTCCTGCCAGCTTGTGAATTGCCGTGGAGAACGACCCATGCTTCCAATCAATGGACGGTATTTAAAGAAGTATTACACAACCTGATGTTTCGAAGGGTGGCCTCTAAAATAGAATCTTATCCCTAGAAACACAGGAGAAGTATACACTTTGTGACTGGGTCCGAACCCAAAACAAAATAAAAAGGATGAAAAAAAAAATCTCTCATCAACAAAAATGTTAAAAAGAAAACATGGGAAATCATAATAATAAAATGTCAATCTTTCCTCTTAAATTCGTTCATTCCTGATATTTCCTCATCTCTTCCTACTTCCTTTAAATTTTTAAAAAAAAAGTGAATAAGAATTTTTAAGTGTTTTTCTTATTATTCTTGTTCTTAGTACAGCCCCTAATCCTTTCCTTGTCTTTTCACAGGGAAATATCGAACAGGCGGTTGGTTCTAAACTTTAGAAATGGCGTGAGTCTAGCACTTGATGAAAAGAGGGTGAGGGATGGAGTAGTGATATAGATTGACTCAGACTTCACACCAGCTCACTTACAATACGAAGAAAATGATTGGATCCCAGTTGATCAAGAAGAACTTCACAGCCAAACAGTGATGAAAATGGGTGGCCTGAGCCACCAATCCAGCAACAAGAAAAGAAAAGCAAACACCACGCATGCAACCAAAGAAGATAGGAAAATTAAGTCCATGGTTGCCACAGCAGAGGGTAGGCTTGTCAGCGTCGCACCCGCAGAAATTCAAGGGGTAAGGAGAGCTACTCTCACTACTACCCAACGAAGAAATAAGAATCGTCACATTCGCAAAATGTTGACCAAGTTAGTAGAAGATCAATATGAACAGACAGTGGATACTGTTAGTGCAAATGCTCCAAGTAGACCGGTTTGTCTGGAACCAGAAAGAAGAAAGTCAATTCCAAGAAGGTCAGAACAGATAAAAGAAATACCAAGAAAAGTAGAAATAGAGTCGGTATCTCGACGCTGAGCATATGTACCGGATCCGAAGACTCTTGTTGCGAAAGCAACCCCGAAGGATGTTGATCTATAAAAAAATACCTATTTCTTTATGTCTTAATTCTTATTAATTTCTAAGGATATTATGCTTTAATGAAAGGTATTTTTTGTGTTTTTGGATGTAGGTAATGTGAAAAGGTCTATGAAGGAAAAATGAGCAAAAAGGAGCAAAAATGGAGCAAAATACCAAAAGTATAATAAAATATGGCCTAGCTCTTAGGCTAGACTCGATACGAAAACTGTCAAGTTTTTGACAATTTTTGATCAGTTCTTTTGACGGAGTGAGCGGTTATTGGACATTCTAGAAGACTGGCAGTTGTTCCTTGATAATAGGACATGTGATACATTACATTTGGACGCTCCAAAACGGTTTTAATCGCGAAGAGTTGCGAGCCAAAGTGAAGAGGTACAAAGAATTGGACGCGGTGTCCGGCGCCTAGGCGCCCGATTCCGGCGCCTAGGCACCAGACCGACCTTCTAGAAGATTCATTCAATGTGGACATGTTTTGAAGAGGTGCCTCAAGGAAACACTTGAAGCCTATAAATAGAGGTCCATTTCTTCAGAAAACGTGCCCCTACCATTCAACCCCTTTCTCTTATCTACTTTAGGATCGCTCATCTTTAGAGAGAGAATTAGAGAGAGAAATTTAGGGCCACTTTTGTTTAGTTTAGTGAGTTTATTTTCAAGTTATGGCATCTGGAGTTCATTAAACTATGGAGTAAGTAGGAATCAGAAAATCTGTAGAAGAAATATTTGAGATAAGTATATTTTTATATTTGATTCAAAGTTAAATGATCATGTTTTGTTATTTATTTTCAATGTGTTCTGAGTAGTTATTTACTTTCTTACTTCAATTATGAAGAGATATATAAGATAATATAAAGATTCGATGGAGAATTAAAATTTAAAATATTTTCAAAATATTGTGATGACATTAATACCTGATCATACTTTACTTTTTAAATTGGTCGTTTGATTTGTTAAAACCTGTTGAAGAGTTTTGAGACCTTGAAGGAGAAGAACTCTTAACTTGTAAATGTCACATGAATCCTTGGGTAGTCGAAGGCCATGTGCGGGCTACTCATGGTGAAGTGCAAATAAATATGAAGATAATATTTAAAGGGCGTAGAATTGATAAGTTTTTAGAGTGGCAGACTAAGTTCTTATAATTTGATTTATAGGCTAAGAAAGGGTCACTAGTAGGGCCGACCATAGCCACTGTTGGACATCTAGAAGTGTGAGCCTATGTTAACCCATTCTACTAGCAATACATCCGGACCTATTCGGTAAATTAGTCAATGTTCTTTGTGCCTGGATCAAAGGGTAAATGGCACAATACCCTAAATCAAATTCTCCAACGAATATTAAATTATCTTAAAAATCTTAGATTAATTGAAGGAAAGAAAGTTGTTTATTTTATATAGAATTCATAAAATCATTATCTTATTATTATTTTCTTTATTGCATCTAGTAAATTAATAGTAATTTATAATCAAATTAAAAGATAAAATAAAAATATTTTTACTATTTTATTTCGCTTTCACTTCATAGAAAATTTATTTCTATAAATCTTCCCTGTGGGATCGATACTGGGGTCTTTGTTTAAAAATCCTATATTACTTGAAACGATACGTATACTTGCGTAGTACCCCTAGTGTGTAAAAATATTTTCTAAATTATATAATATTAATTTTATACACTAGCCGCTATTTATAAATTAAGTCGAAAGTTTTTGGCTATCTTTTGGAAGCGAAACATTACTTGCGTTAAGCGCGGCTCGGGTCGAAGTTTTTGGCTTCGTTGCTGGGGAACGAAAGGAAGTAAGGAAGAAAGAAATAAAATAGTTAAATTTTATATTTATTGCTTGTTTTATGCGAAGATTTGGTTCTGAAGGATTAATTCCTTTAGATTCTGAATTGGAAAGAACAATTAGAAAAATTAAAAAAGGAAAACTAATTCAAAAATTTCAAGAAATGGCTACTTTACAAAATCCATTTGAACTTAACGATCAAAATATTTATAAACCATTAAGGGTTTATGCTAACCCTACAGTTGATGAACTTTATAATAGTATTCAAATACCCACTGTAGATGCTAATTATTTTGAACTTAAACCGTCTACTATTCAAATTGTGCAAAACAATCAATTTGGTGGATCACCAAATGAGGATCCAAATTTACATCTTGTTAGTTTTTTAAAACTTTGTGCTACCTTTAAATATAGCAATGTTTCTGATGATGCTATTAGACTTAGACTCTTTCCTTTTTCTTTAAGAGATAAAACAAAGATGTGGTTAAACTCATTAGCGACTGGTTCTATTAAAACATGGGCTGAAATGGCACAAAAATTCCTTGCTAAATATTTTCCTCCTTCTAAAACTGCTAAATTAAGAAATGATATTACTTCATTTAGTGAATTTGACGGGGAGACAATATATGAAACTTGGGAAAGATTTAAAGAACTATTAAGAAAATTTCCTCATCATGCTTTACCTGATTGGTTGATTATTCAAACATTTTATAATGGATTAATTGGATCTTTGAAATCAATTATTGATGCTGCTGCTGGAGGTTCTTTAATGTCTAAATCATTTGAAGAAGCTTACATTTTAATTGAAGAAATGGCTAAAAATAATTTTCAAAGGCCTTTCGAAAGGATTAACCCTAAAAAGATGGCCAGTATTCAAGATAATGAAGCCTTTTCTATCTTAGCTTCACAAGTTGCAGCAATGTCTAAGAAATTAGATAATTTTGCAATTAATATTTCGCATAATAACTGAGCTAATATTGAAGATTCTCAAACTATTGAAACTTTACAAGCTATTGCAAGTAAAACTAATCCTTATTCAAATTATTATAATCCTGGGTGGAAAAATCATCCAAATTTTAACTGGAATAATTCACAACAACAATGGGGTAATAATCAATCTCATCCCACTGGAAATTGGAATAATCAAGTTAATTCAAATTATAAACCTCTTGGATTTAATAATCAACAGAAAAAGTTATCAATTGACGAATTAATTATGCAAATGAATAATCAATTACAAAATCAAAATACTGCTTCTCGTAATAACGAAAATCAAATGGGGCAAATTGCTACTTTAATTAATAACAGACCTGTAGGAACACTTCCTAGTAATGTTGAAATCAATCCAAAGGAAACTGGAAAAGAACATGAACAAGTTAAAACTGTGCGACTTAGAAGTGGAAAGGAATTAAAAGAAAAATTGCAGAATGAAAATGAAAAAGAGATTGAGGTTGAAGAGATTGAAAATCCTAAAGAAACTCTCTCACCTAGTCAAGATCAAACTGTTATATCTGTTAATGTGGAAGTTGAAAAACCACCACCACCTTTTCCTCAAAGACTTAAAGAGCAGAAACTTGATCATCAATTTTCTAAGTTCATTGAAATTTTTAAGAAACTTACTATTAACATACATTTTGCAGAAGCTTTGGAACAAATGCCAACTTACGGAAAATTTATGAAGGATATTTTAAGAAAAAAATGAAAATTTTAAGCTTTTGAAACTGTTGCATTAAGTGAAGAATGCAGTGCAATAATCCAAAAAAAATTACCTGAAAAGCTTAAGGATCCTGGAAGTTTCACTATAACATGTGCTATTGGAGAAAAAATTTGTGGAAAAGCTTTATGTGATTTAGGAGCAAGTATTAATCTCATGCCATTTTCTATCTTTCGAAGATTAGATTTAGGAGATATTACTCCCACCACTGTAGCTATTCAGTTAGCTAATAGATGTATCACTTATCCTAAAGGAGTTATAAAGGATGTCCTTGTTAAAGTGGATAAATTTATCTTCCCTGTAGATTTCATAGTACTTGACATGGAAGAAGATAAAGGGATACCTATTATTTTAGGAAGACCTTTTCTAGCTACCGGACGAGCTATGATTGATGTGCAAAAAGGAGAATTAACCATGAGAGTCAATGATCAAGAAATTAAATTCAATGTTCTTAAATCAATGAAGTACCCCGATAAAGAGAAATGTTATCGAATGGATATAATTGATTATTTAATTGAAAAACATTATCAAGAAAAATGTAAAGTTATTTCGAAGAAAAATTTGAATTTTTAATCGATGAAGAAGAAGTAGTAGAAGAAGAAGAAACTCATTTTATTAAATATAATTGGGAAACTTTAGACATTACTCAAAATTATATACTTTTACCCTCAATTAAAAAAGCACCTGAACTGGAATTAAAAATGTTACCTTCACATTTAAAATATGCGTCTCTTGGAAATTCGTTAACTTTATTTCTTCTGAACTGAGTAAAGATCAAGAAGAAAAATTACTAGGTGTGTTAAAGAATTATAAGAAAGCTTTTCGTTGGACTATTGCTGCTATAAGAGGAATAAGCCCTTCCATTTGCATGCATAGAATTTTAATGGAAGAAAATTTTAAACCTACTATAGAATCGCAAAGAAAATTAAATCCTATCATGAAAGAGTTTGTTAAAAAAGAAATTATTAAGTGGTTAGATGCTGGTATTATTTATCTTATTTCGGATAGTCAATGGGTAAGTCCTATTCATTGTGTTCCGAAGAAAGGAGGTGTAACTGTCATTGTTAATGATAAAAATGAACTTATTCCTGCAAGACAAGTTACTGGATGGCGAATTTGTATTGACTATAGGAAATAAAATAAAGCCACTAGAAAAATCATTTTCCTTTACCTTTCTTGGATCAAATGCTCGATAAATTAGCTGGACACTCATATTTCTGTTTTTTGGATGGATATTCTAGTTATCATCAATTACTTATTGCTCCTGAGGACCAAGAAAAGACAACTTTTACAAGTCCTTATGGAACATTTGCTTTTAGAAGAATGCCTTTTGGTTTATGTAATGCACCTGCAACTTTTCAAAGATGTATGATGTCAATATTTTGTGATTTGATTGACAAAGGAATTGAAATATTCATGGACGATTTTTCAGTCTTTGGAACTTCTTTTGAATCTTGTTTGGAAAACATAGCCAAAATTCTGAAAAGATGTGAAGAAACAAATTTAGTTTTTAACTGGGAAAAAGGTCAATTCATGGTCACAGAAGACATTGTACTTGGACACAAAGTATCACGAAAAGGGATGGAAGTAGATCAAGTAAAAGTGAAAATTATTGTTGAATTGCAACTACCTACTACTGTTACTGATGTGAGAAGTTTTCTAGGTCATGCTCGATTTTATAGAAGATATATAAAGGATTTTTCTAAAATTGCTAAACCTCGTTGTCATTTATTAGAAAAAAATGCACAATTTAAATTTAATGAAGAATGTATTAATGCTTTTAATATTCTAAAAGAAAAATTAATAATTTCACCTATTATTGTTGCACATGACTGGAATAAATCTTTTGAATTAATGTGTGATGCAAGTGATTTTGCAGTTGGAGCTGTATGAGGACAAAAATATGAGAAAATTTTCAAAGTTGTATATTATGCTAGTAAAACTCTCACTGAAACACAAAGAAATTACACTACCACTGAGAAAGAGCTTCTAGCTATAGTATATGCCTTTGATAAATTTAGACCTTATCTTCTTGGTACTAAATGCATAGTTCATACTAATCATTCTGCTTTTAAATATCAAATATCTAAGAAGGATTCTAAACCTAGACTTGTAAGATGGGTTTTACTTCTACAAGAATTTTATTTTCAAATAGTACATAGAAAAGGAACTGAAAACCAAATTGCTGATCATTTGTCTAGAATTAAAAAAGATATTATTTTGAAAGAAAATATAAATGAGAAATTCCCAGATGAATCTTTATATGTTATTCAAAGATACAAAACACCGTGGTATGCTGATATTGTTAATTATTTAATTAGCAATATTTTGCCTTATGACTTGGATAACAAATTTATTAAGAAATTTAAATATAATGCTAAATCTTATATTTGGGAAGAACCTCATTTATTTAAAATTGGTAAAGATTCTATGATTCGAAGATGTGTACCTTATGAGGAAACTTTTGCTATTATTCAAAAATTTCATGATTCTGATTTTGGAGGACACTTTGGCATAGATAAAACTACATTTAAAATTTTAAATTTTGGATTTTATTGGCCTACCTTATTTAAAGATTTGAGACAATATGTGAAAACATGTGATCGATGTCAAAGGATGAGAAATATATCTAGGAAAGATGAAATGCCTTTAAACTATATATTGGAAGTTGAAATTTTTGATATATGGGGATTAGACTTTATGGAACCATTTGTTCCATCATCTGGAAAAATTTATATTTTATTAGCAGTTGATTATGTTTCAAAGTGGATTGAGGCTATTGCTTTACCAAACTGTGATTCCAAAAGTGTTTCAAAATTTTTAAAGAAAATGATATTTTCAAGATTTGGAATGCCTAAGATAATTATCACTGATGGTGGAAGTCATTTCAGGAATATAAGAATTTAATCATTACTACAAAAATTTGGAATCAAACATAGAATTGCAACTGCTTATCACCCTCAAACTAGTGGAATGACTGAAGTATCAAATAGAGAAATTAAAAGAATTTTAGAAAAGACTGTTAATCATAAAAGAACTGATTGGGTTGATACACTTGATTTTGCATTATGGGCTTATAGAACAGCTTATAAGACACCAATCGGAATGTCACCTTACCGGTTAATTTATGGTAAACATTGCCACTTACCTGTAAAACTTGAACATAAAGCTTATTGGGCGATAAAGGAGTTTAATTTTAATTTGAATAAACCAGGAGAAAAATAATTATTGCAACTAAATGAGATGGAAGAAATTAGAAATGAGTCATACGACAATGCAAGAATTTATAAAGAGAAAATGAAGATGTTGCATGATAAGAAAATTTCAGGAAAAATTTGAGCCTGGACAAAAAGTATTAATGTTTAAGTCTCGTTTAAGACTTTTTCCTTGAAAATTAAGATCGAAATGGATTGGACTTTATTTAGTTGAGAAAGTATACCATTATGGAGCTGTGGATATTAAAGATCCCAAAACTGGAAAAATTTTTAAAGTATATGGATTAAGATTGAAGCCTTATTTGGGAGATATTAAGAAGATTTATAAAGAGGCTTATGAATTGAGTCAACCTGATTAAAGATTTACTTAAGTCGTGCTGACGACGTTAAACCAAGCGCTTTGTGGGTGGCAACCCATAATTATCTTGTGTTTTTGTGTTTTAATGAAAGGTTATGCCTCGATCTTGATTAATTTTATATTACTTTAGAAAAATTTGATGCTCATAAGTCTTGGCTGACTTAGGCTGAAAATTATTTTGAAATATGTAGAAATTAAAAATTGGATCACTTTATTTTAAATATGAGTAAAAATGAGATCAAGTTAACCTTCATTATGAAGTTTACAATGTGAGTTATCGAGTTTAAATTACTCTTATCAATATAATTTACCTATCTTGGAGAATTAAATTTTGAAAATTTGACGATTAGGCGAAACAGAGTTGAACATAGTTCCGGCGCCTAGGCGCCAGAATTCGGCGCCTAAGCACCAGAATCAACTATGTGTCAATAGGTCTGGCGCCAGATTTGGTGCCTAAGCGCCACGGTTACTGGGTCGTGCAAAAACTGAAAATTTTCAGTTTTTCACACGATTTTCCCCTTTAAATCAACCTATCTTCTTCCCTAACCATCAAGCAATCAAAATTACGTCCCTTACACTTTCTTCTTGAGATATTTGAGAAATTTTTAAAGAAATGGAAAGGAGAAATCATGGAGAAGAGGCTAGGGACAAGGTCTCAAGGGATCCTCAACCCTACTTCAAAGGTTTCATCGCTGTAAGTTTAGAGAAAATTTCTAGTCATTTGGATAAGTTTGAAGTAGATTTTAAAAGGATGGGAGATCACCTTCATGAGATGTTTCATCAAGTTGAACATCTAGAATGGCAAATGAAACTTCAATTTGATCATTTTGCGGCTTATCAAGATGCTCAAGTTGAAATGTATGCGAAGAACAATTGGATTGATGAAAAGATGGCTACGGATTTCTCGAGAGCGTTAGTATTCTTTCCAAGTGGAATACACAATTTCCCTTTTGAAGATTAGAATATTCTGGTAATGAGATAGTTATTATGGTTTGTTAAGTCATTGTATCGATTTAGAGAATCGATTGTGATTGTTTGTGTATTTGCTTTCATGTTTGTGTTGTTTTTGCTTTGAAATTGTTATGATTGAGTGTGTATTAGGAACTTGAATCAAATGTAGTACTTATCTGGAATGTATTGAGTCAAAATTGAAGATTTTAAATGGAAATTAGTGAGTTATATTGAAAACCTTATGTTCTATTGGTGGATTTAATATTTAATTTTTATAAATTTTTTAAAAAATGTTGTGGAAGTTAGAAACTGAAGCTCTACTCTGATACGAGTAATTTGAAGTTGAATTTATGAATTTTGGTGGAAAAATAAATTTTAAAAATTTTTTTTGTGAAAGGCGAGTCTGGCGCCTAGGCGCCAGAATTCGGCGCCTAAGCCTAGTTCGGCCTGTACCCAAAAATTTACTTAAATAACCCCAAAAAGCCATTTTTGACACCTAAGCTTCATCTTCTTCCCCATTTTCACAAAAATACATCCTCTAGATCCATTTTGAGGTCAAAACATCAAGGATTTGAGCGTGAAACCACTCGATTTCTTCATCTCAAGGTCAGATCTACACTTTAAACCATTTATTTTCGATTTTCACCATAGATTTCCCTATGTTTATCTAAGAACCAAAAATTTTAAAAAATATTCGATTTTTGGTGATTTCTTTGGATTTCTAACTTATTTTAAGTTTTATAAACTTAAAAAGAGTTTAAATCTTTGATTCCTAAATTTGTTCTTGTTTTCTTTCACGGTTAGATGGCTCCAAAATCTAAACGCGGGAAGGCACGAGATAACTTTGATAGCAGCAAATTCTCTACTGTGGCTGCGTTCCATGAATTTGCGACGTCCAAAAAGTTCATTTCTGAACGAAGTTTCTACCATTCTGGAGAAATAATCGAAAACACTTTTGTTGCGCAAAACTGGCAACAATTTTGTTATTTTATTGCTATTGCTGTTATCCCGATTGTTCGAAAATTTTATGCAAATTTTCTAGATGCCGAGGATTATGAAGTCTTTGTCAGAGGTATCGGAGTAGGATTAGTCCAGAAAGAATCAACATATTTTATGGCCTGCCACCGACTATTGAGTGCTATTATTCTGGATTATCACCATCTAAGGGAGATTTGGATATGATTATTGCTTATCTGACTAACAGTACTGGATCTTGGAAGATCAGGAATGGAAAGAGGGTAAACTTCAAATCCTCTGAATTAAATGGTGTATCTAAAGCATGACACTACTTTATTTCTGCAAGATTGTTACCTTCCATCGACCTGAGTGAAGTGACCAGAGATCGAGCGATCTTAAATTACCGCATTCAGGAGAGGAAGCCTATTAATGTCGAGAGAATTATTTATGATTCTGTGGAGTCTACTGCGAGGTCCAGCACTTCTGTTGGATTAGGATTTCCATCTTTGATCTACTCACTATGTGTTAGTAATGGAGTCACTGCTGATATTTCTGAGGAGAAGCCGGAGTCTACTAAGCCGATCGGCGGGAGAGTGTTAGTATCTATGATCGTCTTCGAGGGAAGAGATCAACCGCTCCTTCTAATTCTCGCACATACTTCGGGTAGACCTTCTACTTCTATACCCTCTACTTCGCCGAGCCACCATCGATTTACGGGAATCAATGCATGATCAGTTTTTAGAGCAACAGCAGGAGTTATTTCAAACACACTACAAGATTGATATTATTGATAGAAAACTAGATCATTTATCTGATTATACCCAGAGGAAGAGTAATTACGATGCTGAGTATGATGAAGCCCTAGTCAGATTTCTGAAGGGTGAACATGATGTTAGCTTTCCTACTTTTCCTAGTTTCACACCATTTGTAGATCCTAAGGACGTAGAATTTTCCTTTGGTGATGAAGATGATGATGAGACTACAACTAGTGATTAGTAGTTATCGATTTCTTTGATGTGCTACTCTGTTAGTTTGTTTTATTTGGATTATTTGTTAGTTTTGTATTTGATGTATGTTGACTGTTTAGTGTTAGGATTCTGTTGTGTTGAGACTGAATTTAGAATTAATTTATATGTTGTTTTAGTTTAATGTTTAGTAATTAATTATTTTGCTCTGTTTTAATTCTGTTTCAAATTTAATATCATCATCAATTGGCTGCTTACACATCTATATACATGCATCAATTTTATCTTAATTATTTATAAAAGCATGATTAGAAGTTAATTTTTCATTTTAAGATTGTTTTTACATACTTATTAAAAATTCTGATGATTTTCTTTCTCTCATACTTTCAAACTATCGTAGTATACTAAAACTTAAGTTTTGGGGAAGGGAAAATCCATTCAAAATTAAATTTTATTTGTCCTTAAAGAACTAATATTTTCTTAAAAATAAAAAAAGCTTTTTAACATAACTTAAGGAATGAAGAATTTATTTGAGATCACTTTTATTTTTGAAATTATAAACAATTTAGTGAAATTAACCAAAATTTTACTAACTTTGATTGATTTTAAGAATAGAATTATTTAACTTAAAGAAGAATGAGATAAAGAATTTTTCTATTCATGGTAGAAATAATAGAATTTTAAATTTATCAAGTAATAAAAAATTATCAATTGAAAAAGAAAAGATTGGAATTATTTTTGAATTTTTATTTATGTTATAATAATTAAGTGGAAATGTATTAGTTTTGAAAATATAAGATAAGGATAGTGAAGTTCAAAACCATTAACGAGCTATCCGGATATAGTAATCCTCTCTCTCTCTCTCTCTCTCTCTCTATATATATATATATATATATATATATATATATACATATATATATATAGAGGAGAAACTTGAGGAAATGCCTAATCAAAAATTGGCTTGACTTGAATTATCTTATAGGAAGAAAACTAGTTACATATTTTACTTGATTTTTATACATAAATATTTATTTGGAAAAGATTTTTCAAGAAGATCTTTTTCTTGTACATAATCTATGAAAGCTTAATATAATAGACTTCTATTATTTTCAAAGTGAATGAAAAGTTTGAAATCTTATGATTTGGTAGATAAATATTCCTTAAATTCTTAAAATTAAACCTAGTTTGTGAAATTGGGTTAATAATTTACTAAAGACTTCGTAAAATCAAAAATTATAAGGAATCTTAAATATTTATCTTTTATTTCCAAAAGTTATATTTTATGTAGTAAAAAGAGTTACTTGAGGACAAGTAACATTTAAGTTCGAAGAATTTTGATCTATAAGAAAAATACTTATTTCTTTATGTCTTAATTCATATTAATTTCTAAGGATATTATGCTTTAATGAAAGGTATTTTTTGTGTTTTTGGATGTAGGTAGTGTAAAAAGGTCTAAGAAGGAAAATGGAGCAAAATGGAGCAAAATGGAGCAAAATACCAAAAGCATAAGAAAATATGGCCTGGCGCCTAGGCGCCAGACTCGATACGAAAACTGTCAAGTTTTTGACAAAGTTTGATCAGTTATTTTGACAGAATGAGTGGTTATTGGACATTCTAGAAGGCAGGCAATTGTTCCTTGATAATAGGACATGTGATACATTGCATTTGGACACTCCAAAATGGTTTTAATTGCGAAGAGGTGAAAGCCAAAGTGAAGAGGTGTGAAGAACTGGACGCGGTGTCCGGTGCCTAGGCGCCAGATTCCAGCGACTAGGCACCAGACCGACCTTCTAGAAGATTCATTGAATGTGAACTTGTTTTGAAGAGGTGCCTCAAGGCAACTCTTGAAGCCTATAAATAGAGGTCCATTTCTTCAAAAAACATGCCCCTCCCATTGTACCCCTTTCTCTTATCTACTTTAGGATCTCTCATCCTTGGAGAGAGAATTAGATAGAGAAAATTAAGGCCACTTTTGTTTAGTTTAGTGAGTTTATTTTCAAGTTATTGCATCTGGAGTTCATTACACTGTGGAGTCAGTAGGAATCAGAAGATCTGTAGAAGAAATATTTGAGATAAGTATATTTTTATATTTGATTCAAAGTTTAATTATCATGTTTTTTATTTATTTTCAATGTGTTTTGAGTAGTTAGTTACTTTCTTACTTCAATTATGAAGAGATAGATAAGATAATATAAAGATTCGATGGAGAATTAAAATTCAAAATATTTTCAAAATATTGTGATGACATTAATACCTGATCTTACTTTACTTTTTAAATTGTTGTTTGAATTGTTAAAACCTGTTGAAGAGTTTTGAGACCTTGAAGGAGAAGAACTCTTAACTTGTAAATGTCACATGAATCCTTGGGTAGTCGAAGGCCATGTGCGGGCTATTCATGGTGAAGTGCAAATAAATAGGAAGATAATATTTAAAGGGCGTAAAATTTATAAGTTTTTAGAGTGACAGACTAAATTCTTATACTTTGATTTATAGACTAGGAAAGGGTCACTAGTAGGGCCAACCATAGCCACCCTTGGACATCTAGAAGTGTGAGCCTAGATTAACTCATTCTACTAACAATACATCCGGACCTATTCTGTAAATTAGTCAATGTTCTTTGCACCTGGACCAAAGGGTAAAGAATAAGAATGCTTCTATTTGGCACAATACCATAAATCAAATTCTCCAACAAATATTAAATTATCTTAAAAATCTTAGGTTAACTGAAGGAAAGAAAGTTGTTTATTTTATATAGAATTCATAAAATCATTATCTTATTATTGTTTTCTTTATTGCATCTAGTAAATTAATAGTAATTTATAATCAAATTAAAAGATAAAATAAAAATATTTTTACTATTTTATTTCACTTTCACTTCATAGAAAATTTATTTCTATAAATCATCCCTGTGGGATCGATACTGGGGTCTTTGTTTAAAAACCCTATATTACTTGAAATGATATGTATACTTGCGTAGTACCCCTAGTGTGTAAAAAGATTTACTAAATTATATAATATTAATTTTATACACTAGCCACTATTTATAAATTAAGTCAAAGTTTTTGGCTATCTTTTGGAAACGAACATTACTGCGTTAAGCGCGGCTCGGGTCAGATGTCCCTACGAAGACTATCCCCGAGGAGCCAAGACATGTAGAAGAACGTGCTGGGGTTGAGCCATACATCCCGCAGTATGTAACTAGACACCGAGGACTTCAGATAATCCCGGAATACGAGCTGGAGAAAATGCAACTAGTTGAGAAGAAAACCATTGAGTACTTTGAAAGAAATGGAAACAAGAGGGTCAACATCTTGGAAGGCCTCGAGCTACATACAGATGTTTTCTCGGATTATGAGCAACAACAAATTGTGGACGCATCCCGGAATTGCGGAAAATGGGTAGAGTGGCCGCACTGAGAGAAAAGACATATTCAGAACCCCGGAGATGGATGCCGGGAAAAGGAAGAGTTACAATCCAATGCGGATGTTGCTACAATTTTGCCACAGACAGGAAAGGAAATCCACCAGGGATACTCCATTGTAGTGAGGTGTATCCAATGCCAAGAGTCATCAAGAGAATGGTGAAAAGGATGATAACATGGAGGGTATTGCCTGCAGATTGCATACCCAACATCTGAATTATCAACATCTACAAGGAAGGCTACTGCATACCACCACATATAGACCATCATGACATTGTTAGACCTTTCTGCACATTTTCATTCGTCAACCAGTTCAAAATCATGTTCGGATCAAACCTCCAGATTGCAGGCCCCGGTGAGTTCCGAGGGCCGGTGGAGATAACACTACCTGTAGGTTCCGTCCTGGTGTTAAAAGGAAACGGAGCAGACGTTGCGAAGCATTGCATTCCAGGAGTTCCTGTGGAGCGGATCTCAGTTACTTTTAGAAGAATGGACGATAGAAAAATGCCTTACCACTTTCAGCCAGATCCAGAATTGGAGAGTCTCCGGCCTTACGAGTGTCGGTGAATTTTTTTTAGGTTTTAAAATTTAATTTAGGTATATATATATAATTTGGAAAGTAGCATTTGATTTTTAAAAATAATTTTTAAGTTTGAAAATTTTAAGATATGGAATCAAACCGATCTTACATCCCAAATTGTTTATATAAACGAGCATCGCACCACAAGCCAGTGTATCTATCCCCGAAGAATAGGCACACTTGGTTGATGATGGGGCTCGATTAAATAAACTAGAAGATTTGTGACATCAATTTGGTACTGCAAACCAATTTTATAAGCCGAACGGGTTCTCGTGCTTAATATAAAGGAATTAAGCAGGGTTTATATTACCTGGGTTCTTAAAGTTCCCTATAAGGGCAAGCCCCTATAGTTAATTACATCCTAAATGTCCGAAGACACTTAAGAAAACTCTCGAATAATGATCAATTATTTTGCTTTCAAGAATTTCAAAGTTTAAGGTTTTCAAGCAATTGGATTTTGAAAATTTTAATTGGGAATGGATCAAATTAGGAGCAGTTTATTTCAGGAGTCTAAAGGAAGAGAAGTAGGGGAAGCTGGAGATACAAGAAGAATCTTGGAAACTTCCCAAACTATCCTATTGTTTGGGTTCAATTTGGGAGTTTATTACTGTTTCAACCTGCCTGTTTTAATTAATTAAGACTTATATTTGTATGACACAATCATACAAACAGCCTCGAAGATGTGAGGGTTTATGTCGTACCAAACAACTACCTCGGAATACTAAGACCGGTTAGGGCTTAATCTGCATAAGACAACAATGTAAATACCTAACAAAAAGTTAAGGATTTATGTTGCACTAGGCAAACCACCTCGAAGTCCTATGGCTTTGTTATTTAATTTGTAAGAAAGGTTTTCTTGATGTAGACCTAAGTTTCTTTGTTGACGATGGTCGTGCTTGCTCATGATGCTCCAAGCTCCTTATTGTCGCAGAGGTTTAGTTTTTGAAATCATAAATTAGGAGATGAGAGAAGTGTTTTGGTTTAGAAAAATCTTAGAATCCAAATATTTTAGTGTTTTAATTAAAACAAATCTTAAAGTTGATTAACCAGAACCGATTAAGATCCCACGGTTCCGTCATCCCAGCATCGTTATTTTCATCGGATTCACTTAGTCCAGATGAATTTTCTAAACTCAACTAAATGAGTTCCAAACTTTCATTTAGACCGTGAGAAATCCCGTTAGCAATACGTGGGTTACATCATCCGAGGTATTCCTTATCATCCAACAAGACGTTTTAATTTAGTCAAAGTTGTAATTTTTGTTGTTCTGTTTGTGATTAAATTTTGAGTTGTCTCATATTTTAAAATATTGTGGCGGTGAATTTTATCTTGTATGAATTTTAATTTAGTTTTGGTTTTCATGCAATATTGTGGCGGTGAAATATTGTGGCGGCTAACCTAAAGGTTTCAGTTTTCATGCAACAATCTTATTTATCATGCAAAAAAAAGTAAAGTGCAGTGCAGGTAAATAAATTTCAATAAGGTAAATTACAATAAAGTAAAAGTGGACTTGAAGGGTCTTCTCGTCATTCCCAGATGAAACTTTAGTATTGCATTGTATATATGTGTTTATAGTTTTGCAGAAATTAAAGCATGCCAAAAAACAGGAAGAAGTAGGACTAACAAGCAGAAACTACTTAATCCTATGATGTCTATGTAAATGTCCTGGTTTTCTACCAAGTCCTATGATGTCTATGTGAATTCCTATGTCTTATTTCAATGAACTTTGTTTAATTTAATTGTGGATGGGTTCGTTAAGCAGACATATTAAGTTTAATAGACCTCATAGGTATCCAAACAGTCAAAGAAGGATGTAGGTCCATGCTTCCCTCTCATATCCTGATGAAAAGTCTCGCGCTCATTTAAACTTATTATGTTGCTTAACAACTCACCCTACATATACCCTTATGCTTAATGAACACAGTTATTTGGGGTAGGTTGGGGCAGATGGGTTTAGGTGTGGTTTGGGTTTGTATTTGGTGGGAACTGGTAGTTTGATTTGGACTTATGGGAGTGCTATGAAGAGTTTGTGTTTTTTTTAATTGAGTTTGATTTTAGTTTAGGGATTGGAGGATTTGAATTTGTTTTGTGTTTGTATTTGGTTTGGGTTTGAACTAGGTTTGTTTTTTTTTGTTTTTGTTTGGGTTTGGTTTGATTTTGGTTTATGTTTAATTTTGGTTTGTGTTTGGATTTGAAACTAGGGATTTTGAGTTTGGAATATGAATTGGGAAGGTTATGTGGACATCGGGTAAAAATTTGGGTTACTACACGCATTCACTAAGAATAAGGGTATTCTTATTATGTTTTCTACACCAAGTTGTGATTTCCTAGGCGACTTTATAAAGGGAAAAATGAACCATGCCTCTGGAGGCCAATCGTAGGTTTGATCGTTATCGTGTTAGTATTGTATTGTGGTCGGGATTGTTGTTGTTGTTGTGGTTATTGTGTTGGTTGTGTTGTGTTATTGTTGTATGTTATTATTTTATTTTGTTTTTTGTCTTGTGTTATTGTTATTATTTATTTATGTATTATGTTATTATTGTTTATGTTGTTATGTGTTATTATTCTTTGTTATTGTTGTTATTTATTCTTTGTGTGTTATATTATTGTTATTTTTTATTATGTGTTGTTTAAAATTATTATCTTTTATTTGTAATTGAATTATTATTCATCTTTATTATTTATTTAATTTATTGTCTTTATTTAATTCATCATAATTTATTTATTTAATCATCATTTATTTATTTATTAATTGTTATTTATTTATTTTATTTTACTTTAACTTAATATTTATTTATTTAAATTATTATCTTTGGTTTTAATTTAATTTAATTTAATTTAGTTTAATTTTATTTAATTTATTTTATTATTATTTATAATTATTATTTAATTTAGTTTAATTTATTTATTTATTTTAATGTAAAGTATTATTGTTTAATTTAATAAAATTTAATTTAACTTGTTTTATTTAATTTAATTTAATTTAAATTACTATTTATTATTGTTTAGTTTAGTTTAATTTAATTTATTTAATTTATTTAGTTTAATTTAATTTATTATTTATTTACATTATCATTTAATTTATTTAATTTGTTTATTTAATTTATTCAATTGAATATTTATTTATATTATCATTTAATTTAATTTAATTTAATATAATTTGATTTATTTAATTTATTTAATTAATTTAGTAAAATTTAATTTAATTTATTATTTATTTACATTATCATTTAATTTTAATTTAATATTCAGTTTTCCTTAATTTATTTAACTTATTTTAATTATTTAATTTAAATTACTTATTTATTTACATTATTATTTAATTTAATATAATTTTCATTTATTTAATTTAATTAATTAATTTAATTTTTTTAATTTAATTTAAACTATTATTTATTTAATTGTTTTCGGTTTACTTAATTAATTATTATTTAATTTAATTTCTTTAATTTAATTATTATTTTTTTTGGTTTTATTTAATTTTAACTATTTAATTTTAATTTAATTTATTATTCATTCATGTTATTTAAATTATTTTCAATTTATGTATATATATATTTGTGTGTTATTTATTTTATTATCCTTTATATTCATATCATTTAATATATATTTAAATTATAAGTTATTTTTATTTTAATTTATTATTGTTATTATTTAGATGTATATTTAAACTTATTATTTATATCATTTATTTATCATTTATATTATTATTTATTTAATTATAAGGCTTTTCATTTTCTCTCTCCTTGATTATTCTTTCTTTTATTTAAAGTTATTATTACTTAAGTTAAGTTATTATATCTTAAAATTATTATTTACATTTTCAAAAAGAATGACATTTTTTTATTTACTTATTTTTATTATTTATTTATATTTACAATTATTATTTTATTTATTATTATTATCATTTTCTTATATTTTTATTATCTTTTAGATTTATAATTATTTATATTATTCTTATGATATTATTTTTATTACTTACATATTGTTATTATTAATTTACATATATATATTATTATCCTTTATTTAGTTATTTATGCTTTAGAAGTATTTATTTAAATTTAGTATAGATTATTTTTATTATGCCACTTATTTATATATAATTTAGTTACATTATTTTAAACTTTTTTTTTAGAGTATTATAATTTATCTACAATATATTTAACATTAATTTATATATTATTTCGTACATATAATATATTTACGTTTATATTATTAATTTACATATGTATAATTTATGTAGTTATTTTATTTATTTTATTATTATATGTTAAAAAAAATTATTTCATTCCCATTTATTTATTTTTATTCCTATTTTTATTTTCTTTTCTCTTTATGTTTATTTCCCTTCCTTTTATTTTTTTCTTTCCTTTATGTTAAATTATTTCTTTTAGATTTTAAATCTTATTTTTCAATTTAGTAGAAATAGGTGGTAGATTTGTAAATAGCTATATAACTTGGCATAAAAGAAAAGGATTCCAAAACCTATGCATGAATAAAATTTAAATGGCATGAAGGAGAAACAACCTACACATGATTTTGATTCTAAATAGCTTGCATGAAAGAAAGAAAGCATGGAAATATTAAAACAAAACATGAAGATTTGTAAAAAGGAAATAATTAAAAGATGATTTTTTTTTTTAAAAAGAAAACTATGTAGGGGAAGAAGAGATTTAAAAAAAAATACATGTATGTGCTAAACATAAACAAGATAATGACACATTTTTTTTCTCTTTTTTTTTAAATAAATTTTGAAACAAAAACAAAAGTAAAAGGAGGGGGAGGAGATTACCTTAGCTTGGAGAAGCACTTGTTGGAGACCTTGAAGAGTCCCTTGTTAGAGATGAAGTGAGTGAGTGTGGCTAGCTTGGAAGAAAGAGAGGAGGAGGAGGAGAGGCTCACGGCTAGGAGGGGATTTTTGGGAGGTGGAATGGCTAAGTGTAAAGGTGTGTGTGTGTGTGTAAGGGGTGTTTAAGAGTGTTTATGTGGGGATTTATGGAGGAGTCTCACGGCTAAGGATGAATGGGAGAGTGAGGGAGAGATATGGTGGAGGTGAGGAGGAGTTATGGTGGAGGTGATGGATGAGGGATGAGGTGGCATGTAGGGTGAGGTAGAGGTGAGGGAGAAGCATGGAAGTAAGATAATTTTCTTTTTTTTTATTTCATTTACTTATTATATTTATTATATATATATATATATATATATATTGATTTTAGGGCTGCCATGATATTAATTTGATTAATTTTTGTTTAATTTAGGTTGATTTGAATAATTAGTTCAATTAGGTTCATTTGGGTTTGGGCTAAATTAACTTGGGTTTGAGTGAGAATGAGGTCTAGGTATCTTCATCAATATTGTTAATGTGATTGTGATTAATATTTTTCATGAAGACACAAAGTGGCTTTGAGCTCATTTGGAGGTTCAATTTTGGCATGGATTAGATTTTTTATTATTTTGGACCAACTTGGGTTCGGGTCAAATTAGATTGGGTTTGAGTGTGAATGGGGTTCCGAGGTCTTCAGAAATAATGCATATATGGTTGTCTTGAAGAACCTTTATGAAGACATAAAATGATTTTGACAAGGTCTAGGGGGTCAATTTGGTCGATTTAGAATATGTGTCCAGCATGGGTCAAAATGGGGAGGTTTTGGTCCAAAATGGATTTTGGGTATGACATGATCTCAAATTATGGGCTATTGATGATCCAATTAAGTTTAAGGAGGTGTTATAAAGAGTTTTAAATTGAAATTTTGGGGGAATTGATTGACATTGACTCACTTTAAGAGTTTTGGGTTATTTAGGCAAAATTGGGGATTTTGATTTCAAGTGGATATAGATTCAAATGTGGGTCACATTGGACTTGAATTTGGTCTAAGTTGATATTTGGGATGTTGAATTTTGGTTTAGAATTGAATTTGATGAAAATCGGAATCAATTGGGTCAAGATTGGGTTTGGTTTAGGCACCTTTAGGTTAAATGGGCCAAGTTAGGATTTTTGATTGAAAGTGTATTAATTTCGCAAAATTAGCCCATAGTCCAGTCGAAAAAAATAAAATTAGAGATTTTTAGGATTTTCTGGAATTTTTTGAGAATTTTTTCGAATTTTTGGATTTTTGGGCAAAAAGGGTATTTTGGGTATTTTGAGGGTATTGGGGGGTATTTTTGGAAATTTTGGAATTTTTGGTCATGGATGGTCAATTTGAGTGGTAAGGAATATCTAGGAATGATTTTTGGGGAATTTTTGTGAATTTGGGTATTTTTGGAAATTTTGGGTATTTTGGGTAGTTCAGGGTTATTTAGGGGGCAAAGGGGCTAAAAATTGAAATTTTGGAAATTTGAAGGTGGCTTCAAGGTGAGCATGATGTAATGACCAAGGGTCACTTACATTTGGTCCTCTATGTGTTGGTCCCTACCACTTATTCATAGACTTAGGGCTGGCTATCCACATGAGTTTCCAATGAGTTCAGGGTTGAAATTAGAATGTGCAGTGTGTGTATGTTGTGAATGTGAAGTGTATGAGTGGTGAGCTCCAGACCTCCCTCAGGGAAAATCCTAAGGTCTTACCACCTATAGGAGACTTCTCCTAGGATTCCTTATGCTTGCCTTTTATCCTACCAAAAGGTGGAGGTGAGGCCTTAAGCATATAAAAAACCCCTAGTGAAGCAAGAAGAGTTTTGAATTTCTATGGGGAGGGTTCCATAACTAGTCCTCTAAGAAAGTCACCAGGAGAGTCCTATGGCTAGACCCTAGGCTATTCTAAAGAGATACTAGACCTCAACCAAACGTGAGGTCAACAAATGGACCCCCAATAGGTGTGGTGTGCCGGACAGGCACAACGCGCGTATTGGTGTTGACCGAAAAGATCAACAAACCAACACAAAGTTGCCTAAGTAAAATACTTAAGACAGAACGTAGAATTAAGAGAGAGTTGTTGTTTCAGCTTGGGAAAGGAGGCAAATTTTCAAATCACAAGATTTCAAGATATTGGATTTTAGATTCATTTCATTTTTTTTATTTCAAGTTTTAATTTTGAGTTCAAATTTTGATTTGATCAGAATTTTGATTTAAATTAAAGATGGATTCAAGGTTGATTTCAAAATTGATTCCGTGGAAATTCTAGAATTTGAAATGAGAATTGGAGCCTAGGGCTAAAGAAATGCGGTTTCGGATGTAAAATCCTCAACCTCTAAAATTTGATTTTCGATTTGAACCATTGCGATAGGGAAAGATCCTAAAGCAATGCGGTATCGGATGTAAAATCCTCAACCTCTAAAATTTGATTTTCAATGTGAACCAATGTAATAGGTAAAGAACCTAAAGCAATGCGGTATCGGATGTAAAATCCTCAACCTCTGAAATTTGATTTTTGAGAGTGAACCATTGCGATAGGTAAAGAACCTAAAGCAATGCGGTATCGGATGTAACATCCTCAACCTCTAAAATTTGATTTTTGATTTGAACCATTAAGATAGGGAAAGAACCTAAAGCAATGCGGTATCGGATGTAAAATACTCAACCTCTAAAATTTGATTTTCGATTTGAACCATTGTGATAGGGAATTAACCTAAAGCAATGCGGTATCGGATGTAAAATCCTCAACCTCTAAAATTTGATTTTCGATTTGAACTATTTTGATAAGGAAATAACCTAAAGCAATGCGGTATCGGATGTAAAATCCTTAACCTCTAAAATTTGATTTTTTTTTATTTGAGCCATTGGATAGGGAAAGAACCTAAAGCAATGCGATATCGGATGTAAAATCCTCAACCTCTAAAATTTGATTTTTTGTTGATTTGAACCATTGCGATAGGGAAAAGAACCTAAAGCAATGCGGTATCGGATGTAAAATCCTCAACCTCTAAAATTTGATTTTTTGTTGATTTGAACCATTGCGATAGGTAAAGAACCTAAAGCAATGCGGTATCGGATGTAAAATCCTCAACCTCTAAAATTTGATTTTTAATTTGAACCATTGCGATAGGGAAAGAACCTAAAGCAATGCGGTATCAGATGTAAAATCCTTAACCTCTAAAATTTGATTTTCGA
The DNA here is from genome assembly GCA_022702705.1 of Papilionanthe hookeriana x Papilionanthe teres. NCBI lineage: Eukaryota > Viridiplantae > Streptophyta > Magnoliopsida > Asparagales > Orchidaceae > Papilionanthe > Papilionanthe hookeriana x Papilionanthe teres. The sequence continues at coordinate 18,531,021 of CM040432.1, read as the reverse complement.
TTTGAACCATTGCGATAGGGAAATAACCTAAAGCAATGCGGTATCGAATGTAAAATCCTCAACCTCTAAAATTTGATTTTTGATTTGAACCATTGCGATAGGTAAAGAACCTAAAGCAATGCAATATCGGATGTAAATCCTCAACCTCAAAAATTTGATTTTTGATTTGAACCATTGCGATAGGGAAAGAACCTAAAGCAATGTGGTATCGGATGTAAAATCCTTAACCTCTAAAATTTGATTTTGATTTGAGCCATTGTGATAGGGAAAAATCCTAAAGCAATACGGTATCGGATGTAAAATCCTTAACCTCTAAAATTTGATTTTTAATTTGAACCATTATAAAGGGAAAGATCCTAAAGCAATGCGGTATCGGATGTAAAATCCTCAACTTCTAAAGTTGATTTTGGATTTTGCGATTGATTTGCAAAGATTGGTAGTGTTGATTTGCGAAGTGTAGAATTTTGGTGTTTGAGAATTTCATGAAAGTTGTAAAAGATTTTTGTGGAAAGAAACAAATTAGGAGGGAATATGAGGATGTCACATATCCCATTCAAAAGAGTTGATCGAAAAGTTACTGGTTTGGATTAGATACGATTCCTCGCCATCGGAACCAAATCGAAAACCTCGTGGCTCTGTGTCAATAGAATCGATTGCTCCTATCTCAGACAAAAGTGAGAATTGAAAAGATTGGATTTTAGATTAGGAAGTTTTGAATTCGAATTTGTTTGAGATTTGATTTGAGATTCAATTTGAGATTTCATTTGAAAGTACAGATTGGAGATTCAGATTTGAGGTTTATTTTTAATATTGAGATTCTTCTTTTTTTCGATGATTTGAGTTCATTTTGATTTAGATTTCAATTTGATTTCGAATTCATTTTGATTTGAAGTTTCATTTTAACTTGAAGTTTGTTTTGTTATCTTATTCGATTTTTTTTAAGGAAAAATTTTCATTTTTTACTTTTTATTTATTCGTTGTCATTCGTTAAGGGATTTATTATTGGTTTTTTTTTCTTGAAGTTTTATTTTATTCATTTATGTTTCATAATTTTTTATTTTTTTAGTTAGGGTTTGGACCTAGTCATAAGCAAGTGCGGCATCTGTGCTTCGTAGAACGAGGCTGTCTTTCAAACATCACTATGCTCAGACTTCTTGAGGTATCATCCACTGACCGAAGACGTTTGTAGAAAATGACCTATTCTCCGAGGTACTATTAAAATTATATCTTTTCAAGTACCTACAAAGATGTGTTATTTCTACAGACACCACAGCTGAAGGGACAGGAACTTCGTAGCTTCGTTGGTAACAGTTGTCACTCTATACCGTTGATTTAGGAGGATTGTCTAGGCTATCTTTGTAAAGTTACCCTGACGCCCTTCAAATTGATGTTGGAGTTGTATCTACTAGGTACAGTTGATGCTCTTTGATCTGACATTGGATAAGTATTTGTCAGGCACTGAAGACATGACTTCAGGTTTGAATTTCCATTAAATACTAATAACATAGCCCATTTCTTTAATTCTTTCTTTATGGGCCTAAGCAGATTCAAAATTTATGCTTATGTGATAGAAATATTTTTCATTGTCCAAAGATATTTCCGAGTCAATTAATGACCGACCAAAAGACATAAAATCACTTAACTCTCTTCAAAGCATAATATCAGAGAAAACTTCTTAAGGTAGTCTTTCAAGTTTTATTAATCGGGGGATGATTAAGACACCAATTTTTGATTATATGCTTGCCTCAAGCTTCTTATCAGGGAGCTTAGTTGATTTCTTTTCTCTCTCTCTTTTTTTTATATATATTGAGCTTTTCGCTCTTTTTTTATTGAGGATTACTATATCTGGTGGAGCACATGTTAAAGATTTTGAATGCCTGAATTGGGGCACCAATTTTTGATTTTGTGCTCACCTCAAGCTTCTCCTCAGAAACATCTTTTTTTCTTTTTTTTTTGCTCCTTTTATTTTCTGAGAATTACTGTATACGGCGAGTGCATATTTACATTTAAGATTTTGAATGTCGAAACTCTCCCAATTAATAAATGCGAAATGGTTTCTTAACATGAATCCTGGGATATTATAACTCATCCAAAGTCTGGACCCAGTCACATGGCAGAAAATTAAAAGACTCTTGATATACCGGATTAATTACTCGTATTTCAACCACACTATTTCATTTCAAAGTTTACTTAGGACTCAGTCAGAATTCCTTAAAGTGAAGGACCCAGTTATTAGGGCATAAATATCATTCTTTCTGAAGTTACTGTCTTATAAAAATATCCAACTTTGAGCATTCAAAATTTCGAACAATTCTGAACAAAAAACATTTTCCGTTCATTTTCATTCATAGCAGTGGGAGGAACGTGACAGATCGACATCAATCCCGCAAATTTCCCTTTACATTGGTAGAAGTAAAGTACAATGGTAGTCAAGAAGTGTCTTCTTTGTTGTTAATTACGTAGGAGTCAACTAGAACAAACAGATCGAACGAAATCATACTGATAGAACCTTTTTTAGGTTCTTTTCAAATATTCTTCTGGGATTGTTAGGTTCCCATTCTTGAAATTCTCTTCGAGCCAGTCTTTGAAATTGCGACACTCTTCTATGGTGTGTCCAACGAACCTGTGGTACGGACAGTATCTTGGATGTCCTTTCTTGTTGATATCATCCTCTCTTTTGGCTCAGGTAACCGGAACTCAGGGTTCTTGATTAGATTACGGAACATCTTTCATGCTGCTTCATCTTTAAAAGAGTACACATTGTTTGTTCAAGCAACCATTGTTGGAACTTGTCTTTCATTCGTCTGGTAAAGTCTTTGCTGAAAGGATTGCTGAGCGTTCTACCTAGGACGTTGGAAGGTTCGCTGATGTTGTTCAACCTGTACTTGCAATTGTCGTTTTCCCCTATTAACCACAGAAACTTTCTCAGATTCCTTCTCGAATATATTTTTTGGCTATAGCTCGTTGGCTTTTCCAAGAAAACCAAATTGTTTAGCTTCTTCTTGAAGTCTTTCGGCTTTGTTAAGTAACTTCTCGAATGTCTCGATTGTGAATCCCTTGAGCAAGAGACCAACTGGACCATGAATACTCTTTAGAAGAATTTCAACTGCGTGCTGCTCTTGCAACTGTGGCTTGCATCTCATGCTGAGATTTCTCCAATGTAGGATGTATTCCACCAAAGTTTCGTCTGGCTTCTGCTTCTCTTCCACAAGACTGCTTATAGTGACGTGGTGTTGAACCCCAGCAAAACTCTTGACAAAAAGATTCTCCATTTCTGTGAAAGTCTTCACTGAACAGTTTGATAAGTCTGCGTACCAGTCGAAGGCGATTCCTGAAAGGCTGCTCACAAACTGTCGGAGCAGTAGCGCCTCACTACACCCCGCGTTCCAGCAACTTGCTCGGAAGTGTGCAACGTGCTGACGAGGGTTTCCAGTCCCGTCAAAAGTATTGAACAAAGGTGGTACGAAACCCTTGGGATATAGGACGGCATCGAACTCCTCCGGGTAGGGTCTACCCTTTGAAATTGACGCGCCCCCTTTCGATTGGGCTAAGGCTTCCTTTATCTGCTGTTCGACTAACTGTTTAATGTCTTTCTCTGGCATCATATTCTAATTTTGGCAGCTCATCTTGGTTTGGAGAAGCGATTTCCCTTATTTCGTTGGTGATATGGACAATCTCTAGTTGGTTTATCTCCGGGGACGCCACTTGCTGTAAGTGCAACTGCCCTTGCATTATGGTCATAACAGTCATCATTTCTTCAACTTTCTTCTCAAGATGGCTTATATTCTCATCTTTCTGCTGGGAGGCCCTTTGCCACTCATCCGCAGTGTCCTCCTCACGAAGAGGAGTGTCACTCGCAGCTAACATGGCTCGGGTCTCAATGACGTTGATTTCTTGAAGTTTGCCCTTCACGTAACCTGTTAGGTTGTTATCTTCATCTTCAGTATCTTCTTTTTGATCTTTAGACAGTCGTGCAACGTCAGCTCGGAGCTTTTCCACAGCGATCTCAATTGACTTTCCTTTGATAGCTTTAAGGTCAAATAAAGGTTTTCGAGAAACATCACTTATTCCCTCGAGTAGCGGCATCGCCGTGTAGAAGTCAGTTGAATCACCCAAAATCATATTTATCGAACCTTTTTCAAATTCTTTTAGGTACTCATTCGGGATTATCACATTTCCACTTCAAAAATTCTTCTCGAGCCAATCCTTGAAGCTGAAGCAGTTTTCTATGGTATGGCCGAGCATTCGGTGGTATGGGCAGTACATCGGGTGATCTTTCTTGTCGGCCTCCTCTGGTTTCTTTGGCTCCGGTAGTCTGAATTCTGACATCTTTATCAAGTAATAGAATATCTATGACGCTGACTCCTCTTTGTACGGGTATACCTTGCTTAATCGTTGATTTATTGTCGGATGTCTCCCATCTGTCTGGTATGGTCTCACCTGGAACAACAGTTCTTCAGACCGATACGGTTGTTGTCACGGCTTCTTGATCTTCAGAATTCCTTAATTGCACTTCCATTCCTGTGCCTTTGCCATTTGTGTGGACTTCGAATCGGACTCAATCTTAAATTTAGCAGACCATAAAACGCAAGCATTGATTGACTCTTCCTCACGTAGAATATCTTTTCCTTTAGTTAGAGGAGCGACTGGTACATCGGTAGTGAATCCTGTGGTAAGAGCAGAAACAGTCTCAGGAGTAGTCCCAATGGCATTTGAGTTCTTTTCAATCCAATCCTTCTTTGGCATGGGGAATTCCTCAACAGACTTCATGTTGAACGTTACAATAGGCTTAACAGACTTGCTCATTTCAAACTTTGACACTGCAATGGCCACATCCCCGAACATGGCTTCAACATCATCAAACCCTTGTCCGAATTTGATGACCGCCAGCTCAGGCAGCTCATCTCTATTGACTGCGAACTCAACTCCGGAGGCGAAAGAAAAGATCAACTTTGGCAAAGACATCGTTCTTAGCATTTAAAGAATTTCTGGAAGTCAGTAACGTCCAGTGTCTTATAGATTCAACTAGAAGACTCAAGTGACCGCACTCATACAATAAACTGGGCAATTTTCTTTATACATTTTTTTTGTTTGGATTTAATTTATGTACATTATTCTTGTATTCTTTTATTTTATTTTGGTTCTTTCACCTTATTTTATTATTATTTTTTTTTTCTTTTACATTTGTTAACAGTGTTTGTTTAATTTCAGGATTTGAACAAAAGTTACGAGAGTAGAGATTTGGTTTAACTTGCCGATCGCAAATCAAACCCGAGAGACACGGAGCAAAAGTGAAATTCAGGACCCAGTCCTGGGCTGAATTCATAACGCATCTCGCACACAACACACCTATTGGGGGTTCGACCCCACAAAATAAAAAAAACCCTAAGGATTTCTGAACCACTCTGTTTAGAGGTGATTAAACAGATGGTCCCGAAATCCAAAAGAGTTGACTATGCTCGCCCAAGAAAGAAATGAGTGAAGCATGTCAATGGAAGAATGGTAGTTTCATCCACTAGGGGCATGGATTTACTACTGATTTATGAAAGCAAAACCATCTCATCAAAATGGAGAGAGGAACTATTCCCCAGCGGAGTCGCCAGAAGCTGTCGACGTAGTTTTTTTAGGTTTTAAAATTTAATTTAGGTATATATATATAATTTGGAAAGTAGCATTTTATTTTTTAAAATAATTTTTAAGTTTGAAAATTTTAAGATATGAAATCAAACCGATCTCACATCCCAAATAGTTTATATAAACGAGCATCGCACCACAAACCGTGTATCTATCCCAAAGAATAGGCACATAGCTTGATGATGGGGCTCGATTAAATTAACTAGAAGATTTGTGACATCCGTTTGGTCTGCGAACCAATTTTATAAGCCGACAGGTTCCCCTGCTTAATATAAAGGAATTAAGCAGGGTTTATATTACCTGAGTTTTTAAAGTTGCCTATAAGGGCAAGCCCCTATAATTAATTACATCCTAAATGTCCGAAGACACTTAAGAAAACTCTCGATAATGATCAGTTGTTTTTCTCTCAAGAAGTTCAAATTTTAAGGTTTTCAAATAAATGGATTTTGGAAATTTCAATTGGGAATGGATAAATTTGGAGCAGTTTATTTCAGGAGTCCAAAGGAAGAGAAGTAGGGGAAGTTGGAGATCAATGAAGAATCTTGGCAAGTTCCCAAACTATCCTATTGTTTGGCTTCAATTTGGGAGTTTATTTAATGTTTCATCCTGCCTGTTTTAATTAATTAAGACTTATATTTGTATGACACAATCATACAAACAGCCTCGAATATGTGAGGGTTTATGTCGTACCAAACAACTACCTCGGAATCCTAAGACCGGTTAGGGCTTAATCTGCATAAGACAACTATGCAAATACCTAACAAAAAGTTAAGGATTTATGTTGCACTAGGCAAACCACCTCGAAGTCCTATGGCTTTGTTATTTAATTTCTAAGAAAGGTTTTGCTGATGTAGACCCAAGTTTTCTTTGTTGACGATGGTCGTCTTGCCGATCGTGCTCCAAGCTCCTTATTTTCGCAGAGGTTTAGTTTTAGAAATCATAAATCAGGAGATGAGAGAAGTGTTTTGGTTTAGAAAAGTCTTAGAATCCAAATATTTTAGTGTTTTAACTAAAACAAATCTTAAAGTTGATTAAACAAAACCGATTAAGATCCCACGGTTCTGTCATCCCGGCACCGTTGTTTTCATCGGATTCACTTAGTCCAGATGAATTTGCTAAACTAAATGAGTTATACACATTCATTTAGACCGTGGGAAATCCCGTTAGCAATACGTGGGTTACATCATCCGAGGTATTCCCGATCATCCAACGAGACGTTTTAATTTAGTCAAAGTTGTAATTTTTGTTGTTCTGTTTGTGATTAAATTTTGAGTTGTCTCATATTTTGAAATATTGTGGCGGTGAATTTTATCTTGTATGACTTTTAATTTGGTTTTGGGCTTCAGTTTTGTGGCTATCCTAAAGGTTTTAGTTTTCATGCAACAATCTTATTTATCATGCAAAAAAAAGTAAAGCGCAGTGCAGGTAAATAAATTGCAATAAGGTAAATTGCAATAAAGTAAAAGCGGACCTGGAGGGTCTTCTCGTCATTCCCAGTTGAAACTTTAGTATTGCATTGTATATATGTGTTTATAGTTTTGCAGAAATTAAAGCATGCCAGAAAACAGGAAGAAGTAGGACTAACAAGCAGTAACTACTTAATCCTATGATGTCTATGTAAATGTCCTGGTTTTCTACCAAAACCTATGATGTCTATGTGAATTCCTATGTCGTGTTTCAATGAACTTTGTTTAATTTAATTGAGGATGGTTTCGTTAAGCAGACATATTAAGTTTAATAGACCTCAGAGGTATCCAAACAGTCAAAGAAGGATGTAGGTCCATGCTTCCCTCTCATATCCTGATGAAAAGTCTCGGGCTCATTTAAACTTATTATGTTGCTTAACAACTCACACTACCTATTCCCTTATGCTTAATGAACACAGTTGTTTGTGGTAGGTTGGGGCAAATGGGTTTAGGTGTGGTTTGGGTTTTTATTTGGTGGTAACTGGTAGTTTGATTTGGACTTATGGGAGTGCTATGAAGAGTTTGTGTTTTTTTTTTAATTGAGTTTGATTTTAGCTTGGGGATTGGAGTATTTGAATTTGGTTTGTGTTTGTATTTGGTTTGGGTTTGAACTAGGTTTGTCTTTTTTTTGTTTTAGTTTTGGTTTGGTTTGATTTTGGTTTATGTTTAACTTTGGTTTGTGTTTGGATTTGAAACTAGGGATTTTGAGTTTGGAATATGAATTAGGAAGGTTATGTGGACATCGGGTAAAAATTTGGGTTACTCCATGCATTCACTAAGCATAAGGGTATTCTTATTATGTTTTCTACACCAAGTTGTGATTTCCTAGGGGACTTTATAAAGGGAAAAATGAACCATGCCTCAGGAGGCCAATCCTAGGTTTGATCGTTATCGTGTTTGTATTGTATTGTGGTCGGGATTGTTGTTGTTGTTGTGGTTATTGTGTTGGTTGTGTTGTGTTATTGTTGTATGTTATTATTTTATTTTCTTTTTCGTCTTGTGTTATTGCTATTATTTATTTATGTATTATGTTATTATTGTTTATGTTGTTATGTGTTATTATTCTTTGTTATTGTTGTTATTTATTATTTATGTGTTATATTATTCTTATTTTTTATTATGTGTTGTTTAAAATTATTATCTTTTATTTTTAATTGAAATTATTATTCATCTTTATTATTTATTTAATTTATTATCTTTATTTAATTCATCATGATTTATTTACTTTATCATCATTTATTTATTTATTAATTGTTATTTATTTATTTTATTTTACTTTAACTTGATATTTATTTATTTCAATTATTATCTTTGGTTTCATTTTAATTTAATTTAATTTAATTTAATTTAATTTAATTTAATTTATTGGTATTTACAATTATTATTTAATTTAATTTAATATAAAGTATTATTGTTTAATTTAATAAAATTTAATTTAACTTGTTTTATTTTATTTTATTTAATTTAAATTACTATTTATTATTGTTAATTTAATTTAATTTATTTTATTTAGTTTAATTTAATTTATTATTTTTTTACATTATCATTTAATTTATTTAATTTGTTTATTTAATTTATTTAATTGAATGTTTATTTATATTATCATTTAATTTAATATAATTTGATTTATTTAATTTATTTAATTAATTTAATTTAATTTAATTTAATTTATTATTTATTTAAATTATCAATTAATTTTAATTTAATATTCGATTTTCATTAATTTATTTAATTTATTTAATTTAAATTACTTATTTATTTACATTATTATTTAATTTAATATAATTTTCATTTATTTAATCTAATTAATTTATTTAAATTATTTTTTAATTTAATTTATACTATTATTTATTTAATTGTTTTCGGTTCATTGAATTAATTATTATTTATTTTAATTTGTTTAATTTAATTATTATTTATTTTTTTGGTTTTATTTAATTTTAAATATTTAATTTTAATTTAATTTATTATTCATTCATGTTATTTAAATTATTTTCAATTTATGTATATATATATATATATATATATATATATATATGTGTGTGTGTGTGTGTGTGTGTGTGTGTGTGTGTGTGTGTGTGTGTGTTATTTATTTTATTATCCTTTATATTCATATCATTTAATATATATTTAAATTATAAGTTATTTTTATTTTAATTTATTATTGTTATTATTTAGATGTATATTTAAACTTATTATTTATATCATTTATTTATCATTCATATTATTATTTATTTAATTATAAGGCTTTTCATTTTCTCTCTCCTTGATTATTCTTTCTTTTATTTAAAGTTATTATTACTTATATTAAGTTATTATATCTTAAAATTATTATTTACATTTTTAAAAAGAATGACATTTTTTTATTTACTTATTTTTATTATTTATTTATATTTACAATTATTATTTTATTTATTATTATTATCATTTTCTTATATTTTTATTATCTTTTAGGTTTATAATTATTTATTTTATTCTTATCATATTATTTTTATTACTTACATTTTGTTATTATTAATTTATATATATATATATATATATATATATATATATATATATATATTATCATCCTTTATTTAGTTATTTATGCTTTAGTAGTATTTATTTAAATTTAGTATAGATTATTTTTATTATGTCACTTATTTATATATAATTTTGTTACATTATTTTAGACTTTTTTTTTAGTGTATTATAATTTATCTACAATATATTTAACATTAATTTATATATTATTTAGTACATATAATATATTTACATTTATATTATTAATTTACATATGTATAATTTATGTAGTTATTTTATTTATTTTATTATTATATGTTAAAAAAAAATTATTTCATTCCCTTTTTATTTATTTTTAGTCCTATTTTTATTTTCTTTTCTCTTTATGTTTATTTCCTTTTCTTTTATTTTTTCTTTCCTTTATGTTAAATTATTTCTTTTAGATTTTAAATCTTAATTTTCAATTTAGTAAAAATAGGTGGAAGATTTGTAAATAGCTATATAACTTTGCATAAAAGAAAAGGATTCCTAAACCTATGCATGAATAAAATTTAAATGGCATGAAGGCGAAACAACCTACACACGATTTTGACTCTAAATAGCTTGCATGAAAGAAAGAAAGCATGGAAATATTAAAACAAAACATGAAGATTTGTAAAAAAGAAATAATTAACACATGATTTTTTTTTAAAAAAAGAAAACTATGTAGGGGAAGAAGAGATTCTAAAAAAAAATACATGTATGTGCTAAACATAAACAAGATAATGACACTTTTTTTTTCTCTTTTTTGTTTTCTTCTAAATAAATTTTGAAACAAAAACAAAAGTAAAAGGAGGGGGGAGGAGATTACCTTAGCTTGGAGAAGCATTTGTTGGAGACCTTGAAGAGTCCCTTGTTGGAGATGAAGTGAGTGAGTGTGGCTAGCTTGGAAGAAAGAGAGGAGGAGGAGGAGAGGCTCGCGGCTAGGAGGGGATTTTTGGGAGGTGGAATGCCTAAGTGTAAAGGTGTGTGTGTGTGTGTGTAAGGGGTGTTTAGGAGTGTTTATGGGGGGATTTATGGAGGAGGCTCACGACTAAGGATGAATGGGAGAGTGAGGGAGAGATATGGTGGAGGTGAGGAGGAGTTATGGTGGAGGTGATGGATGAGGGATGAGGTGGCATGTAGGGTGAGAGAGAGGTGAGGGAGAAGCATGGAAGTAAGATATTTTTCTTTTTTTTATTTCATTTATTTATTATATTTTTTATTATATATATATATTGATTTTAGGGCTGCCATGATATTAATTTGATTAATTTTGGTTTAATTTAGGTTGATTTGAATTATTAGTTCAATTAGGTTCATTTGGGTTTGAGTGAGAATGATGTCTAGGTGTCTTGATCAATATTGTTCATATGATTGTGATGGAGATTTTTCATGAAGACATAAAGTGGCTTTGAGCTCATTTGGAGGTTCAATTTTGGCATGGATTGGATGTTTTATTATTTTGGACCATGTTGGGTTCGGGTTTATTGCATAAAAAATGATCTTAATTTATTAGAATTAAACGAAAATTTGACACTAAATAGGACGCAATGGAGAAAAAGGATTCATGTTGCCGACCCCACTTAGTGGGATTAAGGCTTTGTTGTTGTTGTTGTTGTTGTTGGGTTCGGGTCAAATTAGATTGGGTTTGAGTGGGAATGGTGTTCCGAGGTCTCCAGTAATAATGTAGATATGGTTGTCTTAAATAATTTTCATGAAGACATAAAATGATTTTGACAAGTTTTAGGGGGACAATTTGGTGGATTTAGAATATGTGTCCAGTTTGGGTCAAAATGGGGAGGTTTTGGTCCAAAATGGGTTTTGGGTAAGACCTGATCTCAAATTATGGGAAATTTATGATCCAATTAAGTTTAACAAGGTATTATAAAGAGTTTTGAATTGAAATTTTGGAGAAATTGATTGACATTGGCTCACTTTAAGAGTTTTGGGTTATTTAGGCAAAATTGGGGATTTTGATTTCAAGTGGAATTAGATTCAAATGTGGGTCACATTGGACTTAAATTTGGTCTAAGTTGATATTGGGATGTTGAATTTTGGTTTAGAATTGAATTTGAAGAAAATCCGGATCAATTGGGTCAAGATTGGGTTTGGTTTAGGCGCCTTTAGGTTAAATGGGCCAAGTTGGAATTTTTGATTGAAAGTGTATTAATTTGGCAAAATTTGCCCATAGTGAAGTTGAACAAAATAAAATTGGGGATTTTTAGGATTTTTTGAAATTTTCTGAGAATTTTTTGGAATTTATGGATTTTTGGGCAAAAAGGGTATTTTGGGTATTTTGAGGGTATTGGGGGTATTTTTGGAAATTTTGGAATTTTTTGTCATGGATGGTCAGTATGAGTGTTAAGGAATATCTTGGAAAGATTTTTGGGGAATTTTGGTGAATTTGGGAAATTTTGGAAATTTTGGGTATTTTGGGTAGTTTAGGGTTATTTAGGGGGCAAAGGGACCAAAAATTGAAATTTTGGAAATTTGAAGGTGGCTTCAAGGTGAGCATGATGTAATGACGAAGGGTAACTTACATTTGGTCCTCTATGTGTTGGTCCCTACCACTTATTCATAGACTTAGGGCTGGGCTATCCACATGAGTTTCCAAAGAGTCAGGGTTGAAATTAGAATGTGCAGTGTGTGTATGTTGTGAATGTGAAGTGTATGAGTGGTGAGCTCCAGACCTCCCTCAGGGAAAATACTAAGGTCTTACCACCTATAGAAGACTTACCCTAGGATTCCTTATGCTTGCCATTTTTCCTACCAAAAGGTGGAGGTGAGGCCTTAAGCATATGAAAACCCCCTAGTGAAGCAAGAAGAGTTTTGAATTTCTATGGGGAGGGTTCCATAACTAGTCCTCTAAGAAAGTCACCAGGTGAGTCCTATGGCTAGACCCTAGGCTATTCTAAAGAGATACTAGACCTCAACCGAAAGTGAGGTCAACAACGAGCTGTGAGTTACATGGGAAATAACACACCTTCAATGCACATCCGTGCGACATTCCTGCCAAGGGTGGCTTGGAAGGTGATGTTATTGCCCATGTTTCTTTCTATTCAGACATGCATCTTTGACAAACACTTTTGGATGGATTAACAAGAATCTTACAAAATCCATTTTGGATTTACCTGGATTGTATGAGACATAAAATTTTTGAGGAAAATGTCATCATGACTAGATCAAGTCGTATGATGTACTTTCAGCAAATTGGAATGAAAATGACTACGTCATATTTTTCCTTCACCTCTTTTTGTGCAAATTGACTGGGAAACGCCATTAGAGTTAAATGAAATTTGAACAAAGAACAGAAAAGAAAAAGAAAATAAATGAGAATTTTTCCTAAAAATCTGAATATTAAAATGAACTTCAAAATTCACATGAACATTAAATAAACAAAAAAATAATAAAAAAATGGGATCGTTAAAGGACAAACAAAATGAATCTAAATCTCAAATTGAATTCCGATCTGAATCCTCTGATTATAACCTTTCAGTTCTTCTCTCAATCGAAATCTGTTAAAAATTCTTTTGAAATTTGAATTTTTTCCTGGACTTATTGCTAAGTCGAGTCTTTTCAGCTTGGTACACTTACCAGCTCCTTTCAATTCTCTTTCTTCTGTGTCTTAGAGGATCAACTAGTTCCATTGACACGGAGCCACGAACTTTGTTCTATTTGGTTATGATGGCATGAGACTGGGTCCCTCTTCATACAGATAAATCTTCGAGACTGGAGCCTAACTTCCAGTTCTCTTCAAGGCTAGAGCCTAACTTCTAGTCCTTTTTCAAATTTTCGAGACTGGTACCTAAATTCCAGTTCTCATTTCAAGGTCGGTACCTAAATTCCGACTCTCATTCGAGATCGATACCTAAATTTCGATTCTCTTTCGAATTGATACCTAAATTTCAATTCTAAATTCTCGAGACTGGTACCTAAATTCCAGTTCTCATTTCGAGGTCGGTGGCTAAATTTCGACTCTCATTCGAGATCGATACCTAAATTTTGATTCTCTTTCAAATTGATACCTAAATTTCAATTCTAAATTCCCGAGACTGGTAGCTAAATTCCAGCTCTCATTTCGAAGTAGGTACCTGAATTCCGACTTTTATTCGAGATCGATACCTAAATTTTGATTCTCTTTCGAATTGATACCTAAATTTCAATTCTAAATTTCGAGACTAGTACCTAAATTCCAGTTTTCTTCCTTCGAGGTCGGTACCTAAATTCCGACTCTCATTCGAGATTGATACCTAAATTTCGATTCTCTTTCGAATTGATACCGAAATTTCAATTCTAAATTTTGAGACTGGTACCTAAATTCCAGTTCTCTTCCTTCGAGGTCAGTACCTAAATTCTGACTCTCATCCGAGATCGATACTTAAATTTTGATTCTGTTTTAGGTTTAATACTTAAATTTCAAATCTCACACTCTCGAGATCAGTACATAAATTCTGATTCTCATCCTTTGTGAGGTTGGTACCTAAATTCTGACTCTCATTTTGAGATTAGTACCTAAATTCTGATTCTCATCCTTTTCAATTGATACTTAAACTCTATATCTCACTCCGAGGCTGGTACCTAAATTCCAGTTCTCTTCGCAATCCCGAGGTTGAGACCTAGGTTTTAATTCTGATTTCAAATCCAAATTTCAAATTCAAAATTTCCTTAAATAGATTTTAAATCAAACTTCAAATCAAAATCCAAACTCACACATTGAAACTAGAAATTTAAAAGTAAACTGAAATCTAAATCGAATTCTCCAGATCTTGTGATTTGGAGTTCACCTCCTTTTCCATTCCCCAGCGAGAGTTCATGAATCTCCAGTCTAGGAAATATACCTGAAACTCCCTAGCGGAAATTCTTCTACTTCGTCTTAATTTTGTCACTTGGACATCTGTGTTGGTTTTGTTGATCTCTTCGGTCAACGCCAATACACGGAGTGTGCTTGGTTAGCGCACCACATCTATTGGGGGTCCATTTGTTGACCTCATTTTCGATGAGGACTTTTTCTCCTCTCTTTAGTACTTAGGATCCAACCTTAGGCTTTTCCTTTGACTAATCTTAAAGGACTAGAAGTGGAACCCACCCTTTAGAAGTTCAAACACCTCTTGACTCCCTGAAAACTACACAAGCTTGCTTGTAGACCCCTAATCATCTAGAGGGTTGAAATCAAATGTGGAGTTTTAAAGGATGAGTTCCCTATAGGACTTCTTGGCCTTAGGACTACCTTGGGTGGACTGATCTGGTTAGGGTTGACTTGCACACACATTACACTTTCACATACATTCCAATCCTAAAACCATTTACACCCAACTTGACTTCGTGACTCATGTAGGTAATTCACATGGATGGTCCTTAACCCCTAAGCCCCTGACTAAGAGGGTTAGGAACATCATAGTGAATGCCTCAAATGAGTCCTCTCATGGCTCATATTGGCTTAATATGGCTTCATGTCTCAACCAAAGTGATTCCAATTTACTCAAATTTGATCAATCTTCATTTTTCCAAAATTTCAATTTTTGACCCCCGGGGCCCTACACATACTAAACATACCAAAAGCCCTTGAAACTATCCAAAATTTACAAAATCACATAAATTACCCAAAACTCCTCAAAATCAATCCTAAACATTTCCCCCCACTCAAATTGATCATCCATAGCCAAAAAATACCCAAAATTCCAAAAGTACCCCCAATACCCTCCAAATACCCAAAATGCCCTTCTTTGCCCAAAAATCCAAAAATTCTGAAAATTCCCAAAAAATTTCAGAAAATCCCAAATATTCCCAATTTCATTTTGTTCAACTACACCATGGGCCAATTTTTCTAATTTACCCCACTTTTACCAAAACCCCCAATTTGGCCCATTTTAAACCCAAGTTAGCCCAATGTCAAACCAAACCACCCCAATTGACCTCAATTTTGGTCCAATTCAATTATAAACTTCAAATCAACATCCCCAATATAAATTCAGACTAAATACAAGTCTAATTTGATTGAAATTTGAGCCCAATTTCAACTTGAAGCCTAAGGCCCAATTTTGGCCCATGACCTAAACGTAGCTCAAACCCATCCAATTCAACTCCAATTGCCCCCAAATATTTTCTAAAGCCTTCCTAACGCCACCATAAAAAAAACATTAACTTGATTTGCCCAAAATTTGAACCTATACTCCACCCAAACCTAACCCAAAACCAAAATCCCTTAAATTGACCTAAGCCCAAACCTAACCCAGATGGGCCCAAATCCCAAAATTTGAGCCCAGGCAAAGTTGGAAACTCTTTGTGACACTCCCATGAATATTTCTAAACATTAATTTTACATCAAATCCAACTTTAACCCAAGTTAGCCCAATTTGGCCCACCTTGGCCCCTTTACAAAAAGACCCCACATTAAACCTAATTCAATTCAAAATGACTTTAAACTTGTTCCAAACCATTCATGACACATGCCTAAACCAATTGCAACATTTATTTGGCATGGTCCTTCACAAAATTTCCATTCACCAATTTATTTTCAAAACTAAAGGCCCACTTTCTTAAACCATTCTAAAAGCCTACTTCCACCAAATCCAAAAGCCCAAAAATTCATCCCGAGCCCACATGACATTTCTCTACATCATCCATTTAATTAAAGTCATCCCTAAGTCCTAAACTAATGATCAAATAATTTCAAATAAATCTTTATTAAAATTCCCACCAAAAATGCCAAAATTCATAAAATCCCATTTTATGAAATTGACCAAACTCTTTCTAAGCCAGATGTGAGCCATTGAGCCATGTACAAGCCACATGGAAGCCATGGTAGCCACTTTCCACCTCACCAAGCCATTAATGGAAAGAAGAGAGGACCCTTTCCTAATCATTCATTAAGCATTTTTAACCATACTCATGTCACACCAACTGATCCTTTTCAGCCCAAAACCAGGCCTTGGGTGGTGAACCTAGCCCAAAACCATGGGTTGACTCATTTGAACCCAAAATGAGCCTCTCCCCATTCCATTTCAATTCAGCCCCTTTACACATGTCAAACTCCAATTGACTTCACCAAATTCAACCCCTGACCCCACTGAGTCAGATGGTGACCCATGCCTGGCCAGCCAGCCACCACAGCCGCCGGAAAACACCATGGCCGAGAGCTCCATGTGAGCCAAAAAATTCAATTCTCCCTTGCTGAGCTGTCCCAACCCTAATGGACATCAGAGCTCTTCTTCTTCTCCCATGAACAGCTGATCTCAGCCTCCAATTGCCTCTGGGAAGCCCTCCAGCCATGTCTATTTAAACCCACCACCCTCTCGGCCAAAAGAGAAGGAAAAAAACAGACCTTAAGGAAACTCTGCCAAAATTGCTCCAGGACCTTCTCCTAACCCAGAGCAGTTGATCCCCAGTGTTCCTTTGCCCTAATTCCCATTAACAGAGCTCAATTTCTGAGTTAAAAATCCACCCAAAAAACAGGACACTTCACCACAGTGAGCCATTCTCCAAATTGATTGGTCCTACACCTTCACCAGACTAAGAGGAGAAGTTCCCCAGACAAAGCCCCCTCACCAGGCAAGCCATTGCTTCCAGCCTCCAAGCTTTGTGATCGGCCTTGGTCACTTTCATACCTAGACAATTCCACTAGAGCCGGAGACTTCATCCGGAGCTTGCACCGAACTCAATCGAAGGTGACACAACTCTCAGATCGAAGCTTCACTTCTCTGAGCAAAGGTATGAACTCACTCTTCCTCCCGAGCTTCCAGTGATTCTCCATTTTGTTTAGGTTAATTTCATAGCCTATAAACCGTATGGATGTGTTCTTCTCTTCAAGACCAATCCATAGAGCATAAGAACATAAAAATCCATTGAGAATCGAGTGAGATCTTAGGGTTTTAGTGTGGACGGTCACGGTTACACACCAGTCGTAGACGATGACCGGGAGTCATTGGATCGCGCGTGTATTGAGCGGACTGTTCAGATTGCACCGGACCAGGGAATGTTACGTGAGCCGTGGGCCCCCGGAGCACTGAGTCGGATGGCGGTGTCGAATGGGAATGTGCCACATGGGCTTTTGAAACTGCAGATGTTGCGCTGGCGCTGCGTGGATAAGTAGATAAATATGGTATTTTTTAATTATTTAAATTCCCAGAACTTCAAAAATTCATATCTTTGCATAGAAAAATCACAAAAATAAAATAAAAATACACTCTTGCTCAGTGAACAGAGGAGAATAATGTGGAAAAGAAATCAAGTTAATTGGATGAGTATTTTCGTTTTAATAATTTATTTACTATTTTTAGTATTTTGATTCTTCATTTGCATAGACAATTCACCATGGCATGAGACCATAGGGCTTTTGAAGCCTCTGATCTTAGGAACATTCCCTGAATTTTTCAAGGTCAGAGGCCATCTCTGTGAAAAGTTATTGAATTTTCAATTTCATGTCACTGTTTTAGGTATTTTAATTTCAATAATTAGCATGTTGTAAAATAAATTCTTGGAAAATTTGGTGATGTTCCTTAGGACCAGAGAACCCTATGAAAAATATATTTTGAGTTAATTCATTCATAATAACCTTAATTGGCCTAAACCCATAAAATTGAATTTGAATTAACTATGGTTAACCACACATCAATTTGACTTGAAAATAATTCTTCACTGATCTTTAGGATCAGAGAGATCTTATATAAAAATTTGAAATCAATTGGACTTGATTAACCCTACCAAATGGATTGATTAAACCTCAAAAGCAAAATGGAACTTTTCAAATTTATAACTCTAAAAATACTTTTCAAAAATTCACAAAAATGGTTTTGGGGCTTCTCTGATATCAGAGGAGTTCAGAAAAATTAAAATTGGAATTTTCTAAAAAAGTTGATTTTTCACAATATTTTAATATTTTAATAATTAAAAAATAATAAAAATCATAAAAATGTTAAAATCTTAAAAATGTCACATTTTCATTCTTAATCACTTAGGAAGAAACCAAATATTTTTTCTAAGTCCCTAGGGTAAGATATTGAAGTTTAAAGGCTTAATGTAATTTTTAATATTAAAAAACGAGTTTTTAACCTTTTTCACTAAAATAATTCTAATAAATCAAAGAAAAATCAGAAAATTATAAAATTTTTTCCTCTGAACTCCTTGAGGTTGGAGAGATTTAAGAAAAATATAAAATCTATTTTTTAACTTTAATTTTATTTTATAATTAATTAATACTCTAAAACTCAAAATAATTATTATAAATAAAATATAACTAAAAAAATCACCAAAATTGGTCCAAGTGGTTCTCTAGTCATTAGGAACAAGTCATAATTTTCTTAAGGATAGCAACCTTTCCTTGGTCATGTTGTTGAATTTTCTTTGAAAACCCTTATTTTCTACTAAAAATAATTATATAAATAAATTAAATTTAGAAAAATCATATTTTCTCCTCTAATGTCTTAATTGACATGTGAGTGAGGTGACATAAAAATTTCAAAATCATTTGAGCTCAATTTAGTGAGTTATGATATAAATAAGCTTAGAAAGGCATAAAGGTAATTAAATATTTTAACCCTTAATTAAAACTTTAGGTTTAATCGAAATGGGGAGGTAAAATATTTGATCTTAATTTTCTCTTGGATGATTGAAACATAGTTAAATTAAGGGGTAGAAACTCATTGAACATTTTGAAAATATCAAAAATGAAACTTTAATTAATTAAATAATTTAAATTTTGGAAAGAATATATTTAAATTTGGATCATTAAAATAGGGATATTATTAAGAGGACATTTATTCTTTAATTTAAAAATCCCTAAATAAGTCACTTTAACAATACTTAATTCTTAATTAAAAATTAAAATAATAATCCAAATTAATAATTAAAATTAACAATTAAAACAAAAATTAAAATGAAATTAAATTTTAATAAATTTAAATTAAATTAAAATTAAATTAAATTAAATTAAAATCAAAATTAAATTAAATTAAATCAAATTAAAATTAAATTAAATTAAAATTAAATTAAATTAAAATTAAATTAAATTAAAATTAAATTAAATTAAAAATTAAATAAATTTAAATTAAATTAAAACTAAAAATTAAATTAAAATTAAATTAAAATTAAATTAAATTAAAATTAAATTAAAATCAAATTGAATTAAAATCAATTAACAACAAACCTAAATAAAATCATTAAGAATTAACTCTAAAATAATCTGAACACTATTCCAAACTTAATATTATTAATTAAAACCTCATTATTAAATTAAAACACTTTAAACAATTAATTCAAACTTTTAATTAATTATGATTAAAATTCTTGATAAACCAATTTGCCCTTAAAGGCTTTAATTTTTTAACTCTTAAATAGAGTATTAAGTGAGATGTCACTTCATTCATCTAAGTTCATTGAGCAAGAAACAAAGTTTAACTAAACTCATAGATGATTAATTCACCTGTGCAAATAAATTTACATGGACTCAAAACAATACCAGAAATATTGAAAAGATGTTTAGGACTCATCCTAAGCACATCCTCAATATGATAGGATGTTTTAGCAGAACAATTGAATTTAATTGTTCTTTGATGAAGAAAATCATCCTTAAACCAAACCAAGAACCTAGACGTCATAGGGTTAGAAATTTGGTAGACAACCAAAACCCTTCCCTTAGCTTTACTTAGGTATTTGCTGAAATATTTAAATGCCTTAACATGTGTTTTAAGTGCAGCTTGGGATGACGGGAAGACCCTCCAGGTACGCTTTTATTTTATTGCAATTTACTTTATTGCAATTTACTTACATGCATCGTACTTTACTTTTCTTGCATGTTAAACAAGACGATTGCATGAAAACCAAAACCTTTAGGGTAGTCCCTGAACTGAAACCAAAACTAAATTAAAAGTCATTGCAAGATAAAATTCACCGCCACAAAATTTCAAAATATAAAACAACTCAAAATTTAATCACAAACAGAACAACAAAACTACAACTACGACTAAACTAAAATGTCTCATGGAATGATCGGGAATACCACGGATGATGTAACCCTCGTGTTGCTAACGAGATTTCCCACGGTCTAAATGAAAGTGTGGAACTCATTCAGTTAAGTTTAGCAAATTCATCTGGACTAACTGTATTCAATGAAAATAACGGTGGCTAGATGACGGAACCGTGGGATCTTAATCGGTTCTGTTTAATTAACTTTAAGATTTGTTTTAATTAAAACACTAAAAAAAACACTTGGATTTTAAGATTTTCTCTAAACCAAAACACTTCTCTCGTCTCCTGATTTATGACTTCTAAAACTAAACCTCTGCAACAACAAGGTGCTTGGAGCATAGTGGGCAGCACGACCATCGTCATCAGTAAAACTCGGGTCTACTCCAGCAAAACCTTTCCTAGTTATAAACAACAAAGCCATAGGAGTTCGAGGTAGTTTTCCTAGTGCAACATAAATCCTCAACTCTTCGTTAGGCATTTGCATGATCATGTCATGTAAATTAAGCCCTAACCAGTTTTAGGACTCCGAGGTAGTCGTTCGGTACGACATAAACCCTCATATCTTCCAGGTTATTTGTATGATTATGTCATACAAATATATGACCTAAATAAATAAAATTGACAGGATTGCAACATTAAGTAAATTCCTAAATCTAAGCCAAACAATAGGATAGTTTGGGAAGTTACCAAGATTCTTCTTGGATCCTCAGCTTCTCCTACTTCTCTTCCTTTGGACTCTTAAAATAAACTTGTTCCAAATTTGAGCTGATCCCTATTGAAATTTCCAAAATCCAATCCTTTGAAAACTGTAAACTTTGAAATTCTTGAGAGCAAAACCACTGATCATTATCGAGAGTTTTCTTAAGTGATTCCTTTCATTTAAGATGTAATTTACTATAGGGGCTTGAACTTATAGAGAACTTTAAGAACCCAGGTAATATAAACCCTGTTTAACTTTTTTATATTAAACAGGGGAACTTGTCCGCTTATAAAATTGGTTCGCAGACTAAACAGATGTCTCAAATCTTCTAGTTTATTTAACCGAGCCCCATCATCAAGCAGTGTGTCTATCCTCCGGGGTAGATATACGGTTTGTGGTGCGGTGCTCGTTTATATAAACTATTTGGGATGTTAGATCGGTTTGATTTCAAATCTTAAAATTTTCAAACTTAAAATTATTTTCAAAATCAAATGCTACTTTCTAAATTATATATATATATTTAAATTAAATTTAAAATCTAAAATTCGCCAACAACTTCTGTAGGCGACCCCTTTTTAAAATTAAACTTAAAATCTAAAAATATGCCGAAACACTTCCTCTTGTATTAGTGTAAGCATGATAATAATTTGTATTCCTATCCCCATCTATGAAGTGGTTGACAACAGCTTTTTGTTTTAACAGCAGATCCTGTCTCTCAATGGCAATCAAAAGTTCATTCTGTGCTAGGAGTAACTGATCCTCATTAGCAATGCCATTATGGACATCAACTTCTAACCTCTTCACTTATTTTTCTGATTCAGTAACAGTTTAGAACACATCACCAAAGGAATCCTATCCCCACTTTCTTAGGGCTTTACTGAGCTTAACCTGTAGAAGGCTCAATTTAGTAAAAGGAATGGGGTGTACAATATCACACCAGTGGGAGGAGACTAGTTGTTGGAATTCAGAATGGGAAGACCACATATTTAGATATCTGAAGGGGGGGGGGTACTTGTTTGGGTGGGGGAGGTAATGGAGATAAGAAGAGGTCTGTGGTCAGACCCAGCAAGGCTAAGACGTGTAACATATGTGAGGAGCTAGTTAGAAAGCCGGCTGTTATTCACCAAAATCCTGTCATGTCTCTCCCAAATCTTACCCCTCTTCCAAGTGAAAGAGGGACACCTAAATCCAAGGTCAAAGAGATTATCAGAGTGGATATGATCACTAAAAATTGTGATCTTGGCTAAATTTGGAGCCCTGTCCCCAATCTTCTCAGCAGTGGAACAGATGCTGTTGAAATCTCCTCCCACCAACAAAGGGGAGGACAAGTGGTCTCCAATATTATGGAGGTTAGCTCAAAGGTTCTGTCTGTCTTCATTACTGCATCCTGCATAGAAAAAAGTAGCAAAACCACTTTGCCCATTTATTTGGAAAGAAGAGTGAATAAACTGCTGATGATCCATAACTATAGACCAAGAGATCTCCTTTCTACTAAAAATCCAGATCTTATTATTGCAGTTAGCATAGTGAGTGAACCCATTTAGTTTGCTAAAAATTTTTTGGGGGGTGCTTGTGAACCAAAGGTTCAAGAATAGTAATGCACCATACCTTGTGCTTTTTTGTTAAGAGAAAGAAGTCTTTTAAGGGATAAGGGATGTGAAATTCCCCTAATATTCCAGCAAAGAAAATTAATCATTTAATTTAGGGGGTGGAGTGAGGGTTAGAATCTGGATCTAAACCTTCTCCTAGTCTTGGCAGTTCCTGCTAACTCTCCCTCAGATAAGGGAACCCCCAGTTTCTGTAATTCAGAAATGTTATTCTTTTTCTTTCTTGATGTTTGAATGGGCCAAGACCCTTCCATATTGGTATGCATATTAGAAATGATCTCCTCTGAGGGGGGGGGGGGGGGCAAGGCTACAAATTGAGCAACATCTTCAGGTTCCACCACTTCCTTAAAGGAATCTGAAGACAGTGTAGGAGAACCAATTCTGATTTCCTCAGCTTCCCTTCTATACCAGTGTGTGGTAGCTTCTCTGTCTGACTCAGAGGGGGAGCCCAATAAAGCATGTGTATTGGGAAGATACCTCCCAATTGGTGAATCCTCAATAGCAGGTGCCTCAGGTGTAGGAATGGGTCTGATTAGCTTATCAGAAGCTGCTTGATTAATGGTACAATGTGGAGAGGGGGGCTATCCAGGGACAGTTGGATGTTCAGCAGGTACAAATGCCATGGAAGGGTTTAAAAAATGTACCAGGAGCTGCCATAGCAATGGATTTCTGTGGAAGGGGAACCTATCCAGAGGCAGGTGTTGGAGCAGCTGAAATAGTGACCTTAGTAGTGGGTTTTTTTGAGGTAGGATGGAGTCTGTAGAATATCTCCTTTGTGTGCCCAAACATTCTACAGTGGCTGCAATAGTAGGGCTTTTGCTCCATAACTACTGGTTGCCAAGCTGCTTCTGAATCCGAGCAAACCCAAATTTTGTGGACTTCAGGGAGGGTTATATTCCTCTCAAAAAGGACTCTAGCAGCATCAGGTCTTGACTTGTACTGTGTAGGGGGGTCAATTTTCAGGGGAGTTCCAAGGACTTTTGCATTATTAAAAAGAGCATTCCTGTTGTAAATTCTGAATAAGAGACCTGGAAATTTAAACCAGATGGGAAATACAGGTGGCTCCTTCCTTGGGTCAAAGTCAGGGTTCCACTTGATTAATTTCATTTCAGATCCTGCAATGGTAATGACCTGTTTCCCAAACAGTCTTGCATAATCTTCATCAATTGAGAGCTGTATTAGCAGGTTTCTACCATCAAGTAAACCCAGTTTCCATGCACTAATAAATTGGAAGGACTCAAATTAGCTCCTCACAAGCTCCATTTTAGGATGCCTCGGAGCAAATTTTCCTATCAGAGTTAACTTGACTTCATTATTAACAGTGTCTAATTTCTGATTAGTGAAGAATGCTGCAAGTTCCCCATCCTTTATCCCAGCAGGATGAAAAAACGGACAGGAGGTTTTTCCAACAACCACATCATGTAAGACTTGAGAGAACACAAGCTGGTCAGGGTTAAGAGGGCCATCCTTACTTTTGCCCACCACACCTGCATAAGTGGATTTAGATCACTGAACGTTAGTTTCTACCTCAATGTGAAACTCCATGGTAGAAGAAATGAACAAGACAAGTAGCAGGAACTTCAGAGAGAGTAAATGAAACTTCAATGGAATAGTAAAATTCAAAAGAGAAGTTGCCCGAGAAGGGCAAAAATCCCTTAAACTCAGCAAGTTCACCACATAACAGAGTTGCAGGGCACCCTAAGACCCAGCTCCAGTCACCACTCCTCTGGCCACCGTCATCAGCAATCCAGGAACCCTAGCGAGCCAAACCCGCCATGATCCTATTAAATATATATATATATATATATATTTATATATATATATATATTGAAAAGAAAACTTCTATTAATAAATCAAATTACAACCCTAAGATGTGGGATTACAAAGAGATCCCCAAAAAGCAAAAGAAGAAGGGGGTTAGAAGAAGTTACAACTAAATGGGAGTAAAATCCTGATCTAGCTAACCAATTTGTAGTTCTATTACTCTCTCTATAGATGAAATAGAAACTGATAGTGATCTGTGATCTGAGGGAGGTGATCTTCTGGAACCACTGAGAGTTATGCCAAGAGGAAGATTTCTCAAGATTCAATAGTTGTAGCAGCACATGGGAGTACCCTTCCACCATAAGGGTATGCCACTGGTTCAAAATGGCCAGTTTGATAGCCCAATATACTACAAGCAATTTAAATTCTAGAGCATCAGAGGCAATCATAGGGGCATCGAAGAATAGTAGAAATTTCCCCTGGTGGTCTCTAAAGATCTTTCCTATCCTGACACCTAAGTTAAAAAAGCACCCATCAGTGTTCACCTTGACAGAGTCTGGGTTAGGAGGTCTCCAAGTGACCTGAATGATCTCTTGGCAAGCCAGCCTTTCTACTGGGGGAGTGAATAGATATTGAGGAATTTTTTATATTGATCAATTTATGCAGGAAAGAGATGAAGTTTCTAACAACCTGGCCCACCTGACGTGGTTTTCCCTCAATAAAAGGTTGCTTCTTATCCATCCAAAGAAGCCAAACAATGAGGAATGGGATAGCACCAGCTTTAGAAATTTTACATTATGACCAGCAATACCTAATATGATCCCAATGAAGGTGTTGATAATCCAACAATAAGTATCTTGTGAATGAACTCCATACCGTTTGGGAGAATCCACAAATAAAGATTAAATGGTTGATATCTTGTCGGCATATTTTTAGGTTGAGTGTGATGTATTTTAAAAAGGGGTTGCCTAACAGAAATTGTCGGTGAATTTTAGATTTTAATTTGAATATATATATATGGTTTAGAAAGTAGTATTTGATTTTGAAAATAATTTTAAGATATGAAATCAAACCGACCTCACATCCCAGATAGTTTATATAAACGAGCACCGCATCACAAACCGTGTATTTATCCTGAAGAATAGACACACTGTTTAATGATGGGGCTCGGTTAAATAAACTAGAAGATTTGTGACATCCGTTTGGTCTACGAACCAATTTTATAAGCCGACAAGTTCCCCTACTTAATATAAATGAATTATGCAGGGTTTATATTACCTGGGTTCTTAAAATTCCCTATAAGGGCAAGCTCCTATAGTTAATTACATCTTAAGTGACGGGAATCACTTAAAAAAACTCTCGATAATAATCAGTAGTTCTGCTCTCAAGAATCTCAAAGTTTAAGTTTTCAAATGATTGAATTTTAGAATTTTAATAGGGAATGGATCAAGTTTGGAACATTTTGTTTTCAGGAGTCCAAAAGGAAGAGAAGTAGGAGAAGCTCAGGATCCAAGAAGAATCTTGGCAACTTCCCAAACTATCCTATTGTTTGGCTTGAATTTAGGAAAGTTCTAATGTTTGTTTAATGTTTTGTTCTTGCCAATTTTAATTAATTAGTATATATGTTCGTATGACTTGATCACACAAATAGCCTCGAAGATGTGAGGGTTTATGTCATATCGGATGACTACCTCGGAATCCTAAGACTGGTTAGGGCTTAATTTGCAATGCAAATGCCTAACAAAAAGATTGAGGATTTATGTTGCGCCAGACAAACTACCTCGAAATCCTATGGCTTGGTTATTTAATTCTAAGGAAGTTTTGTTGAAGTAGACTTAGGTTTTGTTGATGACGATGGCCGTGCTGCCCACCATGCTCCGAGCTTCTTGTTGTTGCAGGGGGTTTAATTATAGAAGATGAAAATCAAGAGATGAGAAAAGTGTTCTGGTTTAGAGAAAATCTTAAAATCCAAGTATTTTTTATGTTTTAATTAAAACAAATCTTAAAGTTGATTATAACGACACCGGTTAAGATCCCACGGTGCCATCCTTCCGGCATCGTTATTTTTATCGAATTCACTTAGTCCAGATGAATTTGCTAAACTCAACTAAATGAGTTTTAATTTAGTTGTAGTTGTGGTTTTGTTGTTTTGTTTGTGATTAAATTTTGATTTGTTTTATATTTTTAAATATTGTGGCGGTGAATTTTATCTTGTAATGACTTTTAATTTAGTTTTGGTTTTAGTTTTAGGGGCTACCCTAAAGGTGTGGGTTTTCATGCAACAGTTGTTTATCATGCAAGAAAAGTAAAATGCATTTGCAATAAAGTAAATTGCAAGAAAGTAAATTGCAACAAAATAAAAGCATACACGGAGGTTCTTCCCGTCATCCCGAGCTGCACTTAAACACAATTTAGAATATTTAAGCATTTAAAGCAAGTTCCTAGGTAAAGCTAAGGGAAGGGTTATGGTTTTCTACCAAGTTCCTAATCCTATAGCTAGTCATCTCCTATGACGTCTAGGTTCTTGTGTTTTGGTTTGAAGATGATTTTCTTCATCAAAGAACGATTAAGTTCAATTGTTCTTATAAACATCCTATCGTACTGAGGAAGTGCTTAAGACGAATCTTCAACATCTTTTCAATACCTCTAGGATTGTTGTAAGTCCAAGAGAATTTAAATATACAAATGAATCAATTATCCAGGAGTTCAAGTTTTGTTATCTTGCCCAGTGAACTAGGACATTTGAATATCCTATGAGTGAAATAACACTTCACTTAACACTCCGTTTAAGAGTTATGACATCATGAGCTTTTGAGGGCAAATTAACGTTCAAATGATTTGTGATTTAACTTAATTTCAATTAATGGTTTTAAGTTTGGAATAGTGTTCAAGTTGTTTTAGATTTATTTTTGAATTTTTTATGTCTTAAGTGATGTTATATTTAATTTAATTTAATTTAATTTAATTTTAATTTAATTTAATTTTGTTTAGTTTTAATTTAATTTTAATTTTTTAATTTAATTTTATATTTATTTTAACTTGATTTTTTTTAATTTAATTTAATTTAATATGTTTTAATTTAATTTAATGTGATTTAACTTAATTTAATTCAATTTAATTTAATTGGAATTTTAATTTAATTTAATTTAATTTCATTTCATTTTAATTTTAATTTAATTTAAATTTTAATTTGATTTTATTTTTAATTTTAATTTAAATTTAAATTTTAATTTAATTTTATTATTTATTTTATAATTTTAATTTAATATTTTATTTTTTTTAGGCTTTAGGGATGATTTAATTTTAATTGTTAAAGTATTAATTTAATTGAAATTTTAAAAGGATTTAACTTAAATGTTTTAATTTTAATTTAATTTAATGATTAAGTCTTTTAGCATTATAAATTTTGAATTTGGATTATCACTTTAATTAGGAATTAAATATTATTGAGGTGATTAATTTAGGGATTCTTAGATTAAAGAATAAATTTCTTCCCAATAATATTCCTATTTTAATAATTCTAATTTTTTTATTATTCTTCCAAATTTAATTAATTATTTAATTAAGGTTTATTTTAATTACATTCAAATTATTTGGTAGGTCTCTACCCTTTAAATACCTAAGTTTCAAACATCCAAAATCAACTTAATATCAAATATTTTACCCACCCTTTTAATTAAACCTAAAAATTTTTAATTATAGGTTAAAATTTTAATTCTTATTTTGCCCTTTAAACTTATTAATTTCATAACTCACTAAATTGAGCTTAAATGAATTTGAAATTTTTATGTGACTTCACTCATATGTCAATCAAGACATTAGAGGAGAAAATGTGATTTTTCTATATTTAATTTATTTATATAATTATTTTTGGTGGAAAATAAGAATTTTCAAGGAAAATTTAACAACATGACCACGGGAAAATTTATGTCCTTAAGAAAATCATGGGACATTCCTAATGACCAGAGAGCCACTTGGACCAATTTTGGTGATTTTTGAATTATATTATTTTTATTATAATTATTTTGAGTTTTGGAGTTTTAATTAATTTAAAAATAAAATAAAGATTGAAAAATGAATTTTATATTTTTAAAAAATCTCTCTGATATCAATTAAACTAGAGAACCAATTTTTATAATTTTCTGATTTTTCTTTGATTTATTAGAATTATTTTAGTGGAAATGCTAGAAAATACATTTTTTTAATTTTAAAATTACCTTAAGGCTTTAAAATTTAATATCTCATCATATAGACTTAAGAAAAATATGGGGTTTGTTCCTAAGTGATTAAAATTCAAAATGTGACATTTTGGTGAATTTTATTATTTTTGTGATTTTTATTATTTTTTAATTATTAAAAATATTAAAATAATGCAAAAAATCAACTTTTTTAGAAAATTACAATTTTAATTTTCTTAAATTCCCCTGATATCAGAGAGGCTCCAAAACTAATTTGGTGAATTTTTGAAAAATATTTTGAAAGTTATGAATTTTTAAAGTTTAAGTTGGCTAAATGCCTTAATCAACCCATTTGATAGGGTTAACCAAGTCTAATTGACTTCAAATTTTTATGGTGGGTTCCTCTGATCCTAAAAGTCTGTGGAGAATTGATTTCAAGTCAATTTTATGTATGATTAGCTCTAATTAATTAAGGACCTATTTTGGGTGTTTAAGCCGATTAGGGTTATTCAAGTGGATTAATTCAAAACCTATTTTTCCTAGAGTCCTACGGTCGTAAGAAACATCCTCGAATTTTTATAGAATTTATTTAACAACATGCTAATTATTGGAATTAAAATATTCGGAATAGTGACCTAGAATTGAAAAATCAATAACTCTTGAAAGGGGTGGCCTCGACTTTGGAAAATTCGAGGCAACATTCCCGAATTCGAGAGGCTCAAAAGCCACATGGTCTCATGCCACGAGTGAATTGTATACATGCATGGAGAATTGAAATAGTGCGAGAGAGTAAATAAATTATTAAAAATCAAATACTCGATGAAATTAAATGATTTTTTTCCACATTATTCTCCTCATGTCCTTTGGGCGAGAGGGTATTTTTATTTTATTTTTCTGATTTTTCTACACAAAGTTATGTATTTTTGAAGTTTAGGAAATTAAATAAATAAGAAAATGCCTATTTTCCTACTTATCCGGTGCGGCGCCTGTCATCCTCGGCATCTCCGAACGACCACGCGGCGCGCTCCCATTCGACGCCGCCACTTGAGTCAGCAGCCCGGGTCCCGCCTTCCGCGTATCATCTGCTGATCCGATCTGATCTGAGCCGTCCATCAGCGCGTGTATTGAATGAACGGCATCCGTTCATCGTCCCCAAGCCTCCTAGCTCGAGAACCATCCACACTAAAACCCTAAGAACTCACTCATTTCTCAACGGATTTTTGTGTTCTTGTGCTCTATGGATTCGTCTTGAAGAGACGAACACATCCATATGGTTTATGTAGCATTAAATTGATTCAATAAAAATAGAGAATGTTCAGAAGCTCGGGAAGAAGAGTGAGACCATACCTTTGCTCAGAGAAGTGTGGCTTCGATCTGAGGGTTGTGTCACCTTAGATTGGGTCCAAGCAAGCTCCAGATGAAGTCTCATGGCTTGGTGAATTGTCCAGGTATGATTTTGACCAAGCCCGATTTCAACCTTTGAAGTCTGGAACAGATGGGTAGCATGGAGAGGGGGCTTTCACTGGGTAACTTCTCCTCTTGACCTTGTGCAGGTGTAGGTGAGTTTAATTTGACTTTGGTGAAGGATTTGGGAATGTCCTGTTTTGTCACGAGAATTGAGCTCCAAAATTGAGCTCGATTAGTGGGGATTAGGGCGAGGAGGACGAGTGGGGATCAAATGCTGCGGGTGTGGGGAGAGTACGGAGTGATTTTGGCGAGTTTCCTTAAGGTTGATTCGGCACTTTTTTCATGGCTAAGAGAGGTGGGGTTTAAATAGGCATGGTGGAGGCTCTCCGGGGGAGTTAGGGCTTGGGATCGAGTTGCTACGGTGAGGAGAAGAATAGCCATGGTGGCCATTGGGCATGGGGCAACTCGGCGAGGTGGAATTCCAAAGTTTGGTTTCTCCCCATGTCTCGGTCATGGCGTTTTCCGGCGGCACAGTGGGTGGCCGGCCGAGCCTTGGTCACCATCTTGTTCGGGTGGGTCAGGGGTGGGGTTTAGTGTAGGCAACTGGCCAATGTCATGTGTAAAGGGCTTGGATTAAAATGGTATGGGGGAGAGGCCATTTTGGCTCCAAATGGGTCAACCCATCCTTTTGGGCTAGGTGCACCACCCAATGCTTGGTTTAGACTGAAGGGAAAGTGATTTGGTTCGGCATAATCGGTAGGGTCAAGTCACCATCCAAGCACAATTAGGCATAAGCATGGTTAAGGGGAATCATAGGAGTGGTTAATCACCTTAAGGGAATGTGGAAATGATCTCCTCCTTTTGCCCAATGTAGTAAGGTCACATGTGAGCAACTCACATGGCTTGCATGTGGCTTAAGAGTGGCTTCATGACTTGCCTTTGGCTTGGGAAAAAGCTTGGTCAATTTCATGAAAATGGATTTTAGAAACTTTGGTAATTTTGGGGTGATTTGATGGGATTTGGCATATGGCTTGATTTGGAACCATTTGATGATTGATTTAGGACTTAAGGGATGATTTTAATTGAATGCATGATGAAGAAGAGTGTCATATGGACTTTGGATGAATTTTGTGCCTTTGAAATTTAGTGAAGATGAGCTTTTAAAATGGTTTAGGAAAGTGGGCTTTTGGATCTTAAAATGGATTTTAGGATGAAAGTTTGGTAAAGGCCTGGGCCAAATAATTGTTGGGTTTGGTTTAGGGGTATGTCATGAATGATTTGAAATGAGTTTGGAGTGATTTAGGTTTGAATGGAGTTGAATTTGGGTTCATTTGGTAAAAGGGCCTATGTAGGTCAAATTGGGCCTCTTGGTTTTAGGTTGAATTTGAGTGGGGTTTGGATCCAAATTTTTGGCAAATCATGTTAGTGTTTTGTTTGTAGGGATGTTAGGGAAGGTTTAGAAAAGATTTGGGGTTAATTGGAGTTAAATTGGTTTGGTTTGGGCTAGGTTTGGGTCATGGGTCCAAATTGGGCTTTAATGCCAAAAGTGAAATTGGATTCAAATGTCAATCAAATTGGACTTGGATTTGGTCTAGATTGGTGTTGGGAATGTTGAATTGAATTTTAGAATTGAATTGGACCAGAATTTGGGTCAATTGGGTAGGTTTGGTTTGACATTGGGTTCACTTTGGGTTAAAATGGGTCAAATTGGAGATTTTGACAAAAGTGGGGTAAATTGACAAAATTGGCCCAAGGTATAGTTGGGTTTTTCTGGAATTTTCTGGGAATTTTCTGAATTTTTGGATTTTTTGGCTAAGAGGGGCATTTTGGGTATTTGGAGGGTATTTGGGGGTAATTTTGGAATCTTTGGTATTTTTGGCTATGGATGATCAATTTGAGTGGTGAGGAAATGCTCAAGGTTAATTTTGGGGAATTTTGGGTGATTTGGAAATTTTGAAAATTTTGGGTAATTTCAAGGGTTTTGGGTAGGCTAGGCGGGTCCGGGGTCCCGGGGGTCAAAAATTGAAAATTTGGAAAATTGAAGATTGGGTGAATGTAAGTGGAATGAAATCATTTTTGTTGAGCCATGAAGCCATATCAAGCCCACATGAGCCATGAAGGGACTCATTTGAGGCATTCACTATGTTGTTCCTAACCCTCTTAGCCAAGGGCTTAGGGGTTAAGGACCATCCATGTGAATCACCTTCATGAGTCAGGAAGTCAAGTTGGGTATGGGCGTGGTTTTAGGAGGTGTGTGAAAGTGTAGTGTACAAGTGTAAGGTGTGTGTAAGTCAGCCCTCACCAGACCAGGCCACCTAGGGCAGTCCTAAGGCCAAAGAGTCACTATAGGAACCCATCCTTTAAACTTCCACATTTGATTTCGACCCTCCAGGTGATTAGGGGTCTACGGTCGAGTTTGTGGAGTTTGCGGGGAGTTTAGAAGTGGTTTGAATTTCTAAGTGCTGGGTTCCACTTCTAGTCCTCTAAGATAGTCAAAGGAAAAGTCTAAGGCTAGATCCTAAGTACTAAAGAGGAAAGAGAAGACCTCATAAAAAATGAGGTCAACAAATGGACCCCCAATAGGTGTGGTGAGCTGACAGAGCACACCGTACGTATTAGTGTTAACCGAAGTGATCAACAAAACCAACACAAAAGTCCAAGTAACAAACTTAGGACAAAGTAGAAGAGCTTCCGTTTGGGAGTGTCGAAGTATATCTACGAGGACTGGAGATTCT
Source organism: Papilionanthe hookeriana x Papilionanthe teres (assembly GCA_022702705.1). Lineage (NCBI taxonomy): Eukaryota > Viridiplantae > Streptophyta > Magnoliopsida > Asparagales > Orchidaceae > Papilionanthe > Papilionanthe hookeriana x Papilionanthe teres. The sequence continues at coordinate 18,498,045 of CM040432.1, read as the reverse complement.
CGAACTCTCGGCGGGGAAAGGGAAAGGAGGTGAATTCCGAATCACATGATCTGGGGGAATTTTGATTTAGATTTTATTATGTTTCAGTTTAAGTTTTGATGTGTGAGCTCAAATTTTAGTTTGAGTTTCAATTTAGATTGAAGTTTGTCAAAATTAATTTGAAGGGATTTGAACTTGAAAAGAAAATTGTAATTTTGAGGTTTTAGATGTAACATCTTCAACCTCAAAAGAAAATTGAATTGATTGGATTGAATCATTACAACGAGGAAAGATCTCAGAGCAATGCGGTATTGGATGAAAAATCCTTAATCTCAAGAGTTTGATTTTGATGTTTTTCATTGCGATAGGGAAAGAACCTAAAGCAATGCAGTCTCGGATGTAAAATCCTTAACACCAAAAGTTTGATTTTGATGTATTTCATTGCGATAGGGAAAGAATCCTAAAGCAATGCAGTCTCGAATGTAAAATCCTCAACGCCAAAAGTTTGATTTTGATGTATTTCATTGCGATAGGGAAAGAATCCTAAAGCAATGCAGTCTCGGATGTAAAATCCTCGACCCCAAAAGTTTGATTTTGATGTATTTCATTGCGATAGGGAAAGAATCCTAAAGCAATGCGGTCTCGGATGAAAAATCCTCGACCCCAAAATTTTGATTTTGATGTATTTCATTGCGATAGGGAAAGAATCCTAAAGCGGTGCGGTCTCGGATATATAATCCTCGACCCGAGAATTTGATTTTGATGTATTTGATTGCGATAGGGAAAGAATCCTAAAGCAATGCGATCTCGGATGTAAAATCCTCGACCCCAAGAATTTGATTTTGATGTATTTCATTGCGATAAGGAAAGAATCCTAAAGCAATGCGGTCTCGGATGTAAAATCCTCGACCCCAAGAATTTGATTTTGATGTATTTCATTGCGATAGGGAAAGAATCCTAAAGCGATGCGGTCTCGGATGTAAAATCCTCGACCAAGAATTTGATTTTGATGTATTTCATTGCGAAAGGGAAAGAATCCTAAAGCGATGCGAGTCTCGGAAGTAAAATCCTCGACCCCAAAGTTTGATTTTGATGTATTTCATTGCGATAGGGAAAGAATCCTAAAGCAATGCGAGTCTCGGATGTAAAATCCTCGACCCCAAAAGTTTGATTTTGATGTATTTCATTGCGATAGGGAAAGAATCCTAAAGCGATGCGGTCTCGGATATAAAATCCTCGACCCAAGAATTTGGTTTTGAGTAGCATATTTAGCAATACGTAATTTTCTCTTCTCTCTCCTTAGTACTTAGGATCTGACGCCAGCTTTCCCTTTTAAGTGTGTGGAGGACTAGAAATGAAACCCACCTTAGGGAATTCAGCACCTCTGCTCCCTACAAACTCCATAAGTTTATTTGTAAACTAAGTCACTTGGAAAGTTAAGATGAAATGTGGAGGTTTAAAGGATGAGTTCCTATAGAGATCTTTGGCCTTAGGACTACACCCTGGGTGGCTGGGTCTGGTGAGGTTGACCTGCACACATTACACTCGCATTCCGAATCCACAACCATTCATACCTAACAAGCTCAAGGCTCATAGCAGTGGTCTAACATGGATGGACCTTAACCCTGAGCCCTTGGCTAAGAGGGTTAGGAACAATATAGTGAATGCCTCCAAATGAGTCTCTCATGGCTTTCTTATGGGCTTGATATGGCTTCATGGCTCAACCAAAGTGATTCCGTTCTACTCAAACTTGATCAATCTTCATTTTTTCAAAATTTCAATTTTTGACCCCCAGAATACTACCCATTAAACTGCAAAGAATGTCTTTGAAGAAATTTTGCCAAAAATTTGCAAAATTTCCTAAATTACAAAAAGATCATCAAAATAAATCCTAAAACATTTCTATATTAAAATTGATCACCATGACCAAATATACCAAAAAAATTCCAAAAATACCCCCGATACCCTCCAGATATAAAATGCCTTCTTAACCAAAAAATCCATGAATTTCGAAAAATAACCAGAAAATTTCAGAAAATCCCAAATATTCCCAATTTCATTTTTGTTCAACTACACCATGGTGGTACAATAATACTAACTACATACACATGAAAACACAATTTGGCTCACATTTTGGCAAAATGGACCCAAATTATGAAATCAAATCACTCCAATTATTTCAATGTTGATTAATCCAGTTAAGCTTTTATTGATATCCCCAATATCAATTTAGACCAAATATAAGCCCAATTTGATTAACATTTGGATCCAATTTCAATTTTAAGCTTAAAGCCCAATTTTGTTTTATCTTTTAAACTTATTAGTAACCAGCCTAAACTCAAGTTAACCCAGAATATCTTTTCTAAGCCTTTGTATATATCCCTAAAAAAAAAAATCTAACAAGATTTTTAATTGAACCTAAAATCCCTTTAAACTAACCCAGAGCAAAATCCCCTTTTTTGGCCTAAACCCTACATAAACTCGAATAGACTGAATCTAGAAATCAAAGCCAAACCAAGTTGAAAACTCTGTGACACTCCATAAGAATTTCTCAATATTAATTACATCAATCATATGCAACCCAAACACCATTAGTTAACCCAAATTGACCCAAAACCCCAAGTCAAATTAAATTCCTACCCTAAATGATACCAAATCTTTTCTAAAATGTTAAAATGACATCCTGAAAACTAAACCCGAAGCATTTGTTAGGCCAAATCATGCACCAATTCCATCCACCAATTTGTTTTCAAACCTAAAGGTCCACTTTCTTAAACCATTCTAAAAGCCACTTCCACCAAATCCAAAAGCCCAAAGAGGTGTCCAAAACCCCTATAACACTCTCCCCTCGACATGCATTCAGTTAATATTATCCTTAAAGTTCTAATTGATCATCAGGTATTCAATATTGGCCTCATGACAATCTCCCTTTAAATCATCAATGCCAATATCCTTCTTCATGCAAATGACATTTTCTGGCTCCGTGAAACCTAATGGAGTTATTCAGCTTGGCATGTCCTTGATCAATTTATGGCGAAGAGAGGGGTCTTAATGATTCCTTAAAGTTGATTAAACATTCCTATGCTTCCCTTAACCTATATAGCTTTATTGTGCTTGGATTGTGAGCTTGTTACTAATCAAGCTGACCCAAGTGACTTTCTCTTCAGCCCAAACCAGCCTTGGGTGGTGCACTCGACGAACCCATGACTTGGCCAAAATTAAACTAAAATGACCTCAAACACGCACCGCAAGAAGCGAAGCTCTTTACATGACGACCTGCGGCCACTTTTTAAATTTATATGCCTGACCTCCTGACCGAAGGTGGCCCATGCTGGCTTGACTGACCATCACGATCCTTTGAAAACACCATGGCCGAGCACCCATTTGATTGAAAAATTCAAACTCACTATTTGTTGTCGAACTTGGTGGACTCCATGGATTTTCTTCCTTGACCCCGAGGAGGCGATCAACCTAACTCCCCTTGGGAAGTCTCCGGCCATGTCTATTTAAACCCACACCCAACCCTTAAGCCAAACAAGATGATGAACTGAGCTTAACAAAACTGCGAAATTGCTCAAGGACCTTCTCTAGCATAAGAATGAGTGATCCCCGGTGTCTCTTTGCCCTAATCCCCATTAATAGAGTTCAATTTATGAAGAAAAAAAATCCACCCAAAAACAAGACATCCATGGAACACTCCACCAAAATCAAATTAAACTCACCCACTCCTGCCAAGGGACCAAGAAAAGGAGTTCCCCGTGGGAAGCCCCTCACCGAGTGACCATTCTCTCTGTCCCGGTCGAGCTTTGAAATCGGGCTTGGTGGAAGTTGTCACTGAACGATTCGCCGGTTCATCTAGAGCCTCGTTGGGTGCGAAACGAAGGTGCCACAACTCTACGATTGAAACTTCACTTCTGCGAGCCAATGTATAGACCTCTCCTTCCTCCCGAGCTTCTAGTGATTCTCTATTTTGATTAAGCTTAATTTCATAGCATGTAAGCGTATGCATGCGTTCTTCTCTTCAAGACGAATCCATAGCATGAACATGAAAATCCGTTGAGAAATGAGATAGTTCTTAGGCTTTTAGTGTGGGCCGGTCACGGGTGCACACCAGTCGTAGACGATGACCAGGCGCCGTCTGATTGCGCGTGTATCGAGTGGACGGTCCATATTGCGCCGGATCGAAGGACATTACATGATTTGCGGGCCCCCGGAGCGCTGAGTCAGATGGCGATGTCGAATAGGAGCACGGCGCGTGGGCTTTCGGAGATGCGAGGGGATGAGTCGGTGCCGCGTGGATAAGTAAGAAAAATATGGATTTTTGTTACTTAAATACCCGGAACTTAGAAAATCCAGTTTTGTAGAAAAATCACAAAATAAAATGAAAATACCCTCTTGCTCGGTGAACGGAGGAAAATAATGTGGAAAAGAAATCAAGTTATTTTGATGAGTATTTTATTTTTAATTGATCATTACTCATTTCGATATTTTTATTATCCATTTTCATAAACAATTCACCATGACATGAGGCAATGGGCTTTGAAGCCACTACGATCTTAGGAACGTTCCCTAAATTTTTTCGAGGTCGGGAGGCCATCTCTGTGGAAAGTTATGTATTTTTCAAGTTTATGTTACTATTTTGGTATTTTTAATTCCATTAATTAGCATATTGTTTAGAAAATTCTAGAAAAATTTGGGAAAGTCTCCCAGGACGAGAGGACTGGATAATTATATTTTGAGTTAATTCATTAAGAAAAACCTTTTAATTGGTCTAATTACTCGAAATTTAAACTTTAATTAATTGGGTTAACCACATCAAAAGAACTTGAAAATAATTCTCCAGCGATCTTTAGGATGGAAGGATCTCACATAAAAATGCGGAATCGATTGGAAATGTTTAACCCCACTAAATGAATTAATTAAAGTCGCATAATTAAAATTAAACTTTAAAAATTCTTAACTCCCAAAATACACTTTAAAAATTCACGAATTGGTTTTAGGACTTCTACGATATCGAGAGGAGTCTTAGAAAATTAAAATTAAAATTTTTAAAAAATCTTCATTTCATATCTTTAATATTTTAAATAATTAAAAAATAATAAAAATCACAAAAATATTAAAAATCATAAAATGTCGCTATTTTGACTCCTAATCACTTAGGAATAAACTAAATATTTTCTTTAAGTCTCGAAAGTAAAGATATTGAATTTTAAATGCTTAAAATAATTTTTGAATTAAAAATGAATTTTACAACCTTTTCACTAAATTAATTCTAATAAATCAAAGAAAAATCGAGAAAATTATAAAATTTGTTCCTGCCTAAACTCCTTGAGGTTAGAGAGATTTATGAAAAATATAAAACTTAATTTTCAACCTTTATTTTATTTTATAATTAATTAACATACAAAATTCAAAATAATTATAATAAATAAAATATAGTTAAAAAAATCACCAAATTGGTCAGAGTGGTTCTCTAGTCATTAGGAACATCCCGTATATTTCTTAAGAATTGAAGCCTTACCATGAAATTAAATGTTGTTGAATTTCCATTGAAAATCCTTTATTTTTATTAAAATAATTATATAAATTAAATTAAATTTAGAAAAATTACATATTCTCCTCTAATGTCTTAATTGACTTATGAGTGAAGTGACATAAAAATTTCAAGTTTATTTGAGCTCGATTTAGTGAGTTATGAAATAAATAACCTAAAGGGACATAAAGGTAATTAAAGGATTTTAACCACAATTAACATTTAGGTTTAACGAGGGATGGTAGAAATATATGATCTTAAAATTTTCATTAGAAAGATTGAAACCTAGAGAATTAAGAAATGAAAACTCATTAATCATCTTGAAAATATTTAAAGTAGCTTTTAATTAATTAAACAATTTAAATTTTGAAAGAATAAATTAAAATTTGGATTATTAAAATGGGGATATAATTTAGAGAGACTATAATAACTTAAAATAAAATCCCACTAAATGAATCACTATAATAATATTTAACTTTTAATTAAATTTAAAGTGATAATTAGAGAATTAATAATTAAATAACTAAAGGAAAGTGAACCTTAATTAAATTAGAACTTAAAACATTGAACAACATTAATTAAATTGAAATAAATTTAAAACATTAAAAAGAAAAAATTAATTCCAAAAATCACTTGAAAACAAACTTAAAACAAATTTGAAACATTAAAAATCAATTTCATAAAAATAAATTCTTAATTAAAAAATAATAAATCAAACAAATTAAAAGTTAATCTAGAATATTGCAATTGAATTAAAATTAAATCATTAAAGTCTAAATTAAATAATTTTTAAACTCATCTTTCAATTCAAATGGTTTAAAACACTTAAGAATAAAATAACTTGAACACTATTCCAAACTTAAATTTATTAAAATTTTATAACTAAATTAAATCACCTTAAAATATTAATTCTAATTTTAAATCGTTGAAATTCATTAACAAATTAATTTGCACATAAAGTTTTTCATTATTATAACTCTTAAATGGAGCATCAAGTGAAATGTCATTTTACTTATAGGATAGTCAAACATCCTAATTCAGCGTACAAACTAAACTAAATTTTGGAATGATTAATTCACTGTGCGATAAAACTCGTTTGGACTGAAATAATTCCAAAAATATTGAAAAGATGTTTAGGACTCGTCCTAAACACTTCCTCGATATGATGGGATGTTTTAGAAGAACAATTGAATTAAATTGTTCTTTGATGAAGAAAATCATACTTAAACAAAATACAACAACCTAGACGTCATAGGAGATGACTAGCAATAGGATTATGAATTTGGTAGACAGCCAAAACCCCTTCCCTTAGCTTTATCTAGGTATTTGTTATAAATATTTAAATGACTTAACATGTGCTTTTAGTGTAGCTTGGAATGACGAGAAGACTCTTCGGGTACGCTTTTATTTTCTTGCAATTTAGTTCATTGCAATTTATTTATATAAGGCACTTACTCTTCTTGCATGTTAAACAAGATTATTGCATGAAAACTAAAACCTTTAGGATAGACACAAAGCTGAAACCCAAAACTAAATTTAAAAGTCACAATAAGATAAAATCCACCGCCATAACATTTCAAGAGATAAAACAACTCAAAATTTAATCACAAACGGAACAATAAGCGCAATTATAACTAAATTAAAACATCTTGTTGGATGATCGGGAATACCTCGGATGATGTAACCTACGTGTTGCTAACGGGATTTCCCACGGTCTAAATGAAAGTGTGGAACTCATTCGGTTGAGTTTACCAAATTCATCTGGACTAAGTGAATTCGATAAAAAAATGGTGCTGGAATGATGGAACCGTGGGATCTTAACCGGTGTTGTTATAATCGGCTTTAAGATTCCCCTAATAAAACATTAAAGACATTTGAACCTTAAGACTTGAACCAAAACACTTCTCTCATCCCTTGATTTTCACCTTCTAAAACTAAACCTCTGCGACAACAAGGTGCTTGGAGCATGATGGGCAGCACGGCCATCGTCATCGGCAAACCAGGTCTACTTGACAAAACTTTCCTTAGAATTAAATAACCAAGCCATAGGATTTCGAGTAGTTTTCCTAGTGCAACATAAATCATAACTTTCGTTAGACACTTGCATAATCATATTATGTAAATTAAGCTCTAAGCGATCTTAGGATTACGAGGTAGTCGTTTGGTACGACATAAACCCTCACATCTTCGAGGTTGTTTGTATGATCATGTCATACAAATATAAGTCCTAATTAATTAAAATTGGCAGGATTATAACATTAAATAAATTCCCTAATTGAAGCCAAAAAATAGGATAGTTTGGGAAGTTACCAAGATTCTTCTTGGATCATCTTCTCTCTAACTTTTCTTCCTTTGGATTCTTTAAAATAATTGTTAGATTTAGTACATTCCTTATTGAAATCTTCAAAATCCAATTGCTTGAAAACCTTAACCTTTGAAATTCTTGAGAACAAAGCCAATGATCATTATCGAGAGTTTTCTTAAGTGATTCCCATCATTTAAGATGTAATTAAGCTTATAGGGCTTGCCCATATAAGGAACTTTAAGAACCCGGAGTAATATAAACCATGGCAATTCCTTTATATTAAGCGGGGAACTTGTCGGCTTATAAAATTGGTTCGCAGACCAAATGGATGTCACAAATCTTCTAGTATATTTAATCGAGCCCGATGTGAGCGAATTTCTATTCTTCGGGATAGATACGAGGTTTGTGATGCGGTGCTTGTTTATATAAACTATTTGGGATGTGAGATCGGTTTGATTTCATATCTTAAAATTTTCAAACTTAAAGTTATTTTCAAAATCAAATGCTTCTTTCTAAATATATATATATATATATATATATATATATATATATATATATATATATATATATATATATATATATACATATATATATATACATATATATATATATTAATTTATTTGTGGAAGAAGAGAGCTCGATTTTAGGGAGAATTCACGAGGCGATTTTCAAATCCTCTCAGGCTTTGAAAATTCTTCTGCTGTTCATTCTTGTTTTTGCTCGATTATCTATTGATTTGAAGATTTTGCTGTGGTTTTCTTCCAGGGCATTTGTTTTAGTCACATGGATTTGATTTTCGGTTTTCATTCAATCTTTTGATGTGTTCTTGAGTTCATGATTCTGGTTTTCTGGTTTTTTCGTTTTGTCATTGTTCTTGGAGGGTTTCCTGATTTCTGATGGCTGAATGAGTTAATGGCAAGGCTACTTTTCTTGAAATTGCTGGTAAAGGAATTTCGACCGATATAAACTTACTTTTCCTCGATGTTACCATGACACGAGTACAGGGAAAGGTGATTGTCAATTCATCAAACAAGTGGTTAAAAAGGGAGGAAACCGGCCCTTATTTTCTACGATTCTGAATTGACATCTTTGGTGGATGTCCATAAATTCACACTAATTGGTAAGTTTCAATATGGCCATCCAAAAAATGGATAATATTAGAAGGATCTTTGATGGGTAGAAATTGATAGGGGCTTGGAAAGTTGGTTTATTTGATGGTAGGCATATTATGATTCACCTTTCTAAAGAAGAAGATTATGCTAATCTTTTTTCCAGAAAATTTATCATGATGGAAGGTAGATATATGAAAATCTTGAAATGGTCCCCAGCTTTGAGTCAAATCAAAAGGCCCACAGTATTCTTTGTTGGTATAGGCTTCCCAATTTAAAACATCATTTTTTCAATCATCATGTGATTTATGCTATTGGGACTGCTATAGGGAGACCATTAAAATTGGATATGTCCACATTTAATCTTTCTAGGCCTTCTTAGCGAGAATTCTTGTAGAAGGAGACATTACTACACGATATTGATGAAATTTGGCTTGGCTCTCCTCATAATGGGTATTAGCCTTCTGATTGTGGAACAAAAACCTACATATTGCTACCATTGTAGAATGCTTGCATTCATTCTAAAGAAAATTTGTTTTAGATTGAAACCGAACTTAAACCTGTTAATAATAAAAATGTTAATTCTTAGAACAAGGATGGATCTTCACTGAAGGACCTTTAACGAGTGGAAAACGATTCAAAAGCTATTTGGTAATATAAGTTCTGAGATTATTGATGTTAATGTCTGTTGCAGTTCACTGAAAGCAATCCTATAATGGAAGTTCTTGTTGGTTCTCGAATCCTTTTCATATTCGAATTAAGTCTACCATGTTGAAAAATTCTATTGCACAGATTCCAATATTTAAATCCACTGATTTATAATTCTTTGTTCAATCGAGTTACCAGTACATTGTTTTCATTCCAATAGAGTCGACATATTGATTGAAAGTCTGTTATTTAATTCTAATATAAGTTATCTTTGGGATTTCTTCATCTATTTTCTTGGCTGTTATTTCTTCGATTTTGTTGATGAAATAGCTGGCTTCTATGGTAGAGATATTTTCTGATATTGGTTTAGTAAATAAGGGTTTTCCCTTGTCATTTTGATATTAATTTGATTATAGAGTTGGAATCAAATTTATGATAATTTATCTTCAGAGTATTGGTAAATATTCTTACTCTAAGAAGCTGATACTGTCTTGTGCTATATCCAGGTTTTCAATATTAAACCACAAAGAGATTCCTGATATTCCTGCTAATGTGGCTATTATAATAATGAACTAAATGAGGATTGGGTAGTGAAAAGAAGCAAGAAGAAAAAAATGCTGCTGATCATATTCTTGAGAATATTGTTCATGGGTCTCTTGCATCTTCTTACTCTAGATTGACTGGGGGTAAATCTACATCATGCTTAATTTTCTCTGCTGGAATATTAGGGGAGTAGCAGAGCATGGCTCCCTTAATAGGTTGTAAGAATAAACGGGGTTAATAAGTGTTGGATGGTGGTTCTTCTTGAGCAAATGGATTATAAAATAATTATGTGATTTACTAAAAAGTTTGAGATACAACTTTGTTTGCAATTCTTCCAATAAAATTTAGGTTTTATAGGAAAGAATTAAGTTGATATTCTGTTGATCATTCCTGGTTTTGCATGTTCATTTTGAGATTGATTCTTTTAAAGAGGTTATTTCTTCTTTTATACATGTTTCCTTTGACTAAAGTGGATAGAGAGGATCTCTGGTCCCATTTGCATATGATTGGTCAAACTATCAATGAGGGCTGGATGGTTGGGTGATTTCAACTGTATTGCTCATCCTAGTGAGAAGAAGGAGTAGAAATCCTAAATAGACTGACTGTATTTTTCGATTATTAAAAATGTGATTTGGTGACAACATTTAGTTTGAAGGTTCTTCTTTTACTTGGAATAGAATTAATATTTATGAAAAGTTGGATAGGGTTCCATTTAATAAGCCATGGTTTGATTTATTTCTATCTCTAAAGTTCAACACCTTGTTAGTAGGGGTCTGATCATTCTCCTCTCCTTATTAAGCTTCTTGAAATTTGCTAATATTGTTCATAAAACTACATAGGATGTTGAATGTATGGTCTTCTCATCCTAGTACAGGCAGATTATTGGTCTGCTAAGTCTTCCCTGTAGTTTCTTAAATTTTAATCTCTCATTCGGCTTTGTGAGACTCCAGAAAAGCTTTTCTAGAGGCTTTTATTGCTTGGAATTGGGTGAGGGAAGTTTTGGCATCATCAATTCCAATATAAAAGTACACTGGTGTTTCATTGAACTTGACGCTGTTGAAAATGGCTTCTGTTCTGATCATGACTTATTCATTGCCAATGGAAAATTAAACCTTGCCATTCTTCGGGAGGCACATTTCTCCAGCTAGCTTCGGCCGATCATTTTCTTCATGGAGATAGAAACTCTAGATTTTTTCATCTTTTTGTTATTAAATATAGAAGATCTATTAATTCTATCTTAAAGATTAATTCTTCTACTAAAGGATGGATTTATGATTCACAAGTCATTGCTGAAGATGCTGTTCTCTATTTCCAGATACTATTTCACCTTTCTTGATTGCTCTTCATCTATTTTTGTTAAGTTGTTGCAATGTAACATGTTTAAAGGAGATGTAACTCAGTTAACAAATCCTCCTACAGAAAATGAAGTTTCTCTGTTATTAATTCTTTGGATAACAACAAAACAGCAGGGCCTGAGTGGATATTCTTCTGATTTCTATAAAAGTTTGGAGTGGCTATTAATATGGTGGTGTTGCTATCTATTGCTTTCTTTCAGGGGTTAGATTTACCTCAAGCTGTTGCTTCCTCTACTATCATCATATCCTAGATAATTAAAAACAGCTGGAAGGATTTAGGCCCATATGTATTACTTCCACCGCACCCATAAGATCATTAGTAAGGTTAGTGAATGAAATTTCTATTGTATACATTGGATTTAATCTACGAAAACCAATCGCCTTTAGTACTAAGGGAAGTGTATTAGTGACAATATTCTTCTTGCTCAGGAGTTGCTTGCTGATATTGATAAGCCATAGAGGTTAAATATTATTCTTAAGCTGATCTCTCCAGCTTGGGTTCAATCAGTGGTCTTTCCATCACGCCCGATGTACTAGAAATTTGCTAGAGGTTTCAACTCTGATTTTTGCTCTTTAATCTCTGAATGTTGGAGAACAACTATTATGTTATTACAGTCAATGGATACTCATAGTTTAACAAGCTGGCAGGGGATTAAACAAAGTCATTATCTCATATATTTTTCATCTTATTTTGTACCTCTCTGAAATTATTAAATCGGGTTCGTATAGCTAATCAGCATGTCAATATCAAAGCATAGATCTAACTTCCATTTTGGTTAGTCACCTGGCTTATGTGAATGATGTGTTCTTCACAATGGGAGTAAACAATCCATTAATACAGTATGAGAACTCTTTCCGGTTTTGAATGTTGTTTCACGGAATGGAATTTGTGGCTTGATATTGTACTATAGCTAGTTCTTTGATGAAGGCACATATAAAAAATTGGATATTGGATTATGCTGGATTATAAAGGCTGTTTATCTCTTGTTTCTTCGGCTTTCCTTTGTCCAAAGGAAGAAAGATTATCTCATTTTGATGATAGTTACCAAAATTTGTTCTAAAAGTGAATCTTGGTCAAATTCTTTTTGCTTTAATGGTGGAAGAATTACTCTTTTGAAGAGTATATTAACTTCTTTCATGCATATTCTCCAAATGGTTAATATGAAGAGAAGCTCTCAAAAACCGCTATCAGTTATTTTTCAACAAATTCTTATGGGAAGACTGACATAAAAGCAAATGCATTGAATGGCCCAGGATAAGAAACATGTAAACCATTTGCACGTGGTGGTCTTGGATTTAAAAGCTTTAAACATCTTAGTTTCTCATTCTTTTGTAAACAATGGATTCACTTCAGATCAAAGTCTTCCTTTCTGGTCTCTATTTCTTCATGAGGAAATATTGAACATCCACGTCCCTCTCGGGTTATTCAATTGGGGAGATTCAGCGGAAAAGACTTTTAAAAGTAGAGAATTCTTTGAACAGCTCTTTATTTGGGATATTGGTGATGGTCAAGTGGACTTTTAAACGTGGTGGTTATTTAATGACCACTGTATAAGCAAGGAGTTACTTCTAATCGAAGAAGTTTAAGTTTTAAATGCAATTACGATTGGGATGAAGCTAAATTTGAGAAAATTTGTTGTTAATATTGATTTGGTGAATAAAATTAAAGTCCCATGCACTTTACAATCTAAATATTGGGGCCAGGCCCGATTACCAAGAATCCATCTCAAAGTCTCTCGAGTTCATTTATCTTACTAGTAATAATTGAATTGCCCAATGATTGGGGCAAGAAAATATGGAATAAATACATAACTCCTTCTATGTCATTTTTTCGTGGAAGCTTTTCGAGGGAACTTTTGCCAAGCGATGATATTTTGAAGTTAAAAGGGTATTCGGGGGCCTTCTATGTGTCCTTTTTGTCTCTACAGTGAAGAATCCATTTCTCATTTATTTATCAGTTGCAATGCTATACAGGTATGGAAGACTGTTCTTCGTCAAGGGGATTGTCGTAGATATTGTTGTTGGACCAAGCTTGGCCGATTCTTGTAGGGTGGAAGATGGCAAACTGAATTCTATATCCCCCTAATTATATTTTGGTTCACTTGGATGATTAGAAATGAGATTATGCATAATAATATGGTTTTTTCAGCCAAAGTTATCATAAAAAACTGCTTGAATTTTCTTCTTAAGATGGCCACAATACTTTTAGTTTAATGAATAAGCCTTCGGTAATCAAATTCCAATTGATCTTTAGGGAGAACTCTAAAATACCTTAGGTTAAAATCAATGCGATGGAAGTTATATACATTCCCATGGCATTAATAGTTCCAATGCTGGTATTGGGGGCCTTATGCAGAAACTTCTGAGGATCTTGCTTATGGTTTATCTACTGCTCCCGATTTCACAGCCATTAATGCATTAGGAAATCTGACTCTGTTTGTTTTATGGAGTCTAAGAATGGCTATTACCGGAATCATAAGGCCCAATTCATGTGGAGATGGATTCATTAGTTTCTTGAATATTCTTCTACATAAATCAGCTACTGCTTGGTATCTGAATTTGGATCAATAAAATTTCTTTAATGGTATGTAATGTTTATCTATAGTTTGAGTCACATTAGAGAGGGAAATCGACGGCTAATTGGCTTGCTACTAGAAATGAGTTCTTCTAAGGACATTTTATGCTTTTCTTCTTTGGATCTTAAATCTTCTATTTTTAGGGAGTTTAAAATTTTATTACATGGGGATCTGCTTTTCCTTTCCTCGTATCAGGTGTACTAGATTTTCTTGATTAATATATTTTCTTTTATGCTAATATATATATATATATATATATATATATATATATATATATATATATATACACACACATATATATATATACATATATATATATATATATATTTAAATTTAAATTAAATTTAAAATTCGCCAACAATTTACGTAGGCGACCCTTTTCAAAATACAACACTCGGCTAAAAATATGCGGAACGCAGCGAAATCCCTTACAGTTTTCTCTCAAAATCTCCTCTCCAATCTCTCCAAAAGGGTAGAAATGCCCGCTCTACTGCTATTCTAAAATCCCTAAACATTCTCCAAGTTTTTTTCCACTTTTCTCCTCTAAAATCCTCACTTCTCTAACCAATATTCGCCATTTTAAAGTATGGATGAAGTTTGAAGAGTTTCCATAAGCACGCCTTCGAAAAAGCATCCAATACATTGAATTTCGGCCCAAAACGGCCAAAAGTCGGTTCATACTCGTCGGTGGGTTCAGCTCCTTGTCGGCGAGCTTTCTTCATTTTTTGATGCTCTCGGTAAAATCTCACCATTGGCGGAATCGAAACCACCGTCGGTGAGGTCGGGCGCGTCGTCGGCGGCGGGCTTTGCTGTGACTCCACCGTTTCGCTCCGTTTTAGCTCCGGTCGCCCCGTTTCGTTGTGTTGCATTCGTAACTGATAGCCTACAAATAAACATAAAAAAAACTTTATTTAAAGTATAATCTCATTCGAAAAATATTTCGATAATTGTAAAATAGATTAAGCATCGAAAAGACTTATCGAAAGGTGTTGAGGCAGAATTTTATTTCTTGCTTGTTTTTACTCCAAACTGCACCATTTTTGCTTCCTTTTGCTCAATTACCATTTCTTGCACCTAAAACCAAAAAACATACAATTACCTTCTTTTAAAGTGTAATATCATCAAAAGATAGTAAAATGATATTGGAAAAAACTTATATATTTTTAGGCATGTCACCATCCCCTTTTCTGTCAAAAATGGTGGCTAAATAATGTGTGACCAAAAATTAAAGTGGTCTCTTAAGAATCCCTTAAAAATTCATCTGTATTCAATGCATTTGAGGAGTAACCATCACGGCATCGAGTGGCGCTGGTAGTGCCATTTGGCGCGGGATTGCGCGATTCATCCAATATTCGAAGTGTCTTTAAAGGCGCAATTTGTTGTACCTTTTGCTCTGAATTTCATCTTTGCAGCAAATACCTAAATTGAGTATGCATCAAAAACATGAATATACCCTTCTTTAAAGTTGATATCACCGAAAATTGCGAATATAGGCATTAGAAGTAAATGAAAAATTAAACATACTTGTGGTGTATAAAAAATCTCCCAAACTTAACTATTTCTTATCCTCAAGTAACACTTTTACTATATTTAAAATATGACTTATGGAAATAAGGAGAACTTAAATACTATTAGGTTTTTTTTATAAATATAATAGTAAAACTTTAAAGTTTTCAAAAATTACGGTTTAAACTACAAGACAACAATATCTAGTAATCAAGTTTAAGTGTTTTGATTCTCTATTCATTTCAAGAATAATTGTAATTTGTTGTACTAAGAGAATTTAGTAAACTCATATGAAAAATAATTTCATGAGAACTTCATTAGTAAGGATCTTACTTAAATATAAATCGAGAAATGTTATTAAGTTCTTTTCTTAAGGTTAATTTAAATGAAGCCAAATTTTATTAGAAATATCTCTGACTTCTCCTCAGATATATTTTCATTTTCTTTTTCTTTTCAGGATTCTTTTTAATCCTTTTTCTTCTTTTTTATGCGAATATTACTATGTCTGGATAGCTTTTAATAATTTTGAACTTCATTATCCTCTTCTAAAAGTTAAATCTTATTGCATTTCTTTACTCTATAAATTTATAGTAAGCTTTGATAAAAGATATTTGATGAAGTTTCAATCCTTCTTCCTACATAAAATCCTAAGCTCTTAATGCATCAAAAATATAATTACTTTCTTTACTTTGAATAGTAAACATAATCTTACACTCTTATACTAGAAATATCTTAACTCTAGAAGTCAGCCCTCATTATTAAGAATTTTTTACTTAAGTCTACTATAACATTCAAAAAATAAAAAAATAGCTATCTAAAGCTGATCTCTAATATAAAGGTCAGTTTAAAATAATTTTAAAAATATGGTTAATTAAGGACAAATAAATTTTAGTTTCTTCTCTTTTAAATTCAATATGAATCTTTTTTTCTCCCCCAAAGTTAACTTTTTAAAAAGGTATAACATTTAGCATATAAATAAAGGCAGAAAGTAAATTTTAAATGCATTTAAAAACCTTTTGCTCTAGGACTTTGAACTTTGAAATTGAACTATTGAGGTACCAATAAAAAGGCATATATATAGCAATGCATAAAATTCAAACAACATATTACATCAAAGCATTTACCATATTAAAAGAAAGTGCTAAACCTTAACAGCAATTCAAAACATAAACTCAAAAAAAGTAAGCTTAAAACTAATATGTTCAAAAAACAGATTACCTCAACGAAATTAAATAAAAGTTCATCTCGAAGCTAACATTCAACATATGAAAAATATTATAAATATAAAAACAATAAACAAATCACACTTAACATAGAAAAATAAATTCATTAATCATCATCTGCCTAACTTTCTTCTTCTCCCCACCCTGCTACATTCTCCTCATTATTATTAAAATTAGGTGTGAAACTAGAGAGTAGGAAATTTTACGAGAATGATCTCCAAAAATATCTAGTATGAGCATCATAATAGGCAATTTCAAAGTCTACTTCACTATGCCTATATTCATCCTTATGAGAAACTCTTGCTTCCCTACTTCTCATACGTTTTAAGTTGCAGTGTCACTATGTCCCCTGTTGAATCATTAATTGGTCCTTAACATCACATAAATAATATGGACTAGAAGTGTAAGATCTTGAAGGCGATGTAGAGGTATGTCATATGTATGCAAACTAGGTGTATTGATGGGCTTTAGGGTTTGTAATAATTCCTCGAAAAGATCACACTTTACTCTAATTGTTTACATAAAAAGTAGAAATAAGGGTAGGGTATCTAGCTCACAAATTAATACTTCCTACTTAGTATATGTGTGTGCATTAGTGTAAATTAGAGAACGATATATATGTTCCTTATACTGGGGGCAAGTATAGTAATTTTATTACTCAGTGGTCTTTAAGTTTTCTTTAAGGGCAAGCCCCTATAGTTGTTCCCCTTCTTAGATAGCAGAAGTTACCTAAGCAAAGTCTTGATATAATCTGAAAATATTGTATTCATTGCTTAAAAGGTAAGGTTCTTGTGAGCAAGAGGGTATTTTTATTTTATTTTTGTGATTTTTCTACACAAAGATATGGATTTTTGAAGTTTAGGGAATTAAATAAATAAGAAAATACCCTATTTATCTATTTATCCACGCGGCGCCGCGTCGAGCCTCGGCGGCTCCGAACGCACACGCGTCGCACTCCCATTCGACGCCGCGACCCGAGTCGGCGGCCCGGGCCCCGCGGTTCTCGTACCGTCTCTCGGTCCAACGCAATCGTGGCCGTCCGTGCGCGCGTGTATCGAATGGACGGCATCCGTTCATCGTCCCCAAGTGTTCTCGCCCGAGAGCCGTCCACACTAAATCCCTAAGATCTCACTCGATTCTCAATGGATTTTTACGTTCTTATACTACATGGATTCGTCTCGAAGAGACGAACACTTCTATACGGTTAACATGCATTGGAACTAAGGCATTTGAAATAGAGAATCTTCGAAGCTCGGGATGAAGAGTTAGCTCATACCTTGGCTCGGAGAAGTGTGGCTTCGATCCGAGAGTTGTTGCACCTTCGATTGGGTCCTGCGAGCTCCGGATGAAGTCTCTCGGTGCAGTGAATTGTCCGGATATGATTTCGACCAAGCCCGATCACAAAGCTTGGAGGCTGGAGCAACTGGGTGGCACGGAGATGGGGCTTTTGGTGGTGGACACCTTCCCTGGTGCGGTGAAGGTGTAGAGCCAATCAATTTGGGAATTGGCTCACTGTGGAGAAGTGTCCTGGTTTTTGGGCTAAAGTTTGAGCTCGAAATTGGGCTCGGCTAGAAGGAATTGGGGTCGGAATTCGGTGGGGATCGGGTGCTCTATGTGTAGAGAGTGATGCGGAGTGATTTTGGCGGAGTTTCCTTAAGGTTTTTGTTTCGGCCCCTCTCATGGCCGAGAGGGGTGGAGTTTAAATAGGAGAGGGTGGAAGGCCTCTCGGAGGGAGTTAGGGCTTGGGATCGAGCTGCTGCGGTGAGGAGAAGATCGGCCATGGTGACCACTAGGCATGGGGCGGCTCGGCGAGTGAGAATTTCGATGTTGGCTCACATGTGAGCTCTCGGCCATGGTGTTTTCCGGCGGCACAGTGGCGGCCGAGCCGAGCAATGGTCACCATCTTGGTCGAGGTGGGTCGGGGGCGGGGTTTAGTGTAGGCGATTGAGGTTTGACATGTGTAAAGGAGTTTGATTTAAATGGAATGGGAGAAGGCTCACTTTGGCTTGGTTTGGGTCAACCCACCATTTTGGGCTTGGTGCACCCTTCCAAGCTCGATTTTGAGCTGAGGGAATCATTTAGGTCAGCTTAGAAGGAGTGGTGAAGTCTCCATCCATGATGAGGTGGCTAAACATGGTTTAGTGTGTGACATGATTAAGGTAAAAAGGGTTAAAGGAGGTTTAAGAAAGAACCCCCTCTTCTTGCCATAAATGGACTAATGACAAGTCAAAGCCCTCATGGCTTCATGTGGCTTGAGAATGGCTTGTTCATGGCTTCATTTGGCTTGGGAAAAGGTTGATTTGTTTCATGAAAAGGGTTTTAAGAAATTTTTTGGTAATTTGATGGGAATTTGGATGAAGCTTCATTTGGGATAATTCAATGATGATTTTAGGACTTAGGTAATGGATTTAATTAAATGGATGACAAATGGAGATGTCATGTGGGCTTTAGGGTAGATTTGGGCTTTTGAATTTTGAAGGAAATGGGCTTTTAAGAAGGTTTAAGGGAAGTTGGCTTTTAAGTTTAAGGATGTGTTCATGGATGGGAATTTTTGTAGAAGTTTGGGCCAAATAGTTGTTGGTTTTGGTTTAGGGATGTTTCATGAATAATTTGAAATAGATTTAAGGTGGTTTGGGTTTGAATTGGGTTGAATTTGGGTTTATTTGGTAAATGGGCCAATGTAGGTCAAATTGGGCTAACTTGGGCCAATGTTGGGCTAGGGTTGAAATTGATGTAAAATAAATGTTAATAAATGTTTATGGGAGTGTTTCAAAGAGGTTTTGGCTTTGGTTGGATTTTAATTTTGAGGTTTGGGCCTATTTGGGTTAGATTTGGGTTTAGGTCGAAATTGGGCTTTTTGATTTTGGGTTGAATTTGAGTGGGGTTTGGGTCAAAATCTTGGGAAAATCATGTTAGTGTTTTGTTTATGAGGATGTTAAGGAAGGTTTAGAAAAGATTTGGGGTTAATTGGAGTTGAATTGGGTTAGTTTGGGCTAAGTTTGGGTCATGGGTCCAAATTTGGGCTTTAAGGCCCAAAGTGAAATTGGATCCAAATGTCAATCAAATTGGACTTGGATTTGGTCTAAATTGGTATTGGGAATGTTGAATTGAAGTTTAGAATTGAATTGGACCAAAATTGGGGTCAATTGGGTAGGTTTGGTTTGACATTGGGTCCACTTTGGGTTAAAATGGGTCGATTTGGGGGTTTTGACAAAAGTAGGGTAAATTGACAAAATTGGCCCATGGTGTAGTTGGACAAAATGAAATTGGGAATATTTGGGATTTTCTGGAATTTTTTGGGAATTTTCTGAATTTTTGGATTTTTAGGCCAAGAAGGGTATTTTGGGTATTTGGAGGGTATCGGGGGTATTTTTGGAATCTTTGGTATTTTTTGGTATGGATGATCAATTTGAGTGATTTGGAGATGTTTGGGATTGATTTTGGAAAATTTTGGGTAATTTGGAAATTTTGCAAAAATTTGGGTAATTTCAAGGGTTTTGGGTAGGTTTAGTAGGTGTAGGGTCTCGGGGGTCAAAAATTGAAAATTTGGGAAATTTAAGATTGGGTGAATTTGAGTGGGGTGAAATCATTTTGGTTGAGCCATGAAGCCATTTCAAGCCCATATGAGCCATGAAAGGACTCATTTGAGGCATTCGACTATGTTGTTCCTAACCCTCTTGCCGAGGGCTTAGGGGTTAAGGACCATCCATGTGAATCACCTACATGAGTCGGGAGGTCAAGTTGGGTATGGGTGTGGTTTTAGGAAGTGTGTGGAAATGTAGTGTGTAAGTGTAGTGTATGTCGGCCCCTTCACTGGACCAGAGCCACCTGAGGGCGATCCTAAGGCCAAAGAGTCTTATAGGAACTCATCCTTTAAACTTCCACATTTGATTTCAACCCTCTAGGTGATTAGGGGTCTATAGTCAAGTTTGTGGAGTTTGCGGGGAGTTTAGAAGTGGTTTGAATTTCTAAAAGGCGGGTCCCAATTCTAGTCCTCTAAGATAGTCAAAGGAAAAGCCTAAGGCTAGATCCTAAGCACTAAAAAGAAGAAAGGAAGACCTCATCAAAAATGAGGTCAACAACGCCTAGTTAATCACCCTTATACGATTTAAATAATTATTTCTACCCTACACACACTTAAATAATCCAAAAAATTTCACTTAAATATCAATCGATTCACAAAAACTTAACACACAAACATATATTTCATTTAAATCAAAAATACTAAATATAACTAAAAATTTCGATCCAAAATCCTTTGATGAAATTTTCCAAAACACACTCCTTACACATATAACTAAACACAAAACCACATAATTAAAATGCAACACACTTAAAGCACAAACACTAAACAAACATTACAACAATCACAAACATTGAACACTAAACATAGATAACTAAATCATAGGACTACACTTGAATTTAATTTCATTCTACATTAGGTGGAATATATCATAAACCACCATTAGTTTCATTTAAACCATCTGGAATGTAAATCTGATAAAACAAGCGAAGGATAAAAATTCTAACATCTTCTTCTTCTAACCATTTGTTCTTAGGATACATCACTTTATTTACTTCTTCCACATGACTTGTATGACCGAATTGTATTTTGAGTTGTTATCCAATGTGCGCTAAATATGTGTTAGTTTTATTTACCTTTGCTTTAATTTAAGCCACGTTAGCCTCGATCTTCGAAATTCTTTCTGTAATTCCTTGAATATTAACGGGTAGGTACCCATTTTATAAATCTTGCACATTCTCACAATTGAACTTCTTCTAATTGGCTTCCTCTTTCTCATTAACTTCTCTCTCCCAAGAAGACATTTTTGCTCTAAAAAAACTCTTCCTTAGACTCCTAAGTGAAAATAAGAACTGGTGAAAGTATCTCTTAATTCTGGGCCTTTCTATAGACTTGGGAAGTCTCAAAAAACAACCCTAGAATTGTTTAAACTTCCAAATAACTTCTAAAACCACTTACCCATGATTTAGGCTTCTAGAACCACATTTATAACAATTTTTAACTTTGACGCCTAAGCGCCAACATCCGGCGCATAAACGTCAATGCTCATTTTAGCACAGTTCTACTAAAGGTCCAAATCTTCATTCTAACTTCTCTAAGTCATCAATTAAGTTCCAATAAATACACTATATCATAAAAAATTCAAAATACTACCACATTTTCTCAAAATAAACAAAACTAAAGCACTTAAAGCAAACTTAAAGCAAAGCACACCGATAAATATTGTTGCCTCCCACAAAGCGCTCAGTTTAACGTCTTCAGCCTAACATACCCAAAGCTTATTTTAAGTGACCTAACATCAGATTATCATTAAATTTAGATTGATTGACTGAAAAATAGGGTTTTAGTCTATGACCATTAACTTTGAATATTTTTTCAGTCTTAGGATCATTAATATCCATAGCTCAATATGAATAATCTTTCATTTCAATAAATAGACCCATCCATCTGGACTTAAGTTTTCTAGAAAATATTTTCTATCTAATATTATATAACAAAACATGTTGTCCTAGATCAAGATTTTTAGCAAGAATCCTCTGATCATGCCATAACTTCATATTTTCTTTATAAATCTTAGCATTTTCATAAGATTTATTCCTTATTTATTCAACCTCATTTAATTACAAAAATCTTTTTTCACTAGCATCTTTCAAATTATAATTGAACTTTTTAATTGCCCAATATGATTTATGCTCATGTTCAATTGGCAAGTGACAATCTTTCTCAAAAATTGTCCTATATGGGGACATTCCTTTATGAGTTCTATATGCAGTCCTATAGGCCCACAAAGCATAATCAAGTTTGATTGACCAATCCTTCCTGTTTGGATTAATAGTCTTTTCCAATATTATTATAATTTCACGATTGGATAATTCAACCACACCACTAGTTTGCAGATGATAAGTAGTAGCAATGCAATGGTTAATATGATATTTCTTTATTAGCTTTTCCATAATCGCATTTCTAAAATGACTTCCCCCATCAGTTATGATAACCCTTGGTATTCCAAATCTGTAAAATATATGCTTTCCTAAAAAATTTGCAACACTTTGAGCATCACATCGAGGTAAAATAACAGCTTCTATCCAATTGGATACATAGTCTACTGCTATCAAAATGTACATATTTCTGAAAGATGGTATAAATGGTCCCATGAAATCAAATCCCCAAACGTCAAATATTTTAACTTCCAACATATAATTGAGGGGCTTCTCACTTCTTCTAGAAATAAAGCCTACACATTGACACCGATCAAATTTCATAATATGAACATTAACATCATTAAAAATTGTAGGCCAATAAAATCCAGATTGTAAGATTTTATTTGCAATTTTATCAACACCAAAATGTCCCACATAATCAGAATTATGAAATTTTTGAATAATTTTATAAGTTTCTTCTAAAGGCACATGTCTTCGAATAATCAGATCCTTTCCTTGGTTACATAAAAATGGGTCATCCAAAAAATAAGTCTTAGCTTCAGATAAAAATTTCTTCCTCTCTTGGTATGTCAAACCATAGGATATAATATCACTAACAATATATTTTACAATGTCGGCATACCACAGAACACGCCACTCATTGATACAGAAAAATTTTTCATCAGGAAAATGCTCATTAATTTTCTTTTCAAAGCAGCGAGATTCTTCATTATCAAGCCTGGATAGATGATTAATGATTTGATTATGAGCACCCTACCTATGTACTATTTCTAAATCAAATTCTTGCAAATGAAGAATCCATCTTATCAGTCTTGGTTGAATCCTTCTTTTTCATTAAACTAAATAGCAGAATAGTCAGTAGGCACCACACATTTTGTTCCAATTAAATATGATCTAAATTTATCAAAGGAAAATACTATAGCTAGTAACTCTTTCTCAGTTGTGTTTTAATTAATTAGACTTTCATTAAGAGTTCTACTAGCATAGTAGATCATTTTGAAAATTTTATCATACTTCTCACTTAAAACAGCTCCAATAGCATAATCACTTGCATAACAAATTAATTCAAAAGGTTTTTCCTTGTTTGGTGAAACTGTAATAGGTGCAGTGATTATTTTTTCTCTTAATGATTCAAAAGCTTTTAGGCATTATTCATTAAAATAAAAAATGACATCTTCTTCAAGTAAATGTCATAAAGGCTTTGAAATCTTTGAAAAGTCTTTAATATAATTCCTGTAGAATCGAGCATGTCCTAAAAAATTTCTAATTCCCCTTACATTAGTTGGGCAAGGTAAATTAGCGATCACTTGAATTTTTACAGGATCTAACTCCATTCCTTTTTCTGATATACGATGTCCAAATACAATTCTTCTTGCTACCATAAATTGACATTTTTCCCAGCTAAGGGCTAAATTAGTTTCTGCACAGCGCTTAAGAACTTTTGATAAATGTTCTAAAACTGATTCAATTGAACTTCCAAACTTTGAAAAGTCATCCATAAAAACTTTAAATCATTTTTCAATTAAATCACAAAAAATTGCCATCATACATCTTTGAAATGTTTTAGGTGCATTACATAAACCAAAGGGCATTCTTCTAAAATAAAATTTACTGTAAGGACTGGTTAACGTTGTTTTCTCTCGATCCTCAGAAGAAATTTGTATTTGGTAGTAACCAGTATATATATCTAGAACAAAAGTATTTATGCTCGGCTAGTCTATCCAACATCTGATCTAGAAAGGTTATTGGAAAATGATCTTTCCTTGTGGCAAGGTTTAATTTTCTATAAATAATGCATATACACCATCTTGTAACTTGTCTTGTTGGTATTAATTCATTCTCTTCATTAGTAGCCACTGTAACTCCTCCTTTCTTAGGAACACAGTGAATATGACAAACCCATGCACTATCTGAAATAAGGTAGATAATTCCTGCATCCAACCACAATAAAACTTCTTTCTTAACAACATCTTTCATGATAGGATTCAATCTTCTTTGAGGATCAGTCTGAGGGTTGCAGTTCTCTTCCAAAAGGATTCTATGTATACAAGTTGTAGGGTTGATTTCTTTAATATCAGCCATTGTCCATCTAAAGGCTTTTCTATATCTTTTTAAAACTTCAAGCAATCTATGTTCTTCTTTTTCAGTCAATTGAGAGGAAATTATAACTGGAGAAGTTGAGGTATCACCTATAAAAGGCATAATTTAAATGAGTAGGAAGCATCTTTAATTCCAGTTCATGAGGTTTTTCAATTAATGGACTAAAAGATTCATCTTTTTCGGTCATGTCCAACAATTTAAAATTCTCATGAACATAAGGCTTCAACAACTGGAATATTGATTGTAATCTTCTTAAATATTTCCAAGAACTTTGAAAATTGCTTATCCAACTTTTTTTCTTGAAGTCTCTGAGGAAATGGGGGTGGTGGCTTTTCAAAATCAAGCTTAGGTGGAGAAATAGGTATTTCTAAACCTTTCAGAGCTTCCTCATTTGGCTCTTCAATCTCTACTTTCTCAACTTCAATCTCTTTTTGTACTTTACCTTCCAACTCTCTTCCACTTCTCAATTGAATAACTTTTACTTGCTCTTTATTCTTGTCTCTTGGATTTACTTTTGTATTACTAGGAAGTGTTCATTGGGATCTATTACTTAATGAATTGGTAATTTGTCCCAATTGATTTTCAATATTTATGATTGTAGCTCCTTGACTTTGCAATTGATCTCCCATTTGTAACACCACTGCTTCTATAGACAACTTCTTCTCCTTAAATTGTGAAGCATTGCTAAAACCTGGAGGATAGGTTGGTCTATAATAATCATTCCCTTAGTTGTTCCAGTTAAAGTTTGGATGGTTCTTCCAACCATGGTTATAATAATTCGATTATGGGTTATTAGGCTTATTTATGGCATTCAAAGTTTCTAATGATGTTTGAAAATCAACATCTGGCCTAATGAATTTTTTTCAATCTTGAAAATGGCTGAGAAAAATTCATTCCAAACTGGTCTATCTACTTTGAAATTGCAGTAACTTGATTTGCTAGTATTGCAAAAGCATCATTTTCATGAATATTGGTTACCTATTTAGAATTTCACCTTTCAGAAGGCCATTGAAAATCATTAGTAGCCATTTATTCAATTAAAGCATAAGCGTCAGAAAACTATTTAGACATCAATGAACCATCAGCAGCGGCATTGATAATAGATCTAAGAGATCAAGCTAATCCATTGTAAAAGGTTTGAATTATTAACCAATCTGGTATCAAATGATGTGGAACTTTCTTAGGAGATCTTTAAAATTCTCCCATGCTTCATAAATAGATTCCCCTTCAAACTAACAAAAAGATGTAATTTCATTTCTAAGCTTCGTAGACTTAGATGGTGGAAAATATTTAGTGAGGAATTTTTGCGCTAAATCAATCCATGTTATAATTGATCCAGGTGCTAACGAATTTAACCATGTCTTAACCTTATCCTTCAGTGAGAAAGGAAAAAGTATAAGACTAATAGCATCATCCAAAATACCATCGTATTTTAAAGTTGCACATAATTCTAGAAATTTAGCAAGATGTAAATTAGGATCTTCAGTTGGTGCTCCCCTAAACTGATTATTAGATAGCATCTGAATAATAGCAGGTTTAAGTTCAAATGAATTAGCCATTATAGTAGGATGTTGAATATAAAATGAAGTTCATCTACAGTAGGGTTTGCATAATATCTTAAAGGTCTGAATTCTTGATGGATTTCAACATTTTATACAGCCTTTCTTGAGTATTTTTGTCTTTTACTGTATTTTTAATTTTTTTGATTTTTCTTATAGTTTTTTTAATTCAAAATTGTAAGACACGAGTTCTTCAAAACTTGAACTACACATACACAATTATAAAGCAAAATAAAGTTAAACACACTAACAAAAGCAAGGAAAAAGTAAAAATTTAGTTTCTCTTAATTTTATTTTTGAAAATATTTTAATTAATTTACCGTCAACGGCACCAAAAACTTGATCCCTAAATATTTATGCTTACGTTTTACACTTTATATATTTTTTTAATGATAATATCTCTTTCTTTACAATGGTACCAAAAACTTCATTCCGAAGAAAATAAGAAATCAACTTTAATTGTTTTTAATATGAGATTCAACGCAAGTATACGTATTGTTTCTCAAGTAATATAGGACTTTTTTATTAATCCTCGAGATATCGAGCCCACGGGGAAATGTCTAAAAATTTAAAGAAAATAGAAAGACAACTTTTACTTTTCAGAATGATTTTGCAAGTTATGTTTTATAATTAAAAAGTTTAAATTCTTTTTGCTAATTTTTTTAGAAAAATCAAAATAAGAAACTAAAATTAACTAGACCATTAAATGATATGAAAGCAAATGAGAATAAAATATCTTTTTCCTATTTCAATGAATCAGTAATAACTATGGAATTTTTTTGTGGAAGTATCTAAAAGTGTAGTGCCAAATAGGAGCAGTTATATTCTTTACCCTTACTTGGTTCTATAGAGAACATAGGTTAATTTGAAGTTTTGAAATCTTGTAGATGGGTTAGGAAGGAATGATATTAGTTCTTACTCTAGCATTTCCTCTTTTACCTCCACTTGGGGGCTAACATCTCATAACAAAACTTAAAACATCAAAAAAAAATTGGGGGCTTAAGCCTGGTGATCTATAAAAAAATACCTATTTCTTTATGTCATAATTCTTATTAATTTCTAAGGATATTATGCTTTAATTAAAGGTATTTTTTTGTGTTTTTGGATGTAGGTAATGTAAAAAGGTCTAAGAAGGAAAAAAGGAGCAAAAAGCAGCAAAAATGGAGCAAAATACCAAAAGTATAAAAAAATATGGTCTGGCGCCTAGGCGCCAGTAACTGGCGCCTAAGCGCCAGACTCGATACGAAAACTGTCAAGTTTTTTAAAACGTTTGATCAGTTAATTTGACGGAGTGAGCGGTTATTGGACATTCTAGAAGGCTAGCAGTTGTTCCTTGATAATAGGACATGTGATACATTGCATTTGGAAGCTCCAAAAAGGTTTTAATCGCGAAGAGGTGCAAGCTAAAGTGAAGAGGTGGGAAGAACTGGACGCAGTGTCCGGCGCCTAGGCGCCAAATTCTGGTGCCTAGGTGCCAGACCGACCTTCTAGAAGATTCATTTAATGTGCACATGTTTGAAGAGGTGCCTCAAGGCAATTCTTGAAGCCTATAAATTGAGGTGCATTTCTTCAGAAAATGTGCCCCTCTCATTGTACCCCTTTCTCTTATATACTTTAGGATCTCTCATCCTTAGAGAGAGAATTAGAGAGAGAAATTTAGGGTCACTTTTGTTTAGTTTAGTGAGTTTATTTTCATGTTATTGCATCTGAAGTTCATTACACTGTGGACTGAGAAGGAATCAGAAGATCTGTAGAAGAAATATTTGAGATAAGTATATTTTTATATTTGATTCAAAGTTTAATTATCATGTTTTGTTATTTATTTTCAATGTGTTCTGAGTAGTTAGTTACTTTCTTACTTTAATTATGTAGAGATAGATAACATAATATAAAGATTCGATGGAGAATTAAAATTCAAAATATTTTCAAAATATTGTGATGACATTAATACCTGATCTTACTTTACTTTTTAAATTGGTCGTTTGAATTGTTAAAACTTGTTGAAGAGTTTTGAGACCTTGAAGGAGAAGAACTCTTAACTTGTAAATGTCACATGAATCCTTGGGTAGTCGAAGGCCATGTGTGGGTTATTCATGGTGAAGTGCAAATAAATAGGAAGATAATATTTAAAGGGCGTATAAATGATAGGTTTTTAGAGTGACACACTAAATTCTTATAATTTGATTTATAGACTAGGAAAGGGTCACTATTAGGGCCAACCATAGCCACCCTTGGACATCTAGAAGTGTGAGCCTAGATTAATCCATTCTACTAACAATACATCCGGACCTATTACGTAAATTAGTCGATGTTCTTTGCGCTCTGGATCAAAGGGTAAAGAATAGGAATGCTTCTATTTGGCACAATACCATAAATCAAATTCTCCAACGAATATTAAATTATCTTAAAAATCTTAGATTAATTGAAAGAAAGAAAGTTGTTTATTTTATATAGAATTCATAAAATCATTATCTTATTATTGTTTTCTTTATTGTATCTAGTAAATTAATAGTAATTTATAATCAAATTAAAAGATAAAATAACAATATTTTTACTATTTTCTTTCTCTTTCACTTCATAGAAAATTTATTTCTTTAAATCTTCCCTGTGGGATCGATACTGGGCTCTTTGTTTAAAAACCTTATATTACTTGAAACGATACGTATACTTGCGTAGTACCCCTAGTGTGTAAAAATATTTACTAAATTATACAATATTATTTTGTACACTAGACGCTATTTATAAATTAAGTCAATGTTTTTGGCTATCTTTTGGAAGCAATCATTACTGCATTAAGCGCAGCTCGGGTCATGTTTTTGGCGCCGTTGCCGGGGAAGGAAAGGAAGTAAGGAAGAAAGAAATAGAATAGTTAAATTTTATATTTATTGCTTGTTTTATGCGAAGATTTGGTTCTGAAGGATTAATACCTTTAGATTATGAATTGGAAAGAACAATTAGAAAAATTAAAAAGGGAAAACAAATTCAAAAATTTCAAGAAATGGCTACTTTATAGAATCCAATTGAACTTAATGATCAAAATGTTTATAAACCATTAAGGGATTATGCTAACCCTACAGTTGATGAACTTCATAGTAGTATTCAAATACCCAATTGTAGATGCTAATTCTTTTGAACTTAAACCGTCTATTATTCAAATGGTGCAAAACAATCAATTTGGTGGATCACCAAATGAGGATCCAAATTTACATCTTGTTAGTTTTTTAGAACTTTGTGCTACCTTTAAATATAACAATGTTTCTAATGATGCTATTAGACTTAGACTCTTTCCTTTTTCTTTAAGAGATAAAGCAAAGATGTGGTTAAACTCATTAGCGACTGGTTCAATTAAAACATGGGCTGAAATAGCACAAAAATTCCTTGCTAAATATTTTCCTCCTTCTAAAACTGATAAATTAAGAAATGATATTACTTCATTTAGTCAATTTAACGGGGAGACAATATATGAAACTTGGGAAAGATTTAAAGAACTATTAAGAAAATGTCCTCATCATGCTTTACCTGATTGGTTGATTATTAAAACATTTTATAATGGATTAATTGGATCTTTAAAATCAATTATTGATGCTGCTGCTGGAGGTTCTTTAATGTTTAAATCATTTGAAGAAGCTTACACTTTAATTGAAGAAATGGCTAATAATAATTTTCAACGGCCTTCTGAAAGGATTAACCCTAAAAAGATGGCCAGTATTCAAGATAATGAAGCCTTTTCTATCTTAGATTCACAAGTCGCAGCAATGTCTAAGAAATTAGATAATTTTGCAATTAATATTTCACATAATAACTCTGCTAATATTGAAGATTCTCAAACTATTGAAACTTTACAAGCTATTGCAAGTAAAAATAATCCTCATTCAAATTATTATAATCCTGGGTGGAAAAATCATCCTAATTTTAACTGGAATACTTCATAACAACAATGGGGTAATAATCAATCTCATCCCACTGGAAATTAGAATAATCAAGTTAATTCAAATTATACAACTCCTGGATTTAATAATCAACAGAAAAAGTTATCAATAGAAGAATTAATTATGCAAATAAATAATCAATTACAAAATCAAAATACTGCTATTCATAATATTGAAAATCAAATGGGGCAAATTGCTACTTTAATTAATAACGGACTTGTAGGAACACTTCCTAGTAATGTTGAAATCAATCCAAAGGAAACTGGACAAGAACATGAACAAGTTAAAACTGTGCAACTTAGAAGTGGAAAGGAATTAAAAGAAAAATTGCAGAATGAAATTGAAAAAGAGATTGAGGTTAAAGAGATTGAAAAACTTAAAGAAACTCTCTCTCCTAGTAAAGATCAGACTGTTATACCTGTTAATGTGGAAGTTGAAAAACCACCACCACCTTTTCCTCAAAGACTTAAACAACAGAAACTTTATCATCAATTTTCTAAGTTCTTTGAAATTTTTAAGAAACTTACTATTAACATACCTTTTACTGAAGCTTTGGAACAAATGCCAACTTAGGCAAAATTTATGAAGGATATTTTTAGCAAAAAACGAAAATTTGAAGCTTTTGAAACTGTTGCATTAAGTGAAGAATGCAGTGCAAAAATTTAAAAGAAATTACTTAAAAAGCTTAAGGATCCTGGAAGTTTCACTATACCCTGTGCCATTGGAGAAAAATTTTGCAGAAAAGCTTTATGTGATTTAGGAGCAAGAATTAATCTCATGCCATTTTCTATTTTTCAAAGATTGGATTTAGGAGATATTACTCCCACCACTGTAACTCTTCAGTTAGCTGATAGATCTATCACTTCTCCTAAAGGAGTTATAGAGGATGTCCTTGTTAAAGTGGATAAATTTATCTTCCCTGTAGATTTCATAGTACTTGACATGGAAGAAGATAAAGAGATACCTATTATTTTAGGAAGACCTTTTCTAGCTACTTGGATGAGCTATGATTGATGTGCGAAAAGGAGAATTAACCATGAGAGTCAATGATCAAGAAATTAAATTCTATGTTCTTAAATCAATGAAGTACCCTGATAAAGAGAAATGTTATCGAATGGATATAATTGATTATTTAATTGAAAAACATTATTAAGAAAAATGTAAAGTTATTTCTGAACAAAAATTTGAATTTTTAACTGATGAAGAAGAAGTAGCAGAAGAAGATGAGACTCATTTTATTAAAGATAATTAGGAAACTTTAGACATAACTCAAAATGATATACTTTTGCCCTCAATTAAAGAAGCACCTGAACTGGAATTAAAAATGTTACCTTCACATTTAAAATATGTGTTTCTTAGAAATTCGTTAACTTTACCTGTTATTATTTCTTCTGAACTGAGTAAAGATCAAGAAGAAAAATTACTAGGTGTATTAAAGAATTATAAGAAAGCTTTTGGTTGGACTATTGTTGATATAAGAGGAATAAGCCCTTCCATTTGCATGCATAGAATTTTAATGGAAGAAAATTTTAAACCTACTATAGAATCACAAAGAAGATTAAATCCTATCATGAAAGAGGTTGTTAAAAAAGAAATTATTAAGTGGTTAGATGCTGTTATTATTTATCCTATTTCGGATAGTCAATGGGTAAGTCCTATTCGTTGTGTTCCGAAGAAAGGAGGTGTAACTGTCATTGTTAATGAAAAAAATGAACTTATTCCTACAAGACAAGTTACTGGATGGCAAATTTGTATTGACTATTGGAAATTAAATAAAGTAACTAGAAAGGATCATTTTCCTTTACCTTTCTTGGATCAAATGCTAGATAAATTAGCTGAACACTCATATTTCTGTTTTCTGGATGGATATTCTGGTTATCATCAATTACTTATTGCTCCTGAGGACCAAGCAAAGACAACTTTTACAAGTCC
Organism: Papilionanthe hookeriana x Papilionanthe teres; assembly: GCA_022702705.1. Classification (NCBI taxonomy): domain Eukaryota; kingdom Viridiplantae; phylum Streptophyta; class Magnoliopsida; order Asparagales; family Orchidaceae; genus Papilionanthe; species Papilionanthe hookeriana x Papilionanthe teres. Next base: position 18,465,784 of record CM040432.1, on the reverse strand, counting down.
TTATGGAACATTTACTTTTAGAAGAATGTCTTTTGGTTTATGTAATGCACCTGCAACTTTTCAAAGATGTATGATGTCAAAATTTTGTGATTTGATTGACAAAGGAATTGAAATATTCATGGACGATTTTTTAGTCTTTGGAACTTCTTTTGAATCTTGTTTGGAAAACATAGCCAAAGTTCTTAAAAGATGCGAAGAAACAAATTTAGTTCTTAACTGGGAAAATTGTCAATTCATGGTCACATAAGGCATTGTACTTGGACACAAAGTATCACGAAAAGGGATGGAAGTAGATCAAGAAAAAGTGAAAATTATTGCTGAATTGCAACCACCTACTACTGTTACTTATGTGAGAAGTTTTCTAGGTCATGCTGGATTTTATAGAAGATATATAAAGGATTTTTCTAAAATTGCTAAACCTCTTTGTCATTTATTAGAAAAAAATGCACAATTTGAATTTAACAAAGAATGTATTAATGCTTTTAATATTCTAAAAGAAAAATTAATAACTGCACCTATTATTGTTTCACCTGACTGGAATAAATCTTTTGAATTAATGTGTGATGCAAGTGATTTTGCAATTGGAGCTGTATTAGGACAAAAATACAAGAAAATTTTCAACATTGTATATTATGCTAGTAAAACTCTCACTGAAACACAAATAAATTACACTAACACTGAGAAAGTGCTTCTAGCTATAGTATATGCCTTTGATAAATTTAGACCTTATCTTCTTGGTACTAAATGCATAGTTCATACTGATCATTTTGCTATTAAATATCTAATATCTAAGAAGGATTCTAAACCTAGACTTATAAGATGGGTTTCACTTCTACAACAATTTGATTTTCAACTGAAAACCAAATTGTTGATCAATTGTCTAGAATTAAAAATGATATTATTTCGGAAGAAAATATAAATAAGAAATTCCCTGATGAATCTTTATATGTTATTCAAAGATACAAAACACTATGGTATGCTGATATTGTTAATTATTTAGTTAGCAATATTTTGCCTTATGACTTGGATAACAAATTTATTAAGAAATTTAAATATGATGCTAAATCATATATTTGGGAAGAACCTCATTTATTTAAAATTGGTAAAGATTCTATGATTCGAAGATGTGTACCTTATGAGGAAACTTTTGCTATTATTCAAAAATGTGATGATTCTGATTTTGGTGGACACTTTGGCATAGATAAAACTGTATTTAAAATTTTAAATTCTGGATTTTATTGACATACCTTATTTAAAGATGTGAGACAATTTGTGAAAACATGTGATCGATGTCAAAGGATGGGAAATATATCTAGGAAAGATGAAATGCCTTTAAACTATATATTGGAAGTTGAAATTTTTGATATATGGGGATTAGACTTTATGGGACCATTTGTTCCATCATCTAGAAAAATTTATATTTTATTAGCGATTGATTATGTTTCAAAGTGGATTGAAGCTATTGCTTTACCAAGCTGTGATTCCAAAAGTGTTTCAAAATTTTTAAAGAAAATGATATTTTCAAGATTTGGAATGCCTAAGGTAATTATCACTGATGGTGGAAGTCATTTCAAGATTATAAGAATTCAATCATTACTACAAAAATTTGGAATCAAACATAGAATTGCAACTGCTTATCACCCTCAAACTAGTGGAGTGGTTGAAGTATCAAACAGAGAAATTAGAAGAATTTTAGAAAAGACTATTAATCCTAAAAGAACTGATTGGGTTGATAGACTTGATTTTGCATTATGGGCTTACAGAACAGCTTTTAAGACACCAATCAGAATGTCACCTTACCGGTTAATTTATTGTAAACATTGTCACTTACCTGTAGAACTTAAACATAAAGCTTATTGGGTGATAAAGGAGTTTAATTTTAATTTGAATAAAGTAGGAGAAAAACGATTATTGCAACTAAATGAGATGGAAGAAATTAGAAACGAATCGTATGACAATGCAAGAATTTATAAAGAGAAAATGAAGATGTTGCATGATAAGAAAATTTCAGGAAAAATTTTTGAGCCTGGACAAAAAGTATTACTGTTTAATTCTCGTTTAAGACTTTTTCATGGAAAATTAAGATCTAAATGGATTGGATCTTATTTAGTTGAGAAAGTATACCATTATCGAGTTGTGGATATTAAAGATCCCAAAACTGGAAAAATTTTTAAAGTAAATGGATTAAGATTGAAGCCTTATTTGGGAGATATTAAGAAGATTTATAAAGAGGCTTATGAATTGAGTCAACCTGATTAAAGATTTACTTAAGTCGGGCTGACGATGCTAAGCCAAGTGCTTTGTGGGAGGCAACCCATAAATATCTTGTGTTTTTGTGTTTTAATGAAAGGTTATGCCTCGATCTTGATTAATTTTATATTACATTAGAAAAATTTGATGCTCATAAGTCTTGGTTGACTTAGGCTGGAAATTATTTTGAAGTATGTAGAAATTAAAAATAGGATCACTCTATTTTAAATATGAGTAAAAAGGAGATCAAGTTAACTTGCATTATGATAGTTTATATTGTGAGTTATCGAGTCTAAATTACTCTTATCAGTATTATTTACTATCTTGGAGAACGAAATTTTGAAAATTTGACGATTAGGCGAAACGGAGTTGAACATAGCTCCGGCGCCTAGGTCCCAGAATTCGGCACCTAAGCGCCAGAATCAACTATGTGTCAATAGGTTCGGCGCCTAGGCGCCAGATTTGGCGCCTACGCGCCACGGTTACTGGGTCGTGCAAAAACAAAACATTTTCAGTTTTTCACACTATTTTTCCCTTTAAATCAACCAATCTTCTTCCCTAACCATCAAGCAATCAAAATTACGTCCCATACACTTTCTTCTTAAGAGATTTGAGAAATTTTTAACGAAATGGAAAGGAGAAATCATGGAGAAGAAGCTAGGGACAAGGTCTCAAGGGATCCTCAACCTACTTCAATGGATTCATCGCTGTAAGTTTAGAGAAAATTTCTAGTCGTTTGGATAAGTTTGAAGAAGATTTTAAAAGGATTGGAGATCACCTTCATGAGATGTTTCATCAAGTTGAACATCTAGAATGGCAAATGAAACTTCAATTTGATCATTTTGCGGCTTATCAAGATGCTCAAGTTAAAATGTATGCAAAGAACAAGTGGATTGATGAAAAGACGGCTATGGATTTCCCGAGAGCGTTAGTATTCTTTCCAAGTGGAATACACAATTTCCCTTATGAAGATTAGAATATTCTGTTAATGAGATAGTTATTATGGTTTGTTGAGTCGTTGTATCGATTTGGAGAATCGATTGTGTTTGTTTGTGTATTTACTTTCATGTTCAATGTGTGTTGTTTTTGCTTTGAAATTGTTATGATTGAGTGTGTATTAGGAACTTGAATCAAATGTAGTACTTATCTGGAATGTATTCAGTCAAAATTGAAGATTTTAAATGGAAATTAGTGAGTTAAATTGAAAACCTTATGTTTGATTGGTGGATTTAATATTTAATTTTTATAAATTTTTAAAAAAATGTTGTGGAAGTTAGAAACTGAAGCTCTACTCTGATACGAGTAATTGGAAGTTGAATTTATGAATTTTGGTGGAAAAATAAATTTTAAAATTTTTTTTTGTGAAAGGCGAGTCTAACGCCTAGGCGCCAGAATTCGGCGCCTAAGCGCCAGTTCGGCCTGTACTCGAAAATTTACTTAAATAACCACCAAAAGCCTTTTTTGACGCCTAAGCTCATCTTCTTCCCCATTTTCGCAAAAACACATCCTCTAGATCCATTTTGAGGTCAAAACATCAAGGATTTGAGAGCAAAACCACTTGATTTATTCATCTCAAGGTCAGATATACACTTTAAACCATTTATTTTCTATTTTCACCATAGATTTCCCTAAGTTTAGCTAAGAACCAAAAATTTGAAAAAATATTTGATTTTTAGTGATTTCATTTGATTTCTAACTTATTTTAAGTTTAATAAACTTAAAAAGAGTTTAAATCTTTGATTCCTAAATTTGTTCTTGTTTTCTTTCACGTTTAGATGACTCCAAAATCTAAACGCGGGAAGGCACGAGATAACTTTAATAGCAGCAAATTCTCTACTGCGGCTGCACATTTTCGTTTCCATGAATTTACGACGTCTAGAAAGTTCATTTCTGAACGAAGTTTCTACCATCCTGGAGAAATGATCGAAAACACTGTTGTTGCGCACAACTGGCAACGATTTTGTTATTTTACTGTTGTTGTCGTTATCCCGATTGTTCGAGAATTTTATGCAAATTTTCTGGATGCCGAGGATTATGAAGTCTTTGTCAGAGGTATCGGAGTAGGATTTAGTCCAGAAAGAAACACCATATTTTATGGCCTGCCACCGATTATTGAGTGTTATTATTCTGGATTATCATCATCTGAGGGAGATTTGGATATGGTTATTTCTTATCTGACTAACGGTACTGGATCTTGGAAGATCAGGAACGGAAAGAGGGTAAACTTTAAATCCTCTGAATTAAATGGTGTATCTAAAGCATGGCACAACTTTGTTTATGCAAGATTGTTACCTTCCAACCACCTGAGTGAAGTGACTAGAGATCGAGCGATCTTAAATTACTGCATTCAGGAGAGGAAGCCTATTGATGTCGGGAGCATTATTTATGATTTTGTGGAGTCTACTGCGAGGTACAACACTTCTGTTGGATTAGGATTTCCATCTCTGATCTACTCACTATGTGTTAGTAATGGAGTCACTGCTGATATCTCTGAGGAGAAGCTGAAGTCTACTAAGCCAATTAGGCAGGAGAGTGTTAGTATCTATGATCATCTTCGAGGGAAGAGATCAACCGCTCCTTCTACTTCTGCACATACTTCAGGTAGACCTTCTACTTCTAGACCCTCTACTTCTGCTGAGCCACCATCAGATTTCTGGGAATAGATTCATGATCAGTTTTTAGAGCAACAACAGAAGTTATTTCAAACTCACTCAGGATTGATACTATTGATAGAAAACTAGATAATTTATCTGATTATACCCAGAGGAAGAGTAATTACGATGCTGAGTATGATGAAGCCCTAGTCAGATTTCTGAAGGGTGAACATGATGTTAGCTTTCCTACTTTTCCTAGTTTCACACCATTTATAGATCCTAAGGACGTAGAATTTTCCTTTGGTGATGAAGATGATGATGAGGCTACAACTAGTGATTAGTAGTTATCGATTTCTTTGATGTCTTTACTCTGTTAGTTTGTTTTATTTGGATTGTTTGTTAGTTTTGTATTTGATGTATGTTGACTGTTTAGTGTTAGGATTCTATTGTGTTGAGACTGAATTTAGAATTAATTTATATGTTGTTTTAGTTTAATGTTTAGTAATTAATTATTTTGCTTAATTTTAATTCTGTTTCAAATTTAATATCATCATCAATTAGCTGCTTACCCTTCTATATACATGCTTCAATTTTATCTTAATTATTCATAAAAGCATGATTATAAGTTAATTTTTCTTTTTAAGATTGTGTTTACATATTAAAAATTCTGATGATTTTCTTTCTCTCATACTTTCAAATTATCATAGTATACTAAAACTTAAGTTTTGGGGAAGGGAAAATCCATTCAAAATTAAATTTTATTTGTCCTTAAAGAACTAATATTTTCTTAAAAATAAAAAAAACTTTTAACATAACTCAAGGAATGAAGAATTTATTTGAGATCACTTTTATTTTTGAAATTATTAACAATTTAGTGAAATTAACCAAAATTTTACTAACTTTGATTGATTTTAAGAATAGAATTATTTAACTTAAAGAAGAATGAGATAAAGAATTTTTCTATTCATGGTAGAAATAATAGAATTTTAAAATTATTAAGTAATTAAAAATTATCACTTGAATAAGAAAAGATTGGAATTCTTTTTGAATTTTTATTTATGTTATGATAATTAAGTGGAAATGTATAAGTGTTGAAAATATAAGTTAAGGATAGTGAAGTTCAAAACCATTAACAGGCTATCCAGATATAGTAATCCTCTCTCTCTCTCTCTCTCTCTCTCTATATATATATATATATATATATATATATATATATATATATATATAAAAAAAATAGAGAGGAGAAACTTAAGGAAATGCCTAATAAAAAATTGGCTTCACTTTAATTATCTTATAGGAAGAAAACTAGTTAGATATTTTACTTGATTTTTATACATAAATATTTATTTGGAAAAGATTTTTCAAGAAGATCTTTTTCTTGTAAATAATCTATGAAAGCTTAATATAATATACTTCTATTATTTTCAAAATGAATGAAAAGTTTGAAATCTTATGATTTGGTAGTTAAATATTCTTTAAATTCTTAAAATTAAACCTAGTTAGTGAAATTTGGTTAATAATTTACTAAAGACTTTATAAAATAAAAAAATATAATGAATCTTAAATATTTATCTTTTATTTCCAAAAGTTATATTTTATGTAGTAAAAAGAGTTTCTTGAGGACAAGTAACATTTAAGTTTGGGGGATTTTGATTATAAAAAAAATACCTATTTCTTTATGTCTTAATTCATATTAATTTCTAAGGATATTATGCTTTAATAAAAGGTATTTTTTGTGTTTTTAGATGTAGGTAATGTAAATAGGTCTAAGAAGGAAAAAGGAGCAAAAATGAGCAAAAATGGAGCAAAATACCAAAAGTATAAAAAAATATGGCCTGGCACCTAGGCACCAGAAACTGGCGCCTAAGCGCCAGACTCGATACGAAAACTGTCAAGTTTTTGACAATGTTTGATCAGTTATTTTGACGGGGTGAGCAGTTATTAGACATTCTAGAGGCTGGCAGTTGTTCCTTGATAATAGGACATGTGATACATTGCATTTGGACACTCCAAAATGGTTTTAATCGCGAAGAGGTGCGAGCCAAAGTGAAGAGGTGCGAAGAACTGGACACGGTGTCCGGCGCCTAGGCGCCATACCGACCTTCTAGAAGATTCATTGAATGGACATGTTTTGAAGAGGTACCTCAAGGCAACTCTTAAAGCCTATAAATAGAGGTCCATTTCTTCAGAAAACATGCCCCTCCCATTGTACCCCTTTCTCTTATCTACTTTAGGATCTCTCATCCTTAGAGAGAGAATTAGAGAGAGAAATTTAGGGCCACTATTGTTTCATTTAGTGAGTTTATTTTCAAGTTACTGCATCTGGAGTTCATTACACTGTGGAGTCAGTATGAATCAGAAGATCTGTAAAAGAAATATTTGAGATAAGTATAATTTTATATTTGATTCAAAGTTTAATTATCATGTTTTATTATTTATTTTCAATGTGTTCTAAGTAGTTAATTACTTTCTTACTTCAATTATGAAGAGATAGATAAGATAATATAAGGATTCGATGGAGAATTAAAATTCAAAATATTTTCAAAATATTGTGATGACATTAATTCCTGATCTTACTTTACTTTTTAAATTGGCCGTTTGAATTGTTAAAACCTGTTGAAGAGTTTTGAGACCTTGAAGGAGAAGAACTCTTAACTTGTAAATGTCACATGAATCCTTTGGTAGTCGAAGGCCATGTGCAGGCTATTCCTGGTGAAGTGAAAATAAAAAGGAAGATAATATTTAAAGGGCGTAGAATTGATAAGTTTTTAGAGTGACAGACTAAATTCTTATAATTTGATTTATAAACTAGAAAAGGGTCACTAGTAGGGCCGACCATAGCCTCCCTTGGACATCTAGAAGTGTGAGCCTAGATTAACCCATTCTACTAACAATACATCTGGACCTATTCTGTAAATTAGTCAATGTTCTTTGTGCCTGGATCAAAGGGTATAGAATAAAAATGCTTCTATTTGGCACAATACCATAAATCAAATTCTCCAACGAATATTAAATTATCTTAAAAATCTTAGATTAATTGAAGGAAAGAAAGTTGTTTATTTTATATAGAATTCATAAAATCATTATCTTATTATTGTTTTCTTTATTGCATCTAGTAAATTAATAGTAATTTATAATCAAATTAAAAGATAAAATAAAAATATTTTTACTATTTTATTTCGCTTTCACTTCATAGAAAATTTATTTCTATAAATCTTCCCTGTGGGATCGATACTGGGGTCTTTGTTTAAAAACCCTATATTACTCGAAACGATACGTATACTTGCATAGTACCCATAGTGTCTAAAAACATTTACTAAATTATATAATATTAATTTTATACACTAGCCGCTATTTATAAATTAAGTCAAAGTTTTTGGCTATCTTTTGGAAGCAAACATTACTGAGTTAGGCGCGGTTCGGGTCAGATGTCCCTACGGAGACTATCCCCCAGGAGCCAAGACATGTAGAAGAACGTGCTGGGGTTGAGCCATACATCCCGCAGTATGTTACTAGACACCGAGGACTTCAGATAATCTCGGAATACGAGCTGGAGAAAATTCAACTAGTTGAGAAGAAAACCTTTGAGTACTTTGAAAGAATTGGAAACAAGAGGGTCAACATCTTGGAAGGCCTCGAGCTACATACAGATGTTTTCTCAGATTATGAGCAACAACAAATTGTGGACTGCATCCTGGAATTGTAGAAAATGGGTCGAGCTGGCCACCTGAGAGAAAAGACATATTCAGAACCCCGAAGATGGATGTCGAGAAAAGGAAGAGTTACAATCCAATGCGGATGTTGCTACAATTTTGCCACAGACAGGAATGGAAATCCACCAGGGATACTCCGTCGCAGTGAGGTCGATCCAATGCCAAGAGTCATCAAGAGAATGGTGAAAAGGATGATAAAATGGAGGGTGTTGCCTGCAGATTGCATACCCAATAGCTGCATTATCAACATCTACAAGGAAGGCGACTGCATACCTCCACATATAGACCATCATGACTTTGTTAGACCCTTTCATACAGTGTCATTCGTCAACCAGTGCAACATCATGTTTGGATCTAACCTCCGGATTGCAGGCCCTGGTGAGTTCTGAGGGTTGGTGGAGATACCACTACCGGTAGGTTCCGTTCTGGTGTTAAAAGGAAACGTAGGAGACGTTGCGAAGCATTGCATTCCAGGAGTGCCTGTGGAGCGGATCTCAGTTACTTTTAGAAGAATGGACGACAGAAAAATGCCTTACCACTTTCAGTCAGATCCAGACTTGGAGAGTCTCCGGCCCTACGAGCTGTGAGTTACATGGGAAATAGCACACCTCCAATTCACATCCATGAGGCATTTCTGCCAAGGGTGGCTTGGAAGGTGATGTTATTGCCCATGTTTCTTACTATTCATACATGGATTTTTGACGAACGCTTTTGGATGGATCAACAAGAATCTTACACAATCCGTTTTGGATTTACCTGGATTGAATGAGACATATAAATTTCTGAGGAAAATGTCATCATGACTAGATCAAGTTGTATGGTGTACTTTCAGCAAATTGGAATGAAAATTACTACAACATATTTTGCCTTCACCTCTTTTTGTGCAAATTGACTGGGAAACGCCATTGGAGTTAAATTAACTTTGAACAAAGAACAGAAAAGAAAAAGAAAATAAATGAGAATTTTTCCTAAAAATCTAAATATTAAAATGAACTTCAAAATTCACATGAACATTAAATAAACAAAAAAATAATAAAAAAATGGCATCGTTAAAGGACAAACAAAATGAATCTAAATCTCAAATTGAATTTCGATCTGAATCCTCTGATTCGAACCTTTCAGTTCTTCTCTCAATCAAAATCTGTTCGAAACTCTTTTGAAATTTGAATTCTCGACTTATTTCTAAGTCAAGTCTTTTCAGCTTGGTACACTTACCAGCTCCTTTCAATTCTCTTTCTTCTGTGTCTTAGAGGATCAACTAGTTCCATTAACACGGAGCCATGAACTTTGTTCGATTTGGTTCTGATTTCATGAGACTGGGTCCCTCTTCATACAGATAAATCGACATTTCCTTGCGAAAACAAGGAAAGGATCAGGGGTTGTACTAAGAACAAGAACAATAATAAAATTTACTTATTAATGAAAATCTTTTATTCATTTCCCTTTTCAAATTTTAATAAGGGTAGGAAAAGATGAGGAAAGATCAGAAGTGAGCTGATTTGAAAGAGAAGGATCAAAATTTTATCATTATGATTTCACATTTTTTTTAACATATTTTTTTGTTAATGATTTTTTTTTATCATCCATTTTTATATTTTGGGTTCGGACCCAATTACAAATGATTACTCTACCTGTGCTTGTAGGAATGAGACCTCATTTTTTAAAGTTCATCCTTCGAAACATCATGTTGTGTAATACTTCTTCAAATATCGTCCTTTAATTGGAAGCATAGGTTGTTCACCATGGCAATTCACCAGTTGGTAGGAACCTCCAGAGTAGACTGTTTCGATCACGAATGACCCCTCCCAAGTCGGTTCAAATTTACCTCCTATCTTGCGGTGCGCAAGAATAGGTCTCTTGAGAACTAGAACTAAGTCACCGACTTTGAATGTCCTTGGGCGGACCAGTTTATCATGGGCCAGGATCATCTTGGCTTGATACAGTTCCAAATTTTGTTACGCTGAAAGTCATTTCCCTTCCAAGCTTTCCAATTCTTCTAGTCGTAGTTTGGCATTTTCTTTTGTAGTAATCTTGTTCGCAACTACAATTCTGAGAGATGGAAGCTGCACCTCCAAGGGTAAGATGGCCTCGGACCCGTACACCAAAGTGTAAGGTGCAGATTGAGTAGGAGTTCTGAAAGTCGTCCTGTATGCCCATAAGGCTTCTAACAACTTCTCGTGCCAATTTCTTTTATTGTCATCCAAAGTTTTCTTTAAGATTTGAACGAGATTTTTATTGAAAGCATTGGCCAAGCCGTTTGCTCTTGGGTAGTAGATCGTCGAATAGCACCATTCGATCCCGTGCCTTCTGAGAAAGTTGTTGATCCTTGTACTCTTGAATGCGGACCCGTTATTTGAAATGATTATGCGCGGTACCCCGAAATGGTAGAAGACTTGGTTCTTGAAGAACTGCAACACATGGTATGCTTTCACTTCTCTGAGCGGTATAGCTTCTGCCCATTTGGAGAAGTAATCTGTAGCTACAAGAATAAAGTGATGTCCTCTTGAAGAAGGCGGTTCTATCGGACCCACGATATCTGTGCCCCAACACTCAAATGGCCGTGATGCGATTGTCGGATGTAGCACATTTGGAGGTTGATGTAGAACCACTCCATGCACTTGGCATTGGTGACAACTCTTTGCAACTTTCATGCAGTCGGTCATCATTAAGGGCCAGTAGTACCCTAGTCTCTTAATCTTCATTTTCATTTTCAGACCTGACTGATGAGCGCCACAAAGTCCTGATTGCACTTCTTTAACAATTTCACGAGCCTCGGACCCGCTCAGGCACCTTAGCCACATCTTATCGAAAGACCTTCTGTATAACGTATTATTTATGAATGCGTAAGGTAGAGTTCCTTTCGTGATTTGATGGGCTAACGACTTATCGTCTAGTAGGTTTCCTGTTTGTAGGTAGTCTATTAGCGGTTGACGCCAGTCTTCTGCATTTTCTATTACTGCCACAATTGATTCTTTTTCTTCTTTTTCTGATTGGTGCATTGCATCCATGTCGAGCTGTGAGAGGACCTGTCGTCCCTGAACTAACATTTCCACTGACTCATCCTGTAAGCAGGCAAACTCTTTTGCAAGGCAGGCTGGCGCGTCTGCAAGAGCATTTTCTCTTCTGGGAATCTTGTAGATTGTTACATTTGGAATTTGTTCCAATAACCTCATGGCATACTGAAAATACTGCTCGAGCCTTGGCTTCAAAATTCTGTAATGTCCGGGGACCTGTTGAATGATCAACTGAGAATCTCTGTAGATTTTGATGTCCGTTATCCCCATCTGAATAGTTAACTCTAATCCAGTTAGAAGGGCTTTGTATTCTGCTTCATTGTTCGTACACGGCTCTGTTAAATGGTAGGAATACCTTAACATTCCCCGCTACGGTGTTATAAATATAAGTCCGACTCCTGCCTTACCGGGCACTATCGTTTGCGTTTCTTTATCTTTTTTGTGCTGAAGATGCTCCATCGAAATACAGTTCCCAATGCTGGTCATCGGGGTCTTCTAGGCTCATTATCTGCTTGTCTGGCAAGTCATCGTTGAGAGGCAATTCTGCCGGTAAAGGGTGTGCTACGAAGAAGTCTGCTAGGGCTTGTCCCTTTACTGCACGAAGAGGAATGGAAGTTATATCGAATTACAATAGTATCATCAACCACCTGGCAATTCTACCAGAAAGCGTCGGTTGGGTCATCAAATATTGCAATAAATTAAACTTCAAAATAAGGTTGACCTTATGAGAAAGCATGTAATGCCTGAGTTTTTGAGCGGCGAAGATTAGGGCCAAACAATGCTTCATGATTGGAGGGTACTTTACTTCCGTCAGAATTAGAAGATGACTTAAGTAGTAGAGAGCATTTTCTTTTCCCTAAATTGTTGACCTGGGCTAGCAGGGCTCCAAGGGAGTCGTCTAATGATGCAGTATAAAGTACCAACGGTCGACCCGAGACTAGGGTTGCTAAAATAGGATGTGTCATTAAATACTGCTTAATATCCTCGAAGGCCCGCTGGCATTTCTCTTCCCAAATGAATTTGGCATCCTTTTTAATTAATGCAGAGAAGGGCTGACACCTATCTGACAAATTCGAGTTAAAGCGTCGAAGATACGACAACTTCCCTTGAAAGGATCGTAGTTGTTTCAAAGTTTTGGGAGGCAGCATTTCTTAGATAGTTTTAATCTTCTCCGGATCGATTTCAATTCCACGATGTCGGACAACAAATCCTAAGAATTTCCCAGAGGCGACGCAGAAGGTGCATTTCAGGGGATTCATCTTAAGATTAAATCATCTTAATCGCTCGAAAACAATTATCAAATCATATAGGTGATCTTCTTTCAATTTGCTCTTGATGACCACATCATCCACGTATCACTCGACTTAGTTGTGAATGAGATAATCAAAAATCCTCTTCATTACTCTTTGGTAGGTTGCTCCTGCGTTCTTCAACCAGAAAGGCATTACTGTGTAGCAGCATATTCCGATTGGCATTCTAAAGGCTGTAAGCTTTTTGATTTCCAGTGCCATCTTGATCTGGTTTTATCCTAACGATCCATCCATGAACGAAAAGACTTCATGAGTTGAAGCGATGTCGATCATAAATTCTGGAATTGGTAGTGGAAACTAGTCTTTTAGACATGTTTATTCAAATCTCTGAAATCTAAGCAGATTCTTGTCTATCCATTCTTCTTTCTAACCGATACCACAATGGCTAACCAAGTAGGATATTGTTCTTCACGGACAAATTTAGCGTCTATTAGCTTCTTAACTTCAGCTATAACTTGTTGTTCAATCTCTAGACACATTCTTCTGGGAGCTTGTCTGACAGGAACAGCAGTGTGATCCACTCCAAGTTTTTGAACTGCAACTTCAAGAGCTAATCCTGGCATTTCATCATAACTCCAAGCAAAATAGTTCTTGAATTCCATTAATAGCTTGATCATCTCTTTGGAGTCTTCTTTGTTGAGTAAGAAGCTAACAAAGGTTGGCTTAGGCTCTTCGCTAGTACCTAATTTAACTTCCATTAACTTGTCTATTGTAGATTTATTTTCTTCTTCAAATTCTGGAGGAGCGTCTCTGATTGGTAGATCTTCAAGATTATCTGAAGCTTCCAAGCAGTCTTCATTAGGCTCGTAGGTGACAACCAAGCAAAATCCGGTATCATCAACTGATCCTACTGTGCCGAATCCAAGACCATGCTTTAAATTGGGAGGCTGACTGACATTATTCCATAATTTTTCAAAGCGCTGTGATTGACCTTTTGTAAACCGTTTAGGTAAGATACCATATTGAACTAAATTTTGAACACAGGAAGAATACCACTTAAAAGGCAATTTCATTAATTCAGAAGAAGTAACATCTTCAAATTGTACATCATTTTTAGTTTTGGAAGTAGAAGCACCACGGTAGAATTTGATCGGCTTAGCACCACCACCATGCACTTCCTTAACCACCATACCCTCGATCTTATTATGATAGATCGGGGTCAGGGTCATAGTATGTACATAGTGATTAATCTTGTCATACATTGATTTGTATTCTTCATTCTATTCGTCTTCGAGAGAGATCTTGAACTTGGGTTTCTTTTGATTTATTTGCATTGCTTCTTTCTTGCTTTCTTCTTCTTAGGAATTGTTCTCCCAATCAACATCGATGACCGGTTTCTTCTATTCAACTTTTCCACTATTTCTTCTTCGACCTCGTCCCTGGCCTAGACCTTGGGTGCGAGGTCTGGAGAAACCTTCACCATCTCTTCGTAAGGGAGTGGTGAGTAACTGTTGAACTAGAATTATGGGTTCTTCGTCGTCTCGAACTTCTTTTGCTTCATTCGGTATAACATTTCGAGAAAGGATGGTTTTCTTCGGAGGCGCGTAGTAAGTTGCATCTTCGTGAATTCCAATTTCATGCATGAAAAATGGTTACAAATCACCTTTTATACACTGCTCTCCTCCTTCATAATATTTTATGCATTGGTGTAGAGACGACGGTACCATCCGGTTCTCATGGATCCACGGCTGACCCAGTAGAGCATTGAATGATGTCATAGAAACAGTTATATGGAATTTTGTGGTTGTCTTTGCCAAATCACCGGTCTTCATTAATAGTGTTATCGATCCAAGGGCTCTTTCTCCTTTTTGATTGAAACCACTTAGTAACATCTTATATGCTTCAAGGTCGCGAGCATCAATTTCAATATATGCTAATGTTTAAAGACTCATTATGTTGATTGATGCTCCTGGATCAACTAAAACCCTAGAGAGCGTAAAATTTCCGATAGTGACCGAGATGTATAGCGGTAGATTGTGATCAGCTGTTCCAAGTAGTAGATCATTGTCCGTGAAGGTAACACCTCGCTGTTCTTTTAACAAGCAAACCTCGTCCGAGGAATTACCGGCCATTTGAGCTAAACAAATTTTTGGATCAAGTAAAGCCTTGATCAGAGTTTCCCTCATCTCCTTCGACAAGATCAGAGCATCGTAGATGCTCAGTTTGGCTGGTAGCTTCCTAAGATGGGCTAGCACGTTATAATCCACTTTATTACCAGGCTCTTCATTTTCTTCCCGAATGGGCAATTCCTCTGCTGGGGTTGGTTCTTCCTGAGCAACCACCTGCTTTCCTTTATCCTTTGAACCCATTCTCGGGGGTAGAACTTTTTTGCTTCTCAAATTAACTTCTGTTATTTCTTCTGCATCTTCCGGTGTCTCCTCTTAAATCGGAACGACTGGCTCTTCTGGAGTTGTCTTGGAATTTGACGGCACTAATTCTTTTGTAATCGGAGCTCCTCAAAATTCATAAATGGACTCGTCGCTTGTTGAGTTTTCGTAGCCATCCCTGCGGATTTCCTCTCCTTCGTCGTGGTCATCGAGGTTTAATATGATTTAAGAATCGATATTCATGTCGGAATTGAAATCTGGATTAGGTTGGTTATCATTAGTTATGTAATCGTTAGAAACAGTCAAAACATAGCCAACACCAAAACTCTTACCATTATAAGATCCCGCCGGGACGAGCAAATAATCATACAGAGTCAGATGTCCGAGGGATTTCTCCCCCGAATCGGAAACAACCATCCTAGGATAAGCAGCCCCTAGTCTAGCCTTTGGAGCCTCAGTCTTCTTTTCTTCCACGATCTTCTCCTCCTTCTGGAGCGGTTCTTCAATTGTAAGTGATAGTGCTGGCTCGGCAAGTTTTACACTCTGAGTTGAAGCGCGCACCAAAACAGTCTGGATGTGATCCAAAATTTTCTTTGAAGAATTTGACCATACGGTACTCCACCCATCGTCGGTCATGTAAGGGTCTATTAGAACAATAGGATCCGTTGAGATAAAATTGATGGAACTTCCTTTTTGGGGCTCCTTCATGTATTCCTTCAGGATCGTTATGTTCCCTTTTCGGAGATTATCATCAAGCCAACTCTTGAAAGTGATGCAATCTTCTATTTTGTGTTCGAGCATCAGGTGGTAGAGACAGTAGTTCGGATGATCCTTCTTGTTGACTTCTTCTAGCCTTTTGGGCTCTGGTAGTTGAAAGTTGGGTGTTTTCATTAAACTGCGGAACATCTTTGCTACTGCTTTACTATTGAATGGATAATCCCAATTTAGAAGTTCTTTCAGGGTACACGATGGACGAGGTGATTGCTCATAAAGCTGAGGTGACTGATAGCTTGGTCGAGGCTGTTGGTAGTTCTGTTGAGGTTGTTGGTATGTCCATTGCGGTGGTTGGTAACTAGGATGTGGCCGCTTTGGCTGTATTTGCACTGGCTGTTTACCTTTGTCTACTGCAGCGTCGATCCCAGATTTCTTTTCGAATGCTTTTATGGGCTTCTGCTTATCAGTCTTGTCAACAAAACTCAGCTGCTTTGCCTCCTCCTGCAAGCTCCCATCCTTGCTAAGCAACTTCTCGAAAGTTTTAATTGTAAATCCTTTGAGGAGAAGTGCTATCGGGCCATTGATACTCATTAGTAGGATACCGACTGCATGTTGTTCCTGAAGCTGGGGTTCACACATCATGCTTAAATTCCTCCATCGAAGTATATAGTCCACTAAAGTTTCGTTCTGTTTATGTTGCTCCACCACTAGATCACCGATAGTGATGGGGTGTCAAGCCTCGGCAAACCGCTTAACGAAGAGGTTTTCTAATTCCGAAAATGTCTTAACTGAACCATTTGACAATTCTGCATACCAGTCGAAGGCCATCCCTGACAAACTGCTGACGAACTGACAAAAGAGTAAAGCGTCGCTCCCACCGGCATTGTAGCAACTAGCATGAAAATGTGTGACATGCTGCCATCAAAAGTCTTGAATAGAGGTGGTACGAAGCCTTTTGGGTATCGGACTGCATCAAAATCTTCGGGATAAGGTCTACCCGTCTGAATATATGTTCCGCTCTTAGATTGGGCTAAGGCTTCTCGCAGCTGCTGTTCTACCATGTTTTTAATATCTTTCTCGGGATTCATGCTCTGTGTAGAATCCTTCTTCGGCTGTTCATCTCCATTGACGGATGTGATTTGTTTTCCTCCGTCTGCGATGTGAATAATTTCTGGGGGTGTTTCCTTTTGAATTTGAAGCTGACTCTGGAGAGTGGCTAAGGCGGCAACCATCTCTTCCATCCTTTTTGCCATCTGGGAAATTGTATCATCCTTTTCTTGAAGACGCACTCTCATCGCTTCTGGTTCATCTCTTTCTGAAGCTGATGGAGCTCCTTGCAGAGCTGACGATGACCGGATCTCGACCATATTGATCTCGACATATTCCTCATCGATAAACTCTGATGAATCAACTTCATTTTCCAAATTTTCTCCTCTTTCCTTTTCTAACCGTCGGATGTAGGTTCTTAGCTTACCTATGGCATCCTCTAGTGGCCTCTTCCAAACGGTTTCATGGTTCTCATGTGATGACTGTCAAACTTCTTTTTCAGGAGTTTCTTTCAAAGTGGTGCTTTCTTCAGATTCAGGCTTCCTGATGAGACTTCTCTTTCCAGAATGCTCTGTTGGTTTCGGTTCACCAATAATAGGTTGCGACACCATCATTCTCGCACTAGAAGGCTTAGGACCATATGGTCGGTCGGCTGTCCGTCGGTAGGTGGTTTCCTCCCTAATATGGTGACCTGATACGACAACAGGCGAACTTCTTTCACTTGCTCGTACTTTCTTCCTTGGCCTCTCTGGGGTAGTTACGGGGTTTACTCGCGATCTGAGGCGGGATTTGACTGGCATTCGTCCCATCCTTCTTAGGATCTCTGATATGGGGCACCCTTCCTTCTTAGCTAGTTTCTCTACTACGGCTCGCAGTCGAGTACGCGGCGTAGTCTTGGCCCTCTTCCTCTTACAGTCACTATAGTATGCAGGTCGGGGTAATGCAACAAAAATTCTCCGGACATCTTCTTCATCCGATGCAGTAGAGAGAAGGTGGAACTTACTTCCTCCCAACAACGGTGAAATTTTAGGTAGTTCTTCTTCCTCCTCAGGATTCTCTTCCAGAAAAGTAACTTCAGTAGCCTTGGCCTTCTCGATCTTGGCGATCTTTCTGCTCCTATTTCTTCTTTGAGTTCGAATCAGAGGTGTAAACTTTGAACTGGACTCGATTTCGAAAACAGACGGTATTGCAGTGCAATCTGTACCCTCCACGGTAGCAGGCTCATCATAAACTTGGACTCCCTTCCCTTTCAGTTTGGTGGGAGCCGAGGCAGGTGTAGAGATGACCAGACCTGTAGGGGTAGAGATCACAGTCATTCTACGAACTACAGTACTTGTCTTAGCTTGGACCCTTTGCAGAGGAGGAAACTCTCGAGTCGATTTCAGGTTGAACTCAATCATGGGTTACTCAGTTTCTGGCACTTTGTTCATTAGTGCTAAGAGGGTAATGTCAGCGAACTTAATATCTGTATTGTCGAATCCTTGTCCAAAATGGATGATTCCATTGTCGGGCAGCTCATCCTTATAAACAGCGAAGTCCATTCCATTGGTGAAGGAGAAGATTAACTTCGGTGTAGACATTTTATGCAGGGTAGATTCTGAACGTCAGTCCCGTATTATGCTTCCTTTTGTCACAAAACTTAGGACAAAAAAAAAGAAAGAGTCCGAACACATTTTTGTTTATCCTATTGTATTTGTGATTTTAAAAGAATTTGTTTATTAAAAGGTTTGTTTATTATAGGATTCGTTTGTTAGGAACAAAGTGATTAATGGAGGAAGGTTATAAAAAGGTAAAGGACCCGATTCAATATTGGAAAAGAAGAGAAACTCTTGTAAGAATTCTCATCCCGAGGAACCGCTCCTAAGCTAACACCTTATTGGGGGTCCACCCCACCTCTTAAGAGGTAGAAGGATTCCTGAACCTCTCTGTTTAGGGATGTCTAAACTGTGGCTCCAAAATCCAAGAGAGTTGACTATACCCGTTCAATACAGAAATAAACATGGTATGCCAACAGAAAGAATGGTAGTTTGGTCCATTAGGGGCATGGATTCACTACCGATTTATGAAAGTAAAACCATCTGATCAAGATGGAGAGAGGAAGTACTCCCCAGCAGAGTCGCCAGAAATTGTCGGCATATTTTTAGGTTGTGCGTTGTATTTTGAAAAGGGGTCGCCTAACATAATTTGTCGGCGAATTTTAAATTTTAAATTTAATTTAAATATATATATAATTTGGAAAGTAAAACTTGATTTTGAAAATAATTTTAAGTTTGAAATTTTTAAGATATGAACGAGCACTAAATAGTTTATATAAACGAGCACCACACTACAAACCGTGTATCTATCCTGAAGAATAGACACACTGCATGATGATGGGGCTCGATTAAATAAACAAGAAGATTTGTGACATCCGTTTGGTCTGCGAACTGACCCAATGTTATATAAATGCGTACTAAAAATTCAATCCCCGACAACGACGCCAAAAACTTGACCCACGCTCCGTTGATGACAAATATAAAAATTAATGCTTTCAAATATATGTAATAGATAATAATAGCGACTAGTGTATACAAATATAATTTTATCGAAAATATTTTACACACTAGGGGTACTACGCAAGTATACGTATCTTATCAAGTAATATAAGGCTTTGAAACAAAGACCCCAGTATCGATCCTACGAGGAGTGAGTTATGGATTTTTAAATATTTTAATCTTATTTTTAGGTATTTCTTTTATAGTTATAAATTTGATATTTTTAATTTACTAGATGCAATAATAAAGCAATAATGAAAGATGCAATAATAAAGCAGTAATGAAACGAATGGTTTAAATAGCAATAAGAACACAACTTTCTTCCTTTCAATTAGTCGAAGATTTTCTAAGATAATGATAGTATTCGTGGAGAATATAAATTTTTGGTATTGTGCCAAATAAAAGCATTCATATTCCTTACCCTTTGATCCAGGTGTAACGAACACTGGCTAGCCTATAGATCAGGTCTGGATGTATTGTTAGTAGAATGGGTTAATCCAGGCTCACACTACTAGATGTCCAAGGGTGGCTACGGTCAACCCTACTAGTGACCCTTTCTTTCACTATAAACCAAATCACAAGAATTTAGTCTGTCACTCTAAAAACTTTTTAATTCTACGCCCATTATATAATATCTTCCTATTTATTTGCACTTCAGCTTGAATAAACCGCACAAGGCCTTTGACTACCCAAAGATTCATGTGATATCTACTAGTTAATAATTCATCTCCTTCTAGGTATCAAAACTCTTCAACAGATTTTAACAATAAAAGTGATCAATTTGTAAAGTAAGTGAAGATCCGGTATTAATATCATCACAATGCTTTAAAATATAAATAGTTTTTTATTCACCAACGAATTTTATATTATCTTATTTATCTTTTCATATTTGAAAGGATAAAGTAAACTAACTACTCAGAAGCATTGAATTTAAACAACAAAACATGATAATAAAACTTTGAATAAAATTACAAATACTTATCTCAAGTGTTTCTCCTACTGAACCTCTGAATTCTTCTGACTTCAAAGCAAATGAACTTCAAAAGCACCAACTCTTTAAACTTCTCAATACAAACTCTAAATAAAATCACTAATTAATATAAGTGGCCCTAAAATATTTCTCTAATTTCTCTCTCTAAGGAACTCTAGACTCTCTCTCTCTCTGATGGGGCCTTTTTTTCTGAAGGAGTTCCCTCCTATTTATAAGCTTCAAGGGTTGCCTTGAGGCACCTCTTTAAAATGTGTCCACATTCAATGAATCGTCTAGAAGGTGTGTCTGGCGCCTAGGCACTGGAATCTGGCGCCTAGGCGTCGACCTTTGCGTCCAGTTCTTCGCACCTCTTCACTTTGGATCGCACCTCTTCGCGATTAAAACCGTTTCCAAGCGTCCAAATACATTGTATCACATGTTTTATAAACCAGGAACAATTGCCAGTCTTCTAGAATGTCCAATAACCGCTAACACTAGCAAAATAACCATCCAAAAGTCGTCAAAAATCTTGACAGATCCCGTATTAACCTGGTGATTAGGCGCCGGATTCTGGCGCCTAAGCGCCAGACCAACAATTTTGACAATTTTGCATTTTGGCTCCATTTTTGCTCCTTTTTGCTCCCTTTTGCTCCTTTTTCACTTTTTTTTTCTTCTTGAGCATTTTTCCATCACCTATATCCAAAAACACAAAAATACCTTTCATTAAAGCATAATATCCTTAAAAATTTGATAAAAATCAAGGCATAAAAATGGGTATTTTTTTTATGAATCAAAATCCCCCAAACTTAAACGTTACTTGTCCTCAAGTAACCCTTTTTACTATATAAAATGTATAACATTTGGAATGACAGATAAATATTTAAGACTCCTTGTAATTTTTGATCTTATAAAGGCTTTAGTAAATCCTTAACTGAATTTCACTAACTAAGTTTAATTTTAAGAATTTAAAGAATATTCAACTACAAAAACATAAGACTTCAAAAATTTTTCATTCATTTCGAAAATAATAGAAGTTTATTATATTAAGATCACATAGATTATTTACAAGAAAAAGATTTTCAAGAAAAATCATTCTTAAATAAAGATTCATGCATGAAAATTAAGTAAAGTATGTAACTAGTTTTCTTCATATAAGATAATTCAAGTGAAGCCAATTTTTTATTAGGCATGTCCTCAAGCTTGTCCTTTTTTCTTTTCTTTTTTTTTTCACAGTGAGGATTACTGTATCTAGATAGTCTGTTAATGATTTTGAACTTCACTATCCTTAACTTATATTTTCAAACTTTTACATTTTCAATTAATTATTATAACATGAATAGAATTTCAAAAAAAAATTTAATCTTTTCTTTTTCAAGTTATAATTTTTTATTTCTTAATACTTCTAAAATTCAATTATTTATATTATAAATAGAAAAATTCTTAATCTTAATCTTCTTTAAGTTAAATAATTCTATTCTTAAAATCAATCAAAGTTATTAAAATTTTGGTTAAGTCCACTAAATTATTTATAATTTCAAAAATTTAAGTGATCTTAAATAGATTCTTCATTCCTTATGTCATGTTAGGATTTTTTTTAGAAAATATTAGTTTATTATGGACAAATAAAATTTAAATTTGCTTGTATTTTCTCTTCCCCCAAAATTATGTTTTGGTATATCATGAAAATAATAAAGTATGAGAGAAAGAAAAGTATAATTTAAAAAGGAATTTTTTTAAGCATGTAAAAAAAATTCTAGAAAGAAATATAATTTATTTTTACACATGCTTTTTATGATTATTACAGAAATAATGGAGCATATAAAAGTAAGCAGGCTCAAAAATTTTATATAGCAGTAGTTGAATTAAAAACTATATTACTAACTGAAATAAAATAACATTACTAACTATTCTAGAATACTAAGCAGTAGGCTGAAACCAAAATTAAACACAAATTCATTCAAATTTCAGTCTGCAACTAAATATCTAAAACAGTCTCAACATCAAATAATTCATAGAAAGTCTCATAAACAAATCTAAACTAACAAACAACAAACAACAATCAGTACTAGCAAACAAATACTAAACTAACAACAGACTCAGCATATCACAGAGGTAAATCTAGCCACTAATCACTGTCTGTAGCCTCGTCATCGTGATCACCAAAAGAAAACTCGACATCCTTAGGATCAACATATAGTGAAAATCTAGGACAGGTGGGAAAATGAATATCATGCTCTCCCTTCAAGAATCTGACTAAAGACTCTGAATACTCAGCATCATATTCACTCTTCCTCTAGGTGTAATCAGATAGGTGATCAATCTTCTTATCCATAGTATCAACTCTGCAGTGAGTTAGAAATAACTCTTTCTGTTGCTCCAGAAATTGATCATGCATCGATTCCTAAAAACTAGACGGTGGCTTAGCAGTAAAAGTAGAAGGTCTGGAAGTGGAAGCTCTACATGGAGTAGGTGCAGAAGTAGAAGGGGCTGTAGATCCCTTCCCACGAAGATGATGATATATACTAACACTCTCCTGCCAAATTGGCTTGGTAGACTTCAACTTCTTCTCAGAAATATCAGCAGTGACTCCATTGTTCACACATAAAAAATAAATCAGAGATGGGAATCCTAGTCCTACAGAAGTACTGGATCTAGCAGTAGAGTCCACAAAATCATAAATAATACTGCTGACATCGATCGGTTTCCTCTCTTGAATGTAGTAGTTTAAGATAGCTCGATCTCTCGTCACTTCACTCAGGTGGTTGGAAAGTATAAGTCTTGCAGAAATAAAGTAATGCCATGCCTTTGAAATACCATTTAACTTAAAAGATTTGAAATTTATTCGTTTATCGTTCCGGATCTTCCAAGCTCCAGTGTTGTCAGTCAAATAAGCAATAATCATCTCAAGATCTCCCTCAGATGGAGATAATCCAGAATAGTGGCACTCGATGGAAGGTGGTAGTCCATAAAAAAATATTGATCCTTTCTAGAGTAAATCATACTCCAGCACCTCTGATGAAGATTTCGTAGTCTTTCGCATCCAAAAAGTTAGCATAAAATTCGCGCACGACTGGAATAACAACAACTGCGCTGAAATAACAGAATCGTTGCCAATTGTGCGCAACGATCGTGTTCTCGGTCATTTCACCGGGATTGTAAAAGCTTTGCTCTGAGATAAATTTTTTGGACGTCTCAAATTCGTGATATCAAAAATGCGCTGCCACAGTCGCGAACTTGCTACTGTCAAAATTTTCTCATGCATTTCCTCGCTTAGATTTCGGTGTCATCTAAACGTGAAAGAAAACACAAATAAATTAAGGAATCAATGATTCAAACTTTTTTTAAGCTTAAGAAACTTAAAATGAGTTTATAAATTCATGGAGAAACACTAAAAATCAAAATTTTTCTCAAAATTTTGGTTTTTAGTAAAAAATAGGAAAAACTATGGTGAAAATAAGAAATAAATGGATTAAAGTGTAGATCTGACATTAAGATGAAGAAATCAAGTGATTTCGGGCTCAAAATCTTGATGTTTTGACCTCAAAATTGATTTAGAGGTGGGTTTTCGTGAAAAAGAGGAAGAAGATGAAGCTTAGGCATCAAAAATGGCTAATGGGGGTTTAAGTTGTGTTTTTCAGGTAAGCAGACCGAACCGGTGCCTAGGCGCCGAA
This sequence comes from Papilionanthe hookeriana x Papilionanthe teres, assembly GCA_022702705.1. NCBI lineage: Eukaryota > Viridiplantae > Streptophyta > Magnoliopsida > Asparagales > Orchidaceae > Papilionanthe > Papilionanthe hookeriana x Papilionanthe teres. Next base: position 18,441,640 of record CM040432.1, on the reverse strand, counting down.
TTCTGGCGCCAGACTCACCTTTCTAAAAAAGTCTCTTAAAAATTTTATTTTCCACCAAAATTCATAAATTTAACTTCTAATTACTCATATAAGAGTATTGCTTCAGTTTCCATCTTCCAAAATATTTTCCAAAAATTTTAAAAATTAAAAATTAAATCCACCAATTAAACTCAAAATCTTCTAATTCCATTCATGATTTTCAATTTTGGGCTCAATACAATTCAAATAAGTATCATAACATGATTCAAGTTCTAACAACAATCAAAAAACACAAATTTGAAAGCAAATACAACACACATTGAACATGAAAGCAAATACACAAACAAACACAATCGATTCACTAAATTGATACAATGACACGCTAGATAAATCACAATCTCACCACATCACTATCTAATTCCAATTATCTTCACGATGAAGATTGCTTGGCCTACTTGGAAAGAATACTAGCGCTCTAGGAAAATTCGTAGCCATTTTCTCGTCGATCCAATTGTTCTTAGCATACATCTCCACATCAGCATCTTGATAAGCCACTAGATGATCAAATTGAAGTTTCACCTGTCATTCCAGATGTTCAATTTGATGATACATCTCATGGAGGCGATCTCCAATGCTTTTAAACTTTGATTCAAACTTATCTAAATGACTAGAAATTTTCTCCAGACTTACAACGATGAAACCATTGAAGTAGGGTTGAGGATCCTTTGAAACCTTGTCTCTAGCCTCTTCTCCAAGATTTCTCCTCTCCATTTCTTCAAAAATCCTCTCTAATCTCTCAACAATGGAGTGTATGGGTTGAAATAATGATTGCATAAGGATTGGGGACAAAGATAGGGTCATTTATAAGAGAAAATCGTGTGAAAAACTGAAGATTTTCAGTTTTGACACGATCCAGTAACTGTGGCGCTTAGGCGCAAAATCTGGCGCCTAGGTGCTTGATCCATCGGTACATAGTTTTACTCTGGCACTTAGGTGCCAAATCTGGCGCCTAGGTGCCGGAACCATGTTCGACTTCGTTTCGCCTAACATCAAACTTCAAAGTTTCGTTCTTCAAAAAAGGTAGTTTAGAATGGTAAGATCAATATAGGCTCAATAACACAAATTATAAGCAATCCTAATGAAGGTTAACTTGATCTCCTTTTTACTCACATATAAAATGGAGTGATCCAATGTCTAAGCTTTATATAATTCAAGATAATTTTCAGCTTAAGTCAATAAAATACTTGTTAGCATTCAAATTTTCTAAAATAATATAAAATTAAACAAGACCGAGGCATAACCTTACATTAAAAATATAAAACACACAAAACAATTAATAACTATGGGTTGCCTCCCACAAAGCGGTTGGTTTAATCTCGTCAACCCGACCTAATTATGTCTTTTAATCAGGTAGACTAAACTCATAAGCCTCTTTATAAATTTTTTTATAATCTCCCAAATAAGGCTTTAGTTTTAATCCATTAACTTTAAAATTTTTCCTGTTTTGGGATCTTTAACATCCACAGCTCCATAATGGTATACTTTCTCAATTATATATGGTCCTATCCATTTTGATCTTAATTTTCCAGGGAAAAGTCTTAACCGAGTATTAAATAATAATACTTCTTGTCGAGGCTCAAATATTTTTCCTGAAATCTTTTTATCATGTAATATTTTCATTTTATCTTTATAAATCCTTGTATTTTTATATGATTCATTTCTTATTTCATCCATCTCATTTAATTGCAATAATCATTTTTCTCCTACAGTATTCAAATCAAAATTAAACTCCTTTATCCCCCAATAAGCTTTATATTCAAGTTCAACAGGTAAGTGATAATGTTTACCATAAACTAATTGGTAAGGTGACATTTTGATTGGTGTCTTATAAGCTGTTCTATAAGCCCATAATGCAAAATCAACTCTATCAACCAATCAGTTCTTTTGGGATTAACAGTCTTCTCTAAAATTCTTTTAGTTTCTCTGTTTGATACTTCAGTCATTCCACTTGTTTGTGGGTGATATGCAGTTGCAATTTTGTGTTTGATTCCAAATTTTTCCAATAATGATTGAATTCTTATATTTCTAAAATGACTTCCACCGTCTGTGATAATTACTTTAGGCATTCCAAATCTTGAAAAAATCATCTTCTTTAAAAATTTGAAATACTTTTGGAATCACAGGTAGGTAAAGTTACAACTTCAATCCACTTTGAAACGTAATCAACTACTAATAAAATATAAATCTTTCTAGATGATGGTACAAATGGTCCCATAAAGTCTAAACCCCAAATATCGAAAATTTCAACTTCCAATATATAGTTTAAAGGCATTTAATCTTTCTTAGATATATTTCCCATCCTTTGACATCGATCACATGTTTCCACATAATGTCTCACATCTTTAAATAAGGTAGGCCAATAAAATCTTGAATTTAAAATTTTAAATGTAGTTTTATCTACTCCAAAGTGTCCTCCAAATACAAAATAATGACATTTTTGAATAATAGCATAAGTTTCTTCATAAGGTACGCATCTACGAATTACAAAATCTTTTCCTAATTTAAATAAATGAGGATCTTCCCAAATATAAACTTTAGCATCATTTTTAAATTTATTATTTAATTTGTTATCCAATCCATAAGGTAAAATATTGCTAACTAAATAGTTAACTATATCTGCATACCAAGGTATTTGGCATCCTTGAATAACATACAAATGTTCATCGGGAAATTTCTCATTTATATTTTCTTCGGTAATAACATCATTCTTAATTCTAGATAAATGATCGAGCAATTTTGTTGTCCGTTCCTTTTCTATCCACTATTTGAAAATCAAATTCTTTTAGAAGTAAAACCCATCTTATCAGTCTAGGTTTAGCATCTTTTTTCTTCATTAAATATTTAATAGAGGAATGATCAGTATGAACTATGCATTTAGTACCAAGAAGATAAGGTCTAAATTTATCAAAGGCATATACTATAGCTAAAAGCTCTTTCTCAGTAGTGTAATTTCTTTGAGTTTCAGTAAGAGTTTCACTAGCAAAATATGTAACTTTGAAAATTTTATTATATTTTTGTCCCAATATCGCTCCAATTGCAAAATCACATGCATCGGACATTAATTCAAAAGGTTTATTCCAAATAGGTGCAAAAATTATAGGTGCAGTTATTAATTTGTCTTTTAAAATATTGAAAGCATTAACACAGTCTTCATTAAATTCAAATTTAGCTTCTTTTTCCAATAAATGACAAAGAGGTTTAGTAATTTTAGAAAAATCCCTTATATATGTTCTATAAAATCCAGCATGACCTAGAAAACTTCTCACATCAGTAACAGTAGTAGGGGGTTGCAGTTCAGCAATAGCTTTTACCTTTGCATGATCAACTTCCATCCCTTTTTGTGAAACTTTATGACCAAGTACAATGCCTTCAGTGACCATAAATTGACATTTTTCTCAGTTAAGAACTAAATTTGTTTCTTCACATCTTTTCAAAACTTTGGAAATATTTTCCAAACAAGACTCAAAAGAAGTTCCAAAAAATGAAAAATCGTCCATGAATACTTCAATTCCTTTGTCAATCAAATCACAAAATATTGACATCATACATCTTTGAAAAGTTGCTGGTGCATTACATAAACCAAAAGGCATTCTTCTAAAGGCAAATGTTCCATGAGGACTTGTAAATGTTGTTTTCTCTTGGTCCTCAGGCACAATAAGTAATTGATGATAACTAGAATATCCATCTAGAAAACAGAAATATGAATGTCCAGCTAATTTGTCAAGCATTTGATCCAAGAAAGGTAAAGGAAAATGATCCTTCCTAGTGGCGTCATTTAACTCCCAATAATCAATGTAAATTTGCCATCCAGTAACTTGTCTTGTATAAATTAGTTCATTTTGACAATGACAGTTACTCCTCCTTTCTTCGTAACACAATGAATAGGACTTACTCATTGGATATCCGAAATAGGATAAATAATTCCAGCATGTAATCATTTTAAAATTTCTTTTTTAACAACCTCTTTCATTGATAGGATTTAATCTTCTTTGCGGTTCAATAGTAGGTTTAAAATTTTCTTCCATTAAAATTCTATACATACAAAGAGAAGGGCTTATTCCTCTTATATCAGCAATAGTCCAAACAAAAGCTTTCTTATAATTCTTTAACACTCCTATTAATTTTTCTTCTTGATCTAAACTTAGCTCAGAATAAGTAATAAAATGTAAGGTTAATGAATTTCCAAGAAATGCATGCTTTAAATGTGAAGGTAACATTTTTAATTCCAGTTCAGGGGTTTTTTTAATTGAGGGTAAAAGTATATCATTTTGAGTTATGTCTAAAGTTCCTCATTTATCATTAATATAATGAGCTTCTTTAAGTAATTCATCTTCTTTTAGTTCTTCATTTTCATTAGTTAAAAATTCAATTTCTTCTTCAGGAATGATTTTACATTTTTCTCAATAGTGTTTTTCAATAATAAAATCAAAAATATCCATTCGATAACATTTTTCTTTGTCAGGGTACTTCATCGATTTAAGAACATTGAATTTAATCTCGTGATCATTAACTCTCATAATTAATTCTCCTTTTTGCACATCAATCATAGCTCGTCTGGTAGCTAGTAAAGGTCTCCCTAAAATAATTGGTATTTATTTATCTTCTTCCATGTCAAGTACAATGAAATCCACAGGGAAAATAAATTTATCTACTTTAACAAGTACATCCTCTATAACTCCTTTAGGGTAAGTGATAGATCTATCAGCTAACTGAAGGGTTACAGTGGAGCGAGTAATCTCTCCTAAATTCAACATTCGATAAATATAAAATGGCATGAGATTAATACTTGCTCCTAAATCACACAAAGCTTTTCCACAAATTTTTTTCCGATAGCATAAGGTATAGTAAAACTTCCAGGATCATTAAGTTTCTAAGGTAATTTATTTTGAATTATTGCACTACATTCTTCACTTAGTGCAACAGTTTCAAAAGCTTCAAATTTTCGTTTCTTACTTAATATAACCTTCATAAATTTTGCATAAGTTGGCATTTGTTCCAAGGCTTCAGCAAAGGGTATATTTATAGTAAGTTTCTTAAAAATTTCAAAAAACTTAGAAAATTGATGATCAAGCTTCTGCTGTTTTAATCTTTGAGGAAAAGGTAGTACTGGTTTTTTAACTTCCACATTAATAGAAATATTAGTTTGATCTTGATTAGGAGAAAGAGTTTCTTTAGGTTCTTTAGTCTCTTCAACCTCAATCTCTTTTTCAATTTCATTAGGCATTCTTTCTTTTAATTCCTTTACACTTCTAAGTTGTATAGCTTTAACATGTTCATGTTCTTTTCCAGTTTCTTTTGGATTAATTTCAACATTACTTAGAAGTGTTCCTGGAGGTCTGTAATTAATTAAATTAGCGATTTGTCCCATTTGATTCTCAATATAATGAATATCAGTATTTTTATTTTGTAATTGATTACTCATTTGTAAAATTAGTTCTTCTATTGATAAATTTTTATGTTGATTATTAAATCCAGGTGGTTTATAATTTGAATTTACATGATTATTCCAATTTCTAGTTAGATGGGATTGATTATTACCCCTTTGTTGTTGTTGATTATTCCAGTTAAAATTAGGGTGATTTTCCCTCAAGGATTATAATAGTTTGAATACGGATTATTTTTTCTAGCAATAGCTTGTGAAGTTTCAATAGTTTGAGAATCTTCAATATTAGATGAGTTGTTATGTGATATGTTGATGGCAAAATTATCTAATTTGTTAGATTTTGCAGCTACTTGTGAATCTAAGATAGAAAAGGCTTCGTTATCTTGAATACTTGACATTCTTTCAGGATTAATCCTTTTAGAAGGCCATTGAAAATTATTATTAGTCATTTCTTCAATTAAAGTATAAGCTTCTTCAAATGATTTAGACACTAAAGAACCTCCAGCAGTAGCATCAATACTTGATTTTAGTGATCCAATTAAACTATTATAAAATGATTGAATAACTAACCAATCAGATAAAGCATGATGAGGACATTTTCTTAATAGTTTTGTAAATCTTTCCCAAGTTTCATAAATTTTCTCCCCATCAAATTGACTAAATGAAGTAATATCATTTCTTAATTTAGATATTTTAGATGGAGGAAAATATTTAACAAAGAATTTTTGTGCCATTTCAGCCCATGTTTTAAAAGAACCTGTTGCTAATGAGTTCAACCACGTCTTTGCTTTATCTCTTAAAGAAAAAGGAAAGAGTCTAAGTCTAATAGCATCATCAAAAACAATGTTATATCTAAAGGTAGCACAAAGTTCTAAAAAACTAGCAAGGTGTAAATATGGATCCTCATTTGGTGTTCCACCAAATTGATTATTTTGAACCATTTGAATGATAGATGGTTGTCGGCATATTTTTAGGTTGAGTTGTATTTTGAAAAGGAGGTCGCCTACAGAAATTATCGGCGAATTTTAGATTTTAAATTTGATTTAAATATATATATATATATATATAATTTAGAAAGTAGCATTTGATTTTGAAAATAATTTTAAGTTTGAAAATTTTAAGATATGAAATCAAACTGATCTCACATCCCGAATAGTTTATATAAACGAGCACCGCACCACAAACTGTATATCTATCCCGGAGAATAGACACACTGCTTGATGATGGGGCTCGATTAAATAAACTAGAAGATTTGTGACATCCGTTTGGTCTGCGAACCAATTTTATAAGCCGACAAGTTCCCTGCTTAATATAAAGGAATTAAGTAGGGTTTATATTACCTGGGTTCTTAAAGTTCCCTATAAGGGCAAGCCCCTATAGTTAATTACATCCTAAGTGATGGGAATCACTTAAGAAAAATCTCGATATTGATCAGTTGTTTTGCTCTCAAGAATTTCAAAGTTTAAGGTTTTCAAAGGATTGAATTTTGGAGTTTCAATAGGGAATAGATCAAATTTGGAACAATTAATTTCAGGAGTTCAAAGGAAGAAAAGTAGGAGAAGCTGAAGATCCAAGAAGAATCTTGGCTACTTCCCAAACTATCCTATTGTTTGGCTCGGATTTAAGAAAATCCTAATATTATCTGATATTTCAATCTTACCAATTTTAATTAATTTGTACTTATATTTGTATGATAAAATCATACAATTAGCCTCGAAGATGTGAGGGTTTATGTCGTACCAAACGACTACCTCGGAGTCCTAAGATCGGTTAGGGCTTAATTTACATGACATGATCATGCAAATGCCTAACGAAGAGTTAAGGATTTATGTTGTACTAGGAAAACTACCTCGAAGTCCTATGGCTTGGTTATTTAATTCTAGGAATGTTTAGCTGATGTAGAGTTGTTTTGCTGACAAGGATGGTCGTGCTGCCCACCGTGCTCCAAGCTCCTTGTTGTTGTAGAGGTTTAGTTTTAGAAGTCATAAATTAGGAGATGAGAGAAGTGTTTTGGTTCAGAGAAAATCTTAAAATCCAAGTGTTTTTAATGTTTTAATTAAAACAAATCTTAAAGTTGTTTAAACAGAACCGATTAGGATCACACGGTTCCGTCATCCCGGCACCGTTATTTACATCGAATTCACTTAGTCAAGATTAATTTACTAAACTCAACTGAATGAGTTCCACACTTTCATTTAGACCGTGGGAAATCCCGTTAGCAACACGTGGATTACATCATCTGAGGTATTCACGATCATTCAACGAGACGTTTTAATTTAGTTGCAATTGTACTTTTGTTGTTCTGTTTGTGATTAAATTTTAAGTTGTTTTATATTTTGAAATGTTGTGGCGGTGATTTTTATCTTGTAATGACTTTTAATTTAGTTTTGGTTTCAGTTCAGGGACTATTCTAAAGGTTTTGGTTTTCAGGCAACAGTTGTTTATCATTCAAGAAAAGTAAAATGCAGTGCATGTAAGTAAATTGCAATAAAGTAAATTGCAATAAAATAAAAGCGTACCAGGAGGGTCTTCCTGTTATCCCAAGATGCACTTAAAACACATGTTAAGGCATTTAAATACTTCAACAAGTACCTAGGTAAAGCTAAGGGAAAGGTTTTGGTTAACTACCAAAGTCCTAATCCTATAGCTAATCATCTCCTATGACGTCTAGGTTCTTGTGTTTTGGTTTAAGGGTGACTTTCTTCACCCAAGAACAATTAAATCCAGTTGTTCTTATAAACATCCTATCGTATTGTGGAAGTGCTTAAGACGAGTCTTTAAACATCTTTTCGATACCTCTAGGATTGTTTTAAGTCCAAGAGAATTTAATTATACAAGTGAATTAATCATCCAGGAGTTTAAGTTTTGTTCTCTTGCTCAGTGAACAAGGACATTTGAATATCCTATAAGTGAAGTAACACTTCACTTGGTGCCTCATTTAAGAGTTATAATAATAAGAGCTTTAAAAAGGGCAAATCAAATTATTAAGTATTTTAATGATTTAAACTTAATGATTTAATTTTGATTTTGACTTGATTATAAAAAATCAGTTTAAGTTTGGAATAGTGTTCAAGTTATTTTAGATTTAATTCTTAATGATTTCATTTAGGTTTGTTGTTAAATGATTTTAATTTAATTTAATTTTAATTTAACTTTAATTCAATTTAATTTAATTTTAATTTAATTTGATTTGATTTAATTTTAATTTAATTTAATTTAACTTGATTTAATTTAATTTTAATTTAATTTAATTTTATTTTATTTAATTTAATTTTAATTTAATTTAATTTTAATTTAATTTCAAATTAATTTTATTTTAATTTAGTTTTAATTTAATTTTAATTTTAATTTAATTTAATATTAGTTTAATTTAATTTTAATTTAATTTTAATTTTAATTTAATTTAATTTTAGTTTAATTTTAATTTGGATTATTATTTTAATTAATTTTTTTTTAAATTAAGAATTAAGTATTATTGAAGTGATTTATTTAAGGATTTTTAAATTAAAGAATAAATATCCTATTAAATAATATCCCTACTTTAATAATTCCAATTTCTATTATTCTCCCAAAATTTCAATTAATTAATTAATTAAAGTTGTATTTTAATTATTTTTTGAATTGGTTAGTAGGTTTCTACCCTCAATCATTTAAGTTTCAATCATCCAAAATCAGTTTAGAATCAAATATTTTACCCTCCCTTTTTTAATTAATCCTAAAATTTTAATTAAAGGTTGAAATTTTTAATTATCTTTTTGCCCTTCAAGCTTAATAATTCTATAACTCACTAAATTAAGCTCAAATGAACTTGAAATTTTTATGTAACCTCACTCACATGTCAATTAAGACATTAGAGGAGAAAATGTGATTTTTCTGTATTTAATTTATTTATGTAATTATTTTTAATGGATAATAGGGGTTTTCAAGAAAAATTTAATAACATGACCAAGGAAATGTTTCTGTCCTAAAGAAAATTACGATATCTTTCTAATGACTAGAGGACCATTTGGACAAATTTTAGTAATTTTTTGAATTATATTTTATTTATTAGAATTATTTTGAATTTTGGAGTATTAATTAATTCTAAAAAAAAATTAAAGTTGAAAAATGGATTTTATATTTTTCTTAAATCTCTCTGACCTCAAGGAATTCAGAGAAACAGATTTTGCATTTTTATAATTTTTCTTTGATTTATTAGAATTATTTTATTGAAAAGGTTGGAAAATACATTTTTTAATATTAAAAATTACATTAAGCCTTTAAAATTCAATATCTTATCCTAGGGACATAAGAAAAATATTTGGTTTGTTCCTAAGTAATTAGAATTGAAAATGTGACTATTTGGTGATTTTTAATATTTTTATAATTTTTATTATTTTTTAATTATTAAAAATATTAAAATAATGATAAAAATCAACTTTTTTAGAAAATTACAATTTTAATTTTCCTAAGTTCCTCTGATATCAAAGAAGCTCCAAAAACCATTTTTATGAATTTTTGAAGTGTTTTGTGAGTTATGAATTTTTAAAGTTTAATTTTACCCATTTTGCTTAAGAGGCTTAATCAACCCATTTGGTGGGGTTAATCAAGTCCAATTGATTTCAAATTTTTATGAGATGTTCCTCTAATCCCAAAGATTAGTGGAGGATTGTTTTTAAGTTAATTTGATGTGTAGTTAACCCTAATTAATTAAAATTCAATTTTGGGTATTTAGACCAATTAGGGTTATTCCAAGTGAATTAACTCAAAACTTATTTTTTCTAGGTTCCTCTGGTCATAAGAAACATCACCAAATTTTCCTAGAATTTATTTCTCAATATGCTAATTATTGGAATTAAAATATTCAAAACAGTAACATACAATTGAAAAATCAATAACTTCTCATAGGGATGGCCTCTGACCTTCGAAAATTCAAGGAATGTTCCCAAGTTTAGAGACTTTAAAAGCCCTATGGTCTCATGCTATGATGAATTATCTATGTGCATGGAGAATTAAAATAGTGCAGAGAGTAAATAAATTATTAAAAATAAAATACTTGATGAAATTAATTAGTTTCTTTTCCACATTATTCTCCTCTGTTCACTGAGCAAGAGGGTATTTTTATTTTATTTTTAAGATTTTTCTACATTAAGTTATGGATTTTCTAAGTTCTGGGTATTTAATAAATAAGAAAAAATCCCTATTTATCTATTTATCCAGGCGGCGCCACGCAATCCTCGGCAGCTCCGAAAGCCCACGCGGCGCATTCCTATTCGACGCCGCCATCCGACTCAGCGCTCCAAGGGTCCGCGGTTCATGTACCATTGTACTGTCTGGCTCGATCTCGACCGTCCGCTCGATACATGCCCGATCCGACAGCTCCTGATCATCATCTACGACTGGTGTGCACCCGTGACTGTCCACACTAAAACCCTAAGAACTCACTCGATTCTCAATGGATTTTTGTGTTCTTATGCTCTATGGATTCGTCTTGAAGAGACGAACACATCCATACAGTAAACATGCATTGAAATTGATTCATATCAAATGGAGAATCTCCAGAAGCTCGGTAAGAAGAGAGAGTTCATACCTTTGCTCAGAGAAGTGAGGCTTCGAATTGAGAGTTGTGTCACGTTCGATTGGGTCCAAGCAAGCTATAGATGAAGTCCCTTGGCCTGGTGAATTTCCTAGGTACAAAAGTGACCACAGCCAATCACAAAGCTTGGAGGCTGGAAGCAATGGCTGGCCTGGTGAAGGGGCTTCTACAGGGAAACTTCTCCTCTTGGTCTGGTGAAGGTGTAGAGCGGATCAATTTGGGGATTGACTCACTGTGGTGAAGTGTCCTGGTTTTAGGCTTGGATTTTAACTCTGAAATTGAGCTCACAGAGAGGAAATGGCAGGGGGATTTCAGTGGGGATCAAGTGCTCTAGGTGTGGGGGAGAGTCTGGAGTGATTTTGGGGGAGTTTCCTCAAGGTTTTTTTTTTCAGCCTCTCTCGTGGCCGAGAGAGGTGGGGTTTAAATAGGAGAGGCTGGAGGGCCTCCCGGGGGGTTCGAAGGCTTGGATCGAGCTGCTCGGGGGAAGAGAAGAACGACCATGGTAGCCATGTGGGCATGGGGCGGCTCGGCAGGGGAGAATTTCAATGTTAGGCTCACATGGTTCTTTCAGGTGTGGTGTTTTCCGGTGATCCAGGCAGCTGGCCTGCAGGCATGGGTCACCCTCAGGTTCAGGTGAGTCAGGGCTGGGGTTTTGTGTATTCAATTGGTAGTTGCCAAGTGTAAAGTGGTTGGATCAAAATGGAATGGGGGCATGGCTAATTTTGGCTTAATTTAGTCAACTCATGCATTTGGGTTGTGTTCACCTTCCCATGACTTGGTTTTAGGCTGAGGGAATGAGTTGGGTTAGCAGGTCAAAGGTGGTGAGGTCCCTTTCTAAGAATATTTAAATTAAATTTGGGTTTAAGGGAGACATGATTAAGGCTAATGACTTTTAGGAATTATGGAAAGAGCCTCCCTCCTTTCCTATCTTGGGTATGGTGAGGTGCCCAAAGCCCTCATGGCTCCCATGTGGCTCATGCATGGCTTCATGGCTCACCTTCGGCTTAGAAGAAGCTAAGTCAACTTTCATGAAAGAGGTTTTTAGGAATTTTGGTAATTTAGTGGTGATTTGATATGATTTGGCATATGGCTTAATTTAGAAAAATTTGATGGCTCAATTAGAACTTAGGGATGATTTCAATTAAGGGTATGATGAGAAGATTTTGTCATATGGGCTTTAGCTTGAAGTTTGGGCTTTTGGAATCTTTTTGGAGTGGGCTTTTTAGGAAGGCCTAAGGAAGTGGGCGTTAGGTTTTAAAATAAATTTATGGCTGGGAATTTTGTAAAGGTTGGGCCAAATAATTGTTCGGTTTGGTTTAGAGATTTGTAGTAATTTGAAATAATTTTGAGGTGGTTTGGGTTTGAATTGGGTTGGATTTGAGCTTCTTTGGTAAAGAGGCCAATATAGGTCAAATTAGGCTAATTCGGGCCAATGTTAGGCTAGGGTTGAAATTGATGTAAAATTAATGTTGGGAAATGTTTATGGGGGTATTACAAAGAGTCTTCAACTTCGCTTGGGCTTTCATTTTAGGATTTGGGCCAATTTGGGTTAGGTTTGGGTTTAGGTCAAAAGTGGGAATTTTGGCTTTGGGTGGAGTTTAGGTTCAAATTTTGGGCAAATCATATTAGTGTTTTGTTTATGGGGATGTTAGGGAAAGTTTAGAAAAGTTTTGGGGTCAATTGGAGTTAAATTGGGTTAGTTTGGGCTAAGTTTGGGTCATGGGTCAAAATTGGGCATTAAGGTCAAAAGTGAAATTGGATTCAAATGTCAATCAAATTGGGCTTGGATTTGGTCTAGATTGACGTTAGGAATATTTAATTGAAGTTTAGAATTGTATTGGACCAAAATTGGGGTCAATTGGGTTAATTTGGTTTGACATTGGGCTCACTATAGGTTAAAAATTAGTCAAATTGGGGGGTTTTGGTAAAAGTGAGGTAATTGGTAAAATTGCCCCATGGTGTAGTTGAACAAAAAGAAATTGAGAATATTTAGAATTTTTTGGAATTTTCGTGGAATTTTTGGAATTTATAAAAGTTTGGCCAAAAGTGTATTTTTAGTTTATTTCGAGTGTATTTGGAGTGTATTTTTAGAAATTTTGGTATATTTGGCTATGGATGATTAATTTGAGTGATGTGGAAATGTTTGGGATTGGTTTTGAGGAATTTTGGATGATTTGGAGATTTTGGAGGATTTGGGCAATTTCAAGGGCTTTGGTAGGTTTGATGGGTGTAGGGTCCCCGGGGTCAAAAATTGAAATTTTGGAAGAATGAAGATTGATCAAATGTGAGTGAAATGGAATTACTTTGGTTGAGCAATGAAGCCATATTAAGCCCATATGAGCCATGAGAGGACTCATTGGAGGCATTCACTATGTTGTTCCTAACCCTCTTAGCCAGGGGCTTAGGGGTTAAGGTCCATCCATATGAATTACCTACATGAGTCAGGGAGTCAAGTTGGGTATAGGTGTGGTTTTAGGATTTGGATTGTGTGTGTGAGAGTGTAGAGTGTGAGTGTAGTGAGTGTGTAAGTCAACCCTCATCAGACCAGAAACCCAGGGTAGTCCTAAGGCCAAAGAGTCCTATAGGGAACTCATCCTTTAAACCTCCACATTTGATTTCAACCCTCTAGGTGATTAGGGGTTTACAATCAAGCTTGTGGGGTTTGCAGGGAGACAAGAAGTGGTTTAAATTTCTAAGGGATGGGTCCCAATTCTAGTCCTCTAAGATAGTTAAAGGAAAAACCTAAGGCTAGATCCTAAACACTAAAGAGGGAAGAGAAGACCTCATCAAAAATGAGGTCAACAAATGGACCCCCAATATGTGTGGTGAGCTGACCGAGCACACCGCGCGTATTGGCGTTGACCGAAGAGATCAACAAAACTAACACAGATTCCCAAATGATAAACTTGGGACAGAGTAGAAGAACTTCCGCTGGGGAGTATCGGGTATATCTCCAAGACTGGAGGTTCCTGAACTCTCGCTGGGGAATGGAAAAGGAGGTGAACTCCAAATCACATGATCAGGAGAATTCGATTTAGATTTCATTTCATTTCATGTTCAAGCTTTGATGTGTGAGTTAAGATTTTAGCCTGAGTTTTAATTTAGATTGAAGTTTGGTTTAAAATCAATTTGAGGAAATTTTGAATTTAAAATTTGGATTTGAAATGGGAATTGAAACCTAGGTTTCAACCTCGGGATTATGAAGAAAACTGGAATTTAGGTACCAGCTGCGGAATGAGAATCGGAGTTTAAGTATCGATTGAAAAGATAAGAATTAGAATTTAGGTACTGATCCGAAAGAGCAAGAATTGAAATTTAAATATCAATCCTGGAAGAGAATTGAAATTTAGGTATCGATCTCGAAAGGAGAGTCAGATTTTAGGTACCGACCTCGAAATGAGAACTGGAATTTAGGTACCAGTCTCGAAAGTTTAGAATTGAAATTTTGGTATCAATTCGAAAGAGAATTGAAATTTAGGTTTCGATCTCGAAAGGAGAGTAGGAATTTCGGTACCGACCTCGAAATGAGAACTGGAATTTAGGTACCAGTCTCGGAAGTTTATAATTGAAATTCAGGTATCAATTCGGAAGAGAATCGAAATTTAGGTATCGATCTCGAAAGGAGAGTCGAATTTAGGTACCGACCTCGAAGTGAGAACTGGAATTTAGGTACCAGTCTCGAAAGTTTAGAATTGAAATTTAGGTATCAATTCGAAAGAGAATCGAAATTTAGGTATCGATCTCGAAAGGAGAGTCAGAATTTAGGTACCGACCTCGAAGTGAGAACAGGAATTTAGGTGCCAGTCTCGGAAGTTTAGAATTGAAATTTAGGTATCAATTCGAAAGAGAATCGAAATTTAGGTATCGATCTTGAAAGGAGAGTCGGAATTTAGGTACCGACCTCGAAATGAGAACTGGAATTTAGGTACCAGTCTCAGAAGTTTAGAATTGAAATTTAGGAATCAATTCGAAAGGGAATCGAAATTTAGGTATCGATCTCGAAAGGAGAGTTGGAATTTAGGTACCGACCTCGAAGTGAGAACTGGAATTTAGGTACCAGTCTCGAAAGTTTAGAAGTGAAATTTAGGTATCAATTTGAAAGAGAATCGAAATTTAGGTATCAATCTCGAAAGGAGAGTCGTAATTTAGGTATCGACCTCGAAGTGAGAACTGAAATTTAGGTACC
Organism: Papilionanthe hookeriana x Papilionanthe teres; assembly: GCA_022702705.1. Classification (NCBI taxonomy): domain Eukaryota; kingdom Viridiplantae; phylum Streptophyta; class Magnoliopsida; order Asparagales; family Orchidaceae; genus Papilionanthe; species Papilionanthe hookeriana x Papilionanthe teres. The sequence goes on along the minus strand of CM040432.1, from coordinate 18,426,457 downwards.
AGTCTCGGCAGTTTAGAATTGAAATTTAGGTATCAATTCGAAAGAGAATCGAAATTTAGGTATCGATCTTGAAAGGAGAGTCGGAATTTACGTACCGACCTCGAAGTGAGAACTGGAATTTAGGTACTAGTCTCAGAAGTTTAGAATTTAAATTTAGGTATCAATTCGAAAGAGAATCAAAATTTAGGTATCAATCTCGCAAGGAGAGTCAGAATTTAGGTACCGACCTCGAAATGAGAACTGGAATTTAGGTACCAGTCTCGAAAGTTGTAATGTATGAAGAAGGACCCAGTCTCATGCCATCAGAACCAAACCGAACCAAGTTCGTGGCTCTGTGTCAATAAACCTAGTCAATCTCCGTACAAGAGTGAAAGGAGATCACAGAAAATCAAAAGGATCTCGATGTGACGAAAAAGGTGTAGGATTTTTGAAATTTGAAGTGTGAGTTTTCCGTGAGGAAGAACCATCCTGAAAGAGGGTTTCAAAGTAGTATGAAGTATATTTTGATCTGAGGAAGAATTGAAGGATTTGAAAGAGATAGATTGAGATTGTAATTCCATTTGATATTCATTTTTCATTTTGTTTGTCCTTTAATGATCCAATTTTATTTTTGTTGTTTATTTGATGTTCACGTGAATTTTATTTGGTGTTCATGTGGATTTGAGGTTCTTTTGAATATTTGGATTTCTAAGAAAGGTTCTTATTTATTTCTCTTTTCTTTTCTGTTCTTTGTTCAAAGTTCATTTAACTCTAATGGCGTTTCCCAGTCAATTTTCACAAAAAGAGGTGAAGGCAAAATATTACATGGTCACTTTCGTTCCAATCTTGTTGAAGATACATCATACAACTCGATCTGAAATATTTCTCATACAATCCATGACTCAAAACGGACTATGTATGATTCTTGTTGATCCATCCAAAAAGTATCTGTTAAAAATCCATGTCTGAATAATGAGATACACGGTCAATAACATCACCTTCCAAGCCATCATTGGCAGGAATGTCGCATGGATGTGCATTGGAGGTGTGTTATTTCCCGTGTAACTCACAGCTCGTAGGGCTGGAGACTCTCTAATTCTGGATCTGGCTGGAAGTGGTAAGGTGCCTTTCTGTCGTCCACCCTTCTAAAAGTGACGGAGATCCGCTCCACTGGTATTTCCGGTATACAATGTTTTGCGATGTCTGCTCCATTTCCTTGTAATATCATGACGGAACCTACCGAAAGTGGTATCTCCACCGGCCCTCGAAACTTACCCGGGCCTGCTATCCGAAGGTCAGATCCGAACATGATATTGCATTGGTTGACGAACGAAACTATGCAGAAAGGTCTGACAAAGTCATGGTGGTCTATGTGTGGAGGTATGCAGTCGCCTTTCTGATAAATGTTGACGATGCAACTGTTGGGTATGCAGTCTGCTGGCAGTACCCTCCATGTTATCATTCTTTTCACCATTCTTTTAATTATCCTCGGCATTGGATCCACCTCACCGTGACGGAGTATCCCTGGTGGATTTACTTTTCTGTCCTCTGCGAAGTTATAGCAACATCCGCATTGTATTGTGACTCTTCCTTTCCCTGGCATCCATTTCCGGGGTTCCGAATAAGTATGTTCTCTCAGACGGCCTGCTCGACCCATTTTCTGAAGTTTTAAGATGCAATCCACAATTTCCTGTTGCTCATACTCTGTGAATACACCTGTGTGTAACTCGAGGCCTTCCAAAATGTTGATACTTTTGGCTCTAATCCTTTCAAAGTATTTGAAAGTCTTCTTCTCAACATTTTGCATTCTTTCTAGTTCATATTCTGGGATGATCTGCAAGTGACGAGGCCTAGTAACGTATTGCGGGATGTATGGCTCAATCCCGTCACGTTCTCCTGCATACCTTGGCTCCTTGGGGATTGTCTCTGTCGTGACATCCTCTGGGGTTGCTTCCGCAAAAAGGTTCTTCAGATATGGCATCTTTGTCCGGCGTCGAGGCACTAATTCTTTTTTTTGATCTTCTTAGAGTTCCCCTTATCTTTTCTGTTGTTCTCGGAGTTTTTTCCCTCTTTTCAGGTTCCTGATGAACCGATATCTTTGAAATGTGTGTATTGGCGAAGGTGGTTGTTTCCTCGTGTTGATCTGCTGCTAGTTTAGTCAACATCTTGCGGATATGGTGATTCTTATTCCTTCTTTGGGTAGCAGTGAGAGTAGCTCTCCTTACCCCTTGAACTTCTGCGGGCGCGGCACTGACAAGCCTGCCCTCTGCCGTGGAAACTAACTTAATTTTCTTGCTTTCCTCGGTGTTTGTCTTTCTTTTCTTGTTGCTAGATTGGTGGCTTGGGCCACCCATCTTCATCATTGTCTGGCTATGAAGCTCTTCTCGGTCCACTGAGACCCAATCATTTTCTTCATACTGTAGGCTGGCTGGTGTGAAGTCAGAATCAATTTCTATCACTGCTCCATGTTGACCTCATTTTTGATGAGGTCTTCTCTTCTTCCCTTTAGTACTTAGGATCTAGCCTTAGGCTTTTCCTTTGACTATCTTAGAGGACTAGAATTGGGACCCACCTTTTAGAAATTCAAACCACTTCTTAACTCCCTGCAAACTCCACAAACTTGACTGTAGACCCCTAATCACCTAGAGGGTTGAAATCAAATGTGGAAGTTTAAAGGATGAGTTCCTACAGGACTCTTTGGCCTTAGGACTGCCCTGGGTGGCCTGGTCTGGTGAAGGAGCTGACTTACACACACACTACACCTATACACTACACTTTCACACACCTATACCTAACTTGACCTCCTGACTCATGTAGGTGATTCACATGGATGGTCCTTAACCCCTAAGCCCTTGGCTAAGAGGGTTAGGAACAACATAGTGGATGCCTCAAATGAGTCCCTTTATGGCTCATGTGGGCTTGATGTGGCTTCATGGCTCAACCAAAATGATTTCATTCCACTCAAATTTACCCAATCTTCAATTTTCCAAAATTTCAATTTTTGACCCCCGGGACCCTACACCCGCTTAGCCTACCCAAAACCCTTAAAATTACCCAAATTTCTCAAAAAATTCCAAATAACCCAAAATTCCCCAAAATCAATCCCAAACATTTCCACATCACTCAAGTTGATCATCCATAGCCAAAAATACCAAAAATTCCAAAAATACCTCCCAATACCCTCCAAATACCCAAAATACCCCCCTTGACCCAAAAATCCAAAAATTCAGACAATTCCCAGAAAATTTCAGAAAATCCCAAATATTCCCAATTTCATTTTGTTCAACTACACCATGGGCCAATTTGGTCAATTTACCCCACTTTTGTCAAAACCCCCAATTTGACCCATTTTAACCCAAAGTGAACCCAATGTCAAACCAAACCTATCCAATTGACCCAAATTCTGGTCCAATTCAATTCTAAACTTCAATTCAACATTCCCAACACCAATCTAGACCAAATCCAAGTCCAATTTGATTGACATTTGAATCCAATTTCACTTTTGGCATTAAAGCCCAATTTGGACCCATGACCCAAACCTAACCCAAACTCACCCAATTCATCTCCAATTAACCCCAAATCTTTTCTAAATCTTCCTTAGCATCCCCACAAGCAAAACACTAACATGATTTACCCAAAATTTAGACCCAAACCCCACTCAAATTCAACCCAAAGCTAAAAGGCCCAATTTTGACCTAAACCCAAACCTAACCCAAATGAGCCCAAACCCCAAAATCAAAGCCCAACCAAAGTCAAAACCTCTTTGAAACACTCCCATAAACATTTCTCAACATTAATTTTGCATCAATTTCAACCCTAGCCCAACATTGGCCCAACTTGGCCCACTTGGACCTATATTGGCCCATTCACCAAAAGAGCCCAAATTCAACCCAATCCAAACCCAAATCACCCCCAATTTGCTTCAAATCACTCATGGTACATCCATGAGCTAAACCCATCAATTATTTGGCCCAACCTCTTTACAAAATTTCATCCCAAAATCCCTTTTAAAATTCAAAAGCCCACTTTCCTAAACCATCTTAAAAGCCCATCTAAAACCATTTTAAAAAAAGCCCAAAATCTACCCTAAAGCCCACATGACATCTCCACTTGCCATCCACTTAATAAAAGGCATTCCCTAAGTCCTAAATTCACCATCAAATTATTCCAAATCAAGTTTCATACAAATTTCCATCAAATTACCAAAAATTCCTAAAATCTACTTCCATGAAATTGACTCCACTTTTCCCAAGCCAAAGGTGAGCCATGCAAGCCATGGACAAGCCACATGAAGCCATGGAAGGCTTGACATGTGATCAAGCCATTAATGGCAAAAGGAGGGGCCCCTTTCCTAATCCTCCTTAAACTCTTTTTTACCTTAAGCATGTAACACACTAAACCATGCTTAGCCACCTCATCATGGATGGAGACCACACCATTCTCTCTTGGCTGACCCAAGTGACCCTTTTCAGCCCAAGACCAGGCCTTGGGTGGTGAACCTAGCCCAAAACCATGGGTTGACTCATTTGAACCCAAAATGGTCTTCCCCCCATTCCATTTCAATCCAAGCTCTTTACACATGGCATTTGCCGATTGCTTGCACCAAGTCCCGACCCCGACCCACCTGACCTTGAGGGTGACCCATGCTCGGCCGGCCGGCCACCGAGCCACCGGAAAACACCATGGCCGAGAGCTCGCATGTGAGCCCAACTTGGAATTCTCACTCGCCGAGCCGCCCCATCCCCGGTGGCCATTGGAGCCGTTCTTCTCTTGCCAAGAGCAGCTCGATCCCAAGCCCTAACTCTCCCTAGGAGGCCCTCCACCCTCTCCTATTTAAACACCACCCCTCTCGGCCATGAGAGGTGCTGAAACAAAAACCTTAAGGAAACTCGCCAAAATTGTTCCAGACTCCTCCCCATACACAGAGCACTTGATCCCCATCGAGATCCCCCTGCCATTTCTTCTCTCGTGAGCTCAATTTCGGAGTTGAAATCTAGGCCCAAAACCGGGACACTTCTCCACGGTGAGCCAATCCCCAAATTGATTGGTTCTACACCTTCACCGGACCAAGGGAAGGTGTCCACCGAGCAAAAGCCCTATCTCCGG